>CM077304.1:28960334-29579956 GCA_039655065.1 Glossophaga mutica | reverse complement strand
CTCTGGTGGGCAGCTTATGCTCACACACCAGGTCAAGCCTGGCAGGGTGGAAAGTGGAGTATGGATGGGGCGCTCTGCAGCAGCTTTTTGCTGAGCCCTAGAGGTGAATTTAACTTTCCTGGTGGGGGTCTCTGCAAACGCAGGGAAGGGCTTGAGGATAAAGCTAAAAGACCTGTGGGAAGAAGCACCGGCAACTAGGGTAAGGTAGGGCTAGAGGCCTCCAAACTGGCTACGAGCCACTGTCATTACAGACGTCAACACTGGAGCCAGGGAACGAGGGGATGGAGGATGCTGCCATGGGAAACAGATACCAACCTGGAGAACCAGGTCCCTCCAACAGACAACGTATGCCTCGGATGTCAACGGCTCGGAAGCATTGTGGTAAAAGACCGAGATTTGGGGCAAAGGAGGAGCATCCTGCTGACCCTCCTGATGCGAGAAGAGAAGAACTGGACACGAAAGACTCCTGGTCCAAAGGTTTGAGTTGGGGCAAGGTCCTTGAGTGGACGTGAATGAGTGGGGTGGGAAAACTTAACAAAAAGACTAGGTGCCAGACACACAGTGAGACCTCGCACCACTGCGAAGGGGCAAGGAAAACTCAGCCTCAGAAAGCTGTTGGATTGTCTGAGGTTTCATGTCCGGGAGGGGAAAAAATCACTAGGAGCCGCTAAGAACATTCGTGGAATGTTCGGCATTTGTGGAGCCATGGGGATATATGCATGCAAGTGATAACCTCTCCTCTCCCAACAATAGCGCCTGGACTCGACCAGTCCCCAAAGATGGTCGAACAGAACCCCGTCAGCCTTGGTCATGGCCAGGGTGAACCACGGACACAGGAGTCAGGTGAGACTGCTGAGGTCGAATGTAGTCAGCGTACTGGGGATCCAGGAGAATCCAGGGAACAAGCTATTCCCGAGACCTACAAGTCTGTGGGGCTGACTCCCAAGAGGAAGCCCTGTGTGCCTGAAGGGGAGGAAGCCGCTCTCCCTCCCGAGGGCACCAGCGAAGCCAGAAAACAGAGGGTGTCAATAATGAAAAGTAAGAGATGGGGCCAGGTCCTGGTGGGACATGGAAGGAATGGCTGGGTGGCCAGCTTCCCGAAAAGAACAGGTGTGAGACCCAAAGAGGGCACCCAAGCACTAGACAGTGAACAGGACAGGCGTCAGCCTAAGAGGGCTGCTGGAATGTCTGAGGCTTCGTGTCCTGCAGGAGCAGTATCACCAGGAACCCCTAGGAACCCTCTGGGTATGTTTGGGGTTTGGGGAGTCATGGGGATATAAGCATGTGAGTGCTAACCTCTCCTCTCTTAACTATAGCGCCTGCAGGCACCCAGAGCCAGGAGTCAGAAGAACAGAGCCCCATGAGCCCTCTTATTTGCCCGGGTGAACCATCCACCCAGGGCTCAGGCGAGACCACCATGGTCGAACCTAGTCCACCACGTGGGGATCCAGGAGCCTCCGGGGAATGCGATTTCCCCCAATCCTGCAAGGCTCGCCGGTGTCGTCGCCGTGGCAGGCCCTATGTTTGTCAGGGGGAGCTGGCTACTCTGCCTTCCGAGGGCACCAGTGAAGTTGGGGACCGGAGCGAGTCTATGGTGAAAGGTAGGACTTGGGGCAAGATCCTGGTGGCACATGGAACGGGCGGCTGCGTGGCCAGCTTCCTGGGTAGAACAGATGCCAGACCCACATGGGGATCCCTGGGCCTTGGACAGTGGGAAGGACAGACCTCAGGCCTAACAGGTTTGCTGGAGTGTCTGGGCTTCGTGTCTTGGAGGATCAACATCACCAGCAGGCCGTAGGAACACTCTGGGTGTGTTCGGTGTTTGGGGAGTCACGGGGATGTAAGCATGTGAGTGCTAATCTCTCTTCTGTTAACTATAGCGCCTGGCGTCATCCAGTGCCAGGAGAAGGAAGAAGAGAGCCCCATCAGCCCTTTTAAGGGCCCGGGTGAACCATCTACCCAGTGCTCCGGCGAGACCGCCAGGGTGGAAGAGAATGGGCCTCCTGGGGATCCAGGAGCCTCGGGCGAATGCGATGTCCCCAGAACATGCAAGGCTGGCCGGCGGCCTCGGCGCGGAAGGACCAATGTGCGAGAGGGGAAGATGGCCGATCTCTCTCCCGAAGGGACCAGAGACGTTGGGGACCGGAGCGTGTCTATGGTGAAAGGTAGGACATGGCTCGAGGTCCGAGCGTCACACGGAAGGGGTGGCTGGGTGGCCTGCTTCCTGGGAAGAAGAGGTGCCAGAACCCCAGGGGGAGCCCCTGGGCCTTGGACAGTGAGAAGGACAGACCTCAGGCTAACAGGTTTGCTGGAGCGTCTGGACTTCGTGTCTTGGAGGATCAACATCACCAGCAGGCCCTAGGAACACTCTGGGTGTGTTTGATGTTTGGGGAGTCACGGGGATCTAAGCATGTGAGTGCTAACCTCTCTTCTCTTAACTGTAGCGCCTGGCGTCATCCAGTGCCAGGAGACGAAAGAAGAGAGCCCCTTCAGCCCTGTTCATGGCTCTGGTGAACCATCCACCCGGGGCTCCGGAGAGACTGCCATGCTGGAAGGTCGCGGGCCTCCTGGGGATCCAGGAGCCTCCGGGGAATGCGAGGTCCCCAAATCCCGCAAGGCTCGCCGGCGGCCTCGCCGCAGAAGGCCCAAAGTGTGCGAGGGGAAGCTGGCCGCTCTCCCTGAGGAGGGCACCAGTGAAGTTGGAGAGCAGAGCATGTCCATGGGGAAAGGTAGGACATGGGCTGAGGTCCTGGTGGCAAACGGAAGGGTTGGTGGGTGGCCAGCTTCCTGGGAAGAACAGGTGCCGGACCCACAGGGGGGAGCCCTGGGGCTTAGGTAGTGGCTAGGATAGACCTCAGCCTAAGAGGGCTGTTGGAGTGTCCGGGCTTCGTGTCTTGTAGGGTCCACATCACCAGCAGGCCCTAGGAACAGGCTGGGTGTGTTCTGAGTTTGGGGAGCCACGGGGATATAAGCGTGTGAGTGCTAACCTCTTCTGTCTTAACTATAGCGCCTGGAGTCCCCCAGTCCCAGGAGAGGGAACAACAGAGCCCCAGCAGCCCTGTTCATGGCCGGGGTGAACCCTCTACCCAGTGCTCTGGAGAGACCGAGAGAGTGGAAGATAGTGGGGCCTCCTGGGGATCCAGGAGCCTCGGGGGATTCCGATGTCCCCCCAAACCTGCAAGGCTCGCCGGCGGCCTCGCCGCAGAAGGTCCAATGTGCGAGAGGGAGGAAGCTGGCCGCTCTCCCTCCGGAGGGCAGCAGCGACGTTGGGCACCGGAGCACGTCCTTGGCGAAAGGTAGAACATGGGGCGAGTTCCGGGCGTCACACGGAAGCGGTGGCTGGGTGGCCAGCTTCCTTGGAAGAACAGGTGCCAGACCCACATGGGGATCCCCGGGCCTTGGACAGTGGGAAGGACAGACCTCAGCTTAAGAGGGCTGCTGCAGTGTCTGGGCTTCGTGTCTTGGAGGATCAACATCACCAGCAGATCCTAGGAACACTCTGGGTGTGTTCGGTGTTTGGGGAGTCACGGGGATCTAAGCATGTGAGTGCTAATCTCTCTTCTGTTAACTATAGCGCCTGGCGTCATCCAGTGCCAGGAGAAGGAAGAAGAGAGCCCCATCAGCCCTTTTAATGGCCCGGGTGAACCCATCTACCCAGTGCTCCGGCGAGACCGCCAGGGTGGAAGAGAATGGGCCTCCTGGGGATCCAGGAGCCTCGGGCGAATGCGATGTCCCCAGAACATGCAAGGCTCGCCGGCGGCCTCGCCACGGAAGGACCAATGTGCCAGAAGGGAAGATGGCCGATCTCTTTCCGGAGGGGACCAGAGACGTTGGGGACCGGAGCGTGTCTATGGTGAAAGGTAGGACATGGCTCGAGGTCCGAACATCACACGGAAGGGGTGGCTGGGTGGCCTGCTTCCTGGCAAGAAGAGGTGCCAGAACCCAGGGGGAGCCCTGGGCCTTAGGTAGTGGCAAGGATAGACATCAGCCTAAGTGGGCTGCTGGAGTGTCTGGGCTCGTGTCCTGGAGGCTCAACATCACCAGTAGACTGTAGGAACACTCAAGGTGTGTTCGGTGTTTGGGGAGTCACGGGGATATAAGCATGTGAGTGCTAACCTCTCTTCTCTTTATAGCGCCTGGCGTCATCCAGTGCAGGAGATGGAGGAACAGAGCCCCATCAGCCCTCTTCATGGCCGCAGTGAACCACCCACCCGGGGCTCCGGAGAGACAGGCATGCTGGAAGGTCGCGGGCCTCCTGGGGATCCAGGAGCCGCCGGGGAATGCGAGGTCCCCCAAATCCCGCAAGGCTCGCCGGCGGCCTCGCCGCAGAAGGCCCAAAGTGTGCGAGGGGAAGCTGGCCGCTCTCCCTGCGGAGGGCACCAGTGAAGTTGGAGACCAGAGCATGTCCATGGGGAAAGGTAGGACATGGGGTGAGGTCCTCGTGGCAAACGGAAGGGGTTGGTGGGTGGCCAGCTTCCTGGGAAGAACAGGTGCCAGACCCGAAGTGGGAGCCCTGGGGCTTAGGTAGTGGCTAGGATAGACCTCAGCCTAAGAGGGCTGTTGGAGTGTCTGGGCTTCGTGTCCTGCAGGGTCAACATCACCAGCAGCCCCTAGGAACACTCTGGGTCCGATCGGTGTTTGGGGAGTCACGGGGATATAAGCATGTGAGTGCTAATCTCTCTTCTGTTAACTATAGGGCCTGGCGTCATCCAGTCCCAGGGGAAAGGAAGAAGAGAGCCCCTTCAGCCCTGTTAATGGCCCGTGTGAACCATCTACCCAGTGCTCCGGAGAGACCGCCAAGGTGGAAGAGATTGGGCCTCCTGGGGATCCAGGAGCCTCAGGGGAATGCGATGTCCCCAGATCCTGCAAGGCTCGCCGGCGGCCTCGCCGCGGAAGGACCAATGTGCGAGAGGGGGAGATGGCCGATCTCCCTCCCGAGGGCACCGGAGACGTTGGGGACCGGAGCATGTCCATGGCGAAAGGTAGCTCATTGGGCGAGGTCCTGGTGGCCCACCGAAGGGGTGGCTGGGTGGGCTGCTTCCTGGGAAGAAGAGGTGCCAGAACCACAGGGGGGAGCCCTGGGCCTTAGGTAGTGGCAAGGATAGACCTCAGCCTAAGTGGGCTGCTGGAGTGTCTGGGCTCGTGTCCTGGAGGCTCAACATCGCCAGTAGACTGTAGGAACACTCAAGGTGTGTTCGGTGTTTGGGGAGTCACGGGGATATAAGCATGTGAGTGCTAACCTCTCTTCTCTTTATAGCGCCTGGCGTCATCCAGTGCCAGGAGATGGAGGAACAGAGCCCCATCAGCCCTCTTCATGGCTGCGGTGAACCACCCACCCCGGGCTCCGGAGAGACAGCCATGCTGGAAGGTCGCGGGCCTCCTGGGGATCCAGGAGCCGCCGGGGAATGCGAGGTCCCCAAATCCCGCAAGGCTCGCCGGCGGCCTCGCCGCAGAAGGCCCAAAGTGTGCGAGGGGAGGCTGGCTGCTCTCCCTGCGGAGGGCACCAGTGAAGTTGGAGAGCAGAGCATGTCCATGGCAAAAGGTAGGACATGGGCTGAGGTCCTGGTGGCAAATGGAAGGGTTGGTGGGTGGCCAGCTTCCTGGGAAGAACAGGTGCCGCACCCACAGGGGGAGCCCTGGGGCTTAGGTAGTGGCTAGGATAGACCTGAGCCTAAGAGGGCTGTTGGAGTGTCCGGGCTTCGTGTCTTGTAGGGTCCACATCACCAGCAGGCCCTAGGAACAGGCTGGGTGTGTTCTGAGTTTGGGGAGCCACGGGGATATAAGCGTGTGAGTGCTAACCTCTTCTGTCTTAACTATAGCGCCTGGAGTCCCCCAGTCCCAGGAGAGGGAACAACAGAGCCCCAGCAGCCCTGTTCATGGCCGGGGTGAACCATCTACCCAGTGCTCCGGCGAGACCGCCAGGGTGGAAGAGAGTGGGCCTCCTGGGGATCCAGGAGCCTCGGGCGAATGCGATGTCCCCAGAACATGCAAGGCTCGCCGGCGGCCTCGCCGCAGAAGGACCAATGTGGGAGAGGGGAAGATGGTCCCTCTCCCTCCGGAGGGCAGCAGCGACCTTGGGCACCGGAGCACGTCCTTGGCGAAAGGTAGAACATGGGGCGAGTTCCGGGCGTCACACGGAAGCGGTGGCTTGGTGGCCAGCTTCCTTGGAAGAACAGGTGCCAGACCCACATGGGGATCCCTGGGCCTTGGACAGTGGGAAGGACAGACCTCAGCTTAAGAGGGCTGCTGCAGTGTCTGGGCTTCGTGTCTTGGAGGATCAATATCACCAGCAGATCCTAGGAACACTCTGGGTGTGTTGGGTGTTTGGGGAGTCACGGGGATTCAGTGTGTGAGTGCTAACCTCTTCTGTCTTAGCTGAGGCGCCTGGAGTACCCCAGTCCCAGGAGAGGGAACAACAGAGCCCCAGCAGCCCTGTTCATGGCCGGGGTGAACCATCTACCCAGGGCTCTGGAGAGACCGAGAGAGTGGAAGATAGTGGGCCTCCTGGGGATCCAGGAGCCTCGGGGGATTCCGA
This sequence comes from Glossophaga mutica, assembly GCA_039655065.1. NCBI lineage: Eukaryota > Metazoa > Chordata > Mammalia > Chiroptera > Phyllostomidae > Glossophaga > Glossophaga mutica. The sequence continues at coordinate 29,573,421 of CM077304.1, read as the reverse complement.
TGTCCCCCAAACCTGCAAGGCTCGCCGGCGGCCTCGCCGCAGAAGGACCAATGTGCGAGAGGGGAAGCTCGCCGCTCTCCCTCCGGAGGGCAACAGGGACGTTCGGGACAGGAGCACGTCCTTGGCGAAAGGTAGAACATGGGGCGAGTTCCGGGCGTCACACGGAAGTGGTGGCTGGGTGGCCAGCTTCCTTGGAAGAACAGGTGCCAGACCCACATGGGGATTCCCGGGCCTTGGACAGTGGGAAGGATAGACCTCAGACTAAGTGGCCTGCTGGAGTGTCTGGGCTCCTGTCCTGGAGGCTGAACATCACCAGCAGACCGTAGGAACACTCAAGGAGTGTTCGGTGTTTGGGGAGTCACGGGGATCTAAGCATGTGAGTGCTAACCTCTCTTCTCTTAACTTTAGCGCCTGGAGTCATCCTGTCCCAGGAGATGGACAAACAGAGCCCCAGCAGCACTGTTCATGGCCCGGGTGAACCACCTACCCAGTGCTCTGGGGAAACCGCCAAGGTGGAAGAGAGTGGGCCTCCTGGGGATCCAGGAGCCTCCGGGGAATGCGATGTCCCCCTGTTCTGCAAGGCTGGCCAGTGTCGTCGCCGTGGCAGGCCCTATGTTTTTCAGGGGGAGCTGGCTGCTCTGCCTTCAGAGGGCATCAGTGAAGTTGGGGACAGGAGCGTGTCTATGGTGAAAGGTAGGACATGGGGTGAAGTCCTGGTGGCAAACGGAAGGGTTGGTGGGTGGCCAGCTTCCTGGGAAGAACAGGTGCCGGACGCACAGGGGGAACCCTGGGGCTTAGGTAGTGGCAAGGATAGACCTCAGCCTAAGAGGGCTGCTGGAGCGTCTGGGCTTCGTGTCCTGCAGGGTCCACATCACCAGCAGGCCCTAGGAACACGCTGGGTGTGTTCGGAGTTTGGGGAGCCACGGGGATATAAGCGTGTGAGTGCTAACCTCTTCTGTCTTAACTATAGCGCCTGGAGTCCCCCAGTCCCAGGACAGGGAACAACAGAGCCCCAGCAGCCCTGTTCATGGCCGGGGTGAACCATCTACCCAGTGCTCTGGAGAGACCGAGAGAGTGGAAGATAGTGGGCCTCCTGGGGATCCAGGAGTCTCGGGGGATTCCGATGTCCCAAAAACCTGCAAGGCTCGCCGGCGGCCTCGCCGCAGAAGGACCAATGTGCGAGAGGGGAAGCTGGCCGCTCTCCCTCCGGAGGGCAGCAGGGACGTCGGGGACCTGAGCATGTCCATGGCGAAAGGTAGGACATGGGGCGAGTTCCAGGCGTCACACGGATCGGTGGCTGGGTGGCCAGCTTCCTTGGAAGAACAGGTGCCAGACCCACATGGGGATCCTCGGGCCTTGGACAGTGGGAAGGTCAGACCTCAGCTTAAGAGGGCTGCTGGAGTGTCTGGGCTTCGTGTCCTGCAGGGTCAACATCACCAGCAGCCCCTAGGACACTCTGGGTCTGTTCGGTGTTTAGAGAGTCACGGGGATTTAAGCGTGTGAGTGCTAACCTCTTCTGTCTTAACTATAGCGCCTGGAGTCATCCTGTCCCAGAAGATGGACGAACAGGGCCCCATCAGCCCTGTTAATGGCCCGGGTAAACCACCTACCCAGTGCTCCGGAGAGACCGCTAAGGTGGAAGACAGTGGGCCTCCTGGGGATCCAGGAGCCTCCGGGGAATGTGATGTCCCCCAATCCTGCAAGGCTCGCCGGTGTCGTCGCGGTAGCAGGCCCTATGTTTGTCAGGGGGTGCTGGCTGCTCTGCCTTCCGAGGGCAGCAGTGAAGTTGGGGAGCGGAGGGTGTCTATGGTGAAAGGTAGGATTGGGGTGAGGTCCTGCTGGCCAATGGAGTGGGTGGCTGCGTGGCCAGCTTCCTGGGAAGAACAGATGCCAGACCCACATGGGGATCCCCGGGCCTTGGACAGTGGGAAGGACAGACCTCAGCTTAAGAGGGCTGCTGGAGTGTCTGGGCCTCATGTCTTGGAGGATCAATATCACCAGCAGATCCTAGGAACACTCTGGGTGTGTTAGGTGTTTAGGGAGTCATGGGGATATAAGCACGTGAGTTCTAATCTCTCTTCTGTTACCTACAGCGCCTGGCGTCATCCACTGCCAGGAGACGGAAGAAGAGAGCCACATCAGCCCTGTTAATGGCCCTGGTGAACCATCTACCCAGTGCTCCGGAGAGACCCCCAGGGTGGAAGATAGTGGGCCTCCTGGGGATCCGGGAGCCTCGGGGGAATGCCATGTCCGGAGAACCTGCAAGGCTCGCCGGCGGCCTCGCCGCCGAAGGACCAATGTGCGAGACCGGAGGATGGCCGATCTCCCTCCCGAGGGCACCAGAGACGTTGGGGACCGGAGCACGTCCATGGCGAAAGGTAGCTCATGGGCGAGGTCCTGGTGGCACACAGAAGGGCTGGCTCGGTGGCCAGTTTCCTGTGAAAAACAGATGCCAGACCCTCATGGCGATCCCTGGGCCGTGGACAGTGGGAAGGACAGACCTCAGCCTAACAGGGTTCCTGGAGTGTCTGGGCTTCACATCCTGGACGGTCAACGTCACCAGCAGCCCCTAGGAACACTCTGGGTGTGTTCGGTGTTTGGGGAGCCTCAGGGATATAAGCATGTGAGTGCTAAACTCATCTCTCTTAACTATAGCGCCTGGCGTCATCCAGTTCCAGAAGAGGGAAGAAGAGAGCCCCATCAGCCCTCTTCATGGCCCAGGTGAACCGTCCACCCAGGGCGCCGGATAGACCGCCGTGTTTGAAGGTCGTGGGCCTCCGGGGGATCCAGGAGCCTCAGGGGAACGCCAGGTCCCCACAACCTGCAAGGCTCGCCGACGGCCTCGCTGTGGAAGGCCTCAATTTAACGTTACTGTGTCACTGGACTGGCTTCAACTGAAATATTAAAGAAAAGCTTTTGTTATTATTATGTATTATGCCCCTTGTGTGGATGATGTACATTCGCATCCTGTGTAAGCATCACCTTTATCGATGAGCTGATGTTCCATCTCCCAAAAGAAAGCCCTGCACCAAGTGGACTGCGCCCCACTCCCCCTGTGCCTGGCAACTCCTCATCAGCTCTGTGTCTCCCTTTACCTCCTCTGGATGATTCCTATAGGTGGACTGTTACAATAGGTATCTTTTTCTCTTGCTCACCTATGTTTATAAAGGAGTATCCCAGATGGATTACAGATCAGACGTAAAAAAAAAAAAGAATCCCTTTGGGCAATGTGTGCGTAATATCGAGGTAGAGACCTCTTTGCTAATTGTGTCCGCAGGGCTGAAGCCAGGCAGGCAATGGCTGGCTCTTCCTGTGGCCCAAACAAAAACTAGAACAATGCAGAATTCTGGAAACACAGACCACCGGCTGGAGAATAGTCCTCACACCCTAAGGCCAGAGACAGTTTCAACATCCCTGTCATGCAGCAAACTCCCGAAAGTCTGTGTTCTCCAAAGAGCTGAGGGGCAAGCATGTGCACTTCCAACGAGAGGCAGTGCTCACGCCACCACCTGTCACAGGTTCCTGACCTCCTGGATGGGGGCCCACGCACTGTCAACACTCGGGAAAGAGCACTGTCCCCATCAGACTGGCAGACTCCTGGTCTGGCGGCAACCAGCCCTGGGCACAGAGTGAGGGAGCAGAGGCCCCAGCAGACCCCTGCAGAGGAAAAGGGAAAGGCGCCTCCTCTGGGAGAACAGTGTGCAGGGCCTGTGCACGTTTCGCAGGGCAGTGCTCACCCTAGGGGGCTACCCCACAGAAATTCTTGTACAGTTTTCCACAGATGTGTTTTCCAGACTACCCATCAGAGCACTGATGAAACAGCTGGGAACTGGTAAAACCACCAATACCCATGGAGAGGGGATAGGACCCACCAATCCAGGTCCGCATGGATGAGGGAGGCTGACCCGCTGCTAAAGTGGGTGCCAACAGATGAGGACCTCAGGGGTCCTCTCACCTGGGGCACGTGGCACAACTCTCTGCATCCAGGATCCCACCTGTTAGACCACACACATGTGATTTCAACAAGTAGACAAGTGTATGTGAAAATCACAGGATACTGTATATAGAGAACCCTAAAGAGTCTACAAAAAGTGCTAGAACTGATCATTGAATTCAGTGCACTGACAGGATAAAATATTAATATACCAAAATCAGTTGCATTTATATACACCAAAAATGAACTGTCAGAAAGGGAAACTAGGAAAACAATACCATTTGCAGTTGCATCAAAATAAAGAAAATACCTAGGAATAAATCTCACCAAGGTTAGAAAAGATCTAAACTTAGAAAATTATGAAGCACTGAAGAAAGAACTTGAGGAAGATACGAATAAGTGGAAACACCTGCCGTGTTCGTGAACAGGAAGAATTAACACCATTAATGTGTCCCTCGTACCCCCAACATCTTTAGATTCACTGCCACTCCTATCAGGACACCAGAGATGTATTTCACAGAACTAGAACTAGTATTTCAAAAATTTATACGGAACAACAAAAGGCCCTGAGCAGCAACAGTGACCTTGAGGAAGAATGAAGTTGGAGGAATCACGGTACGTAATGTCAAACTACACTATAAGGCCCTAGCAATGCAAACTACATGGAACTGGCATAGAAACAGCCGCAGATACCCAGGGATCAAAATAGAGAGCCCCGAAGGAAACGCGCACCATTATGGTCAGTTAATATTTTGACAGAAAGCAAGCACATACAATGGGCTAACGATAGGTTATTTAAATAAATAAATGGTTTGGGAAAATTGGACATATACGTGCTGAAAAATGAAATTAGTTCACCCTTTTACACCACACACAAGAATAAATTCAAAATGCATTAAAACAAATGTTAGACCCCAAAACATAAAAGTTCTACAAGACGACACAGGCGGTAACATCTCAGACACTGCTCATAGCAATAGTTTATCTGCTATACCTCCCCAGGCAAGGTGAACCAAAGAAATAATCCAAATATTAAAAGTCTATTGCAGGTATAATGATATCTTTAATTAATTGATGAGATTTTATAATTTTCCTGGGTTTCTTAGAAACACACTTAAGAAGTACTGCTTTTAACTGTAGGCACACCAAGTACAAACATACGTTTGATTTAAAAGCTAAAGAACTTATGACACATGGGCATGAACTAAAGGGCGGGAATGTGGGTGGGAGAGGGTGTGCAGGGTGGAGGGGAATGATGCGGGAGAAATGGGACAACTGTGATAGCATAATCAATAAAATGCACTAAAAGAAGAAAGAAAGTGAAGTCACTGCTCTTGTCTCAGAAGATGCTCGAGGTAAGGGACCTGGGCAGTGACCTCAGAAAAGAATCTGAAGGAGTCGGAACCCTGGTAACCCAGCAACCAAATTCTAAAACTGCCCCTACCCTGGTCATTTGGTGAGAGGTGTTTAGAGGGCGAACATGTTTTGTTGCTGTGTGAGTAGATCCCGAGGCCATGGCCTCACAAGGGAAGGGAGTGAAAAGAAAACGAGATGTTGCGGATGGAGCAGACGTCTCTGGCCCTTTTCAAGGACCAACAGAGAGGTAAAGGAGGGAGGACCAGAGTGGTTTTGTCTGGGCCAGGTCACCACTCAGATCACACCTGAGCAGCCCTAAGACACCACCTTGTGTGAGTGTGTGTGTGTGTGTGTGTGTGTGTGTGTGTGTGTGTTTATGAGGACCCGATGAGAACTCTGGTGGGCAGCTTATGCTCACACACCAGGTCAAGCCTGGCAGGGTGGAAGTGGAGTATGGATGGGGCGCTCTGCAGCAGCTTTTTGCTGAGCCCTAGAGGTGAATTTAACTTTCCTGGTGGGGGTCTCTGCAAACGCAGGGAAGGGCTTGAGGATAAAGCTAAAAGACCTGTGGGAAGAAGCACCGGCAACTAGGGTAAGGTAGGGCTAGAGGCCTCCAAACTGGCTACGAGCCACTGTCATTACAGACGTCAACACTGGAGCCAGGGAACGAGGGGATGGAGGATGCTGCCATGGGAAACAGATACCAACCTGGAGAACCAGGTCCCTCCAACAGACAACGTATGCCTCGGATGTCAACGGCTCGGAAGCATTGTGGTAAAAGACCGAGATTTGGGGCAAAGGAGGAGCATCCTGCTGACCCTCCTGATGCGAGAAGAGAAGAACTGGACACGAAAGACTCCTGGTCCAAAGGTTTGAGTTGGGGCAAGGTCCTTGAGTGGACGTGAATGAGTGGGTGGGAAACTTAACAAAAAGACTAGGTGCCAGACACACAGTGAGACCTCGCACCACTGCGAAGGGGCAAGGAAAACTCAGCCTCAGAAAGCTGTTGGATTGTCTGAGGTTTCATGTCCGGGAGGGGAAAAAATCACTAGGAGCCGCTAAGAACATTCGTGGAATGTTCGGCATTTGTGGAGCCATGGGGATATATGCATGCAAGTGATAACCTCTCCTCTCCCAACAATAGCGCCTGGACTCGACCAGTCCCCAAAGATGGTCGAACAGAACCCCGTCAGCCTTGGTCATGGCCAGGGTGAACCACGGACACAGGAGTCAGGTGAGACTGCTGAGGTCGAATGTAGTCAGCGTACTGGGGATCCAGGAGAATCCAGGGAACAAGCTATTCCCGAGACCTACAAGTCTGTGGGGCTGACTCCCAAGAGGAAGCCCTGTGTGCCTGAAGGGGAGGAAGCCGCTCTCCCTCCCGAGGGCACCAGCGAAGCCAGAAAACAGAGGGTGTCAATAATGAAAAGTAAGAGATGGGGCCAGGTCCTGGTGGGACATGGAAGGAATGGCTGGGTGGCCAGCTTCCCGAAAAGAACAGGTGTGAGACCCAAAGAGGGCACCCAAGCACTAGACAGTGAACAGGACAGGCGTCAGCCTAAGAGGGCTGCTGGAATGTCTGAGGCTTCGTGTCCTGCAGGAGCAGTATCACCAGGAACCCCTAGGAACCCTCTGGGTATGTTTGGGGTTTGGGGAGTCATGGGGATATAAGCATGTGAGTGCTAACCTCTCCTCTCTTAACTATAGCGCCTGCAGGCACCCAGAGCCAGGAGTCAGAAGAACAGAGCCCCATGAGCCCTCTTAATTGCCCGGGTGAACCATCCACCCAGGGCTCAGGCGAGACCACCATGGTCGAACCTAGTCCACCACGTGGGGATCCAGGAGCCTCCGGGGAATGCGATTTCCCCCAATCCTGCAAGGCTCGCCGGTGTCGTCGCCGTGGCAGGCCCTATGTTTGTCAGGGGGAGCTGGCTACTCTGCCTTCCGAGGGCACCAGTGAAGTTGGGGACCGGAGCGAGTCTATGGTGAAAGGTAGGACTTGGGGCAAGATCCTGGTGGCACATGGAACGGGCGGCTGCGTGGCCAGCTTCCTGGGTAGAACAGATGCCAGACCCACATGGGGATCCCTGGGCCTTGGACAGTGGGAAGGACAGACCTCAGCCTAACAGGTTTGCTGGAGTGTCTGGGCTTCGTGTCTTGGAGGATCAACATCACCAGCAGGCCGTAGGAACACTCTGGGTGTGTTCGGTGTTTGGGGAGTCACGGGGATCTAAGCATGTGAGTGCTAATCTCTCTTCTGTTAACTATAGCGCCTGGCGTCATCCAGTGCCAGGAGAAGGAAGAAGAGAGCCCCATCAGCCCTTTTAAGGGCCCGGGTGAACCATCTACCCAGTGCTCCGGCGAGACCGCCAGGGTGGAAGAGAATGGGCCTCCTGGGGATCCAGGAGCCTCGGGCGAATGCGATGTCCCCAGAACATGCAAGGCTGGCCGGCGGCCTCGGCGCGGAAGGACCAATGTGCGAGAGGGGAAGATGGCCGATATCCCTCCCGAAGGGACCAGAGACGTTGGGGACCGGAGCGTGTCTATGGTGAAAGGTAGGACATGGCTCGAGGTCCGAGCGTCACACGGAAGGGGTGGCTGGGTGGCCTGCTTCCTGGGAAGAAGAGGTGCCAGAACCCCAGGGGGAGCCCTGGGCCTTGGACAGTGAGAAGGACAGACCTCAGGCTACCAGGTTTGCTGGAGCGTCTGGGCTTCGTGTCTTGGAGGATCAACATCACCAGCAGGCCCTAGGAACACTCTGGGTGTGTTTGATGTTTGGGGAGTCACGGGGATATAAGCATGTGAGTGCTAACCTCTCTTCTCTTAACTGTAGCGCCTGGCGTCATCCAGTGCCAGGAGACGAAAGAACAGAGCCCCTTCAGCCCTGTTCATGGCTCTGGTGAACCATCCACCCGGGGCTCCGGAGAGACTGCCATGCTGGAAGGTCGCGGGCCTCCTGGGGATCCAGGAGCCTCCGGGGAATGCGAGGTCCCCAAATCCCGCAAGGCTCGCCGGCGGCCTCGCCGCAGAAGGCCCAAAGTGTGCGAGGGGAAGCTGGCCGCTCTCCCTGAGGAGGGCACCAGTGAAGTTGGAGAGCAGAGCATGTCCATGGGGAAAGGTAGGACATGGGCTGAGGTCCTGGTGGCAAACGGAAGGGTTGGTGGGTGGCCAGCTTCCTGGGAAGAACAGGTGCCAGACCCACAGGGGGAGCCCTGGGGCTTAGGTAGTGGCTAGGATAGACCTCAGCCTAAGAGGGCTGTTGGAGTGTCCGGGCTTCGTGTCTTGTAGGGTCCACATCACCAGCAGGCCCTAGGAACAGGCTGGGTGTGTTCTGAGTTTGGGGAGCCACGGGGATATAAGCGTGTGAGTGCTAACCTCTTCTGTCTTAACTATAGCGCCTGGAGTCCCCCAGTCCCAGGAGAGGGAACAACAGAGCCCCAGCAGCCCTGTTCATGGCCGGGGTGAACCCTCTACCCAGTGCTCTGGAGAGACCGAGAGAGTGGAAGATAGTGGGCCTCCTGGGGATCCAGGAGCCTCGGGGGATTCCGATGTCCCCCAAACCTGCAAGGCTCGCCGGCGGCCTCGCCGCAGAAGGTCCAATGTGCGAGAGGGGAAGCTGGCCGCTCTCCCTCCGGAGGGCAGCAGCGACGTTGGGCACCGGAGCACTTCCTTGGCGAAAGGTAGAACATGGGGCGAGTTCCGGGCGTCACACGGAAGCGGTGGCTGGGTGGCCAGCTTCCTTGGAAGAACAGGTGCCAGACCCACATGGGGATCCCCGGGCCTTGGACAGTGGGAAGGACAGACCTCAGCTTAAGAGGGCTGCTGCAGTGTCTGGGCTTCGTGTCTTGGAGAATCAATATCACCAGCAGATCCTAGGAACACTCTGGGTGTGTTCGGTGTTTGGGGAGTCACGGGGATCTAAGCATGTGAGTGCTAATCTCTCTTCTGTTAACTATAGCGCCTGGCGTCATCCAGTGCCAGGAGAAGGAAGAAGAGAGCCCCATCAGCCCTTTTAATGGCCCGGGTGAACCATCTACCCAGTGCTCCGGCGAGACCGCCAGGGTGGAAGAGAATGGGCCTCCTGGGGATCCAGGAGCCTCGGGCGAATGCGATGTCCCCAGAACATGCAAGGCTCGCCGGCGGCCTCGCCACGGAAGGACCAATGTGCCAGAAGGGAAGATGGCCGATCTCTCTCCGGAGGGGACCAGAGACGTTGGGGACCGGAGCGTGTCTATGGTGAAAGGTAGGACATGGCTCGAGGTCCGAGCATCACACGGAAGGGGTGGCTGGGTGGCCTGCTTCCTGGCAAGAAGAGGTGCCAGAACCCCAGGGGGAGCCCTGGGCCTTAGGTAGTGGCAAGGATAGACCTCAGCCTAAGTGGGCTGCTGGAGTGTCTGGGCTCGTGTCCTGGAGGCTCAACATCACCAGTAGACTGTAGGAACACTCAAGGTGTGTTCGGTGTTTGGGGAGTCACGGGGATATAAGCATGTGAGTGCTAACCTCTCTTCTCTTTATAGCGCCTGGCGTCATCCAGTGCCAGGAGATGGAGGAACAGAGCCCCATCAGCCCTCTTCATGGCCGCGGTGAACCACCCACCCGGGGCTCCGGAGAGACAGCCATGCTGGAAGGTCGCGGGCCTCCTGGGGATCCAGGAGCCGCCGGGGAATGCGAGGTCCCCAAATCCTGCAAGGCTCGCCGGCGGCCTCGCCGCAGAAGGCCCAAAGTGTGCGAGGGGAAGCTGGCCGCTCTCCCTGCGGAGGGCACCAGTGAAGTTGGAGACCAGAGCATGTCCATGGGGAAAGGTAGGACATGGGGTGAGGTCCTCGTGGCAAACGGAAGGGTTGGTGGGTGGCCAGCTTCCTGGGAAGAACAGGTGCCAGACCCGAAGTGGGAGCCCTGGGGCTTAGGTAGTGGCTAGTATAGACCTCAGCCTAAGAGGGCTGTTGGAGTGTCTGGGCTTCGTGTCCTGCAGGGTCAACATCACCAGCAGCCCCTAGGAACACTCTGGGTCCGATCGGTGTTTGGGGAGTCACGGGGATATAAGCATGTGAGTGCTAATCTCTCTTCTGTTAACTATAGGGCCTGGCGTCATCCAGTCCCAGGGGAAGGAAGAAGAGAGCCCCTTCAGCCCTGTTAATGGCCCGTGTGAACCATCTACCCAGTGCTCCGGAGAGACCGCCAAGGTGGAAGAGATTGGGCCTCCTGGGGATCCAGGAGCCTCAGGGGAATGCGATGTCCCCAGATCCTGCAAGGCTCGCCGGCGGCCTCGCCGCGGAAGGACCAATGTGCGAGAGGGGGAGATGGCCGATCTCCCTCCCGAGGGCACCGGAGACGTTGGGGACCGGAGCATGTCCATGGCGAAAGGTAGCTCATTGGGCGAGGTCCTGGTGGCCCACCGAAGGGGTGGCTGGGTGGGCTGCTTCCTGGGAAGAAGAGGTGCCAGAACCACAGGGGGAGCCCTGGGCCTTAGGTAGTGGCAAGGATAGACCTCAGCCTAAGTGGGCTGCTGGAGTGTCTGGGCTCGTGTCCTGGAGGCTCAACATCGCCAGTAGACTGTAGGAACACTCAAGGTGTGTTCGGTGTTTGGGGAGTCACGGGGATATAAGCATGTGAGTGCTAACCTCTCTTCTCTTTATAGCGCCTGGCGTCATCCAGTGCCAGGAGATGGAGGAACAGAGCCCCATCAGCCCTCTTCATGGCCGCGGTGAACCACCCACCCGGGGCTCCGGAGAGACAGCCATGCTGGAAGGTCGCGGGCCTCCTGGGGATCCAGGAGCCGCCGGGGAATGCGAGGTCCCCAAATCCCGCAAGGCTCGCCGGCGGCCTCGCCGCAGAAGGCCCAAAGTGTGCGAGGGGAAGCTGGCTGCTCTCCCTGCGGAGGGCACCAGTGAAGTTGGAGAGCAGAGCATGTCCATGGCGAAAAATAGGACATGGGCTGAGGTCCTGGTGGCAAACGGAAGGGTTGGTGAGTGGCCAGCTTCCTGGGAAGAACAGGTGCCGCACCCACAGGGGGAGCCCTGGGGCTTAGGTAGTGGCTAGGATAGACCTGAGCCTAAGAGGGCTGTTGGAGTGTCCGGGCTTCGTGTCTTGTAGGGTCCACATCACCAGCAGGCCCTAGGAACAGGATGGGTGTGTTCTGAGTTTGGGGAGCCACGGGGATATAAGCGTGTGAGTGCTAACCTCTTCTGTCTTAACTATAGCGCCTGGAGTCCCCCAGTCCCAGGAGAGGGAACAACAGAGCCCCAGCAGCCCTGTTCATGGCCGGGGTGAACCATCTACCCAGTGCTCCGGCGAGACCGCCAGGGTGGAAGAGAGTGGGCCTCCTGGGGATCCAGGAGCCTCGGGCGAATGCGATGTCCCCAGAACATGCAAGGCTCGCCGGCGGCCTCGCCGCAGAAGGACCAATGTGGGAGAGGGGAAGATGGTCCCTCTCCCTCCGGAGGGCAGCAGCGACCTTGGGCACCGGAGCACGTCCTTGGCGAAAGGTAGAACATGGGGCGAGTTCCGGGCGTCACACGGAAGCGGTGGCTTGGTGGCCAGCTTCCTTGGAAGAACAGGTGCCAGACCCACATGGGGATCCCTGGGCCTTGGACAGTGGGAAGGACAGACCTCAGCTTAAGAGGGCTGCTGCAGTGTCTGGGCTTCGTGTCTTGGAGGATCAATATCACCAGCAGATCCTAGGAACACTCTGGGTGTGTTGGGTGTTTGGGGAGTCACGGGGATTCAGTGTGTGAGTGCTAACCTCTTCTGTCTTAGCTGAGGCGCCTGGAGTACCCCAGTCCCAGGAGAGGGAACAACAGAGCCCCAGCAGGCCTGTTCATGGCCGGGGTGAACCATCTACCCAGGGCTCTGGAGAGACCGAGAGAGTGGAAGATAGTGGGCCTCCTGGGGATCCAGGAGCCTCGGGGGATTCCGATGTCCCCCAAACCTGCAAGGCTCGCCGGCGGCCTCGCCGCAGAAGGACCAATGTGCGAGAGGGGAAGCTCGCCGCTCTCCCTCCGGAGGGCAACAGGGACGTTCGGGACAGGAGCACGTCCTTGGCGAAAGGTAGAACATGGGGCGAGTTCCGGGCGTCACACGGAAGTGGTGGCTGGGTGGCCAGCTTCCTTGGAAGAACAGGTGCCAGACCCACATGGGGATTCCCGGGCCTTGGACAGTGGGAAGGATAGACCTCAGACTAAGTGGCCTGCTGGAGTGTCTGGGCTCCTGTCCTGGAGGCTGAACATCACCAGCAGACCGTAGGAACACTCAAGGAGTGTTCGGTGTTTGGGGAGTCACGGGGATCTAAGCATGTGAGTGCTAACCTCTCTTCTCTTAACTTTAGCGCCTGGAGTCATCCTGTCCCAGGAGATGGACAAACAGAGCCCCAGCAGCACTGTTCATGGCCCGGGTGAACCACCTACCCAGTGCTCTGGGGAAACCGCCAAGGTGGAAGAGAGTGGGCCTCCTGGGGATCCAGGAGCCTCCGGGGAATGCGATGTCCCCCTGTTCTGCAAGGCTGGCCAGTGTCGTCGCCGTGGCAGGCCCTATGTTTTTCAGGGGGAGCTGGCTGCTCTGCCTTCAGAGGGCATCAGTGAAGTTGGGGACAGGAGCGTGTCTATGGTGAAAGGTAGGACATGGGGTGAAGTCCTGGTGGCAAACGGAAGGGTTGGTGGGTGGCCAGCTTCCTGGGAAGAACAGGTGCCGGACGCACAGGGGGAACCCTGGGGCTTAGGTAGTGGCAAGGATAGACCTCAGCCTAAGAGGGCTGCTGGAGCGTCTGGGCTTCGTGTCCTGCAGGGTCCACATCACCAGCAGGCCCTAGGAACACGCTGGGTGTGTTCGGAGTTTGGGGAGCCACGGGGATATAAGCGTGTGAGTGCTAACCTCTTCTGTCTTAACTATAGCGCCTGGAGTCCCCCAGTCCCAGGACAGGGAACAACAGAGCCCCAGCAGCCCTGTTCATGGCCGGGGTGAACCATCTACCCAGTGCTCTGGAGAGACCGAGAGAGTGGAAGATAGTGGGCCTCCTGGGGATCCAGGAGTCTCGGGGGATTCCGATGTCCCAAAAACCTGCAAGGCTCGCCGGCGGCCTCGCCGCAGAAGGACCAATGTGCGAGAGGGGAAGCTGGCCGCTCTCCCTCCGGAGGGCAGCAGGGACGTCGGGGACCTGAGCATGTCCATGGCGAAAGGTAGGACATGGGGCGAGTTCCAGGCGTCACACGGATCGGTGGCTGGGTGGCCAGCTTCCTTGGAAGAACAGGTGCCAGACCCACATGGGGATCCTCGGGCCTTGGACAGTGGGAAGGTCAGACCTCAGCTTAAGAGGGCTGCTGGAGTGTCTGGGCTTCGTGTCCTGCAGGGTCAACATCACCAGCAGCCCCTAGGACACTCTGGGTCTGTTCGGTGTTTAGAGAGTCACGGGGATTTAAGCGTGTGAGTGCTAACCTCTTCTGTCTTAACTATAGCGCCTGGAGTCATCCTGTCCCAGAAGATGGACGAACAGGGCCCCATCAGCCCTGTTAATGGCCCGGGTAAACCACCTACCCAGTGCTCCGGAGAGACCGCTAAGGTGGAAGACAGTGGGCCTCCTGGGGATCCAGGAGCCTCCGGGGAATGTGATGTCCCCCAATCCTGCAAGGCTCGCCGGTGTCGTCGCGGTAGCAGGCCCTATGTTTGTCAGGGGGTGCTGGCTGCTCTGCCTTCCGAGGGCAGCAGTGAAGTTGGGGAGCGGAGGGTGTCTATGGTGAAAGGTAGGATTGGGGTGAGGTCCTGCTGGCCAATGGAGTGGGTGGCTGCGTGGCCAGCTTCCTGGGAAGAACAGATGCCAGACCCACATGGGGATCCCCGGGCCTTGGACAGTGGGAAGGACAGACCTCAGCTTAAGAGGGCTGCTGGAGTGTCTGGGCCTCATGTCTTGGAGGATCAATATCACCAGCAGATCCTAGGAACACTCTGGGTGTGTTAGGTGTTTAGGGAGTCATGGGGATATAAGCACGTGAGTTCTAATCTCTCTTCTGTTACCTACAGCGCCTGGCGTCATCCACTGCCAGGAGACGGAAGAAGAGAGCCACATCAGCCCTGTTAATGGCCCTGGTGAACCATCTACCCAGTGCTCCGGAGAGACCCCCAGGGTGGAAGATAGTGGGCCTCCTGGGGATCCGGGAGCCTCGGGGGAATGCCATGTCCGGAGAACCTGCAAGGCTCGCCGGCGGCCTCGCCGCCGAAGGACCAATGTGCGAGACCGGAGGATGGCCGATCTCCCTCCCGAGGGCACCAGAGACGTTGGGGACCGGAGCACGTCCATGGCGAAAGGTAGCTCATGGGCGAGGTCCTGGTGGCACACAGAAGGGCTGGCTCGGTGGCCAGTTTCCTGTGAAAAACAGATGCCAGACCCTCATGGCGATCCCTGGGCCGTGGACAGTGGGAAGGACAGACCTCAGCCTAACAGGGTTCCTGGAGTGTCTGGGCTTCACATCCTGGACGGTCAACGTCACCAGCAGCCCCTAGGAACACTCTGGGTGTGTTCGGTGTTTGGGGAGCCTCAGGGATATAAGCATGTGAGTGCTAAACTCATCTCTCTTAACTATAGCGCCTGGCGTCATCCAGTTCCAGAAGAGGGAAGAAGAGAGCCCCATCAGCCCTCTTCATGGCCCAGGTGAACCGTCCACCCAGGGCGCCGGATAGACCGCCGTGTTTGAAGGTCGTGGGCCTCCGGGGGATCCAGGAGCCTCAGGGGAACGCCAGGTCCCCACAACCTGCAAGGCTCGCCGACGGCCTCGCTGTGGAAGGCCTCAATTTAACGTTACTGTGTCACTGGACTGGCTTCAACTGAAATATTAAAGAAAAGCTTTTGTTATTATTATGTATTATGCCCCTTGTGTGGATGATGTACATTCGCATCCTGTGTAAGCATCACCTTTATCGATGAGCTGATGTTCCATCTCCCAAAAGAAAGCCCTGCACCAAGTGGACTGCGCCCCACTCCCCCTGTGCCTGGCAACTCCTCATCAGCTCTGTGTCTCCCTTTACCTCCTCTGGATGATTCCTATAGGTGGACTGTTACAATAGGTATCTTTTTCTCTTGCTCACCTATGTTTATAAAGGAGTATCCCAGATGGATTACAGATCAGACGTAAAAAAAAAAAAGAATCCCTTTGGGCAATGTGTGCGTAATATCGAGGTAGAGACCTCTTTGCTAATTGTGTCCGCAGGGCTGAAGCCAGGCAGGCAATGGCTGGCTCTTCCTGTGGCCCAAACAAAAACTAGAACAATGCAGAATTCTGGAAACACAGACCACCGGCTGGAGAATAGTCCTCACACCCTAAGGCCAGAGACAGTTTCAACATCCCTGTCATGCAGCAAACTCCCGAAAGTCTGTGTTCTCCAAAGAGCTGAGGGGCAAGCATGTGCACTTCCAACGAGAGGCAGTGCTCACGCCACCACCTGTCACAGGTTCCTGACCTCCTGGATGGGGGCCCACGCACTGTCAACACTCGGGAAAGAGCACTGTCCCCATCAGACTGGCAGACTCCTGGTCTGGCGGCAACCAGCCCTGGGCACAGAGTGAGGGAGCAGAGGCCCCAGCAGACCCCTGCAGAGGAAAAGGGAAAGGCGCCTCCTCTGGGAGAACAGTGTGCAGGGCCTGTGCACGTTTCGCAGGGCAGTGCTCACCCTAGGGGGCTACCCCACAGAAATTCTTGTACAGTTTTCCACAGATGTGTTTTCCAGACTACCCATCAGAGCACTGATGAAACAGCTGGGAACTGGTAAAACCACCAATACCCATGGAGAGGGGATAGGACCCACCAATCCAGGTCCGCATGGATGAGGGAGGCTGACCCGCTGCTAAAGTGGGTGCCAACAGATGAGGACCTCAGGGGTCCTCTCACCTGGGGCACGTGGCACAACTCTCTGCATCCAGGATCCCACCTGTTAGACCACACACATGTGATTTCAACAAGTAGACAAGTGTATGTGAAAATCACAGGATACTGTATATAGAGAACCCTAAAGAGTCTACAAAAAGTGCTAGAACTGATCATTGAATTCAGTGCACTGACAGGATAAAATATTAATATACCAAAATCAGTTGCATTTATATACACCAAAAATGAACTGTCAGAAAGGGAAACTAGGAAAACAATACCATTTGCAGTTGCATCAAAATAAAGAAAATACCTAGGAATAAATCTCACCAAGGTTAGAAAAGATCTAAACTTAGAAAATTATGAAGCACTGAAGAAAGAACTTGAGGAAGATACGAATAAGTGGAAACACCTGCCGTGTTCGTGAACAGGAAGAATTAACACCATTAATGTGTCCCTCGTACCCCCAACATCTTTAGATTCACTGCCACTCCTATCAGGACACCAGAGATGTATTTCACAGAACTAGAACTAGTATTTCAAAAATTTATACGGAACAACAAAAGGCCCTGAGCAGCAACAGTGACCTTGAGGAAGAATGAAGTTGGAGGAATCACGGTACGTAATGTCAAACTACACTATAAGGCCCTAGCAATGCAAACTACATGGAACTGGCATAGAAACAGCCGCAGATACCCAGGGATCAAAATAGAGAGCCCCGAAGGAAACGCGCACCATTATGGTCAGTTAATATTTTGACAGAAAGCAAGCACATACAATGGGCTAACGATAGGTTATTTAAATAAATAAATGGTTTGGGAAAATTGGACATATACGTGCTGAAAAATGAAATTAGTTCACCCTTTTACACCACACACAAGAATAAATTCAAAATGCATTAAAACAAATGTTAGACCCCAAAACATAAAAGTTCTACAAGACGACACAGGCGGTAACATCTCAGACACTGCTCATAGCAATAGTTTATCTGCTATACCTCCCCAGGCAAGGTGAACCAAAGAAATAATCCAAATATTAAAAGTCTATTGCAGGTATAATGATATCTTTAATTAATTGATGAGATTTTATAATTTTCCTGGGTTTCTTAGAAACACACTTAAGAAGTACTGCTTTTAACTGTAGGCACACCAAGTACAAACATACGTTTGATTTAAAAGCTAAAGAACTTATGACACATGGGCATGAACTAAAGGGCGGGAATGTGGGTGGGAGAGGGTGTGCAGGGTGGAGGGGAATGATGCGGGAGAAATGGGACAACTGTGATAGCATAATCAATAAAATGCACTAAAAGAAGAAAGAAAGTGAAGTCACTGCTCTTGTCTCAGAAGATGCTCGAGGTAAGGGACCTGGGCAGTGACCTCAGAAAAGAATCTGAAGGAGTCGGAACCCTGGTAACCCAGCAACCAAATTCTAAAACTGCCCCTACCCTGGTCATTTGGTGAGAGGTGTTTAGAGGGCGAACATGTTTTGTTGCTGTGTGAGTAGATCCCGAGGCCATGGCCTCACAAGGGAAGGGAGTGAAAAGAAAACGAGATGTTGCGGATGGAGCAGACGTCTCTGGCCCTTTTCAAGGACCAACAGAGAGGTAAAGGAGGGAGGACCAGAGTGGTTTTGTTTGGGCCAGGTCACCACTCAGATCACACCTGAGCAGCCCTAAGACACCACCTTGTGTGAGTGTGTGTGTGTGTGTGTGTGTGTGTGTGTGTGTGTGTTTATGAGGACCCGATGAGAACTCTGGTGGGCAGCTTATGCTCACACACCAGGTCAAGCCTGGCAGGGTGGAAGTGGAGTATGGATGGGGCGCTCTGCAGCAGCTTTTTGCTGAGCCCTAGAGGTGAATTTAACTTTCCTGGTGGGGGTCTCTGCAAACGCAGGGAAGGGCTTGAGGATAAAGCTAAAAGACCTGTGGGAAGAAGCACCGGCAACTAGGGTAAGGTAGGGCTAGAGGCCTCCAAACTGGCTACGAGCCACTGTCATTACAGACGTCAACACTGGAGCCAGGGAACGAGGGGATGGAGGATGCTGCCATGGGAAACAGATACCAACCTGGAGAACCAGGTCCCTCCAACAGACAACGTATGCCTCGGATGTCAACGGCTCGGAAGCATTGTGGTAAAAGACCGAGATTTGGGGCAAAGGAGGAGCATCCTGCTGACCCTCCTGATGCGAGAAGAGAAGAACTGGACACGAAAGACTCCTGGTCCAAAGGTTTGAGTTGGGGCAAGGTCCTTGAGTGGACGTGAATGAGTGGGTGGGAAACTTAACAAAAAGACTAGGTGCCAGACACACAGTGAGACCTCGCACCACTGCGAAGGGGCAAGGAAAACTCAGCCTCAGAAAGCTGTTGGATTGTCTGAGGTTTCATGTCCGGGAGGGGAAAAAATCACTAGGAGCCGCTAAGAACATTCGTGGAATGTTCGGCATTTGTGGAGCCATGGGGATATATGCATGCAAGTGATAACCTCTCCTCTCCCAACAATAGCGCCTGGACTCGACCAGTCCCCAAAGATGGTCGAACAGAACCCCGTCAGCCTTGGTCATGGCCAGGGTGAACCACGGACACAGGAGTCAGGTGAGACTGCTGAGGTCGAATGTAGTCAGCGTACTGGGGATCCAGGAGAATCCAGGGAACAAGCTATTCCCGAGACCTACAAGTCTGTGGGGCTGACTCCCAAGAGGAAGCCCTGTGTGCCTGAAGGGGAGGAAGCCGCTCTCCCTCCCGAGGGCACCAGCGAAGCCAGAAAACAGAGGGTGTCAATAATGAAAAGTAAGAGATGGGGCCAGGTCCTGGTGGGACATGGAAGGAATGGCTGGGTGGCCAGCTTCCCGAAAAGAACAGGTGTGAGACCCAAAGAGGGCACCCAAGCACTAGACAGTGAACAGGACAGGCGTCAGCCTAAGAGGGCTGCTGGAATGTCTGAGGCTTCGTGTCCTGCAGGAGCAGTATCACCAGGAACCCCTAGGAACCCTCTGGGTATGTTTGGGGTTTGGGGAGTCATGGGGATATAAGCATGTGAGTGCTAACCTCTCCTCTCTTAACTATAGCGCCTGCAGGCACCCAGAGCCAGGAGTCAGAAGAACAGAGCCCCATGAGCCCTCTTAATTGCCCGGGTGAACCATCCACCCAGGGCTCAGGCGAGACCACCATGGTCGAACCTAGTCCACCACGTGGGGATCCAGGAGCCTCCGGGGAATGCGATTTCCCCCAATCCTGCAAGGCTCGCCGGTGTCGTCGCCGTGGCAGGCCCTATGTTTGTCAGGGGGAGCTGGCTACTCTGCCTTCCGAGGGCACCAGTGAAGTTGGGGACCGGAGCGAGTCTATGGTGAAAGGTAGGACTTGGGGCAAGATCCTGGTGGCACATGGAACGGGTGGCTGCGTGGCCAGCTTCCTGGGTAGAACAGATGCCAGACCCACATGGGGATCCCTGGGCCTTGGACAGTGGGAAGGACAGACCTCAGCCTAACAGGTTTGCTGGAGTGTCTGGGCTTCGTGTCTTGGAGGATCAACATCACCAGCAGGCCGTAGGAACACTCTGGGTGTGTTCGGTGTTTGGGGAGTCACGGGGATGTAAGCATGTGAGTGCTAATCTCTCTTCTGTTAACTATAGCGCCTGGCGTCATCCAGTGCCAGGAGAAGGAAGAAGAGAGCCCCATCAGCCCTTTTAAGGGCCCGGGTGAACCATCTACCCAGTGCTCCGGCGAGACCGCCAGGGTGGAAGAGAATGGGCCTCCTGGGGATCCAGGAGCCTCGGGCGAATGCGATGTCCCCAGAACATGCAAGGCTGGCCGGCGGCCTCGGCGCGGAAGGACCAATGTGCGAGAGGGGAAGATGGCCGATCTCTCTCCCGAAGGGACCAGAGACGTTGGGGACCGGAGCGTGTCTATGGTGAAAGGTAGGACATGGCTCGAGGTCCGAGCATCACACGGAAGGGGTGGCTGGGTGGCCTGCTTCCTGGGAAGAAGAGGTGCCAGAACCCCAGGGGGAGCCCTGGGCCTTGGACAGTGAGAAGGACAGACCTCAGGCTAAGAGGGCTGTTGGAGTGTCCGGGCTTCGTGTCTTGTAGGGTCCACATCACCAGCAGGCCCTAGGAACAGGCTGGGTGTGTTCTGAGTTTGGGGAGCCACGGGGATATAAGCGTGTGAGTGCTAACCTCTTCTGTCTTAACTATAGCGCCTGGAGTCCCCCAGTCCCAGGAGAGGGAACAACAGAGCCCCAGCAGCCCTGTTCATGGCCGGGGTGAACCCTCTACCCAGTGCTCTGGAGAGACCGAGAGAGTGGAAGATAGTGGGCCTCCTGGGGATCCAGGAGCCTCGGGGGATTCCGATGTCCCCCAAACCTGCAAGGCTCGCCGGCGGCCTCGCCGCAGAAGGTCCAATGTGCGAGAGGGGAAGCTGGCCGCTCTCCCTCCGGAGGGCAGCAGCGACGTTGGGCACCGGAGCACGTCCTTGGCGAAAGGTAGAACATGGGGCGAGTTCCGGGCGTCACACGGAAGCGGTGGCTGGGTGGCCAGCTTCCTTGGAAGAACAGGTGCCAGACCCACATGGGGATCCCCGGGCCTTGGACAGTGGGAAGGACAGACCTCAGCTTAAGAGGGCTGCTGCAGTGTCTGGGCTTCGTGTCTTGGAGAATCAATATCACCAGCAGATCCTAGGAACACTCTGGGTGTGTTCGGTGTTTGGGGAGTCACGGGGATCTAAGCATGTGAGTGCTAATCTCTCTTCTGTTAACTATAGCGCCTGGCGTCATCCAGTGCCAGGAGAAGGAAGAAGAGAGCCCCATCAGCCCTTTTAATGGCCCGGGTGAACCATCTACCCAGTGCTCCGGCGAGACCGCCAGGGTGGAAGAGAATGGGCCTCCTGGGGATCCAGGAGCCTCGGGCGAATGCGATGTCCCCAGAACATGCAAGGCTCGCCGGCGGCCTCGCCACGGAAGGACCAATGTGCCAGAAGGGAAGATGGCCGATCTCTCTCCGGAGGGGACCAGAGACGTTGGGGACCGGAGCGTGTCTATGGTGAAAGGTAGGACATGGCTCGAGGTCCGAGCATCACACGGAAGGGGTGGCTGGGTGGCCTGCTTCCTGGCAAGAAGAGGTGCCAGAACCCCAGGGGGAGCCCTGGGCCTTAGGTAGTGGCAAGGATAGACCTCAGCCTAAGTGGGCTGCTGGAGTGTCTGGGCTCGTGTCCTGGAGGCTCAACATCACCAGTAGACTGTAGGAACACTCAAGGTGTGTTCGGTGTTTGGGGAGTCACGGGGATATAAGCATGTGAGTGCTAACCTCTCTTCTCTTTATAGCGCCTGGCGTCATCCAGTGCCAGGAGATGGAGGAACAGAGCCCCATTAGCCCTCTTCATGGCCGCGGTGAACCACCCACCCGGGGCTCCGGAGAGACAGCCATGCTGGAAGGTCGCGGGCCTCCTGGGGATCCAGGAGCCGCCGGGGAATGCGAGGTCCCCAAATCCTGCAAGGCTCGCCGGCGGCCTCGCCGCAGAAGGCCCAAAGTGTGCGAGGGGAAGCTGGCCGCTCTCCCTGCGGAGGGCACCAGTGAAGTTGGAGACCAGAGCATGTCCATGGGGAAAGGTAGGACATGGGGTGAGGTCCTCGTGGCAAACGGAAGGGTTGGTGGGTGGCCAGCTTCCTGGGAAGAACAGGTGCCAGACCCGAAGTGGGAGCCCTGGGGCTTAGGTAGTGGCTAGTATAGACCTCAGCCTAAGAGGGCTGTTGGAGTGTCTGGGCTTCGTGTCCTGCAGGGTCAACATCACCAGCAGCCCCTAGGAACACTCTGGGTCCGATCGGTGTTTGGGGAGTCACGGGGATATAAGCATGTGAGTGCTAATCTCTCTTCTGTTAACTATAGGGCCTGGCGTCATCCAGTCCCAGGGGAAGGAAGAAGAGAGCCCCTTCAGCCCTGTTAATGGCCCGTGTGAACCATCTACCCAGTGCTCCGGAGAGACCGCCAAGGTGGAAGAGATTGGGCCTCCTGGGGATCCAGGAGCCTCAGGGGAATGCGATGTCCCCAGATCCTGCAAGGCTCGCCGGCGGCCTCGCCGCGGAAGGACCAATGTGCGAGAGGGGGAGATGGCCGATCTCCCTCCCGAGGGCACCGGAGACGTTGGGGACCGGAGCATGTCCATGGCGAAAGGTAGCTCATTGGGCGAGGTCCTGGTGGCCCACCGAAGGGGTGGCTGGGTGGGCTGCTTCCTGGGAAGAAGAGGTGCCAGAACCACAGGGGGAGCCCTGGGCCTTAGGTAGTGGCAAGGATAGACCTCAGCCTAAGTGGGCTGCTGGAGTGTCTGGGCTCGTGTCCTGGAGGCTCAACATCGCCAGTAGACTGTAGGAACACTCAAGGTGTGTTCGGTGTTTGGGGAGTCACGGGGATATAAGCATGTGAGTGCTAACCTCTCTTCTCTTTATAGCGCCTGGCGTCATCCAGTGCCAGGAGATGGAGGAACAGAGCCCCATCAGCCCTCTTCATGGCCGCGGTGAACCACCCACCCGGGGCTCCGGAGAGACAGCCATGCTGGAAGGTCGCGGGCCTCCTGGGGATCCAGGAGCCGCCGGGGAATGCGAGGTCCCCAAATCCCGCAAGGCTCGCCGGCGGCCTCGCCGCAGAAGGCCCAAAGTGTGCGAGGGGAAGCTGGCTGCTCTCCCTGCGGAGGGCACCAGTGAAGTTGGAGAGCAGAGCATGTCCATGGCGAAAAATAGGACATGGGCTGAGGTCCTGGTGGCAAACGGAAGGGTTGGTGAGTGGCCAGCTTCCTGGGAAGAACAGGTGCCGCACCCACAGGGGGAGCCCTGGGGCTTAGGTAGTGGCTAGGATAGACCTGAGCCTAAGAGGGCTGTTGGAGTGTCCGGGCTTCGTGTCTTGTAGGGTCCACATCACCAGCAGGCCCTAGGAACAGGATGGGTGTGTTCTGAGTTTGGGGAGCCACGGGGATATAAGCGTGTGAGTGCTAACCTCTTCTGTCTTAACTATAGCGCCTGGAGTCCCCCAGTCCCAGGAGAGGGAACAGCAGAGCCCCAGCAGCCCTGTTCATGGCCGGGGTGAACCATCTACCCAGTGCTCCGGCGAGACCGCCAGGGTGGAAGAGAGTGGGCCTCCTGGGGATCCAGGAGCCTCGGGCGAATGCGATGTCCCCAGAACATGCAAGGCTCGCCGGCGGCCTCGCCGCAGAAGGACCAATGTGGGAGAGGGGAAGATGGTCCCTCTCCCTCCGGAGGGCAGCAGCGACCTTGGGCACCGGAGCACGTCCTTGGCGAAAGGTAGAACATGGGGCGAGTTCCGGGCGTCACACGGAAGCGGTGGCTTGGTGGCCAGCTTCCTTGGAAGAACAGGTGCCAGACCCACATGGGGATCCCTGGGCCTTGGACAGTGGGAAGGACAGACCTCAGCTTAAGAGGGCTGCTGCAGTGTCTGGGCTTCGTGTCTTGGAGGATCAATATCACCAGCAGATCCTAGGAACACTCTGGGTGTGTTGGGTGTTTGGGGAGTCACGGGGATTCAGTGTGTGAGTGCTAACCTCTTCTGTCTTAGCTGAGGCGCCTGGAGTACCCCAGTCCCAGGAGAGGGAACAACAGAGCCCCAGCAGGCCTGTTCATGGCCGGGGTGAACCATCTACCCAGGGCTCTGGAGAGACCGAGAGAGTGGAAGATAGTGGGCCTCCTGGGGATCCAGGAGCCTCGGGGGATTCCGATGTCCCCCAAACCTGCAAGGCTCGCCGGCGGCCTCGCCGCAGAAGGACCAATGTGCGAGAGGGGAAGCTCGCCGCTCTCCCTCCGGAGGGCAACAGGGACGTTCGGGACAGGAGCACGTCCTTGGCGAAAGGTAGAACATGGGGCGAGTTCCGGGCGTCACACGGAAGTGGTGGCTGGGTGGCCAGCTTCCTTGGAAGAACAGGTGCCAGACCCACATGGGGATTCCCGGGCCTTGGACAGTGGGAAGGATAGACCTCAGACTAAGTGGCCTGCTGGAGTGTCTGGGCTCCTGTCCTGGAGGCTGAACATCACCAGCAGACCGTAGGAACACTCAAGGAGTGTTCGGTGTTTGGGGAGTCACGGGGATCTAAGCATGTGAGTGCTAACCTCTCTTCTCTTAACTTTAGCGCCTGGAGTCATCCTGTCCCAGGAGATGGACAAACAGAGCCCCAGCAGCACTGTTCATGGCCCGGGTGAACCACCTACCCAGTGCTCTGGGGAAACCGCCAAGGTGGAAGAGAGTGGGCCTCCTGGGGATCCAGGAGCCTCCGGGGAATGCGATGTCCCCCTGTTCTGCAAGGCTGGCCAGTGTCGTCGCCGTGGCAGGCCCTATGTTTTTCAGGGGGAGCTGGCTGCTCTGCCTTCAGAGGGCATCAGTGAAGTTGGGGACAGGAGCGTGTCTATGGTGAAAGGTAGGACATGGGGTGAAGTCCTGGTGGCAAACGGAAGGGTTGGTGGGTGGCCAGCTTCCTGGGAAGAACAGGTGCCGGACGCACAGGGGGAACCCTGGGGCTTAGGTAGTGGCAAGGATAGACCTCAGCCTAAGAGGGCTGCTGGAGCGTCTGGGCTTCGTGTCCTGCAGGGTCCACATCACCAGCAGGCCCTAGGAACACGCTGGGTGTGTTCGGAGTTTGGGGAGCCACGGGGATATAAGCGTGTGAGTGCTAACCTCTTCTGTCTTAACTATAGCGCCTGGAGTCCCCCAGTCCCAGGACAGGGAACAACAGAGCCCCAGCAGCCCTGTTCATGGCCGGGGTGAACCATCTACCCAGTGCTCTGGAGAGACCGAGAGAGTGGAAGATAGTGGGCCTCCTGGGGATCCAGGAGTCTCGGGGGATTCCGATGTCCCAAAAACCTGCAAGGCTCGCCGGCGGCCTCGCCGCAGAAGGACCAATGTTCGAGAGGGGAAGCTGGCCGCTCTCCCTCCGGAGGGCAGCAGGGACGTCGGGGACCTGAGCATGTCCATGGCGAAAGGTAGGACATGGGGCGAGTTCCAGGCGTCACACGGATCGGTGGCTGGGTGGCCAGCTTCCTTGGAAGAACAGGTGCCAGACCCACATGGGGATCCTCGGGCCTTGGACAGTGGGAAGGTCAGACCTCAGCTTAAGAGGGCTGCTGGAGTGTCTGGGCTTCGTGTCCTGCAGGGTCAACATCACCAGCAGCCCCTAGGACACTCTGGGTCTGTTCGGTGTTTAGAGAGTCACGGGGATTTAAGCGTGTGAGTGCTAACCTCTTCTGTCTTAACTATAGCGCCTGGAGTCATCCTGTCCCAGAAGATGGACGAACAGGGCCCCATCAGCCCTGTTAATGGCCCGGGTAAACCACCTACCCAGTGCTCCGGAGAGACCGCTAAGGTGGAAGACAGTGGGCCTCCTGGGGATCCAGGAGCCTCCGGGGAATGTGATGTCCCCCAATCCTGCAAGGCTCGCCGGTGTCGTCGCGGTAGCAGGCCCTATGTTTGTCAGGGGGTGCTGGCTGCTCTGCCTTCCGAGGGCAGCAGTGAAGTTGGGGAGCGGAGGGTGTCTATGGTGAAAGGTAGGATTGGGGTGAGGTCCTGCTGGCCAATGGAGTGGGTGGCTGCGTGGCCAGCTTCCTGGGAAGAACAGATGCCAGACCCACATGGGGATCCCCGGGCCTTGGACAGTGGGAAGGACAGACCTCAGCTTAAGAGGGCTGCTGGAGTGTCTGGGCCTCATGTCTTGGAGGATCAATATCACCAGCAGATCCTAGGAACACTCTGGGTGTGTTAGGTGTTTAGGGAGTCATGGGGATATAAGCACGTGAGTTCTAATCTCTCTTCTGTTACCTACAGCGCCTGGCGTCATCCACTGCCAGGAGACGGAAGAAGAGAGCCACATCAGCCCTGTTAATGGCCCTGGTGAACCATCTACCCAGTGCTCCGGAGAGACCCCCAGGGTGGAAGATAGTGGGCCTCCTGGGGATCCGGGAGCCTCGGGGGAATGCCATGTCCGGAGAACCTGCAAGGCTCGCCGGCGGCCTCGCCGCCGAAGGACCAATGTGCGAGACCGGAGGATGGCCGATCTCCCTCCCGAGGGCACCAGAGACGTTGGGGACCGGAGCACGTCCATGGCGAAAGGTAGCTCATGGGCGAGGTCCTGGTGGCACACAGAAGGGCTGGCTCGGTGGCCAGTTTCCTGTGAAAAACAGATGCCAGACCCTCATGGCGATCCCTGGGCCGTGGACAGTGGGAAGGACAGACCTCAGCCTAACAGGGTTCCTGGAGTGTCTGGGCTTCACATCCTGGACGGTCAACGTCACCAGCAGCCCCTAGGAACACTCTGGGTGTGTTCGGTGTTTGGGGAGCCTCAGGGATATAAGCATGTGAGTGCTAAACTCATCTCTCTTAACTATAGCGCCTGGCGTCATCCAGTTCCAGAAGAGGGAAGAAGAGAGCCCCATCAGCCCTCTTCATGGCCCAGGTGAACCGTCCACCCAGGGCGCCGGATAGACCGCCGTGTTTGAAGGTCGTGGGCCTCCGGGGGATCCAGGAGCCTCAGGGGAACGCCAGGTCCCCACAACCTGCAAGGCTCGCCGACGGCCTCGCTGTGGAAGGCCTCAATTTAACGTTACTGTGTCACTGGACTGGCTTCAACTGAAATATTAAAGAAAAGCTTTTGTTATTATTATGTATTATGCCCCTTGTGTGGATGATGTACATTCGCATCCTGTGTAAGCATCACCTTTATCGATGAGCTGATGTTCCATCTCCCAAAAGAAAGCCCTGCACCAAGTGGACTGCGCCCCACTCCCCCTGTGCCTGGCAACTCCTCATCAGCTCTGTGTCTCCCTTTACCTCCTCTGGATGATTCCTATAGGTGGACTGTTACAATAGGTATCTTTTTCTCTTGCTCACCTATGTTTATAAAGGAGTATCCCAGATGGATTACAGATCAGACGTAAAAAAAAAAAAGAATCCCTTTGGGCAATGTGTGCGTAATATCGAGGTAGAGACCTCTTTGCTAATTGTGTCCGCAGGGCTGAAGCCAGGCAGGCAATGGCTGGCTCTTCCTGTGGCCCAAACAAAAACTAGAACAATGCAGAATTCTGGAAACACAGACCACCGGCTGGAGAATAGTCCTCACACCCTAAGGCCAGAGACAGTTTCAACATCCCTGTCATGCAGCAAACTCCCGAAAGTCTGTGTTCTCCAAAGAGCTGAGGGGCAAGCATGTGCACTTCCAACGAGAGGCAGTGCTCACGCCACCACCTGTCACAGGTTCCTGACCTCCTGGATGGGGGCCCACGCACTGTCAACACTCGGGAAAGAGCACTGTCCCCATCAGACTGGCAGACTCCTGGTCTGGCGGCAACCAGCCCTGGGCACAGAGTGAGGGAGCAGAGGCCCCAGCAGACCCCTGCAGAGGAAAAGGGAAAGGCGCCTCCTCTGGGAGAACAGTGTGCAGGGCCTGTGCACGTTTCGCAGGGCAGTGCTCACCCTAGGGGGCTACCCCACAGAAATTCTTGTACAGTTTTCCACAGATGTGTTTTCCAGACTACCCATCAGAGCACTGATGAAACAGCTGGGAACTGGTAAAACCACCAATACCCATGGAGAGGGGATAGGACCCACCAATCCAGGTCCGCATGGATGAGGGAGGCTGACCCGCTGCTAAAGTGGGTGCCAACAGATGAGGACCTCAGGGGTCCTCTCACCTGGGGCACGTGGCACAACTCTCTGCATCCAGGATCCCACCTGTTAGACCACACACATGTGATTTCAACAAGTAGACAAGTGTATGTGAAAATCACAGGATACTGTATATAGAGAACCCTAAAGAGTCTACAAAAAGTGCTAGAACTGATCATTGAATTCAGTGCACTGACAGGATAAAATATTAATATACCAAAATCAGTTGCATTTATATACACCAAAAATGAACTGTCAGAAAGGGAAACTAGGAAAACAATACCATTTGCAGTTGCATCAAAATAAAGAAAATACCTAGGAATAAATCTCACCAAGGTTAGAAAAGATCTAAACTTAGAAAATTATGAAGCACTGAAGAAAGAACTTGAGGAAGATACGAATAAGTGGAAACACCTGCCGTGTTCGTGAACAGGAAGAATTAACACCATTAATGTGTCCCTCGTACCCCCAACATCTTTAGATTCACTGCCACTCCTATCAGGACACCAGAGATGTATTTCACAGAACTAGAACTAGTATTTCAAAAATTTATACGGAACAACAAAAGGCCCTGAGCAGCAACAGTGACCTTGAGGAAGAATGAAGTTGGAGGAATCACGGTACGTAATGTCAAACTACACTATAAGGCCCTAGCAATGCAAACTACATGGAACTGGCATAGAAACAGCCGCAGATACCCAGGGATCAAAATAGAGAGCCCCGAAGGAAACGCGCACCATTATGGTCAGTTAATATTTTGACAGAAAGCAAGCACATACAATGGGCTAACGATAGGTTATTTAAATAAATAAATGGTTTGGGAAAATTGGACATATACGTGCTGAAAAATGAAATTAGTTCACCCTTTTACACCACACACAAGAATAAATTCAAAATGCATTAAAACAAATGTTAGACCCCAAAACATAAAAGTTCTACAAGACGACACAGGCGGTAACATCTCAGACACTGCTCATAGCAATAGTTTATCTGCTATACCTCCCCAGGCAAGGTGAACCAAAGAAATAATCCAAATATTAAAAGTCTATTGCAGGTATAATGATATCTTTAATTAATTGATGAGATTTTATAATTTTCCTGGGTTTCTTAGAAACACACTTAAGAAGTACTGCTTTTAACTGTAGGCACACCAAGTACAAACATACGTTTGATTTAAAAGCTAAAGAACTTATGACACATGGGCATGAACTAAAGGGCGGGAATGTGGGTGGGAGAGGGTGTGCAGGGTGGAGGGGAATGATGCGGGAGAAATGGGACAACTGTGATAGCATAATCAATAAAATGCACTAAAAGAAGAAAGAAAGTGAAGTCACTGCTCTTGTCTCAGAAGATGCTCGAGGTAAGGGACCTGGGCAGTGACCTCAGAAAAGAATCTGAAGGAGTCGGAACCCTGGTAACCCAGCAACCAAATTCTAAAACTGCCCCTACCCTGGTCATTTGGTGAGAGGTGTTTAGAGGGCGAACATGTTTTGTTGCTGTGTGAGTAGATCCCGAGGCCATGGCCTCACAAGGGAAGGGAGTGAAAAGAAAACGAGATGTTGCGGATGGAGCAGACGTCTCTGGCCCTTTTCAAGGACCAACAGAGAGGTAAAGGAGGGAGGACCAGAGTGGTTTTGTTTGGGCCAGGTCACCACTCAGATCACACCTGAGCAGCCCTAAGACACCACCTTGTGTGAGTGTGTGTGTGTGTGTGTGTGTGTGTGTGTGTGTGTGTGTGTGTTTATGAGGACCCGATGAGAACTCTGGTGGGCAGCTTATGCTCACACACCAGGTCAAGCCTGGCAGGGTGGAAGTGGAGTATGGATGGGGCGCTCTGCAGCAGCTTTTTGCTGAGCCCTAGAGGTGAATTTAACTTTCCTGGTGGGGGTCTCTGCAAACGCAGGGAAGGGCTTGAGGATAAAGCTAAAAGACCTGTGGGAAGAAGCACCGGCAACTAGGGTAAGGTAGGGCTAGAGGCCTCCAAACTGGCTACGAGCCACTGTCATTACAGACGTCAACACTGGAGCCAGGGAACGAGGGGATGGAGGATGCTGCCATGGGAAACAGATACCAACCTGGAGAACCAGGTCCCTCCAACAGACAACGTATGCCTCGGATGTCAACGGCTCGGAAGCATTGTGGTAAAAGACCGAGATTTGGGGCAAAGGAGGAGCATCCTGCTGACCCTCCTGATGCGAGAAGAGAAGAACTGGACACGAAAGACTCCTGGTCCAAAGGTTTGAGTTGGGGCAAGGTCCTTGAGTGGACGTGAATGAGTGGGTGGGAAACTTAACAAAAAGACTAGGTGCCAGACACACAGTGAGACCTCGCACCACTGCGAAGGGGCAAGGAAAACTCAGCCTCAGAAAGCTGTTGGATTGTCTGAGGTTTCATGTCCGGGAGGGGAAAAAATCACTAGGAGCCGCTAAGAACATTCGTGGAATGTTCGGCATTTGTGGAGCCATGGGGATATATGCATGCAAGTGATAACCTCTCCTCTCCCAACAATAGCGCCTGGACTCGACCAGTCCCCAAAGATGGTCGAACAGAACCCCGTCAGCCTTGGTCATGGCCAGGGTGAACCACGGACACAGGAGTCAGGTGAGACTGCTGAGGTCGAATGTAGTCAGCGTACTGGGGATCCAGGAGAATCCAGGGAACAAGCTATTCCCGAGACCTACAAGTCTGTGGGGCTGACTCCCAAGAGGAAGCCCTGTGTGCCTGAAGGGGAGGAAGCCGCTCTCCCTCCCGAGGGCACCAGCGAAGCCAGAAAACAGAGCGTGTCAATAATGAAAAGTAAGAGATGGGGCCAGGTCCTGGTGGGACATGGAAGGAATGGCTGGGTGGCCAGCTTCCCGAAAAGAACAGGTGTGAGACCCAAAGAGGGCACCCAAGCACTAGACAGTGAACAGGACAGGCGTCAGCCTAAGAGGGCTGCTGGAATGTCTGAGGCTTCGTGTCCTGCAGGAGCAGTATCACCAGGAACCCCTAGGAACCCTCTGGGTATGTTTGGGGTTTGGGGAGTCATGGGGATATAAGCATGTGAGTGCTAACCTCTCCTCTCTTAACTATAGCGCCTGCAGGCACCCAGAGCCAGGAGTCAGAAGAACAGAGCCCCATGAGCCCTCTTAATTGCCCGGGTGAACCATCCACCCAGGGCTCAGGCGAGACCACCATGGTCGAACCTAGTCCACCACGTGGGGATCCAGGAGCCTCCGGGGAATGCGATTTCCCCCAATCCTGCAAGGCTCGCCGGTGTCGTCGCCGTGGCAGGCCCTATGTTTGTCAGGGGGAGCTGGCTACTCTGCCTTCCGAGGGCACCAGTGAAGTTGGGGACCGGAGCGAGTCTATGGTGAAAGGTAGGACTTGGGGCAAGATCCTGGTGGCACATGGAACGGGCGGCTGCGTGGCCAGCTTCCTGGGTAGAACAGATGCCAGACCCACATGGGGATCCCTGGGCCTTGGACAGTGGGAAGGACAGACCTCAGCCTAACAGGTTTGCTGGAGTGTCTGGGCTTCGTGTCTTGGAGGATCAACATCACCAGCAGGCCGTAGGAACACTCTGGGTGTGTTCGGTGTTTGGGGAGTCACGGGGATCTAAGCATGTGAGTGCTAATCTCTCTTCTGTTAACTATAGCGCCTGGCGTCATCCAGTGCCAGGAGAAGGAAGAAGAGAGCCCCATCAGCCCTTTTAAGGGCCCGGGTGAACCATCTACCCAGTGCTCCGGCGAGACCGCCAGGGTGGAAGAGAATGGGCCTCCTGGGGATCCAGGAGCCTCGGGCGAATGCGATGTCCCCAGAACATGCAAGGCTGGCCGGCGGCCTCGGCGCGGAAGGACCAATGTGCGAGAGGGGAAGATGGCCGATCTCTCTCCCGAAGGGACCAGAGACGTTGGGGACCGGAGCGTGTCTATGGTGAAAGGTAGGACATGGCTCGAGGTCCGAGCATCACACGGAAGGGGTGGCTGGGTGGCCTGCTTCCTGGGAAGAAGAGGTGCCAGAACCCCAGGGGGAGCCCTGGGCCTTGGACAGTGAGAAGGACAGACCTCAGGCTAACAGGTTTGCTGGAGCGTCTGGGCTTCGTGTCTTGGAGGATCAACATCACCAGCAGGCCCTAGGAACACTCTGGGTGTGTTTGATGTTTGGGGAGTCACGGGGATATAAGCATGTGAGTGCTAACCTCTCTTCTCTTAACTGTAGCGCCTGGCGTCATCCAGTGCCAGGAGACGAAAGAACAGAGCCCCTTCAGCCCTGTTCATGGCTCTGGTGAACCATCCACCCGGGGCTCCGGAGAGACTGCCATGCTGGAAGGTCGCGGGCCTCCTGGGGATCCAGGAGCCTCCGGGGAATGCGAGGTCCCCAAATCCCGCAAGGCTCGCCGGCGGCCTCGCCGCAGAAGGCCCAAAGTGTGCGAGGGGAAGCTGGCCGCTCTCCCTGAGGAGGGCACCAGTGAAGTTGGAGAGCAGAGCATGTCCATGGGGAAAGGTAGGACATGGGCTGAGGTCCTGGTGGCAAACGGAAGGGTTGGTGGGTGGCCAGCTTCCTGGGAAGAACAGGTGCCAGACCCACAGGGGGAGCCCTGGGGCTTAGGTAGTGGCTAGGATAGACCTCAGCCTAAGAGGGCTGTTGGAGTGTCCGGGCTTCGTGTCTTGTAGGGTCCACATCACCAGCAGGCCCTAGGAACAGGCTGGGTGTGTTCTGAGTTTGGGGAGCCACGGGGATATAAGCGTGTGAGTGCTAACCTCTTCTGTCTTAACTATAGCGCCTGGAGTCCCCCAGTCCCAGGAGAGGGAACAACAGAGCCCCAGCAGCCCTGTTCATGGCCGGGGTGAACCCTCTACCCAGTGCTCTGGAGAGACCGAGAGAGTGGAAGATAGTGGGCCTCCTGGGGATCCAGGAGCCTCGGGGGATTCCGATGTCCCCCAAACCTGCAAGGCTCGCCGGCGGCCTCGCCGCAGAAGGTCCAATGTGCGAGAGGGGAAGCTGGCCGCTCTCCCTCCGGAGGGCAGCAGCGACGTTGGGCACCGGAGCACGTCCTTGGCGAAAGGTAGAACATGGGGCGAGTTCCGGGCGTCACACGGAAGCGGTGGCTGGGTGGCCAGCTTCCTTGGAAGAACAGGTGCCAGACCCACATGGGGATCCCCGGGCCTTGGACAGTGGGAAGGACAGACCTCAGCTTAAGAGGGCTGCTGCAGTGTCTGGGCTTCGTGTCTTGGAGAATCAATATCACCAGCAGATCCTAGGAACACTCTGGGTGTGTTCGGTGTTTGGGGAGTCACGGGGATCTAAGCATGTGAGTGCTAATCTCTCTTCTGTTAACTATAGCGCCTGGCGTCATCCAGTGCCAGGAGAAGGAAGAAGAGAGCCCCATCAGCCCTTTTAATGGCCCGGGTGAACCATCTACCCAGTGCTCCGGCGAGACCGCCAGGGTGGAAGAGAATGGGCCTCCTGGGGATCCAGGAGCCTCGGGCGAATGCGATGTCCCCAGAACATGCAAGGCTCGCCGGCGGCCTCGCCACGGAAGGACCAATGTGCCAGAAGGGAAGATGGCCGATCTCTCTCCGGAGGGGACCAGAGACGTTGGGGACCGGAGCGTGTCTATGGTGAAAGGTAGGACATGGCTCGAGGTCCGAGCATCACACGGAAGGGGTGGCTGGGTGGCCTGCTTCCTGGCAAGAAGAGGTGCCAGAACCCCAGGGGGAGCCCTGGGCCTTAGGTAGTGGCAAGGATAGACCTCAGCCTAAGTGGGCTGCTGGAGTGTCTGGGCTCGTGTCCTGGAGGCTCAACATCACCAGTAGACTGTAGGAACACTCAAGGTGTGTTCGGTGTTTGGGGAGTCACGGGGATATAAGCATGTGAGTGCTAACCTCTCTTCTCTTTATAGCGCCTGGCGTCATCCAGTGCCAGGAGATGGAGGAACAGAGCCCCATCAGCCCTCTTCATGGCCGCGGTGAACCACCCACCCGGGGCTCCGGAGAGACAGCCATGCTGGAAGGTCGCGGGCCTCCTGGGGATCCAGGAGCCGCCGGGGAATGCGAGGTCCCCAAATCCTGCAAGGCTCGCCGGCGGCCTCGCCGCAGAAGGCCCAAAGTGTGCGAGGGGAAGCTGGCCGCTCTCCCTGCGGAGGGCACCAGTGAAGTTGGAGACCAGAGCATGTCCATGGGGAAAGGTAGGACATGGGGTGAGGTCCTCGTGGCAAACGGAAGGGTTGGTGGGTGGCCAGCTTCCTGGGAAGAACAGGTGCCAGACCCGAAGTGGGAGCCCTGGGGCTTAGGTAGTGGCTAGTATAGACCTCAGCCTAAGAGGGCTGTTGGAGTGTCTGGGCTTCGTGTCCTGCAGGGTCAACATCACCAGCAGCCCCTAGGAACACTCTGGGTCCGATCGGTGTTTGGGGAGTCACGGGGATATAAGCATGTGAGTGCTAATCTCTCTTCTGTTAACTATAGGGCCTGGCGTCATCCAGTCCCAGGGGAAGGAAGAAGAGAGCCCCTTCAGCCCTGTTAATGGCCCGTGTGAACCATCTACCCAGTGCTCCGGAGAGACCGCCAAGGTGGAAGAGATTGGGCCTCCTGGGGATCCAGGAGCCTCAGGGGAATGCGATGTCCCCAGATCCTGCAAGGCTCGCCGGCGGCCTCGCCGCGGAAGGACCAATGTGCGAGAGGGGGAGATGGCCGATCTCCCTCCCGAGGGCACCGGAGACGTTGGGGACCGGAGCATGTCCATGGCGAAAGGTAGCTCATTGGGCGAGGTCCTGGTGGCCCACCGAAGGGGTGGCTGGGTGGGCTGCTTCCTGGGAAGAAGAGGTGCCAGAACCACAGGGGGAGCCCTGGGCCTTAGGTAGTGGCAAGGATAGACCTCAGCCTAAGTGGGCTGCTGGAGTGTCTGGGCTCGTGTCCTGGAGGCTCAACATCGCCAGTAGACTGTAGGAACACTCAAGGTGTGTTCGGTGTTTGGGGAGTCACGGGGATATAAGCATGTGAGTGCTAACCTCTCTTCTCTTTATAGCGCCTGGCGTCATCCAGTGCCAGGAGATGGAGGAACAGAGCCCCATCAGCCCTCTTCATGGCCGCGGTGAACCACCCACCCGGGGCTCCGGAGAGACAGCCATGCTGGAAGGTCGCGGGCCTCCTGGGGATCCAGGAGCCGCCGGGGAATGCGAGGTCCCCAAATCCCGCAAGGCTCGCCGGCGGCCTCGCCGCAGAAGGCCCAAAGTGTGCGAGGGGAAGCTGGCTGCTCTCCCTGCGGAGGGCACCAGTGAAGTTGGAGAGCAGAGCATGTCCATGGCGAAAAATAGGACATGGGCTGAGGTCCTGGTGGCAAACGGAAGGGTTGGTGAGTGGCCAGCTTCCTGGGAAGAACAGGTGCCGCACCCACAGGGGGAGCCCTGGGGCTTAGGTAGTGGCTAGGATAGACCTGAGCCTAAGAGGGCTGTTGGAGTGTCCGGGCTTCGTGTCTTGTAGGGTCCACATCACCAGCAGGCCCTAGGAACAGGATGGGTGTGTTCTGAGTTTGGGGAGCCACGGGGATATAAGCGTGTGAGTGCTAACCTCTTCTGTCTTAACTATAGCGCCTGGAGTCCCCCAGTCCCAGGAGAGGGAACAGCAGAGCCCCAGCAGCCCTGTTCATGGCCGGGGTGAACCATCTACCCAGTGCTCCGGCGAGACCGCCAGGGTGGAAGAGAGTGGGCCTCCTGGGGATCCAGGAGCCTCGGGCGAATGCGATGTCCCCAGAACATGCAAGGCTCGCCGGCGGCCTCGCCGCAGAAGGACCAATGTGGGAGAGGGGAAGATGGTCCCTCTCCCTCCGGAGGGCAGCAGCGACCTTGGGCACCGGAGCACGTCCTTGGCGAAAGGTAGAACATGGGGCGAGTTCCGGGCGTCACACGGAAGCGGTGGCTTGGTGGCCAGCTTCCTTGGAAGAACAGGTGCCAGACCCACATGGGGATCCCTGGGCCTTGGACAGTGGGAAGGACAGACCTCAGCTTAAGAGGGCTGCTGCAGTGTCTGGGCTTCGTGTCTTGGAGGATCAATATCACCAGCAGATCCTAGGAACACTCTGGGTGTGTTGGGTGTTTGGGGAGTCACGGGGATTCAGTGTGTGAGTGCTAACCTCTTCTGTCTTAGCTGAGGCGCCTGGAGTACCCCAGTCCCAGGAGAGGGAACAACAGAGCCCCAGCAGCCCTGTTCATGGCCGGGGTGAACCATCTACCCAGGGCTCTGGAGAGACCGAGAGAGTGGAAGATAGTGGGCCTCCTGGGGATCCAGGAGCCTCGGGGGATTCCGATGTCCCCCAAACCTGCAAGGCTCGCCGGCGGCCTCGCCGCAGAAGGACCAATGTGCGAGAGGGGAAGCTCGCCGCTCTCCCTCCGGAGGGCAACAGGGACGTTCGGGACAGGAGCACGTCCTTGGCGAAAGGTAGAACATGGGGCGAGTTCCGGGCGTCACACGGAAGTGGTGGCTGGGTGGCCAGCTTCCTTGGAAGAACAGGTGCCAGACCCACATGGGGATTCCCGGGCCTTGGACAGTGGGAAGGATAGACCTCAGACTAAGTGGCCTGCTGGAGTGTCTGGGCTCCTGTCCTGGAGGCTGAACATCACCAGCAGACCGTAGGAACACTCAAGGAGTGTTCGGTGTTTGGGGAGTCACGGGGATCTAAGCATGTGAGTGCTAACCTCTCTTCTCTTAACTTTAGCGCCTGGAGTCATCCTGTCCCAGGAGATGGACAAACAGAGCCCCAGCAGCACTGTTCATGGCCCGGGTGAACCACCTACCCAGTGCTCTGGGGAAACCGCCAAGGTGGAAGAGAGTGGGCCTCCTGGGGATCCAGGAGCCTCCGGGGAATGCGATGTCCCCCTGTTCTGCAAGGCTGGCCAGTGTCGTCGCCGTGGCAGGCCCTATGTTTTTCAGGGGGAGCTGGCTGCTCTGCCTTCAGAGGGCATCAGTGAAGTTGGGGACAGGAGCGTGTCTATGGTGAAAGGTAGGACATGGGGTGAAGTCCTGGTGGCAAACGGAAGGGTTGGTGGGTGGCCAGCTTCCTGGGAAGAACAGGTGCCGGACGCACAGGGGGAACCCTGGGGCTTAGGTAGTGGCAAGGATAGACCTCAGCCTAAGAGGGCTGCTGGAGCGTCTGGGCTTCGTGTCCTGCAGGGTCCACATCACCAGCAGGCCCTAGGAACACGCTGGGTGTGTTCGGAGTTTGGGGAGCCACGGGGATATAAGCGTGTGAGTGCTAACCTCTTCTGTCTTAACTATAGCGCCTGGAGTCCCCCAGTCCCAGGACAGGGAACAACAGAGCCCCAGCAGCCCTGTTCATGGCCGGGGTGAACCATCTACCCAGTGCTCTGGAGAGACCGAGAGAGTGGAAGATAGTGGGCCTCCTGGGGATCCAGGAGTCTCGGGGGATTCCGATGTCCCAAAAACCTGCAAGGCTCGCC
Source organism: Glossophaga mutica (assembly GCA_039655065.1). Lineage (NCBI taxonomy): Eukaryota > Metazoa > Chordata > Mammalia > Chiroptera > Phyllostomidae > Glossophaga > Glossophaga mutica. The sequence continues at coordinate 29,536,209 of CM077304.1, read as the reverse complement.
GGCGGCCTCGCCGCAGAAGGACCAATGTGCGAGAGGGGAAGCTGGCCGCTCTCCCTCCGGAGGGCAGCAGGGACGTCGGGGACCTGAGCATGTCCATGGCGAAAGGTAGGACATGGGGCGAGTTCCAGGCGTCACACGGATCGGTGGCTGGGTGGCCAGCTTCCTTGGAAGAACAGGTGCCAGACCCACATGGGGATCCTCGGGCCTTGGACAGTGGGAAGGTCAGACCTCAGCTTAAGAGGGCTGCTGGAGTGTCTGGGCTTCGTGTCCTGCAGGGTCAACATCACCAGCAGCCCCTAGGACACTCTGGGTCTGTTCGGTGTTTAGAGAGTCACGGGGATTTAAGCGTGTGAGTGCTAACCTCTTCTGTCTTAACTATAGCGCCTGGAGTCATCCTGTCCCAGAAGATGGACGAACAGGGCCCCATCAGCCCTGTTAATGGCCCGGGTAAACCACCTACCCAGTGCTCCGGAGAGACCGCTAAGGTGGAAGACAGTGGGCCTCCTGGGGATCCAGGAGCCTCCGGGGAATGTGATGTCCCCCAATCCTGCAAGGCTCGCCGGTGTCGTCGCGGTAGCAGGCCCTATGTTTGTCAGGGGGTGCTGGCTGCTCTGCCTTCCGAGGGCAGCAGTGAAGTTGGGGAGCGGAGGGTGTCTATGGTGAAAGGTAGGATTGGGGTGAGGTCCTGCTGGCCAATGGAGTGGGTGGCTGCGTGGCCAGCTTCCTGGGAAGAACAGATGCCAGACCCACATGGGGATCCCCGGGCCTTGGACAGTGGGAAGGACAGACCTCAGCTTAAGAGGGCTGCTGGAGTGTCTGGGCCTCATGTCTTGGAGGATCAATATCACCAGCAGATCCTAGGAACACTCTGGGTGTGTTAGGTGTTTAGGGAGTCATGGGGATATAAGCACGTGAGTTCTAATCTCTCTTCTGTTACCTACAGCGCCTGGCGTCATCCACTGCCAGGAGACGGAAGAAGAGAGCCACATCAGCCCTGTTAATGGCCCTGGTGAACCATCTACCCAGTGCTCCGGAGAGACCCCCAGGGTGGAAGATAGTGGGCCTCCTGGGGATCCGGGAGCCTCGGGGGAATGCCATGTCCGGAGAACCTGCAAGGCTCGCCGGCGGCCTCGCCGCCGAAGGACCAATGTGCGAGACCGGAGGATGGCCGATCTCCCTCCCGAGGGCACCAGAGACGTTGGGGACCGGAGCACGTCCATGGCGAAAGGTAGCTCATGGGCGAGGTCCTGGTGGCACACAGAAGGGCTGGCTCGGTGGCCAGTTTCCTGTGAAAAACAGATGCCAGACCCTCATGGCGATCCCTGGGCCGTGGACAGTGGGAAGGACAGACCTCAGCCTAACAGGGTTCCTGGAGTGTCTGGGCTTCACATCCTGGACGGTCAACGTCACCAGCAGCCCCTAGGAACACTCTGGGTGTGTTCGGTGTTTGGGGAGCCTCAGGGATATAAGCATGTGAGTGCTAAACTCATCTCTCTTAACTATAGCGCCTGGCGTCATCCAGTTCCAGAAGAGGGAAGAAGAGAGCCCCATCAGCCCTCTTCATGGCCCAGGTGAACCGTCCACCCAGGGCGCCGGATAGACCGCCGTGTTTGAAGGTCGTGGGCCTCCGGGGGATCCAGGAGCCTCAGGGGAACGCCAGGTCCCCACAACCTGCAAGGCTCGCCGACGGCCTCGCTGTGGAAGGCCTCAATTTAACGTTACTGTGTCACTGGACTGGCTTCAACTGAAATATTAAAGAAAAGCTTTTGTTATTATTATGTATTATGCCCCTTGTGTGGATGATGTACATTCGCATCCTGTGTAAGCATCACCTTTATCGATGAGCTGATGTTCCATCTCCCAAAAGAAAGCCCTGCACCAAGTGGACTGCGCCCCACTCCCCCTGTGCCTGGCAACTCCTCATCAGCTCTGTGTCTCCCTTTACCTCCTCTGGATGATTCCTATAGGTGGACTGTTACAATAGGTATCTTTTTCTCTTGCTCACCTATGTTTATAAAGGAGTATCCCAGATGGATTACAGATCAGACGTAAAAAAAAAAAAGAATCCCTTTGGGCAATGTGTGCGTAATATCGAGGTAGAGACCTCTTTGCTAATTGTGTCCGCAGGGCTGAAGCCAGGCAGGCAATGGCTGGCTCTTCCTGTGGCCCAAACAAAAACTAGAACAATGCAGAATTCTGGAAACACAGACCACCGGCTGGAGAATAGTCCTCACACCCTAAGGCCAGAGACAGTTTCAACATCCCTGTCATGCAGCAAACTCCCGAAAGTCTGTGTTCTCCAAAGAGCTGAGGGGCAAGCATGTGCACTTCCAACGAGAGGCAGTGCTCACGCCACCACCTGTCACAGGTTCCTGACCTCCTGGATGGGGGCCCACGCACTGTCAACACTCGGGAAAGAGCACTGTCCCCATCAGACTGGCAGACTCCTGGTCTGGCGGCAACCAGCCCTGGGCACAGAGTGAGGGAGCAGAGGCCCCAGCAGACCCCTGCAGAGGAAAAGGGAAAGGCGCCTCCTCTGGGAGAACAGTGTGCAGGGCCTGTGCACGTTTCGCAGGGCAGTGCTCACCCTAGGGGGCTACCCCACAGAAATTCTTGTACAGTTTTCCACAGATGTGTTTTCCAGACTACCCATCAGAGCACTGATGAAACAGCTGGGAACTGGTAAAACCACCAATACCCATGGAGAGGGGATAGGACCCACCAATCCAGGTCCGCATGGATGAGGGAGGCTGACCCGCTGCTAAAGTGGGTGCCAACAGATGAGGACCTCAGGGGTCCTCTCACCTGGGGCACGTGGCACAACTCTCTGCATCCAGGATCCCACCTGTTAGACCACACACATGTGATTTCAACAAGTAGACAAGTGTATGTGAAAATCACAGGATACTGTATATAGAGAACCCTAAAGAGTCTACAAAAAGTGCTAGAACTGATCATTGAATTCAGTGCACTGACAGGATAAAATATTAATATACCAAAATCAGTTGCATTTATATACACCAAAAATGAACTGTCAGAAAGGGAAACTAGGAAAACAATACCATTTGCAGTTGCATCAAAATAAAGAAAATACCTAGGAATAAATCTCACCAAGGTTAGAAAAGATCTAAACTTAGAAAATTATGAAGCACTGAAGAAAGAACTTGAGGAAGATACGAATAAGTGGAAACACCTGCCGTGTTCGTGAACAGGAAGAATTAACACCATTAATGTGTCCCTCGTACCCCCAACATCTTTAGATTCACTGCCACTCCTATCAGGACACCAGAGATGTATTTCACAGAACTAGAACTAGTATTTCAAAAATTTATACGGAACAACAAAAGGCCCTGAGCAGCAACAGTGACCTTGAGGAAGAATGAAGTTGGAGGAATCACGGTACGTAATGTCAAACTACACTATAAGGCCCTAGCAATGCAAACTACATGGAACTGGCATAGAAACAGCCGCAGATACCCAGGGATCAAAATAGAGAGCCCCGAAGGAAACGCGCACCATTATGGTCAGTTAATATTTTGACAGAAAGCAAGCACATACAATGGGCTAACGATAGGCTATTTAAATAAATAAATGGTTTGGGAAAATTGGACATATACGTGCTGAAAAATGAAATTAGTTCACCCTTTTACACCACACACAAGAATAAATTCAAAATGCATTAAAACAAATGTTAGACCCCAAAACATAAAAGTTCTACAAGACGACACAGGCGGTAACATCTCAGACACTGCTCATAGCAATAGTTTATCTGCTATACCTCCCCAGGCAAGGTGAACCAAAGAAATAATCCAAATATTAAAAGTCTATTGCAGGTATAATGATATCTTTAATTAATTGATGAGATTTTATAATTTTCCTGGGTTTCTTAGAAACACACTTAAGAAGTACTGCTTTTAACTGTAGGCACACCAAGTACAAACATACGTTTGATTTAAAAGCTAAAGAACTTATGACACATGGGCATGAACTAAAGGGCGGGAATGTGGGTGGGAGAGGGTGTGCAGGGTGGAGGGGAATGATGCGGGAGAAATGGGACAACTGTGATAGCATAATCAATAAAATGCACTAAAAGAAGAAAGAAAGTGAAGTCACTGCTCTTGTCTCAGAAGATGCTCGAGGTAAGGGACCTGGGCAGTGACCTCAGAAAAGAATCTGAAGGAGTCGGAACCCTGGTAACCCAGCAACCAAATTCTAAAACTGCCCCTACCCTGGTCATTTGGTGAGAGGTGTTTAGAGGGCGAACATGTTTTGTTGCTGTGTGAGTAGATCCCGAGGCCATGGCCTCACAAGGGAAGGGAGTGAAAAGAAAACGAGATGTTGCGGATGGAGCAGACGTCTCTGGCTCTTTTCAAGGACCAACAGAGAGGTAAAGGAGGGAGGACCAGAGTGGTTTTGTTTGGGCCAGGTCACCACTCAGATCACACCTGAGCAGCCCTAAGACACCACCTTGTGTGAGTGTGTGTGTGTGTGTGTGTGTGTGTGTGTGTTTATGAGGACCCGATGAGAACTCTGGTGGGCAGCTTATGCTCACACACCAGGTCAAGCCTGGCAGGGTGGAAGTGGAGTATGGATGGGGCGCTCTGCAGCAGCTTTTTGCTGAGCCCTAGAGGTGAATTTAACTTTCCTGGTGGGGGTCTCTGCAAACGCAGGGAAGGGCTTGAGGATAAAGCTAAAAGACCTGTGGGAAGAAGCACCGGCAACTAGGGTAAGGTAGGGCTAGAGGCCTCCAAACTGGCTACGAGCCACTGTCATTACAGACGTCAACACTGGAGCCAGGGAACGAGGGGATGGAGGATGCTGCCATGGGAAACAGATACCAACCTGGAGAACCAGGTCCCTCCAACAGACAACGTATGCCTCGGATGTCAACGGCTCGGAAGCATTGTGGTAAAAGACCGAGATTTGGGGCAAAGGAGGAGCATCCTGCTGACCCTCCTGATGCGAGAAGAGAAGAACTGGACACGAAAGACTCCTGGTCCAAAGGTTTGAGTTGGGGCAAGGTCCTTGAGTGGACGTGAATGAGTGGGTGGGAAACTTAACAAAAAGACTAGGTGCCAGACACACAGTGAGACCTCGCACCACTGCGAAGGGGCAAGGAAAACTCAGCCTCAGAAAGCTGTTGGATTGTCTGAGGTTTCATGTCCGGGAGGGGAAAAAATCACTAGGAGCCGCTAAGAACATTCGTGGAATGTTCGGCATTTGTGGAGCCATGGGGATATATGCATGCAAGTGATAACCTCTCCTCTCCCAACAATAGCGCCTGGACTCGACCAGTCCCCAAAGATGGTCGAACAGAACCCCGTCAGCCTTGGTCATGGCCAGGGTGAACCACGGACACAGGAGTCAGGTGAGACTGCTGAGGTCGAATGTAGTCAGCGTACTGGGGATCCAGGAGAATCCAGGGAACAAGCTATTCCCGAGACCTACAAGTCTGTGGGGCTGACTCCCAAGAGGAAGCCCTGTGTGCCTGAAGGGGAGGAAGCCGCTCTCCCTCCCGAGGGCACCAGCGAAGCCAGAAAACAGAGGGTGTCAATAATGAAAAGTAAGAGATGGGGCCAGGTCCTGGTGGGACATGGAAGGAATGGCTGGGTGGCCAGCTTCCCGAAAAGAACAGGTGTGAGACCCAAAGAGGGCACCCAAGCACTAGACAGTGAACAGGACAGGCGTCAGCCTAAGAGGGCTGCTGGAATGTCTGAGGCTTCGTGTCCTGCAGGAGCAGTATCACCAGGAACCCCTAGGAACCCTCTGGGTATGTTTGGGGTTTGGGGAGTCATGGGGATATAAGCATGTGAGTGCTAACCTCTCCTCTCTTAACTATAGCGCCTGCAGGCACCCAGAGCCAGGAGTCAGAAGAACAGAGCCCCATGAGCCCTCTTAATTGCCCGGGTGAACCATCCACCCAGGGCTCAGGCGAGACCACCATGGTCGAACCTAGTCCACCACGTGGGGATCCAGGAGCCTCCGGGGAATGCGATTTCCCCCAATCCTGCAAGGCTCGCCGGTGTCGTCGCCGTGGCAGGCCCTATGTTTGTCAGGGGGAGCTGGCTACTCTGCCTTCCGAGGGCACCAGTGAAGTTGGGGACCGGAGCGAGTCTATGGTGAAAGGTAGGACTTGGGGCAAGATCCTGGTGGCACATGGAACGGGCGGCTGCGTGGCCAGCTTCCTGGGTAGAACAGATGCCAGACCCACATGGGGATCCCTGGGCCTTGGACAGTGGGAAGGACAGACCTCAGCCTAACAGGTTTGCTGGAGTGTCTGGGCTTCGTGTCTTGGAGGATCAACATCACCAGCAGGCCGTAGGAACACTCTGGGTGTGTTCGGTGTTTGGGGAGTCACGGGGATGTAAGCATGTGAGTGCTAATCTCTCTTCTGTTAACTATAGCGCCTGGCATCATCCAGTGCCAGGAGAAGGAAGAAGAGAGCCCCATCAGCCCTTTTAAGGGCCCGGGTGAACCATCTACCCAGTGCTCCGGCGAGACCGCCAGGGTGGAAGAGAATGGGCCTCCTGGGGATCCAGGAGCCTCGGGCGAATGCGATGTCCCCAGAACATGCAAGGCTGGCCGGCGGCCTCGGCGCGGAAGGACCAATGTGCGAGAGGGGAAGATGGCCGATCTCTCTCCCGAAGGGACCAGAGACGTTGGGGACCGGAGCGTGTCTATGGTGAAAGGTAGGACATGGCTCGAGGTCCGAGCATCACACGGAAGGGGTGGCTGGGTGGCCTGCTTCCTGGGAAGAAGAGGTGCCAGAACCCCAGGGGGAGCCCTGGGCCTTGGACAGTGAGAAGGACAGACCTCAGGCTAACAGGTTTGCTGGAGCGTCTGGGCTTCGTGTCTTGGAGGATCAACATCACCAGCAGGCCCTAGGAACACTCTGGGTGTGTTTGATGTTTGGGGAGTCACGGGGATATAAGCATGTGAGTGCTAACCTCTCTTCTCTTAACTGTAGCGCCTGGCGTCATCCAGTGCCAGGAGACGAAAGAACAGAGCCCCTTCAGCCCTGTTCATGGCTCTGGTGAACCATCCACCCGGGGCTCCGGAGAGACTGCCATGCTGGAAGGTCGCGGGCCTCCTGGGGATCCAGGAGCCTCCGGGGAATGCGAGGTCCCCAAATCCCGCAAGGCTCGCCGGCGGCCTCGCCGCAGAAGGCCCAAAGTGTGCGAGGGGAAGCTGGCCGCTCTCCCTGAGGAGGGCACCAGTGAAGTTGGAGAGCAGAGCATGTCCATGGGGAAAGGTAGGACATGGGCTGAGGTCCTGGTGGCAAACGGAAGGGTTGGTGGGTGGCCAGCTTCCTGGGAAGAACAGGTGCCAGACCCACAGGGGGAGCCCTGGGGCTTAGGTAGTGGCTAGGATAGACCTCAGCCTAAGAGGGCTGTTGGAGTGTCCGGGCTTCGTGTCTTGTAGGGTCCACATCACCAGCAGGCCCTAGGAACAGGCTGGGTGTGTTCTGAGTTTGGGGAGCCACGGGGATATAAGCGTGTGAGTGCTAACCTCTTCTGTCTTAACTATAGCGCCTGGAGTCCCCCAGTCCCAGGAGAGGGAACAACAGAGCCCCAGCAGCCCTGTTCATGGCCGGGGTGAACCATCTACCCAGTGCTCTGGAGAGACCGAGAGAGTGGAAGATAGTGGGCCTCCTGGGGATCCAGGAGCCTCGGGGGATTCCGATGTCCCCCAAACCTGCAAGGCTCGCCGGCGGCCTCGCCGCAGAAGGACCAATGTGCGAGAGGGGAAGCTGGCCGCTCTCCCTCCGGAGGGCAGCAGCGACGTTGGGCACCGGAGCACGTCCTTGGCGAAAGGTAGAACATGGGTCGAGTTCCGGGCGTCACACGGAAGTGGTGGCTGGGTGGCCAGCTTCCTTGGAAGAACAGGTGCCAGACCCACATGGGGATCCCCGGGCCTTGGACAGTGGGAAGGACAGACCTCAGCTTAAGAGGGCTGCTGCAGTGTCTGGGCTTCGTGTCTTGGAGAATCAATATCACCAGCAGATCCTAGGAACACTCTGGGTGTGTTCGGTGTTTGGGGAGTCACGGGGATCTAAGCATGTGAGTGCTAATCTCTCTTCTGTTAACTATAGCGCCTGGCGTCATCCAGTGCCAGGAGACGAAAGAAGAGAGCCCCTTCAGCCCTGTTCATGGCTCTGGTGAACCATCCACCCGGGGCTCCGGAGAGACTGCCATGCTGGAAGGTCGCGGGCCTCCTGGGGATCCAGGAGTCGCCGGGGAATGCGAGGTCCCCAAATCCTGCAAGGCTCGCTGGCGGCCTCGCCGCAGAAGGCCCAAAGTGTGCGAGGGGAAGCTGGCCGCTCTCCCTGCGGAGGGCACCAGTGAAGTTGGAGACCAGAGCATGTCCATGGGGAAAGGTAGGACATGGGCTGAGGTCCTGGTGGCAAACGGAAGGGTTGGTGGGTGGCCAGCTTCCTGGGAAGAACAGGTGCCATTCCCGAAGTGGGAGCCCTGGGGCTTAGGTAGTGGCTAGTATAGACCTCAGCCTAAGAGGGCTGTTGGAGTGTCTGGGCTTCGTGTCCTGCAGGGTCAACATCACCAGCAGCCCCTAGGAACACTCTGGGTCTGATCGGTGTTTGGGGAGTCACGGGGATATAAGCATGTGAGTGCTAATCTCTCTTCTGTTAACTATAGGGCCTGGCGTCATCCAGTCCCAGGGGAAGGAAGAAGAGAGCCCCTTCAGCCCTGTTAATGGCCCGTGTGAACCATCTACCCAGTGCTCCGGAGAGACCGCCAAGGTGGAAGAGATTGGGCCTCCTGGGGATCCAGGAGCCTCAGGGGAATGCGATGTCCCCAGATCCTGCAAGGCTCGCCGGCGGCCTCGCCGCGGAAGGACCAATGTGCGAGAGGGGAAGATGGCCGATCTCCCTCCCGAGGGCACCGGAGACTTTGGGGACCTGAGCATGTCCATGGCGAATGGTAGCTCATTGGGCGAGGTCCTGGTGGCCCACGGAAGGGGTGGCTGGGTTGGCTGCTTCCTGGCAAGAAGAGGTGCCAGAACCACAGGGGGAGCCCTGGGCCTTAGGTAGTTTCAAGGATAGACCTCAGCCTAAGTGGGCTGCTGGAGTGTCTGGGCTCGTGTCCTGGAGGCTCAACATCACCAGTAGACTGTAGGAACACTCAAGGTGTGTTCGGTGTTTGGGGAATCACGGGGATATAAGCATGTGAGTGCTAATCTCCTCTGTTAACTATAGCGCCTGGCGTCATCCAGTGCCAGGAGATGGAGGAACAGAGCCCCATCAGCCCTCTTCATGGCCCCGGTGAACCACCCACCCGGGGCTCCGTCGAGACAGCCATGCTGGAAGGTCGCGGGCCTCCTGGGGATCCAGGAGCCGCCGGGGAATGCGAGGTCCCCAAATCCTGCAAGGCTCGCCGGCGGCCTCGCCGCAGAAGGCTCAAAGTGTGCGAGGGGAAGCTGGCCGCTCTCCCTGAGGAGGGCACCAGTGAAGTTGGAGAGCAGAGCATGTCCATGGGGAAAGGTAGGACATGGGCTGAGGTCCAGGTGGCAAACGGAAGGGTTGGTGGGTGGCCAGCTTCCTGGGAAGAACAGGTGCCAGACCTACAGGGGGAGCCCTGGGGCTTAGGTAGTGGCTAGGATAGACCTCAGTCTAAGAGGGCCGTTGGAGTGTCCGGGCTTCATGTCTTGTAGTGTCCACATCACCAGCAGGCCCTAGGAACACGCTGGGTGTGTTCTGAGTTTGGGGAGCCACGGGGATATAAGCGTGTGAGTGCTAACGTCTTCTGTCTTAACTATAGCGCCTGGAGTCCCCCAGTCCCAGGAGAGGGAACAACAGAGCCCCAGCAGCCCTGTTCATGGCCGGGGTGAACCATCTACCCAGTGCTCCGGCGAGACCGCCAGGGTGGAAGAGAGTGGGCCTCCTGGGGATCCAGGAGCCTCGGGCGAATGCGATGTCCCCAGAACATGCAAGGCTCGCCGGCGGCCTCGCCGCAGAAGGACCAATGTGGGAGAGGGGAAGCTGGTCGCTCTCCTTCCGAAGGGCAGCAGCGACGTTGGGCACCGGAGCACGTCCTTGGCGAAAGGTAGAACATGGGTCGAGTTCCGGGCGTCACACGGAAGTGGTGGCTGGGTGGCCAGCTTCCTTGGAAGAACAGGTGCCAGACCCACATGGGGATTCCCGGGCCTTGGACAGTGGGAAGGATAGACCTCAGACTAAGTGGCCTGCTGGAGTGTCTGGGCTCCTGTCCTGGAGGCTGAACATCACCAGCAGACCGTAGGAACACTCAAGGAGTGTTCGGTGTTTGGGGAGTCACGGGGATCTAAGCATGTGAGTGCTAACCTCTCTTCTCTTAACTTTAGCGCCTGGAGTCATCCTGTCCCAGGAGATGGACAAACAGAGCCCCAGCAGCACTGTTCATGGCCCGGGTGAACCACCTACCCAGTGCTCTGGGGAAACCGCCAAGGTGGAAGAGAGTGGGCCTCCTGGGGATCCAGGAGCCTCCGGGGAATGCGATGTCCCCCTGTTCTGCAAGGCTGGCCAGTGTCGTCGCCGTGGCAGGCCCTATGTTTTTCAGGGGGAGCTGGCTGCTCTGCCTTCAGAGGGCATCAGTGAAGTTGGGGACAGGAGCGTGTCTATGGTGAAAGGTAGGACATGGGGTGAAGTCCTGGTGGCAAACGGAAGGGTTGGTGGGTGGCCAGCTTCCTGGGAAGAACAGGTGCCGGATGCACAGGGGGAACCCTGGGGCTTAGGTAGTGGCAAGGATAGACCTCAGCCTAAGAGGGCTGCTTGAGCGTCTGGGCTTCGTGTCCTGCAGGGTCAACATCACCAGCAGCCCCTAGGAACACTCTGGGTGTTTTCGGTGTTTGGGGAGTCACGGGGATTCAGTGTGTGAGTGCTAACCTCTTCTGTCTTAGCTATAGCGCCTGGAGTCCCCCAGTCCCAGGACAGGGAACAACAGAGCCCCAGCAGCCCTGTTCATGGCCCGGGTGAACCATCTACCCAGTGCTCTGGAGAGACCGAGAGAGTGGAAGATAGTGGGCCTCCTGGGGATCCAGGAGTCTCGGGGGATTCCGGTGTCCCAAAAACCTGCAAGGCTCGCCGGCGGCCTCGCCGCAGAAGGACCAATGTGCGAGAGGGGAAGCTGGCCACTCTCCCTCCGGAGGGCAGCAGGGACGTCGGGGACCTGAGCATGTCCATGGCGAAAGGTAGGACATGGGGCGAGTTCCAGGCGTCACACGGATTGGTGGCTGGGTGGCCAGCTTCCTTGGAAGAACAGGTGCCAGACCCACATGGGGATCCTCGGGCCTTGGACAGTGGGAAGGTCAGACCTCAGCTTAAGAGGGCTGCTGGAGTGTCTGGGCTTCGTGTCCTGCAGGGTCAACATCACCAGCAGCCCCTAGGACACTCTGCGTCTGTTTGGTGTTTAGAGAGTCACGGGGATTTAAGCGTGTGAGTGCTAACCTCTTCTGTCTTAACTATAGCGCCTGGAGTCATCCTGTCCCAGAAGATGGACGAACAGGGCCCCATCAGCCCTGTTAATGGCCCGGGTAAACCATCTACCCAGTGCTCCGGAGAGACCGCTAAGGTGGAAGACAGTGGGCCTCCTGGGGATCCAGGAGCCTCCGGGGAATGTGATGTCCCCCAATCCTGCAAGGCTCGCCGGTGTCGTCACGGTAGCAGGCCCTATGTTTGTCAGGGGGTGCTGGCTGCTCTGCCTTCCGAGGGCAGCAGTGAAGTTGGGGAGCGGAGGGTGTCTATGGTGAAAGGTAGGATTGGGGTGAGGTCCTGCTGGCCAATGGAGTGTGTGGCTGCGTGGCCAGCTTCCTGGGAAGAACAGATGCCAGACCCACATGGGGATCCCTGGGCCTTGGACAGTGGGAAGGACAGACCTCAGCTTAAGAGGGCTGCTGCAGTGTCTGGGCCTCATGTCTTGGAGGATCAATATCACCAGCAGATCCTAGGAACACTCTGGGTGTGTTCGGTGTTTGGGGAGCCTCAGGGATATAAGCATGTGAGTGCTGACCTCATCTTTCTTAACTATAGCGCCTGGCATCATCCAGGCCCAGAAGACGGAAGAGGAGAGCCCCATCAGCCCTCTTCATGGCCGGGGTGAACCGTCCACCCAGGGCGCCGGATAGACCGCCGTGTTGGAAGGTCGGGGCCTCCTGGGGATCCAGGAGCCTCAGGGGAATGCCATGTCCCCACAACCTGTAAGGCTCGCCGACGGCCTCGCTGTAGAAGGCCTCAATTTAACGTTACTGTGTCACTGGACTGGCTTCAACTGAAATATTAAAGAAAAGCTTTTGTTATTATTATGTATTATGCCCCTTGTGTGGATGATGTACATTCGCATCCTGTGTAAGCATCACCTTTATCGATGAGCTGATGTTCCATCTCCCAAAAGAAAGCCCTGCACCAAGTGGACTGGGCCCCACTCCCCCTGTGCCTGGCAACTCCTCATCAGCTCTGTGTCTCCCTTTACCTCCTCTGGATGATTCCTATAGGTGGACTGTTACAATAGGTATCTTTTTCTCTTGCTCACCTATGTTTATAAAGGAGTACCCCAGATGGATTACAGATCAGACGTAAAAAAAAAAGAATCCTTTTGGGCAATGTGTGCGTAATATCGAGGTAGAGACCTCTTTGCTAATTGTGTCCGCAGGGCTGAAGCCAGGCAGGCAATGGCTGGCTCTTCCTGTGGCCCAAACAAAAACTAGAACAATGCAGAATTCTGGAAACACAGACCACCGGCTGGAGAATAGTCCTCACACCCTAAGGCCAGAGACAGTTTCAACATCCCTGTCATGCAGCAAACTCCCGAAAGTCTGTGTTCTCCAAAGAGCTGAGGGGCAAGCATGTGCACTTCCAACGGGAGGCAGTGCTCACGCCACCACCTGTCACCGGTTCCTGACCTCCTGGATGGGGGCACACGCACTGTCAAAACTCGGGAAAGAGTACTGTCCCCATCAGACTGGCAGACTCCTGGTCTGGTGGCAACCAGCCCTGGGCACAGAGTGAGGGAGCAGAGGCCCCAGCAGACCCCTGCAGAGGAAAAGGGAAAGGCGCCTCCTCTGGGAGAACAGTGTGCAGGGCCTGTGCACGTTTCGCAGGGCAGTGCTCACCCTAGGGGGCTACCCCACAGAAATTCTTGTACAGTTTTCCACAGATGTGTTTTCCAGACTACCCATCAGAGCACTGATGAAACAGCTGGGAACTGGTAAAACCACCAATACCCATGGAGAGGGGATAGGACCCACCAATCCAGGTCCGCATGGATGAGGGAGGCTGACCCGCTGCTAAAGTGGGTGCCAACAGATGAGGACCTCAGGGGTCCTCTCACCTGGGGCACGTGGCACAACTCTCTGCATCCAGGATCCCACCTGTTAGACCACACACATGTGATTTCAACAAGTAGACAAGTGTATGTGAAAATCACAGGATACTGTATATAGAGAACCCTAAAGAGTCTACAAAAAGTGCTAGAACTGATCATTGAATTCAGTGCACTGACAGGGTAAAATATTAATATACCAAAATCAGTTGCATTTATATACACCAAAAATGAACTGTCAGAAAGGGAAACTAGGAAAACAATACCATTTGCAGTTGCATCAAAATAAAGAAAATACCTAGGAATAAATCTCACCAAGGTTAGAAAAGATCTAAACTTAGAAAATTATGAAGCACTGAAGAAAGAACTTGAGGAAGATACGAATAAGTGGAAACACCTGCCGTGTTCGTGAACAGGAAGAATTAACACCATTAATGTGTCCCTCGTACCCCCAACATCTTTAGATTCACTGCCACTCCTATCAGGACACCAGAGATGTATTTCACAGAACTAGAACTAGTATTTCAAAAATTTATACGGAACAACAAAAGGCCCTGAGCAGCAACAGTGACCTTGAGGAAGAATGAAGTTGGAGGAATCACGGTACGTAATGTCAAACTACACTATAAGGCCCTAGCAATGCAAACTACATGGAACTGGCATAGAAACAGCTGCAGATACCCAGGGATCAAAATAGAGAGCCCCGAAGGAAACGCGCACCATTATGGTCAGTTAATATTTTGACAGAAAGCAAGCACATACAATGGGCTAACAATAGGTTATTTAAATAAATAAATGGTTTGGGAAAATTGGACATATACGTGCTGAAAAATGAAATTAGTTCACCCTTTTACACCACACACAAGAATAAATTCAAAATGCATTAAAACAAATGTTAGACCCCAAAACATAAAAGTTCTACAAGACGACACAGGCGGTAACATCTCAGACACTGCTCATAGCAATAGTTTATCTGCTATACCTCCCCAGGCAAGGTGAACCAAAGAAATAATCCAAATATTAAAAGTCTATTGCAGGTATAATGATATCTTTAATTAATTGATGAGATTTTATAATTTTCCTGGGTTTCTTAGAAACACACTTAAGAAGTACTGCTTTTAACTGTAGGCACACAAAGTACAAACATACGTTTGATTTAAAAGCTAAAGAACTTATGACACATGGGCATGAACTAAAGGGCGGGAATGTGGGTGGGAGAGGGTGTGCAGGGTGGAGGGGAATGATGCGGGAGAAATGGGACAACTGTAATAGCATAATCAATAAAATGCACTAAAAAAAGAAAGAAAGTGAAGTCACTGCTCTTGTCTCAGAAGATGCTCGAGGTAAGGGACCTGGGCAGTGACCTCAGAAAAGAATCTGAAGGAGTCGGAACCCTCCTAACTCGCAACCATATTTTATAACTGCCCCTACCCTGGACATTTGGTGAGAGGTGTTTAGAGGGCGAACATGTTTTGTTGCTGTGTGAGTAGATCCCGAGGCCATGGCCTCACAAGGGAAGGGAGTGAAAAGAAAACGAGATGTTGCAGATGGAACAGATGTCTCTGGCCCTTTTCAAGGACCAACAGAGAGGTAAAGGAGGGAGGACCAGGGTGGTTTTGTTTGGGCCATGTCACCACTCAGATCACACCTGAGCAGCCCTAAGACACCAACTTGTGTGAGTGTGTGTGTGTGTGTGTGTGTGTGTGTGTGTGTTTATGAGGACCCGATGAGAACTCTGGTGGGCAGCTTATGCTCACACACCAGGTCAAGCCTGGCAGGGTGGATGTGGAGTATGGATGGGGCGCTCTGCAGCAGCTTTTTGCTGAGCCCTGGAGGTGAATGTTACTTTCCTGGTGGGGGTCTCTGCAAATGCAGGGAAGGGTTTGAGGATAAAGCTAAAAGACCAGTGGGGCCCTGGCTGGTGTAGCTCAGTGGATTGAGCGCGGGCCTGTGAACTAAAGGATCGCGGTTCGATTCCCCGTCAGGGCACATGCCTGGGTTGCAGGCCAGTTCCCAGCATGGGACACATAAGAGGCAACCATACATTGATATTTCTCTCCTTCTCCCTCTCTCCTACCCTTCCCCTCTAAAGATAAATAAATAAATAAATATTAAAAAAATAAATAAAAATAAAAAAGACCAGTGGGAAGAAGCACCGGCAACTAGGGTAAGGTAGGGCTAGAGGCCTCCAAACTGGCTACGAGCACTGTCATTACAGAGGTCAACACTGGAGCCACAGAACGAGGGGATGGAGGATGCTGCCATGGGGAACAGATACCAACCTGGAGAACCAGGTCCCTCCATCCAACACCGTATGCCTCGGATGTCAAAGGCTCGGAAGCATTGTGGTAAAAGACCGAGATTTGGGGCAAAGGAGGAGCATCCTGCTGACCCTCCTGATGTGAGAAGAGAAGAACTGGACACAAAAGACTCCTGGTCCAAAGGTTTGAGTTGGGGCAAGGTCCTTGAGTGGACGTGAATGAGTGGGTGGGAACCTTAACAAAAAGACTAGGTGCCAGACACACAGTGAGACCTCGCACCACTGCGAAGGGGCAAGGAAAACTCAGCCTCAGAAAGCTGTTGGATTGTCTGAGGTTTCATGTCCGGGAGGGGAAAAATCACTAGGAGCCGCTAAGAACATTCGTGGTATGTTCGGCATTTGTGAAGCCATGGGGATATATGCACTCGAGTGATAACCTCTCCTCTCCCAACAAAAACAAAAACTGAACAAAAACTCCCAACAAAAACTGAAGTCACCTTTGAAAGGGAAGAGATTTCAGACTGTCAATGATATTCAGGAAAATAAGATGGGGCAGCTGATGGTAATTTCAACATAGGATTTTGCAGAGTCTTTTGAAAGTGAAAGTGGAAAAGCCTCTGAGAGAACTGTGTGAGGTCCCAAGGTGCCTATTTTGAAGGAGGCTGAAGTGTCATTGTCCTATGTACAATATTTCTTGTATTTTGTGTCTTCTTCCATAAATGTCTCTATTTTTCATATGGATTGGCTGGATATTTTTTGGGCAGACTTCATACTCATGAGAGCTGAGGTGGTCAGCTTTTACAGTATTCAAATGTATGATATTTATTTGTCCTTTGACCCTAAAGGTAATGTTCCAAAAAGGAGAGATTTTTGGACAGAAATACTTTGTTAGGCATATTATGGATATTATATTATTTATTCATCAAAATAACCCTATAAGCTTTGCTATTATTATTACTTTATTAAAGGTAATCAAACATAATAGAAATGGATAAAGAAGGTAAAAAAAAAGCCTTGGTTGGAATTTTAACATAGAATTTTATGATCATAGTGATCTTTCACATAATATTTCCAAATAATATTTGGATCTTCACAAATTAAACTATATTTATAACATGATAAAAACGATCAAGTTTTTCAATATTTTCAATCAAGTTACTTCATATCCTGGTCAAAATATAAGCTAACATATCAGACTTTTCAAACAATACTTTTCTTCTCACACAAATTGTGATTTCAGAAACATAAGTATGACATTCTGGGAATCTCAATAATTTACCAGTAGAGTTAATCTATGAGTGACTTTTTATAATTTCAGGTTATAATTATTATTTGTTAGAAAAACAATCAGACCATTAAAAAAAACCTTAGATAAAACTTGTTCTTTATTGGTTTCAGCCTAATTTAACATTTTATTTTGATGAAGTAGAACTACCATTTCTACCATTTGCAATGATCACTATAAATAAACTCACATTTAAGAACCTTAACCTCTTTGGTTTTATATTCTTTGAGTGTAATTTCAAAATAATTGGAACTTAACTTTTAAATGGTAATACTCCAACTTTTATTGAAGTAAGATGCCCTTGCTTTTGGGGTTTTACACTGAATCATTGATTGGTGCTTCATATGACTGTTAGTTTTTATATTTGTGACTAGATGACTTTGATTATTTAAAAATTTTTTATTGTTGATGCTATTACAGATGTCCCAATTTCTCTCCATTTACTCACCTCCACCCAGCCCCCTACACCGAACAGCTGTTAGGTTGTTCAATGTTGTCCGTGTCTTTGTTTCTATTTTGTTTGTCAGTTTATTTTGTTTGCTAAATTCCACATATAAATGAGATCATATGGTATTTGTATTTCTCTGACTGGTGTATTTCACTTAGCATAACATAGATGTGTACATAATAAAAGTCATAAATCAGGAAACATTGTTGACTGACACTATGACATCTGAAGACAATCCCTACACTGAAAGATGTTAAACTCTAGTGGAAAGTCACAGTGAAAGGACAAAAGAATAAATAATTTTTTATAAAACAAAAGTATACATATTCCTTGATGACACTTCACCTTCTTTCCCTTGTTATATACTTCCTCCCTCCCATCTGGTTCTGTAAGTTTGTTCTTTATTTCAATGTCTCTACAACTGTACTTGAAGAACAATAAAAATTTAAAAAAATTAAAAGAAAACTGGACAAGTAGAAATAATAAAACAAAAGTAAATTATATTAATATCAAAATTAAGTATGACTGAACTAAACTTGATTAGACCATTGAATAATTGGATTTAAAAATATGTGACTTTATTAAGCATATATTAATAATATTAACAATTTACTTTCGTATTCTATATTAGTTTACTTAAGCTTTATTAAATTCTTTTTCAGTTTTTTCTATTACTGTTGACACTCAATATTATTTTACATTAGTTTCAGGTGTTACATAATTTTTGAAGCTTTAAATTCTCATAAATAAGCACAATAGAAAAGTTATACCATTCTTATTTCTTTTATAAGTGTAGAAGAACTATGGTTAGGTAGATTTTATGTTCATAAAACCCATCTCAGGGCATGGTTTTATTTCTAAGACCGATGGAAGAAAGCCCACCTAGAGTCATCCAGACCATTTTCTGCAGTAGTTCATTTTACCTCTAAGTATTTTCATGTAGACACATACAGGGCCAACTCACATTAGATTGCTAGATGTTAAAATATCCTAGTTCAATAAAATGTTTGCAGAACACCTTCCTCGCCATCTCTATGAATCCAGAGGGCACAGAATGAGTGACAGGTGCCTAAGATAAAAGGATTTATATAATTTAGCAGAGGCGAATTTCTCTGTATGTTACATACTAAACATTAACTCATTGTGACCCATAATCACACTTATTTCCTATTTATAAAAGAGGCTTTCAAAGGGTTAATTACCTATAACATTAATGGAATTTACTTCCCACATAACAAATTGTTGTGATTTCAAAGTGGGTAAGTTGAGCATCAAAATGTGGTTTTATCTAAAATATTAGTGGTAACACTTCTTTATATCCACACATGTATGCAATTTAAAGTGTTGTTTATTCATAAATTAAAGAAAATGTCTCTGAAAAAGACTTGCAAAGGGAATTCATACTTTTTATAATATTATGTAATTTATATTGTTTGTATCCTTTTTTCACATTACCTTATATGCACACAACATTTTGACATATATTTTTCTAATTTTTTGAGGTTTTTTTAATGACTGAATTATATTCCACATCATGTATGTACCAGGGAGTACTTAATCAATATATACTTTGAAGTATTTTAGTTAATTCTAGCTGAATATTAAGAACTTCAATTTTTAGTGTGGTAAACAACACTATGAATATTTTAACATATATATTTTTTCACTTGTCCAACTGATCCTAAGATAAATTTATTAAACAAAGGATTAGTAAGTCAACCTAGTCCACCCACATTTCATGCTTTTAATAAATTTTGACAAAATAATTTCTATAAAGATCTTTCAGTTTTCTAGACTTCTGGACAAAATGGAGACATAGTAGATGTACTTTGCCTCCTCACATAACCAAAAGAACAACAACAACAAGTTTACAAACAAAAAATAACCAGAATTTTCAGAAAAATCTAACTGTATGGAAGTCTGACCACCAAGGAGTTAAAGAAGAAACATTCATTCAGTAGGGTAGGAGGGGTGGAGATGGGCAGCTAGGGGCAGAGAGGACACATGGCAAGGCAGCTGGAGGACCAGGCAGTCCCATATTTTTGTGCAGATAAATCAGGAGGAACAACTGGGGAGAGAGACAGAGTGAACAACCCAGGGTTTCAGCATGGGGAAATAAAGGCTCAAGACCTCTGACTGAAAACACTTGTGGGAGTTGTGGCAGCAGGAGAAACTCCTAGCCTCACAGGAGAGTTCCTTGGAGAAACCCACAGGGTCCTAAATATACATAAGCCCACACACAGGGGAATCAGCTCCAGAAGGGCTCAATTTGCTTGTGGGTAGCAGAGGAAGTAACTGAAAGCCAGCTAAGAGCTGATTAAGTGGCACTGTTCCCTCTTAGACCTTTCCCTCACACACAGCGCCACAACTGCAACAATGTGGGTTGCCCCACCCTGCCAAATACCTAAGGTTCTGTGCCTTAGAATGTAAGAGGCATGCCAAGACATATATATCATATATTATATCAGATGCAGAGTTGAAAACACTGGTAATCAGAGTACTCACAGAAATGGTGGAGCATGGTAGCAAAATAGAGGAAGAAGTGAAGGCAATGCAAAGTGAAGTAAAGGAAAATATGCAGGGAACCAATAGTGAAGGGAAGTAAGCAGGGACTCAAATCAGTGATTTGGAGCAGAAGGAAGAAATAAACTTTCAACCAGAAGAGAATGAAGAAACAAGAATTCAAAAAAACGAGGAGAGGCTTAGGAACCTACAGGACAATTTTAAACGTCCCAACACCTGAATCGTAGGGGTGCCAGAAAGAGAAGAGGAAGAGCAAGAAATGGAAAACTTACTTGAAAACATAATGAAGGAGAACTTCCCTGAACTGGCAAAGGAAATAGACTTCCAGGAAGTCCAGGAAGCTCAGAGAGTCCCAGAGAAGTTGGACCCCAGGAAGCTCACACCAAGGCACATCATAATTACATTAGCCAACATTAGAGATAAGGAAAGAATCTTAAAAGCAGCAAGAGAAAGGAAATGGTTAGCTACAAAGGAGTTCCCACTAGACTATTAGCTTATTTCTCAAAATAAACCTTACAGGCAAGAAGGGGCTGGAAAGAAGTGTTCAAAGCCATGAAAGGTAAGGACCTAAATCCAAGATTACTCTATCTAGCAAAGCTCTCATTTAGAATGGAAGGGCAAATAAAGTGCTTCTCAGGTAAGCTCAAGTTAAAGGGGTTCATCATCACCAAGCCATTATTGTATGAAATATTAAAGGGACTTATCTAAGAAAAAGAAGATGATAAAAAATATGAACAGAAAAATGACAATGAATTTGCAACTGCCAACAACTGAATCTAAAAACAAAAACAAACTAAGCAAACAATAGAAGAGGAAGAGAATCACAGAAATGAAGGGTTATCAGTGGGGAGGGTGTGGAGGGAGAATGGAGGAAAATGTACAGGGAATAAGAAGCATAAATGGTAGGTACAAAAGACAGGGGGAAGTTAAGAATAGTATAGGAAATGGAAAAGCTAAAGAACATGTGTGTATGACCCATGGACACGAACTAAAGGTTGGGGGAATATTGGTTGTAGGTGGGGTGCAGGGTAGAGGGGAATAAAGGGGAGAAAAAATGGGACAACTGTAATAGCATAATCAATAACATATTTTAAAAATACCTTTTAGTTTTCTACTCGCACTAGTAATTAATTTGTGTAAGAATCTCACCATTTTTATGAATATTAGAATTACATTTTTTTAAATTTTGTAAAATTTTTAAAATATTTGAGCAAAATTCTAGTTCATTTTAATTTCCATTTTCAGATTTCTTGTGCAGTGGGCTATCATTTGTTTATTCATTATTTATATTTCTTTTTGCAATGACTGAAATAAATTGCTATTTAATACCCTTGATGAACTTTTTTTAAATCTTCACTCAAGGACATTTTTTATTTCATTGTTTTTAGGGAGCGAGGAAGGGAGAGAAAGAGAGAAAGATCTATGTTAGAGAGAAACACGAACTGGCTTCCTCCTTAAAAATTCCCTGACCGGGGATCAATCCCGTAACTTGGGCAGGTGCCCTGAGCAAGAATCAAACTCGTGACCCGTCAGCCTACAGGGTGATGCTCCAACCAACTGAGCCACACCAGCTAGGGCCCTTGATGAACTTTTTAAAATCTTATTTTTATAATAGTTTTTAATCAAGGCTGGTAAATCTGTCTGAGGTGTGGCAAATTATTTCCTCCTTTGTTGTTTTTGTTAATTTTCTCCTCCTTAAAAAAAAGTGCATGTGTTTATGAGAGTGTGTTTGTGTGTTCATTTTTCTCAAATCTATCAGCACTTTTCCTTAGAAAACTGGTCGTAGTTAATGAACATTTGTCACAGTTGATGAAGTTGTCATGGCTGATGAATGATTTTTCAACAAGATAATATAAAGCCTTACCTGCGTTGTTCCAGCAATCTTCAGTTTTATTTTCTTTATAATTAGATAGTTAACATATCAGAAGTTTATTTGGCTATCTTGAACTAAGTCATCTAATATTATATTTCACCAAATTTAAAATTAATACTACAAAATAATTTTAGGGGTAATCCCATTGTTTTTCAGCCAACATAACAATACCACCTTTTCCTTACATTTAAATTCTCATACAGTATGTGTTCCATTTATGTCCTCTCTATCAGTCTCACTGATTTGTTGGTCTCCTCATTTGACTGCATCACAGCATTTAGTCATATAGCACTGTAATGCCTTACCAACGTGTGGCCGGTCACATCTTTCTGCTTTCCTGTGCTTGTGTGTGTGATGTTGCATGGATATATTCTTCTGAATTGATTCATTTAAAATTTTTTTATTTATTGATTTTAGAGAGTGAGAGGGAGGGAAGGTGGGAGAGAGAGATAGAGAGGGAGGGGGAGAGAAACACGGACCCATTGTTGCACTTACTTATGCATCCTTTGGTTGACTCCTGTATGTGCCGTGACCAGGGATGGATCCTGCAACTTTGGTGTACTGGGAGGGTGACACTCCAGCCAACTGAGCTACCTGACCAGGGCCTGAATTGATCCTTTTATCACATTTAAAAGAAGTTCCTTTAGGATTTGGTTAAAAATGCATGCAAATTATAGATTAATTAAAAGAATATTTGAATATTTACAATTTCTGAGACCCTAAACAACATAAAAATGTTTAATTTGTATACCCTTTGCTTTTGTTCAGATTACTATTAGGCATTATGTTGCTTCAGTTACACTTACTCATTAGTTTTTTTTTTGAATGTTGAAAAGCTACAGAATTTTGCTATATTTTCAGCATCCATCTGTCTTGTTAGCATTAATAGTGCATTAGATGTCTTTCTTAGAATTTAAAGCAAGTATTTTGTCTATTATTTTTATCAGAACTTTTTCAAAATTTATCTTCATTCTCGTATTTGTGTTTCTCCCATTTAATCTTATATAACTTTTTAAGTTTTATCATTCTTTTTTTTTTAAAGATTTTATTTATTTATTTTTAGAGAGGGGAAAGGAGGGAGAAAGAGAGGGAGAGAAACATCAATGTGCGGTTGCCTCTCACGTGGCCCCCACTGGGGACCTGGCCTGCAACCCAGGCATGTGCCCTGACTGGGAATCGAACCAGCAACCCTTTGGTTCGCAGCCCACACTCAATCCACTGAGCTACGCCAGCCAGGGCAGTTTTATCATTCTTTATTCTTTTTTTTTTTTTTATTTGTCTTTAGAGGGGTAGGAGAGAGGGAGAGGGAGAGAAATATCAATGTACGGTTGCCTCTTGTGTGTCCCCTGCTGGGAACTGGCCTGCAACCCAGGCATGTGCCCTGACTGGGAATCGAACCGCGATCCTCTGGTTCGCAGGCCCGCGCTCAATCCACCGAGCTACACCAGCCAGGGCTCTTTATTCTTATTTTATCTTGTACTTTCCAACATAACATACTACATCTACATATCTCTTTCATATTTTTTAAAGCTTCATATTCTCTCTTGCCACAGATTCCTTTCATTGGCTTCCACCCACCCTATTTCTATTCCCTTCAGAGATTTTTCATTAGCTACGTCTTGAAACTATTTATACCATACAATGAAGACACTTATTGTGAATAAATTACAGTAAATTGATGAATGCCAACCTCAACACTAATAACACATCAAAAAATTAAAATCTCTTGTTACTGTCAACTGAATGAAATAAATTATCTCTGTCTTAGAAAAAAATGATGCAATTTCAAAAACACAGCTGGAAACCCAGAATTTTTTTCTAAATATCAAATATCAAAAAAGATTTGTTGAGACAATATCAATATTAAAGCCAATTCTCAGAGTTATTAAAATGTGCTGCATTTCTCATTAGCCAAAAATGATCTGCTCAAATCATAAAAAGTATGCAAAATAAAAGCTTTTACATAGCACTGTAATAAAAACTGATTGACTTCTAAGTAAAAAGAAAACACTTATCTTTGCAGATATTCAGTTTATTACTCAATTTTAGGATTTTCTCCCTAAAGAATACAGTTTCACTTAAGCTGTTGATTACATAAAACAATTAATACACTACTTATAGTTTATTAGATGAAGGAAAATTAATGACTACAATGATATTTATTTCTTAAGATTAAAATGGGTGGCCTTAGGGAAAAATAAAGATACAATATATTAAATCTCTATCAGAAGTGGTAAAATATATATATTTCTATACCAGCAAATTACACTTGATTGATTATAAGATTATAAAAGATATGCAGATATTTATAAAAGATAAATATGTTATATATAAAAATATAACTGTACTTTAACAACAATAAAAAAGTGGGAAAATTATATATATACATATGTCTTGTGTTTTCCTGCTTGCATTAAATGTATTTTCATTGTTCTCTGTTTTTTTTTTCCACTTTATTTTTTATTAACTTAATGACTTAAAAGCATTTGTTTTACATTATTTATATTAGGTCTTCATAAGTTTTGCATATTGCAAATATCTTTTCTTGGTCTATAATTTGACTTTTCACTCACCTGAAGTAGTGATGTACAAAAACTTTAACCTTTAATAGTTAAATATGTCAAATTTTATATAGCATAAAGTATCAGAAGTATTTGAAACTAAATTGCTGCTGTTGAGAAACTTTTGAACAGATGATATTTCAGATTTCTTACTAAAAGTTTTTCACAATTTTCTCCATACCTGCAGGAGAAAGCATACATAATAATAATACTTTTAAAATACCACTGTTAAAAGAATTTATTTTTCGTTCTAAAGTGAGTTAATGATGAAGCATTTGCCTGAGTGGACTTGACCAAGCAATCTGTCTCCATGGGAAGCTTCCCTGGGACTACCAGGAAGAGTGGACCCCTGAAGATGTCTCCATGTTACAAATTGTACAGCTGGCCTAAATGTCCATTCTAGATTCCTGGATCAATTCCAATTTGGGTAATACACAATACTTACTAAAATTCCTTCTACAGTTAGAACATCATACAGAATATTTATTCATAAAGCCTTCAATATGACCACGCATGCATTAAATTATATTTTGATCTCCAGAGTAGATGCCTTTTACTGTGACATATTATTTTTTATGACATAAGCATAATAAAAGTTTGTTGTATCAAAAATAAATGTGTAGCCTGAACATATTCTAATCTAGTTTAACCCATATGGCTTTATTATCACAAAGCCTTCAGATAATATTATAGATAGGATAACTGATGCTAAAAAAATTAAGGTTACATGTTAGTTAAAGCTTCAGTTTGAAAGGATCATGTCTGGATCAACAGAATTTATATATTGTATAAACTGGTTCTAAAGTGCAGATTCATGCAGATGGTAGAGATTTGAATATGTAAGGACAAGACTGAGAGAAAATGCAGATACATCTTTGTAAACTGGTTATGTTCATCTCAGTTGATCACGCCTTAAAAAGATACTTTGTAGAGTGTAATCACACTAACGTTATGTACAAAAAACCAAAAACGTGTGGAAAATTATTATTGTTTGCTGACAGCAATTGCTTAACTGCATAACCGAGTTTACTGAGAATACAGAATAAATAAACATAAACAGAAGAATATTTTTTACATTCATTTATGCATTACCTACCATTAATTTTAACTTGAAATTGTATCATATTTTTCTGAGTCTTTACCAAATGCACAAGGTGGATTCATCTATACTTCATTAACTCTATAAACTTGCTTAGGTGCTTAATTTTTTTCCTTAAGTATTTTAATATTAGAAACCAGCTCATTAGAAAAATAAGAACCTCTGAAATAAATAGGACAGCAATGGTAAATTAGAGAATATTCTCATGCATTTGAGCAGTGCTCACAATGATTTTTGGAGTTATATTTTAAATAGGACTTTTTCCTTTGGTCTGTCTAGGGTAAGTTTAAACCATAAGAAATGTCTTGTTTACTTCCGTGGCACTATATAAAGTTTAAATAAAATATGAAATAATTTTTAATCAAGTGCCCCTAATTTGCCCAAAAGCAACCTGTTACCAATTTTATTTCTGATGAACATATCAAAGAAATTGTTGCATGGCCCATCTTTTCAGAAAGCATATGTTAAACAGGGCAGGCGAAGAGAAACTTTAAAAGCACTCACTTGTCCTAACAGCCCATCTGTTTCCTACTCCCCGCAGAGCACATCTCTTTTCTGGGGTCCCTTTCAGGTGCGTGCTTACCTTATGTAACACTCTCTTTATTGTAAGTTCATGCTGTGACCCTGTCAGAATTGCTACAGCAGGGGTGACCTCAGTAATGACCATCCACAGCCTGCCAAGCTAACTTGGTCAGTGTTAGCTGATTAAACTTTTAACAACATCCCCTGTGCGATAAAGGGCAAAATGACAACTTTGCCCATCGTCAAGGTGTCTGTATAATAAACTAATTAGTAAACCACACAGTCTGTGGAGCTTTTAATGAGTGCTATCGGCTGGCCTCTGTAATAAAAACCCAGTCTGCCCCCTTTTGGGATTCAATTAAGGCACAGACTGTCATATGCTTGGTCTAGCTGATCAATGAATCCATTCCGACCTTTGTCGGAGCTGTTTGCAAGGTCAGTGGCAGTAGTGAAGAAAGCCAGCTTGGTAAAGGAGATATACCCAACAGCGACCGACAGGTTCCAAGTCCAGTTGTTAATATCCTTGTGGTCATTTGACATCAGCAGAAGTTTCTCTCATTCAAAGGTTAGCTGAAAGAGAAGGCAGCAATGAAAAAAATATATCGGTATTTTTTTTTTTTCAGAGAAAGGTCCCTCTGTTATTAAAAATGATCATTAGCCTGTTAACATCTACTTTTACCTTGCGGTATCTCCTTTTTCTTCACCCGGTGGAATATACTATCCAACTTTTATTCTTCCAAATATGCCTATCGGTTTAATTCTTTTCTTCCAGATGAGCAAACAAATGTAACCTTTATACAATGTAGTCCTATTTTTTCATGATTCAAGATGTTGAGGTTTTAGAAAAGAAATTCAATTAGAAAAAAAGGATATTTCTTATTGGAGGTCCTTGATGTCAAGAAAAAATCGTTTATAATTAAATATTTTTAAACGTGCTATATTGTGGGTATTCAAGGAACATAATAAGTTAGGAAAACTAAATATTTGTAAATATTATGGATTATGTATTCCAAACTTAATATTTGTAGCTTTTAGAGTAATCCAGAAGACCTATGAGAGTTATCAATCTATAATTTTATTGAAACTTGAGAGTGGAATGCTTTGCTACCAGACTGTGGCATGGAAAACCACTGAGTGAGACAGTGGGTATAGCTGACCCTGCAGCCACAACCTGAAGTCACACTGTTGTTGCACATTGGCAGTATGAGACACCGTTGAGGATGCCACTATTTACACCTTCATGTAAGGTAAAATATATGTTATAAGTGGCATTTTGGACTATGGAGATTTACATTAAAAAAAATCAGGATTCTATGGCTTATTATTTTCCACAATATAGATACTTGTGTCTAAATTAGGTTGAAATTATACTCAAACTAATAAATTTTAAGTTCAATAACTTTTAATGAATGTATATTTGCAAGAATATTGAGTGTAATTAAAATTAAACAATCTGTTCCTCTGGTGCAATCTTTGAGTATTCAAAATGAAAACACCATGATATCAAACAATTCTAACTTTATAGTTTATGCTATGAAAATAATTATATGGCTACAGGGTATGTAATTATTAAAATGTTTACAATGTTTATTTTAATAAGAAACATTTGTGTAAAAATGAAATGCCCAACTATATGGGATTAAATATAAAAAACTTTGTCCACTTATAGTCAGAGGAAAGTGTTCATAATACCAGTGAAAAGACAAGTGGAAAAATATTTGTTTCATTATATGTTGTATTTATATGTAAAATGCATGCATGCATATGAATACAAATATATAAATGTATATGCATAAGATTATATACACATATTCATAAGGTACATATCTATATGGAGATATATCAATAAGTACAAATTTTTATATACATATTCTAAATTTATGAGTACTTTAGTTTTTATATTTTCTGATTTTTTTCTAATGGTCTTTATATATTTTTTCATCAAGAGAAAAGAAAAATATATTTCATTGTAAAAAATGCACTCAAGATAATATAAAAATCAGAAGACATGCAATTAAAAATCTGAGATGTGTTTTAACAAATTTGTAAATTATATTTGAAATATATATTCCCCTCATTTTTCACATTTTTGGTAATTTTACATAAAATTATCTAGAAATAGGCATATATTTAAACCCAAAAATTTAGCTTGAGAGTCAATATACATTTATATAAAATATTTTCTATTTTATAGACTTAAATAAACTACTCAAGTAATCATAGAAATGTAGCTTTCATAAATGGCATGAACTGTATAGATGACTGTCCTCATTCCACTTTTATCTATTCAGCAGCTGAGATGCAATTCGATTTTGTTAGGGTAATACTCTTAAGCATATTTAGAATTCAAAGTAAAAATCTTATGGTTATGTGAGATTTGAGGCTGAAGATGATTATGAAGTAGGAAAGTGTGATTGACATAATCTTGAATTTTGAATTCTACATTTCCAATCTCATATTAGGACCAACTCAATCCTTTTATACACAGCCCTGCTCCCCAACACACATACACACACACACAAAGATACACACAGATATAATGTGAGCCTTAACCAGGCAGATTTGGTTGTTTTTGTGCTAACTTGAAGTATAACCATAAATCTAACAAGACATATTATTTAAATTCTGCTTAGAGCTAAAATCTAAACATTGTTATCAACTAAATGCTAAGACATGAGAGGATATTTCCTGTGTCCTTTTATAACTCATTATGTTTAATCAGTGAAAATATTGAGCTTTTAGAAAATAAAAATGTTGCATATCTGGCTTGACTGGCCCACTCACGTAACAAGCATACATCGTTTCCTCATCAAAATTGCTTTGTGAAGATTCATTTTAAGAAATGTAAATGTCCATTTTAGGTCAAGAGAATTGATACTGAAGGATGAGAGAAGGCAAGCGTATGTGCAGCAATGATGAAAAAACTTTCCATTGTTGCCCTAAATTTACCATGCAACCTGGCTTCAAATCCTGAGTTCATAGTCTCCTTCTAAGTCCTCAGATTTCTGACTTAATTTGGCAAGTCTTGAAAAATTATGATTTTGAAATCTGTGGCATTATATCAAAGGTGATTTTAGCATGAAGAACATAAAATTATTTTTTTTAATGTAAGGATGTTTTAATGTTTTTAATCTGTATGTTATTCAAGTATACACTAGACGCATGAGGGAAGGAGGTGGGGAGGGCTGGGGTGGAGGGGAGGGGTGGGAGGAAAAGGCAGAAAATGGTACCTGAAAAACAATTTAAAAAAAGGAAGTGAAAACATTTTACAAAGTCGTGTAGTGTGCAAAGAAATACATCATACCTCTTTTAGTGTAAGAAAAACATTAAATAATATAAAATGATATAATTTGTTTCTAATTAGAACCAAAGAAGGCAGAAAATGAGTGGGAAAATAGAATCAAAGAACAAACAATGAGTTAGAAAATATTCAAAAGTGAATATATCAATAACTACTATTAATATTAACAGTTAAAAACATAAATAAAAATTAAGATATTGTCAGATTAGATAAAAAAGGACCCAATATGTTAGGCCTCATATGTTACTTATAAAAACATTTTATTTTATTATTTTTAATTGAATTTATAGGGGTGACACTGGTTAATAGAGTTACACATAATTCTGTAACACATCATATATATATTGTCTTGTGTGTTCGCCACCCCAAGTTCAGTCTCCTTCCATCACCATTTACTCCCCCTTTACCCTCATCTACCTCCCCCACCCCACTTTCCCTCTGGTACTCATCATACTGTTGCCTGTGTCTATGAGTGTTTTTTTTTTAATCCCTTAACCTTTTTTCACCCAGCTCTCAATGCTCTGATGGCTGTCAGTCTGTTCTCTATCTATGAATCTGTTTCTATATTGTTTGTTAGTTAATTTTGTTCATTAGATTCCACATATAAGTGAAGATTATATGGTATTTATCCTTCTCTGACTGGCTTATTTCACTTAGCATAATACTCTCCAGGTCCATCCATGCTGTGGCAAAAGGTAAAATTTCCTTATTTTTTATGACTGTATAGTATTCCATTGTGTAAATATACTACCACTTTTTTTACACTCATCTGCTGGTAGGCACTTGGAATGCTTCCAATTATTGGCTATTGTAAATAATGAGGGAAAAGGGGGAAAATAGGGACACTTGTAGTAATAAAATAAAATACAATAGATTTAAACAATAAAATAATAAAAACAACAAAAAAGTAATGTTTGTGGAACCTAATCAATAAAACAAACAAGCAAGCAAAACATAACCAGAGATACTGAAATAAAGAACAAACTGACAGACTGACAGTAATCAGAGGGGAGGGGGCAGGGGGATAAGGGGATAAAAAGGGGGAGGGTTATCAAAGAACATATAAAAAGGACACATGGACACATGGACAAAGGGCGGGATGGATCGAGGGTGGGAGGTAGGGATGGGTGGGGTGGGGGGAGTGGTGTGGGGAAAATGGAGACAACTGTACTTGAATAATAATACAAGAAAGGAAAAAAAGTAATGTGCAATGAACATTGGGGTACATATGTTTTTTCTACTTAGTGTTTCTGGTATCTTTGGGTTTATTCTCAAAAATAGAATCATTGGGTCATAAGGAAGTTTTACTGAGTTTATTGGGTGATATTGGTTCATAAAATTTGGTAGGTTATGAGTGTACAATTCTATAATAGCTCATCTGTATATTGTACTGTGTGTTCACCACCCAAAGTCAAGTCTCCTCCCATCATCATTTATTCCCCTTTTATACTCTTCTGTCTTCCCTCAACCCCTTTTCTTTCTGGTAATCACCACATTGTTGTCTATGTCTATGAGTTTTTTTAAAGTCCATATCTTTACATTTTAAATATGAATGTAAAGATCCAGATAGGTTAAAATAAAGTAATGGAGAAAGAGACACCTTACTAACACGAATCAAAAGAAAGCCAGTGTAGCTATATTAATTTCAGACTTCATAACAAGGAAGATTATTGGAGCTAAAGAGTCATTACCTAATGATGAAGGAATTAGCTTTCTAAGAAGACATAACAATTTTAAATGTACATGTATCTAAACAAAAGGGTAGAAAACTATGAGACAAAATTGAAAGAAGAAGAAATGATCACATCTACCATCATTGGTGGGAACTTTAACATTTCTGTCTGTCAATAACTGATGGGTTAGACTGGCAGAAGTCAGTAAGAATATAGTTGTCCTCAGGGCTCTATTAATCAACTTAATCTAATTAACATTTATAGACCACTTTTAACAACAGCAGGACACACAATCTTCTCAGGCTAATATGGAATATTAACCAAGATAGATCTTATTCTGGAAAATAGAATATACTTTTACATTTATTTAAAATAGAAATTACACAAAGAAACAGTTGCCCCCCACCCCTTATCTGTGGTTTCACTTTCCATGGTATCAGTTACCTGCAGTCAGCCATGGTCTGAACATATTAAATGGAATGTTCCAGAAGCAAACATACAAACAAAAAAATTGGAAGTTTTAAATTGTGCACCATTCTGAGTAGTGTGCGGAAATTTCATGCAGCCTGTTCCCTCCTGCTCACTCTTTTGTCCATTATATCCATGCTGTATACTTTAGGGTGGTGGAACTATGCTGTTTGTGACTATAATGGATACAGCACTTGTCAAAATTCACAGGACTTTAGATCACAAACAATCAACTTTAGTGCATGCAAATTTTACAAAATAACTTAGGAGGTAAGGGATGCCCAGATGGAATGCACCCTATGATAAAATAATCTAACAAACATGAAAGAACCTCTGTGAACGTGCTGGGAGAAAAGGGTGCTGACCTAACTTTGGAAATGAGTAGAATCTAAAACTGAAGACAAACAAAACTGGACATAGCCTTTTAATTGGTAAAATTGCTACCCAAGGGGGACAGGTTTACAGTTCGGGAACCACCATACAGTGGAATTAAACAAGTAAGTTAATGAACGGTGACTGGTGGAGGCCAGTTTCTCACAGCTGTAGTGGCAGGTAACAGACATGCCGGGAGAAAGCCTGAATGACCCAGGTGCATCACAGTTGGAGACATCAGTGTGAATTTGTTTACTTTAATATTTATATGTAGCTACATAGAGAATATGTATAGATACATGCACAAACATGGGTTAGTATATCACATATATTGCATTGTTCT
Source organism: Glossophaga mutica (assembly GCA_039655065.1). Taxonomy (NCBI): domain Eukaryota; kingdom Metazoa; phylum Chordata; class Mammalia; order Chiroptera; family Phyllostomidae; genus Glossophaga; species Glossophaga mutica. Next base: position 29,504,171 of record CM077304.1, on the reverse strand, counting down.
GTGTGCTGAGAAAGCAGAGAAACAATGACATCCAAGTAGCAATAAGCACACCTAGCATACAGATCATGGTTTTTAATACTATTTCCCAGTAAAAGTAACATGGGTTCCTTAGAAAGCTGGTTGATTTTACAACTGAAGCAAGGGGTTCCCAAGATAAGCCTAGAGCATTCATTGTACCAGAAAAAAAAAAAGTGCTAACAAAAAAACAAACAGGGTGGGAGGGGTGTCAAAGGGACACAAGTCTCAAACGAGGAGCTTCTGTAGCAAAAGATAAAACTATATAAGCAAGAAAATAAAATAGTTTTGAATTATAACCCATAATATAAGTTCTGAATCCACATGATTATAAATGAATAAATGAATGAGGAAGAAGAGACAAATAACTCTTTGAAAGAGTTTCAGGTAATTTGTGTAGCTACTTCATTCTCTAGGAAGCAGGGCATAACTCCCTACTCCTTAAGAGTGATGCACACTATGATTTCCTTCTTCAGAGCAGTATGAAAAGGGGGGTGATGATACTGCCGTGGAGAAAATGGACAGGCCAGCCTTAGCAAGGTGATTAAGACCAGCATCAACAGTGGAAAGCTGTGTTGATATTATGTACCTTTGACGTGTTGTGACCTGAATAGAATGACACAATACCTCTATGGTCTTTCTCTAAAAATTCCTAAACCCAGTCTAGTGATATGAAAAAATTCAACTGAGGGACATTCTATAATATTCTTAACCAATACCCTTCAAATCTATTAAGTCATTTAAGTCTGATACACTGTCACACCAGGAGATGCTTAAGGAAACAACATCTAAATGTGGTATCCTAGAAAATACCCTGGGGTAGAAAAGGGACATTAATAAAAACTTAGAATACATTAATAAATTATAGACTTTAGTTAGTAGTAACATATCAATATTAGTTCATTAATTGTGACAAGTGTTCATACTAATGTAAAATATCAGTAGTAAAGGAACTAGGTATGGAATATATGGAAACTGTATGCTATATATTTACACCTTTTCTGTAAATGTGTAAGTATTCAAAAATAAAAGTTATTTTCAATAAAAAACTAAAATATCCATTGTAGCTAGACAGGTAGGAAATGAAGTCCAGTAGAAAGGGACCATATCATTGAGACCATAGTTTAACAGAGATATGGTGCACTCTGATGGAAGCATTGGCAATGCCATGATTTGATTTCTGTTTTGAAAAGACAGCTCTGACACTATGAGGCATATAGATTTACAGGATGAAAAGAGTCAGCAAAAGGGTAATGACTGGAAGGCTAGTCATATGGTCTAGGGAGATGCTGGAGGCCTAGGCAAGTAGAGCCGATAAAGTTGTTGGCTGATTAAACATGGATGTGAAGGATAGGGTTCATGGCTCAAGCCAAGGATTTTTGTTCTGGTGACATTTTCTGCTATGGGACATTGAAGAGTGAGCCCATTTAAGTTTGGGGATTGCTAATTAAGTGTCATATGCATCCTATTACACACATCATGATACCCTTTTTTTGCATACACAGGAAAATGGCATTGAGATGTTATGAAAATTTTCAAAACTTACAAACCTAAAATCACCAGAACTGAGATCATCTGAGCATGTGGTCTTTGCGTATTCTGCATTCTTTGGAGCAATATGCTGTCCACCACAGAAGAAATACATTTCTCTATTCTTACAATTTTCAAGGTAAAGTACTTGTGTCTATGACCAAAGAAACCTTCAAAAGTAGATGTGAAAGTCTTCGGAATAAGAACTGTAAGTAATGCCATTGAAAAATGTGTCCTCACTTTTTGTTTTCCTTGAGAACTCTGAGACAAAGTTTAACTTCCAGCAAAATAAAGGAAGAAATTTCTCACCATCTGGTAATAGAATAAATTTGGGATGTGGTTTGTGTGATTTGATTCACAATCCAGGGTCACATGACTTTCATGGCCTCTAGCCACTTTTGTGTTTGTGGGCCCCTTCTTCTACTAATCATATATTCAAAATTATATTTAAAAAAGGGTTGGTATAGTAATATATTAATATTATATTATGCCATTATCCTTGACCTGCTTTGCCTACAATGCCAAATGGATAAGAAAACCATGTTCATATCTGTATGGAGAAGAAAGTTCTTACAGTTAAGATGTTGAACAAGAGAAAATATGTCAACCCAAACCACAGGTTCTAGACTTTTTCAAATAAGAATTATTTCAACTCATGAGGATAATATGTAAATCATTATAGACACTAAGGCATGTTTTCCCTCCCAAACCTTTTGCTAATGATGTAGTTTTTTTAAATGAAGGATATGAAGATGGTTTGTGTCCTTTATATTTATTCTAAAATTTTTATTCTACTGAACTTATAATAAGTATTACTATTATTGTCATCATTATTATTTTTTTCCTTTTTTGTTACCTCTGGGTTAAAAAGAACTGGGTTTTTAAAACTTATTTTGTGTGTGTGTGCATTTTTTCTTTCTTGCCCAGGTTTGTTTCATTGCGTTCTCATTTTTTATCTCATATAGTGTATCTGGGGCACATTTCTTGCACTTTTTAGGCTTGTCATAAGCTAAAAATTGTTTAAATATCTCAAGCATTTGGTCTTTGTCCTAAATATGCTAAGGCAGAAAAATATTCTTTATTAATAATTCTACCTTTCAAAGCAAATCATGACATAAGAAGGCCAGCACATTAATTAATTAATACATGTACCCAGAGGATAATTAAACAGTTGAAATAATAAATGTAGACATGTCTCTGAATATTTGAATTTAATTTTATTATTTAAGTTACCAGCAAACTTTAATCTGTAGTTTGGGGCAAGATAATACTTGGATGTATTTTATTTTGTAGAGCTGAGAATTCTGATTAGCTAAGTTTTGCTCCTAAATATGTATTTTAACCACTTATGATGGGAATAATTTTAAAGATACTCAGTTACTATTTTAGAGGAATCATGAATCTGCTTTTCCATGCTCCATATTCACATAATCAGAGAATACTATTGAATATATCTTTAAAATATATCCAGAATCTGACTCCTAACCACAGCCTTTACCCTGGCCAAAGCCATTCATTTCTCCCCTCTATTATTGGAATAATTTCGTCTGGTTTTCCTGTGCTCTCTCTGTCCAGGGCAGAGAGAGGAATCCTTTCAAACTTGGCAAAATCAGGTTATTATTTTGCTTAAAACTCTCCAGGGGCTCTGCATCTCTCCCAAGACCCTACCCAAATTGGAGACCAACTATTTTTGTGATGGCATTTCCTACTATGCTCCGGCTTCCTTCTTTCCAAGTGCCTTCTTTGTTATTTCTCAAGCACATTAGGCATACTTCTGACTTAGAGCTATTGCAATTGTTCTTTTCTTTATTGTGGCTGTTCTTTTCCCAAGCATCTCTTGATTCATTCCTTCTCCTTATCTTGTTTCAGTTTTTACTCAAAAGTTAGGAAATAAAGTTCTCTAACTGCCCTATTTAAAATTGCAATTCCCTTCTGACACCCCCATCCTCCTTAGCACATACTGCTTTCATATATATGAATATGTATATTTGTTTCATTTGTTTTCTGTACCCCTCCTTAATGGAAAGTAAGCTTCACAAGGGAATTGATTATTGTTGTGTATTGCTTTACTGCTATAGCCCTAAAGTACAGAGCAGAAGAAAAAGTGCTGCATAGATATATGCTGGATTGTTGAATGACTTTCTAGAGCCTTAAAAAGATGAGTATTTAGAACAATCATGACTAAATTTTAAGTTTATCCTGGTATCCTAAGAAAATGATTGTTTATCTAGGTGAATAATTTGGAGAATTTAAGGTAGAACTATAGTTACAATAATGAATGAGTTAGGTCAAATTCATGAGTAATCAGAACAAATGGTCCTCAACGTTAGTCATGATTAGATAATCAACTATTTGTAAAAGAAATAAATTGAAAAGGTAATTTTTTCATTATCAATTTTAGGTATTCTGATCTTCAGGTATTTGCACTTTAACAAATGTATGAGATAACTCATGCAAACTGAAGGCTGTGCTTTCAGTAAGTGTGTTAGGAAAAGAGGAGGGGAAGCTGAAAGAAAACTTCTAGAGTTTGAGAGGAGTTCGACATTTTCAAAAAATTCTCTCATAAGAGTATGTGATTAAATAACAGAATTAAAAATTAGGTTTAGAATTCATCAGCCTTTTTCTTCTTTGTAAGGACTAATAAACTGAGAAAGATAGGCTTTTTTTTTCTGGATGCATTTAAAAATAGATTCTCATTTTTCTGCAGTGATTTTGATGATGGTCTATTTTAAGATATCAAATTAGCCAAAATGAACTTGCATTGTTCTTTTCAAGTGCTGTGATCATGACTTTTAATCTTTTTAACAGCCATAAAGGGGTAGAGTGTATGTTCTGAAGAAAGTAGCAAGTTAAGCTCATTGATAATAGGGTCAACTTTTCTTTGAATATCAAGTGAATCAGCTATAATTGTACTTTTAAGTTACCTTTCTGCTTACATTCTTAATGATCACCCCCTCACCCTTCTCTCTCTTTCTCTCTCTCTCTTTTATTCTCTCTCTTTCTTTTTCTCTCTCTTTTTAAGGTATAGATTTCTGGGCCTAAGGAGGTTATATAGAAATATAACATATTTTTTCCCTCATTTCAAAATTTGTGTTTGATGCAGGATTTTGTCAGTAGGATGGGAGTTTAGGAAAAGCATAATTTTTTTACCATTTTCACTTAAGTGTATGGCATTTTACTTTTCTCAGCCCGTAATTAATACGACATCTGCACCTAGCACAGTGAAACAGAGGAGGGAAAAGAGGGTGAAATTGAAAAGAACAGTACATTTTTTCTTGATATTTTCAAATATACCTATTTATTTGGATACCCAAATAAGAGCTTAGCTTATTTGAAATGATAAGTGAGCTAAAACTTTTCTTTCTTTTTAAATGAATTTTAAAAATTTATAAATAAGTTAATGGAGAAATAAATTCAGGATCAGTTCTAAAATGATTGATATCCTATTAGAGATCCCTACCAAGAGTGTGAATACAGTTCCATTTAGCATTTCTAACTCCACATAAAAAACAAATACGGAGGAGAATCTCCCAAAATGGAATTATCTTCTGGAGGGTGGGCCCCTTGTGCTGCAGGCCTCCCCAACTAGGTGAGTGTTCTAGGGGCCCATCTGTATCAGTGTGCCAGCTGGCATTGTTGTGAGGAGCTGCATTTGGCTTCAGTGAAGTTTTCTGAAGACTCTTTCAACACATTTGCCCATTTCACGATGGGTGATTTGTAAGAGCGCCTTCCATACCACACACTGAGTGTTCAGCATTTTTTGACCAAAAAACGACATGCTCCCTATGCTTCACCCTCCTTATTCACCCCATCTCTCCCTGAGCAACGTATTTTTTGTTTCCCTGATGAAAGAGTCCTCAAAGGGAAATGTTTTGCTGATGTGGAAGAGGTGAAACAAAACATAACAGCAGCACTAAAGACATCAAAATCGATGAGTTCAAAAACTGTTTTTGAGCTGTGGAAAAAAATGTGTACTTAAGTGTATCATACCAAATGGAGAGTACTTTGAAGGTGACTGAAGATTAAATATGTAAGAATAAATACGTAATTTGTAATAAATAAATTCCATTTTTGGGGGTTCCCCCTCTTATCTGCAATTGTTTTCCGACCTATTGCAGAAACCAGGAATGACAAATCTGTTCTTGTGTAGTTGGAAGAGAGTTTGCTTGTGTGACATTAAACTACAAGAAAGGAAAGAGCAATGGAATTTGAAGGGATAAAAAATGTTTTAAATTTAAATATCCAAGCCCACCTTAAAGACTTCAATTTTTAAAATTAGGACCTGAAAGAAGCATAGATAATATTATAATGCAATGGATGATTGTTTTTAAACCTTAAGAAACATCACGAAATATCATGGCCCAATTTACAAGACAATGTGGGGTAAGTCTCAGGCTTTTATCCTTCATACCTGGGACTTATTTATTTCATTTTCTACTCAGTTTTAAGCATAGGCTGAAGACCTGCCTACATGTACTTGAAGTAGAGCCCTAACTAAACTGGGGCCCTATTTTGCCCTTGGTGATATGAGTGAAGATTCAAACTCTGTTCATGTTTTTATTTGTATTTCAAGTATAAGAAATTCAGAGCTGTGGAGAATGTTAAATACACATGGATTTGTCTTCAAAGAGCCCTGCACAAGACATAAATGATTTTTTAATAATAAGAAATGTTTAAGCAGAAGCATCCTTTTAATATAATTTGGAAAACAAACAAACATGGATATCTTATATAACATACCGGTAACCCTTTGTTAAGACACTGAAGTGAATAAGACATATACTCTAATTTACAACTTTATTTTTTATTGATAATTGTCAGATAATATAGCTGAATTTTTAAGGTAAAGTAAATATGTTAGGCAGTAGTTTTGATGGGGCTTAAAGTTTTAGCATGACTTTTTAGTTTACTTTTTAGATTACTCTTAAAAATAAGGTTTTTTAACACAAAGGCCAAAATAGAATACAATGTACTGAAACAACTCAAATTGTAAAACTTTTCCACAGTAAAAGAACAGAATGTTGAGTGCCTGAGTACAGGTCACAGGATTTATACCTGGAAGCTCTTGATGAAGATAACACCTACTATTTATATAAAACCTTTTTACTCATCAACAGTTATTTCACATTTTATTCCTCAAAACAAAGACTTATTTGTATTATTATCTGCATAAAAGAAAAACTAACACTCAAAGAGGCTGAACTTTCTCTAAGTCATCTATCTATACCTCTTTTTGGAACTATTTATATTTAATGTACAAAAATTCAAATATTTGAATTTGTATAGAAAACATGATAACTATCAAGAAATTGCATAGTTGCCCAGTTTTGGTAGATGTAGAGATAAAGCTGTCTAGACTGCCCCTTGGGGAAAGATGCACCTTTTAGCTCTGAGGGGTATGCAAGGCCACATCTGTGAATGAGCACTTGAGAAATAAAAGCACAGCTACTTCCCTACTTGGGGACAATTATGGGAAACCAGTTTGTGGGGGTTCTGTGATAGACTAATTTTTTTTCTGCACCATAATGCTTTCCTCTTTCCCTTCACAGAGCGAGTCCCTAATAAATATCTTTGTCTCAGTATTTGCTCCTGTAAAACTAAGACTGGCTATATAATGTGTGGGGCCAGGCAAGATGGAATACTGGAGGACTCTTTTCATAAAGAATCTGTCTGCATTTTACATGCTCATCCCTAACAGCTTTCAAGCCCCATAGAGGGACAGGATCTCTTACTCCCTCTCTTGGTCCCAGATGGGGAAATAAAAACCAGTCAAACCCATCACCTTGGTCAAGACTTTCATTCCAGCCCATCTCTAATCACAATAAAAAACTAAAGCTTTTTTTGCCCTGTTTACTCAAACCATTGGGGATCTGCTTGGAAGTGTATGCTAATCTCCATAGAAACCCATATTATGTGAATAGTAAACCTTTACTCACTTCTTGGTGAAAATGTGGCATCAGCAGTTACAGCATCCAAATCAATTTTGGGTGAGAATTTAATCCTGCACAAAGATCCTTGTTCAAAATTACTGAAAGTCTCAAGACCGTGATACCGCAGCATCACCCTAAACACAAGCCTATTCTAGACATGGGTCCCGTGCCACAACAGCCCTGTGTAAAACCCAAGCTGAGACATCAGGTATAGCATGCCTTTGAATTAATTTCATAATCTTAGTTGAAAAAGCATAATCCATAGTTTTCATCTTTCTGGGAGATTGGACTAACACTTTTTTTAAAAATTTTAATTGTTGTTCTTGTATAGTTTTCTGTCTTTTACTCCCATCCCGGCCCACCACCCCAGCCCTCCCCACCTCCCTCTCATTTGTCGCCACCCCCCACCCGCCGGTTTTCATGGACTAACACTTTTATACTTACAATTGCTTCTCCCATTTTTCCTTCTGTTGGTTTTTTCCACTGTGCTTCCACACCTCAGTGAGAAGTTTTCATAATGTCCCCTTCTAGGAAAACCATCCTATTGAAAAAGATCACTGATATATGCATTTCTATGTTCCATTCCTCAAGTATCAAGGAATTTCTTTCATAGATATTTATGATACAATGCATAAGCAACCTCCTATCCTCACTATCCTCCTAACAAGGCTAAATTCTATATTCCCACATTTCATCTTTATTTTTATTTTTTTTAATTTTAATTCTTGTTCAAGAACAGTTTTCTGTCTTTTGCTCCCATCCCAACCCGCCCACCCGGCCCTCCCCACCTTCCTCCCATTTCCACCCCCTCTAGTTTTTGTCCATGTCTCCTTTATACTTGTTCTTGTAAGCCCTTCCCCTTTTCCTGTGAACACTATGAACTTTCTTGTCCCACTTTCACTCTGTCACCCTCTTCTGGCAAAACAGTAACCGTTGGTATATTGTACTCTCCACCTAATCTTCATCAGGCTCTCTGAATCTGAACATGGTTCATTGTGTCAAGATAAATTCATAGCCATTAATTTCAGGTGCCCATTAATTTCTCCTCTCTATTCGATCACTTGGAGAAGGACATCTTGTATACATGTTCTTTCATCTTTCAAAAAACCCCTCTATCTCCCATTTTTTCTACTTACTTTTAACAACAAGACTCTTAGAAATACTCGTTTGTATTTTCTATCTCCAATTCCTTTCCTCACAGTTTTCCTTAAATTCATTTCATTCAGTCATTGAATTCCACGTTATACTGGAAATGCTTTCATTGAGGTTGCAAATGAACACTGGTCATGTTGACTGTTTTCTTTCTCTCACAACTCACATCTCATCAGTTATGAAATTCTTTTGCTCTAATTTAAAAGTATATAGAATTTGCATCTCTCTGATAACTGTGATGCTGAGCATCCTTTCATGTGCTTTTGGGCCCTCTGCAAGTCCTCCTTGGAGAAGTGTCTGTTCAGGTCCTTTGCCCATTTTTTAATTGGATTGTTTGTCTTCCTAGTGTGAAGTCGTGTGAATCTTTTATATATTTTGAAGATCAAACCCTTGTCTGAGGTATCATTGGCAAATATAGTTCCCCATATGGTTTGGTTTCTTTTTCATTTTGCTGATGTTTTCTTCAGCCGTACAAAAGCTTTTTAACTGGATGAGGTCCCATTTGTTTATTCTTTCCTTTATATCCCTTGCTTTAGGGGACATATTGGTGAAAATATTGCTGCATGGAATATCTGAGGTTTTCCTGCCTCTGTTCTCCTCTAGGACTTTTATGGTGCCATGACTTACATTTAAGTCTTTTATCCACCTTGAATTTATTTTTGTGTATGGTGTAAACTTCATTTTTTTTTTTTTTTTGCATGTAGCTGTCCAGATTTCCCAACACCATTTGTTGAAGAGACTATTTTTACTCCATTTTATTCTTCCACTCCCTTTGTCGAATATTAACTGAGCATAGAGACTTGGGTTTATTCCTAAGCTCTTTGTTCAGTTCCATTGATCTATGTGTCTGTTCCTACGCCAGTAGAAGACTGTTTTGATTGCCGTGGCCTTGTAATATAGATTGATAACAGGTATTGTGATCCCTTCTACTTTGTTCTTCTTTCTCAAAATTGGTGAGGCTATTCAGGGTGATTTATGGTTCCATATAAATTTTTGAAATGTTTGTTCTATGTCTGTGAAATATGTTCATAGCAGTGCTTTTTGCAATAGTCAAGTGCTGGAAACAGCCTAAGTATCCATCAACAAATGAGTGGATCAAAAACTGTGGTACATTTACACAATGGAATACTACGCAGCAAAAAGAAAAAAAGGAACTCCTACCCTGTTTGACAGCATGGATGGAACTGGAGAGTATTATGCTAAATAAAATAAGCCAGGTGGTGAAAGACAAATATCATATAATCTCACCTAAAAGTGGGGCCTAATCAATAAAACAAACAAGTGAGCAAAATAGAACCAGAGACATGGGAATAAAGATCAAACTGACAGTAACCAGAGGGGAGGGAGGAAAGGGATAACAGGGGAAAGAAGTGGAAAGGTCAAGTCAAGGAACATGTATAAAGGACCAAAGGACAAAGACAATGCTGGGGGGAGGACTGAATGTGGGTGGTAGGTGGTGGGGAGGGCAGGGGAGAGTAATGTGGGAAAATGGAGGCAACTGTAATTGACTAACAATAAAAATTAAAAAAATAAAAATATATAGAATTTGATTTCCAATATCCAGAATGATCCACTAACCCAATTTACTTCATCTTTTGATTGAACGATTTCTAAAGTTCCTTAACCAGTCTTCCTGCTTGCCCTCTGTGTTTCTATTAGCAGATTTTCAATCTAGAAGCCAAGATTATCATTTTCAAATCCAAGTAGACTTATGTCACTTCTTACTTAAAATACTCAAATGGTCTCCATCTCTCTGTCTCTTACACACACACAATCAAAGCTTCTATAAGACCCATCATAACCTGGCCCCTAATACTTTTAAAAGAAATCTCTTATTACTCCAACTTTTATTTCCTCCCTGCCAACCACACTACTTTCCATGTTGCTCCTCAAGTCAGGCATGCTCATTCCTGCATCAATGCCTCTGTGCCTGCTGTTTTCTCTTCCTGGGATACCTGTTATACCTGAGTTGCCTTGGTCAAATGTCACTTTTCTCAATGAGTCCTTATGTGATCAATTTAAAATACTATTATTATAGTACTTTTAACTTTTTGACATACTTAATGCATACATTTATTCTGTTTATCGTATGCCTTATGTCAGTAACATAAAACTTTCACAATAGCAGGGATCTTTATGTGTCTGGAACACAGCAAAGGCTCAACAAACAATTACAAATTAGTTAATCAAAGAATATTTACTGATATATTTCTTATAAAATATTCTTAAGGTTCTTTACAAGTTCTAATAACCACAAAATGTTTAATATTATATGAGTGACTTGTCTAAATGTTTCTTGCAAGGAGAAATGAAAGACTGAGCACATATAAATAAGACTGAAGAGGTAGATAATGAAAGTTATTTTCAAAATGAAAGAAATATATGTTCATGAGATAATTTAAAATGTGGACTTCAGATATGTAGAACACACGTAATAATTTCAAAACAAGAGTACAATGGGGGAAAAGGTGAGACAACTGTAACTGAACAACAGTAAATAAAAAATAATTTAATGAAAAACAAGTGTACAAATAAATGGAAAATGTCAAGGCAATCTGTGTTTTGTAACAAGTAATAGCCAAAATTCTGATGGGTTTTAATCAGTGAATCATGATTTTAGCTTATTATGATCCTGGAATATTAGTCAAGGAGACAGTAATTTTTTTTCAAGCAGCAACTCGGGCTTGAGGGTGTCTGTGTATGCGTGTACGTGTGTGTGAGTTCAAACAAAGAGTGAACAATTTATTGCCACACAAAATGGATAATTTTGTACTTTTATTATTAGTTTAAAGGACAGACAAAAATCTAGCTCACTTTTTAAAAAATGTCTTCTTCATGTTGCAGGTTGTCCAAGCTTTTTTTCTTACTGTTTTGGCAGGAGTACCAAAAGGCTGTTATCAAATTTGTCATAGTTTGATATTAAAATATGGGAGCATTAATCATATAGTGACCTTTTCTCTGAACCTATTGCTAGAAAAAGGACACTGCATCTCTTGCAAGTAACGTCAAGGCAAGATATCATACAGCATTCAAATATAAGCTTTTATCCAGTTAATCATCAAACATTACCTACTTTCATCAATGTTCAGGAGCTTAATTCTAGGATTACTCATCCCCCAAAAAGCTAAACATGAAAATCAGAAGCATAGACCCAAACAATAGAACTTTTATACCATGATAATTAGAAAAGGAACCTATTACCCAGGATTATAATTAGTGACTAACATATTAAATGACCTTTAACATTTACCTTAAGCCCTGGATTTCTGGAAAACCAGCAAGGTTATAAATGCCATATTAGTAATCTTTAATCTTTATTACTGTTGTGGACAGAATTTTAATGATTTTTAAATAGGCAGTGGTCACTAACATATCCCTATTAAAATTAAAAAAATCTCATAAAAAATTAAATGGATTAAGACTTCAAATGTACCATCATCAAAAGTATTACCTAATTATGGAGTTCAGTGAGCAGGCCAAGTGAAATGGTTGGTAATATTAGTTACTTGCCACATGGGAATGCCCAGGATTTATGCACAAATAGATTCTGCTTCTGTTGCAACATAGTAATTAAGAATTTGTCAGGGAAATTTGACCCTCTAGGGTAGAAATTACTTTGTAAAATAAGAATGGCAGAGCACTAGTCTCCTTGCTGCACATAATTTAACTTGATTATTTATACATCAAAGAGAGTCTGCAGTGACTGCAGTATAATATTTAAGTAGAGGGATATTAAAGGAAGAAGCATCTAGTGGAATCTTTTCCCCAAATCTCCGTGAGAAAAATAGAAGAAATTTTCATAAAGCATTTCATTTTGCATATAAATTGGGGCCTAGATTGTGCCTGTGAATTTGCTGCTGTCAAATTTAATTTTTCTTTAATTCTTCAGGCCCAGATGTGAAAAGCTCTGTGTGCAGCTGCAATTTTCAATGCTTACAGGTAGCACCCAGATCGATAATGTGTCTTTATGAGAAATTACCATTAATGTTATTGAGTATGCATTTTGTTTTATAGGATAATAAGGTAATATGAAATGCCAATTCATTCATTAGAAGAGAGCTAAGTGCTTAAATTAAATGGGTGACAGGTCTGAAAAAAGATGTAGTTATGGGCAGAAAGGCAGGAATGGATTTTTAATGACCTAATACTTAGAGGTTTAGCTGTGTTTTTGCATTTTCTTTGTATGAACAATTTAACTTATAGAATAAAGAAGCTTATTTAAATTAGAGAATGTGTTTTGGCTGAAAATTCTCTGCAAAAAATAGTAACAACTTGTTTCAAAGATTTTTCTAATAGGTTACTTTTAATGGGTTCACGGCACCAAAATTAACTAAAAACACATTTCTGTATGAAGCAAAAGCTATGAAAATCATCAAAACATAAAAGAATGTCACAAACATTATCAAAATGAACCTTGTAATAAAAGAAAATGCATTTAATTCTCCTACTTTTAAAGTAAGCTGCTATGGGAGCTAATTGTGATATTAACTACAAAATGCAAGCACACAAAAATGTGGGAGACTATGATCAAGTAATGGAAGTTCAGGGAAAACAAATGACTTTTTAAATAATTTAATTAAGTTGTGTGCGTTTCTTAGCACTGATCAGAGAACTTTTTATTTTGACATTAAAGACACCTTGTCTCCACATTTTCATGAGTAAAATAATTCTGATACAGCCTTGTGTTATTAAACTGAGGGACATTTGCATTATCTAGAAAGTCAGGTGGACTCATTAATGAATGTTTATGAAGAGTCAGTATGTATTCTACAAGAAAAGCATTAGGGTAAGTTATTTAAACAAGACTTTTGGAAAATTATAAATGAAATTTAGTATTATGTAATTTGAATTGAAATGGCTTGTTTTTAACTTCATTCCATCTTAATCATATTTAATTCTGAAGTCATAACAAACTTCGCTGATGTGTTCAACACAGGGTCATGAGCAAACGTTTTGGAGCTGTATGTCTCCAGTATAACATGACACTGATGTCTCCGACTGAGAGGAAACAAGCACACACATCAACAACCATAAACACGGCAAAGTAATTAAAATAACTGTTTATCAGAATTGTATTGACCCTTTTACAGATTAAAACAGTACAGACTGTGTAAGTAATGGTGCTTACCTCTATTTCAGTATTGAAAAGTCAAATTGTGAAGAACAATGTATGGAATGTACAGATACTTTGGAGTCTGAAAGACCAGGATTCAATTCCCATCTCTAGTACCTGCTAGTTGTTTCAGCTTGGAAAAATCATTTCACATCTCCAAATCAGTTTTTTGGTTGTTGTTGTTGTTGTCATAAAATGGGCATAAAAATATTTAACTTATCACAGCTAATGCCAGACATTGAAGTTAAACTAAAATGTGAATACATCTGAATCTTAAGCACTAACATCTTACACTTTAACTAGAACCACCTATCATTTCTGGCTGCAAGTTTCACTCCTGCTACCCCTGCTAAATAGCTTTATGGAAACAACAGCTCCTTGGCCCCACCTCACCTCCCGTCAGCTAAGCTAGACTTTCCAAGATTTGCTGTTTTCTCTCCTGAGCATGAATCTCATTATTGATCACTTCAATTACTGTTTTACCAATAACCTCAATGCCTTGCATGTGTATCTTTATAAACACCTAACTGATACATTTTCAATGCTGAATTAATTTTAGTATACACTTTTTTTTATTGTAATGCATGTGCTCAACATTGCTAGAGAAGCGCCATAATTTAAACATCCATGTAGCCTTAAGTATGCATTCAACACAGGTAGTTTTTCAGATCATTGATTGTCATTTGCTTCTTTGATGAATTTCCCTTCCTATTTCTTTCAACAAATTCTCTGACTTTATCTTTAAGGCCCCTGAACTCCTCCATCCTTACTCTTACCACCTAGAAATCTATTCTATTAGAAAATTTAAATTCATAAAGCATGAATTATTTGCTCCTCAGTCTCCCTTGCCTTCAGATTTTCAATACCAGTCTTTACCTTCTGAGAGAATTCTGTACTTCTCTGCATGGTCAATGATGACCCAGACATCTGTTCTTTATTTTATAAATATCCTCCAGGATTTTTGTTCTTCAGTTGAAATTTTCCTTCTTTCCTTCTAGCTTTCTTTAGCTTTCCAAGATGTATGTCATTAGAAAGAAACTTCTTTGCAACTTAAGCCCCATTATCATCACCTGATTACTCCTTTCCCTTTACCAACATTTTTTTTTGAAATAAAATATATTTCTGTACTTCCAATCCATTTTTAAAACCCTGTAACTTACATACTATTTCTACCATTTTACTGAAAATGTTTTGTCCATGTTACCAATGACATATTAATTATAAACCCAGTGGTTTTTCATCTTTCTTGACCTACTAGAACAGTGTTAATATTGCCACTCTTATTTGTAATTAGGGAACCATTTTGTCCCTCTTTGACTTGTCTGTCTCAATCTTTTATGGGTCTTCTCTTCTGTTCAGTTTTTAAATGTCTCTGAACATCAACATATGGTAAGTCTCACTCTACATACATTTCTTGAAGACTTTTTTCCCACTTATTGTAGTTTTAATTGCCAACCATGTTTATGACTCCCATTTGTGTATTTCTAGTGCCAATACACTGAAGTTCAGATTTATATTCCCAACCGTCTGCTGGTTATCTCCAAAACTATCTCAAACTTGGCATGAATGTCTTTTTCCCATTAAACTGTTGCTGTTCCTATATAACCTATCTCTACTGTCCAAATACAATTTAAAAATACAATATTGGGATACAACGTCAAATTTCTTCTTTCCTTGCCTCACCTTCCAGAAAGCCTTCTACTAAATGTATCTACTAAATTGTTTATGCATCTGTAATATTTTCTCAAACCATGCCATCATTCCTTTGACTTAGATCCTGCTGGTTTATGACCTTACTGAGTACCTACTGCTGTCTTTGCCTGCAGTATCTCTTCCTTTCAATCCATTCTCCATGGAATTACCATCAATACTCCATCCCAAATAAGATCTGATCATTCCACTTGCCTCCTTTAGAACCCATCAGTGTACCATGCTGCCTCTAAAATCCTTGCACTTTGCTATTATATACTGCATAGCCCCCCATGACCTGACTCTCACCTTCTCTCCTGCCATATCCTGCCTCTTACTTTATGCACTTGGAATCTAATGACTTGCTGTTTTTCTCATACACCATGCTGTGTCACAGCTCTATGCTTTAGCTCACGCTGCTTAACTGCCCTGAATGCACTTCCCCATTCTTTGCCTGGCTAACTCTTACTCATCCTTAAAACTTTTGTTCTCAGGAAGTCTTCCTGTATCTCCCCAGTCTAAGTGTAAATAATCTGTGCTTCCCTGCCTGCAGCTAGTGTATCCCCACAGCAGGGTTGATTTATTTATTTTCTTTTTGAGACTGATTTATTTTGGAGTTTCAGCTTACTGGTGTGAGACATAAAACCATTTTACCTTTTTTTAAATAACTGACACCAACTAAGTCAACCCCTGCCTCTTTCTCACTTGCTCATGCACACTTTTACTGACAACTCTGTTTCTTTCTGTGACTTGTCCATAATGGAAGCTATTAGAAGGTCAAACGTCTAGTTTCTAAAATTCAGGTGTACCTGTTTTAAAATTTAATATTTAACTAATTGTCCTTTAGAAAAACTTCCTCTTCTCTCTTGACCATGTCCTTGCTTCTCTTTGTGACATTGACTAATTATAGCTACACTCTGTGGGGCAAATACCTACATGGGACACATTAATAGTTATCGATTTCAGTTTTTCAAAGTTTAGTAAATGGCATTTTGGAGATGGTTAGCATGGAAACGACAGTCACTTTTTGAAATATCGCTTTGCCCTTGTGTGTTCAAAAGTGGGCTGCAGCAGCGTCACACCGCCTCTAGCACCAGCAGTGTGAGACAATCGCTTAAGGTTTCAGTGTAAGTTAACACCATGACTTTATAGTTAATTTAACAGTTGCATTTTCAATTCAAAATGACCCATTTAAAAAATTGCTAACAGTATTTGCCATGATAAACCTAGTTTAGACCGAAATAAAATACAACCCTAAATCTCTGTGCCTTGAAACAAAGAACAGTTATTTCTTGGTCAAGCCATATCCATTATAGTGATGGAAACAACACTATTTAAGCTGTCACTTGCCATGGCATCAGGGTAAAAAGAGAGCTATGAAGTTGCCAATCAGCCATTAAATGCTGCACCTTATATGCCTACAGCTACTTGGGCATCCAAGGGGTTGAATACCCCTTCATACTGGGAAAGGTGGCTATATTAATTTTCAGTGTTATAACATAACAAATACAAAGCAAAATATATAAATTGTCTCTCCATCATTCTCTTGGGAGTAGGAAAACTTTTTTAAGAATAGAGCCTGCTAGTCTAGGAATTGGAAAACCAAGGTTATTCTAAATTACCCCAAGTGTTGGGGTAAGTGGATTATTAACTCTCAGCTTCAGTTTTCATATCCACTAAATAAAGAGATCAAATCACATCATTTATAAAAACACTACCCACCTTGCAACTTTATGAAACTACATGAAATATTTATTTTCTTTAGTGTAAATATGTAATTGATATCTTATGAATAAATAAGCATTACAGTGAGTTCACTTTCCTTTTGGAGGATGAAATTTATTTCTTTTCAGATGGTTTCATTGTTAAGTTTTGTTTTACTCTCCTCTGTAAAGTGAATGGCTACAAGAGCCTGAAGGTGTTGCTACGTGAAGAGAGGGAATTTCCTCTTAGTCGTTCTAAGGTCCCAGAGGCACTACTCAACTCCAGCTCATCCAATCAATAGCCAGTTACGGCTGAGGAGAAACAGCGAGTAAAAATTATGAAATCGATCTGTCCTGCCCCACTTGGGCCATCATTCACTCTCTGCACTTCCGAGGTTGTGAAGGGAACACTCAGGTTAATGGAAACACAGTGGCAGACCTGATTCTGTGTTTTCTCATTTCTCCTCACTTGCCCCGGAGTGAATGTATAGGTCCAAGACAGTCAGAGTCACCAGGAGAATTATGATAGAAATTCCCATTTAGACACCTCTCAAAATTTGCTAGTACTAATAATGACATATATTCACTATACTTGGGGCAAAGACATGTAGGTTAGGGAAATGAGAAGGAATTTTATCCTGCCAAGACAAATAATGTGGCATCTATTAAAAAATATGAAGGACATTCATTAAGGAGAGAGAAATCAATCCTGTAAAACATTTCTAAATTATGATCACAATTGTTTTGCAGTAAGTATATTGCTGATGTTATTTCTACAATTGAATATTTTTTACTTTTAAATAGTTCTTTTAAGGAATCTATCTTTAAGTTAAAGTGTTCAAGACTTTTTAATGATTACTGAGAATTATTTGCAGTTTTGTACAAATACTGAACAAATATTTAGATAATGAAGAAAGTTTTGTAAGTAAAGTTAGGTTCTAATATTAATTGGTTTTGCAATGTTGAACAAGCAATTGAAAGACTAGGATTTTTTTTCCCCCTTGAAGTCAAAATAAGGTGAAATGGTTAGTGTAGACTCACTCTATGATGTTCTGGTTATAAGATCCTTAATCTGTGATTATTTGATTTGCATTTAAAAGGAAAGCTAATTATACCATTTATCTTCAAGATTAAGCATAATAAAACCCCAGTTAATTCCACATTGTTTGGAGGCCTACAATCCAAAAGAATAAGGTGAAATTTTAAATTATTTTTAATTTATCCTGTTATAAAACACAATTCAATTTTAAAAACTTCTCAATACAATTTTTTAAAATGAAAAGTTTATGAAAATTTTAGAACTGGGAATCTTTTCAAAACAGTCATCTGTATGTCAGTTGAATAAAAAAAATGAGTACCAAAAAATGAAAAATAAAATATATTACCATATGTAAAAATAAATTTATTTTGTCTGATTTGCTGCTAGAGCCACAAAATATTGTAATTGATGTCAACATTCCAAAACGAAGTGAGAGACAATCTTGCAAAACGAGGTTTCAAGAAGTGGATGTCTAACTCTTAACGTGCTTACTCACAATGAGGGAATGAAATTGGCAGCCTTTTGATTGATTACATAGGGATTTCTTTTGGGAACGCTGTCTGTGCAAGAGAAAGAGTGATACTCCTCATTCTACAGTTGAATTGAAACTTTCAGGGGATTAGTTATTATAATGGGGTCTCCTGAAGTTTGATAGACACAGTGGGCAGTGTCCGACTAGTACTTAAGAAAGCTGCAGTATAAGAAACTGGCTGTTTATCTACTGTGACAGAAAAGGAAATAACCTGTACTTTTTCAGTGTGTTGAAGGCAGAAGCTGTCTGAGTGTTTCCTTAGGACCAGATGTAGTCAAGCAAGAGAAAAATATTTGGCCTGAAATTGTCTTTGATGTTTACCTGTAGGAATGAAATGTTTCCATAGGCGGTGCCGGGGAATAAATGTGTAGAATAAAGTACTAGATTTTCTAAGGTTTAAAAAAGAGATTATAAATTGTTAACCAGAGTATTTAACATCATAAAAGGAACTGGCAGTGAATTATCCTCAGCTATTGAGGATCTCAATGAATAGTGCTGTAATGAACACAAGACCATTAATATCTCTTTGAGATCCTGATTTTAATTCTCTTAGATAAATACCCAGAAGTGAGATTGTGGGATCAGATGGTAAATTACATTTTTATTCTTATTTTGAAGAAACTCTATACTGTATTCCACACCAACTGCACCATTTTGCATTTCCACCAGCAGTACTCAAGAGTTCCAAATTCTTCACATCCTCACCAATACTTGTTATCGTTTGTTTCCTTGATAACAGCTGATCCAACAGGCTGAAGTTGTTATCTCATAGCTTGCTTTTATTTACATTTCCTTGATGATTAGTGATGTTGATTATTTTTTCATATATCAGTTGGACTTTTGTATATCTTCTATTGAAAAATGTTTATTTAAGCCCTTAACCAATTTTTAAATCAATTTATTAGTTTTTTTTCTCCATTTGTTTGTTATTGTGTTGTTGGGGTCTCATATGTTTTGGAGATTAGCCCCTTATCAGATACTTTGCAAATATTGTCTCTCGTTTCATAGTTTGCTTTCTTACTCTGTTGATAGTTTCTTTTTCTGTGCAAAAGCTTTTTAATTTTATGTCGTCCCACTTACTTATCTTTTATTTTGTTGTCTGTACTTTTGGTACTGTATCTGAAAATCATTGCCAAGGCCACTGTCATGAAGCATTGCTTCTATATTTTCTTTTAGAAATTTTACAGTTTCAGGTCTTAGGTTCAAATATTTAATCCATTTTGAATTGATGTTTGCATCAGTATAAAATAAGGGTTCAGCTTAATTCTTTGCATGTGGGTATACAGTTTACCCATCACCATTAGTTAAAGATGCTGGGCATTCCCACTTGTGTATTTGTGGCATGCTTGATCCAGATCGGTTGACCATATATGTGGGGTTTGCTTCTGGACTACCTATTCAGTTCCATTGGTTTATAAGACCACCTTCATGCTACTGCCATACAATTTTGATTACTGTAGCCATGCAATATATTTTGAAATTAGGAATCAATACTTCTATTTTTGTTCTTTTTTAGGATTGATTTAACTACTCGTGGTCTTCTGTGGTTCCAAATGACGTATTAGAATTGTTTTTTTTTTTTTTTTTCTATTTCTGTAAAAAAATACCATTGGGATTTGATAAGGATTGCCTCGGATCTTTCATTGCTTTGGGTAGTGTGAACATCTTAGCAGTATTAAGTCTTCCAGTCCATGAGCACAGGCTGTCTTTCCAGTTGTTTGTGTATCTTGAATTTCTTTCATCAACGATATGTAGTTTTCAGTATTTAAATATGTTACCTCCTTAAGTTTATTCTTGAGTATTTAACTTTTTTGGTGCTACTATAAGTGAGAGCATTTTCCTAATTTTCCTTTCAGTTAGTTAATTGTTAGTATATAGAGACATAACTTATTTTTGTATGTTGATTTTGTATCCTGGAATTTTGCTGAATTTGTTTACTTGCTCAGTTTTTTATGAAGTCTTTAGGGATTTTTATATATAAAATTAAGCCATCTACAGAAAAGGACAATTTTACTTCTGACTTCTTGATTAGATACATTTTTTTATTTCCTAATTGCTCTGGTGAGAACTTCTACTATTATGTTGAATAGAAGTGATGAGAGTGGACATCCTAGCCTTGATACTGATCTCAGAGGAAAAAGACTTTTGGTTTTTCACTGTTGAGTATTACGTTCATCCTTTTTCAGCGTAGCAGAGGAGACCTCTATGGCAAGCCACACTGCTGCTTAAGCATTCTGCCAGAAGTGACACAAATTACATTCATACTTGATTGGTTGAAGCAAATAGCTTGTCACTCCTAAATTCAGAGGTGGAGGATAATTTTTTTATCATGTGTTTTAAGAAGAAAAAAGCATGAACTATTTGTGATCAGTGTCAGAAAATGAAGAAAGAAGACAAGAAATTTGTTTTTTGAGATTACGTACATCATAAATAATGTACAATTTAATTTATTTAGTGTATATGCTTATATATTTATCTAGTGCATACATGGTTATCATTATTACTGGACCATGGTGTGGCTAAAATGACTATTAAAACATGATACGCACTAGTGGTATTTGAAAAAGATTCATCATTGCATGTTTGCTATACATGGTCCTAAGCAGAAGGATTGCTTAAATGGTCAATAATAAAATTTTCCTTATTCCAGCAAATTTCCAAATGACTGTGATGAAGCTTAAATGTGATTTTAAAGGAGACTTTAATGGTCACTGTTTTAGAAATTCTATCACATTATCATTAATCTGCTTTCTTTTTTCTTATTATATTTTCTTTATTTATTTTTAGACAAAGGGGAAGAGAAGGAGAAAGAGAAGGAGAGAAACATCAATGTGTGATTGCCTATCTCATGCCCCACACTGGGGAACCTGGCCCACAACGTAGGCATGTGCACTGACTGGGAATTGAACCAGCGACCCTTTGCTTTGCAGGCCGGCACTCAATCAACTGAACTATACCAGCTGGCTCATTAATCTGCTTTGAGTGAAAGAGGAAATAAAAAACAACAAAAATAGATAAAGTAGTAACTGATGACATTAAAAGTGAGTTTACCTAACAACAGATTGTGTTCTGTCCCAGTGTGTCACGAGAATAGACTGCAATATTTGTACCATGGCCGACTAAGTTAATGTCATGTGTGACTGACTGGCAAACTAAGAACAAGAGATCGTGAAACACTAAAAGAATCCACATATCATCATCAAGCTGATTAATTCCTCAAGAATTATCTTATTAAAAAGTATTCCTACTCAAAATATTTTGGACAAAATTAAGTAATCTTTGAGATACGAATTCTCTTTATACCTGCATTGCAACTTTTGATGTAGTTTTCTTTTAGCATCTTTTTCTTCTAATTGTCTTCTCAATGTTGGAACTCCTGAAGCTTTGTCTGAATTGTACCCTTTTCCACTTTTTTATTTACACCTGTTCCCGAAGAATATCTCAGGTTCCATGGCTTTGATGACATCTGCATGCAAGTGACTTCTAAATCTGTATGATTGGACGTGATTGTCCCTCACACCCCCAGTCTCAAACACCACGGCTTGTTCTGAAAGTGTTATGTGGATATCTAAAAAGCATCTCAGATTTTATGTGGTTCACACTAACTTAATCTTCAACTTGAAAATTTGTTCTTCCTGTCTTTCCATTTTATATTGACCACACCAAATACTTCAAAAAATTATTCAATTCCATTTTTCCTCTTACCACCTCTTTTAAAATCTCCAACACATTTTCAAGCTTTGTTCACTTTACTCTACAAAATATAATCCATGCTTGAGCATATTTTTCTCTTCCAAAAGTATCATATTTATTCAAGCGAGTGATATTTCTCACCCAGAACCCTGCACCATTACCCCTGACTTCCATTCCCACTCAACTGTAAGTTTTTCGCTATAAAAGGTAAAATGATGTTACACTAACTACATTATCTAATTGTCTTGGTAAAACCATCCATGGCTACCTTGCCACATAAAATAAAACTTAAACAATTCCACTGCCTTACAGAGCTTCATCAGACCTGAACTTTTGTATGTCATCTAATTCTGTTTTTTTCTCCTGAAATTCCATTTAACTCATTCTGACTTTCTTGCTCTTCTTTAAGTACAGCAGGATTGTTTTGGCTTCAGGACCTTTGCATTAGCTCTTGCTTCTGCCTGAATATCATATAACTGTATCTTAGATTAAACCTCCTCCTCAAAATACTTTCACCATCAAATCTAAAATGGCCAACTATCACAGCACTGTACTTTACTTCCCTGTAAACCTCTAAATAATATGTGATATAGTTGATATACATTTGATACCCCCTGTGAATTGTTATTTGTTTATTTTCTGCCTACTCCCTTTTAGATATGTGTACCTCAAGAATAGTGTATGTTTAATAAATACTAGTTGAATGAAATAACTTTAAATGTATCTTGGAACACATCATACTTTATCTTTTAGTAAATAATGATATTTTAAATGAGAAGTTTGAACTAATGATTTATAACATTGCTTCTATTTTTCAACTTTCTTCTGATAATTAGAGTAAAACTCTTTTTCTTCAAAGTACTTGGGATTAACCATCTTTATCAGCACAAGCAATAGTTATAACAAATTATATAAATGATTTGTAACAACATGTGAAGTCACCTATATCTTTAAGAAATAAATTAAAATGGGAAATTATAAAATTATATTGTAAATTATAAAATTATAGCATAAATTATAAAATTAAAAAATAAATTATTTATGAGGTATTTAAGATCTAAATTTGTTTTTGAAAAATTAAGATTGAGAAAAGACAGGCATTGACTTGACAGATATTGTTTTATAATAATCCTAATATTTTTGATTATCTGTAAATGAACTTCTGAATTTGATTCAGCTATAACAGAAGAATTTATGCCTATTTACTATAGTGGTTTTACCTTTTTGTTTTCTTTTCACTGAACGTCAATGTTTCCTTTCTTTCTTGATTTTGAAATCTTAAAGTGCATTAATCACACAAGGTATTTGAAGTTGTGCACTCAAGTATGTGTGTGCACATGTGTGCGTGCATGAGGCCACTTCCCTTATTTGGAAAAGCAAGGGCTTTGGTTATAAGGCAAAGATACAGAAAGAATGTGGATAATTCAGTGAATGAGATGACAGAAAGCACGTATTGGTGATGGTCAGTAGCATCATCCATTGCCAAGAAGAACAGAATTTTTATCAATGTTCCTTGTCCCAGAGTGACACTTCAAGAGTAAATCATATCACTAATTATAGTCTATAAAAAGATTTTGGAGCATTCTAATGGAAGTAATTATTTTTTTCCTGGCTCTTCTGTGTAACAGAATTCAGACATAGTGATTTTCAGTCATATTAACTTTGAAATAATATATGTTCAGTTAAGTTATATCTCTTGATCACGTCACATGAGGTCTACACAATAAATTACAGAATATTGGAAAGATTTTCCTGCTGTTAGCAAATTCAATACAAAAAAATTACAGAAAAAATGTATTCTATCTTTACTGAAAATGTTATTAGGTTTGAAACAAATACATTTTAATTTCCATGTAATACAATGTGGGACCACAGGACATTCAACACATTTCATGACCTTGGATTATTCAGGTAACTGAATAAAAAGATTTTCTTCCTGTTTCTTGATCTCATTGGGGATTCTTATTAATTTGGGGTTTCATACAGTCAAAAATTCACCTAACAAATAGCCAATCTCCCAACTACCCATAATTGACTCTAAGCTACTCACACCCCAATGATACTTGTAAATAAATGAGGTAAACTCCAATTGCTAAGAAGTCAATGACATGTCAAGAAAGCTATGTTATCAAACTAGAACTAGACCCAGTAAAGCCAAAGAACATATTCTTACTTTGAAATGAGTAACGAACAATTGAAAATGTTTTTCTATTTTCTGTCAGCTTCTGTGGCATTTTAAGTACCTCATCTGAGATTATGAAGATAGCCTTGAGGTAAGGAGAATCGTTAAGAACGATTTTTGAACATCAAATATCATTGAAATACTTGGCATGCCAAGTCACAAATCTGTATTTAATATTATAAAGTATGGAATGGCTAATTGTGAACAAGTTAAATTGTGTCCAGCTTCTGCTCACTCGAAAATAAATTAGAAGTTAGACAATTAAAATACGTTAGCTCAAAATGTCTCAAAATGCTCAGAGGCCATTCATATGGAAGACCTGGACTTCCCAAGTTCAGTCACTTCGCATGGTTCTTCACATTTTAAATTTACATTATAAAC
Source organism: Glossophaga mutica (assembly GCA_039655065.1). Classification (NCBI taxonomy): domain Eukaryota; kingdom Metazoa; phylum Chordata; class Mammalia; order Chiroptera; family Phyllostomidae; genus Glossophaga; species Glossophaga mutica. The sequence continues at coordinate 29,479,212 of CM077304.1, read as the reverse complement.
AAGTCATTTCATATTGCAAACAATGACTCCATTGAACGCTAGAGACTGCAGATATAAAACCTAATCCTGAAAGCAGTTCTTAGGAAAGTTTTCATAGCATGGATTTTTTATTTATCTTCAAGTTCAAGCTCAGAATGAAGTAGGACTGCAACTGAAGATACAAGAACAAATGACAAACCATGGTGCACTATACACAAATAAACACTCTAACTGTAACGCACTCCTTTCCAAAGAGAGACAATTTTCAACCCAGCTCTATAACTCATGTGTGAAATACACAATGGGAAAAGGGTCAGAGGGCACAGGAAAAGATGTGTTTCTCTGGCTCGCAAGATTTGAATTGTACTTACAAACAAGCTACTTGTGAATGATTAATGAAGTAGTGAGGGGGGGAATATAGAAAGAAAAAAAAGGAAGAAAAGGGAAAATGCTCTCCATTTCTCAGATTATGAAAAACAAAAGCAGTGCCCATTGCCCAGAACAATGTTATTTAAAAATCTTTTGGCTTTCAAAACTCAAGGGCTGATGCTTATTTATTCACAGTATTTCAATATTTACTTGAATCACTTTTTCTTCTCTTTTGAATTTCAGAGAAATGGCTTTCAGATTAATGAAAAACATTTTCTCAGTTTGACTGAAATTCTAAACTACTCTTGAGAATGTTTTCTCCTACAGAAATTAAAGGAATCTTACAAACTTTTGTTGCAACACTGAAAATTTAGATTTATAAACTCAACACCACAGATGTAATCACAGCCAGACACTAATTAAGCATTGGGCCAAATTTGGTCCTAGAAATGTGTATGCATAATTTGTGTCTTTAGTCGGAGTTGTCTGTGTATTTTCAAGGGCAGACTGTAGCCAAACATTTGTTAAAAAGTCTTGGGAGAAAATGCTTCTAAGTATGGCACTTTTATTTAATAATATTTACTTACTTTTTAAACCATTTCCTTTGGATGCATTGTTGGTAAAACTGCTCCATCTTTTGATATTTCCCATATTTATTGAAAGGCACACAAGGATATACAATCCTCTCCATGAGAGATTTTACTTTTCAAATTCTTAAATTTCTAGGTTTCCTTTATAATAGGTTTTTGGTGATGGATGGGAATAAGGAGGGCATTTGGATTCAGCAAAGTTTCTCTGGGAAATCACCTCTTGGTGAAGTTGCTCCAAAAACTTGTGAAATAAATGTTTGTTTTGTTTTTGTTCTTTATGTGTTTTAATTTGCTTTACTATTTAGTGTCTCTGAACTGCAATTATTTGTGGCTCTGGGAGTTGTTCTATAAACTTCAGAGATGATGTGAGCAATTGGATTTACATAGAAAGCCAAATACACATTATTGTTCATGGACTTAGTCAAGTTCCCTTGCTTCTCTAAGTCTCAATTTCTTCATCAGAGAAATGGCGATCACAACACTTTCCCACAGCATTACTGTAATAACCAATGCAAAAACAAGGGGGGAAATGATTGTGTTAAGCATGTAATAGGCTTTTAATTATTGTTTGTTCTTCTCCCCTCCTCCTTCTCCTTCCTCTTCTTCCTCTTACGATGGTGATGATGATATAATGATGATGATCTTGGATTTATAGTCTAAATAACTCATCATTTATGTATTTTGATGTAGCTCTCCCAGTAAAAATGTAAAACAATGTAACTGCCAAAGTATTTAGTGTAAAATGATAATAAAGACAAGAATTTTTTAACAATCCTAATAACCTACATACAAAAAGTTAGTTCTTTCCACATTTAGTATTTCTTTTTTGTGTCAGGGTTTTTATAACTTGTAATCAGTGAATCCAAAATTAATGGGGGTGGGGGTTGGGTGGAAGTGGACAAAGGGGGGGAATGGGAACATCTATAATAGTGTTAACAAAACAAATAAAGTTTAAAATACTATAAAAAAGAGCCCTGGCTGGTGTAGCTCAGTGGATTGAGCGCGGGCCTGCGAACCAAAGGATCGCGGTTCGATTCCCAGTCAGGGCACATGCCTGGGTTGCCAGGCCAGTTCCCGGCAGGGGACATACAAGAGGCAACCGCACATTGATGTTTCTCTCCCTCTCTCCTTCCCTTCCCCTCTAAAGATAAATAAATAATAAAAATAAATAAATAAAATATTTAAAAAAAAAATAAAATACTATAAAAAAGAAAGGAAGGGGGAAGGGAGGTAAAGAACACAGCAAAAAAAAAAATCATTTTCTACACATTTTCCACTTCTCATTGAGAGATTAATGGTTACGTGGGATTCCATGAGTCTAGATGGTTAGGTAACATGCTTTCTGTTGAACTTCTGTGACACATCTATTTTCTCAAGGCTGCAAAGGTACCATAGCAAAAGAAAGAGGTTGGAACAGCAAGTCATGTTTAAAGCAAAGGACTTCGCCAGTCATATTTGGCACTGTGATCACCTGATACCAGAAGAGTTTTAATCAGTGAAGGGCCTCTCTTTTTCTACAGAACACAATTTGACTAGTTAGCCTCAGCGTTCTATTCATTTACCTGTTTTCTGATATTCGTCATTCCCCACACTACCACAAACATTATCATGCCTAGTTTCATCTGGCTAGGGAAGAAGTCATGGTTTCTCTCTCTCTCTTTAATTAAGCACTCTCGCAGACATACTCCAAGGTTAAAGCCAGACGTTGAAAGGCAATGACTACGGTGCACTTGGCCAGCATTTACCAAGTAATGAGTGGCTTTAGTATACACTATAATGATTTAATAAGGTAAAACCTATACTTGTCCCGGGTCAGTGATTTCTCAAAAGGTTATGCTTTAAATTTGTTTCAAAAGGACAGAATATCAGATAAACAGAAAAAATAAAATTTGATAAATTAGATATCCTACATTCTAAGTCAATTACCATTCATTGCAAACAATAAGTGAAGTTCAAAATTAGTTTTGGTCACAGTCAACGTGGTCATGGCTAAGAGTTATATTTCTTTAAAGTAGTTCTTTCCTATTTGGGAAAACGAACAACAACAGCAAGAGGCAGCCATGTTGTGCTAAGTAAAATGCTTCTCTTTTACCAAAGTACGATTCTGTTAATCACCAGGAGGTATTAATTAAATTATTGTTTATTGGACCTTAACATTGACTCTTACATTTTGTCTATTATATCACTTATGTTCTGTTAATGTTGTAACACTGGTGATTCAGAGCATGAAAGTGTGTGCCTGGCTCCATCCCTAAATGTCAACCGTTTAAGTGGTTTGACTTTTATTTTCTATTTACTTTGGTCAGTGTAAATTTCTATGGGTTTTGTTGGTTGGGAAAAAGGGGATTTGAGGATCTGCAGTTCTTGGTTATTAATATTTGACTTTGTTAGTGCTATCTATTTACTATATGACTTGTGGGAAAAAAAGAGGAAGAAATCAGATATTTGTTCACAGATCTTAAAATATATGGGGAGTGTGATCACACATCAGGCTTGTAATCTCTATATTTTGCTGTTCTCTTCCATCTCACATTTAAGTAACAGCAGTCTTTGATTTTTTATATGATTTACTATTTTTTAGCACTCTACATATTTGTCGAATCAGGAATTGGTAGCTTTTTTTTTTTTTTTTTTTTTTAACATATTGCTCCCGGAGTATTTAACTTTTCGTTTACAAAATTTCCCAGTGTGTCAAAAGCCTGGCTAATCCACCCCAGGCATTTGTTTTGGATCTCACTGCCGGTGATTATACTATAAGATTGTGCCTGTGAAATTCTATGCATCATCCTCTGAGCTAATGGCAGAGTTTAAATATCCCCAACACTGGACCCAGTTCTCCCAATGAACACTGACAAAAACAACTCTGGGCAGAATAACAGGATGTTCTAACAGATACTACTCAGCTAAGCATTGAGAAGCTCACCTATCACAGGGTCTGATTGAACTACCCAGAATTGGTCATGAGAGGTAGCATGATGGAACATAGGAAGTGGAGTCAGAGGGGTACATCATTGGCTATTCTGCTCTTAAGTGTTCAATTTTACTTGATTACCCTAAATTGCCCCTGTGCTTGGTTGGTGCTAGGGCCAATTCATGGCCTGCAGTGGATTAAAAGCAGTTAGTATTTCCTCTCTGTTCTAAATGACGTATGTTTATTATTTTTCAGTATCTCCCTGTGCACAAAGCAAAGAATTTATTTTCTCTCTCAGTGAAAATATCTCTTATAAATACACCTAAGCAATTAGTCTGAAAATTTTTTAAGTACAATGAAAGACTTCGGAGAGCTTTGGATTTCTTAGGGAATGAAGTTCAGCAGTGCTCCAAGATGGCAGTGTGCTTTCTGCCAACAGTGCTAACAGGGCTATTCTTTAGTGGCAGGGTAAGAAATGACAATTTATTCCTCAAAGTTTGAGAGATGTTCCTGGTTTCTCGGCCTCACATAATTTGCTAAAATTTCACAGAATGAGCCAGGTCTGCATTTTATCTCAGATAATCGACCAGTCAATAAACAACATATAGGACAAAAGTCTTTAACCACTACTGCACTGCTTCTGATGGGCACTTATCATGATTTATGAATGCAGTGCAGTAACTTATTCTTAGTGGTTATCATTCTATAAAATATAGATTTTTCCAGGCTGCAAAACTGGGTATGAAAAAGAAGTCCTTAGCCAAGTCTCTCATGGTGTTCCAATTCCTGGTGTCCTGCTGTAGTTCTGGGATTTTTTTGTATGTTATTTCCCATAGTGTCCATGGCTAAAACAATGAGGGGAAAGCATTTATTTTATCCCTGACAACACACTGTTGGTCTCCACAGACAGTCTGTTTCTGTGATGACAGAAAGGCCTATTTCAAAGGAGTTAAGGATACTCACTCTGTTCTATTTACCACATTTCCTTTATCAGAGCAATGATCTCTTTTTATGACATCCCAGAATTCTATATTGCTTACTGTTTTATTCCAGAAAGGCTTGGGTATTATAAAAGATTTCCTTTTTCAATTAAAACTACAGAAAAGATGATTGTCAACATCCCATGGGGGTGTGATAAAGGCAGGATCCCTCCTTCACACATGACATCAATTCCAACTATGTATTTTGATAATAGCAATATAGTCACAGACTATTTAATATTTTTTCTAATTGAATTTTCTAATTTTCAGCACAATTCTCATGGCCATTACCTACCACCACAGCATCTTCATACCATCCAGGTTCATCTTTGACCTTTTAGAGTGATTTCTTCCTATCCTCCGTAGAAATCTTTATACAATGAAGGAATGTAACCAGTACTCCAAAAAGTATTGCACAGCATTCTCAGACCGTTTCAAAGTAAAAGACCTCCAATTCTCTACCAAGGATAAGGTAAATAGATCTCATCCATTCAGTTTGTATTTTCGAATTGATGGGTTTAACTGATGAAATATACTCAGCCCTTTGTTTAAGTATTTTACATTCAAAAGCATGGATCTCATGGTTGCATTTGAGTTCTGACATGCTGGAATACATTGACAAACTTGAGGAGCCTTCAAAAGAGAGACTGAAGGACCAACAGCAGCTTTCTCATCCCATAAGTAATTGCAAAGTCCTATCAGCCGAATGGTGTCATCCTCATCAGTTTCCTCATTTGTATCCCTTTTTTAAATTACCATCGGAACAACCTCACCCAGCTAAGCCAGATACCAGTCTCTTTCCCTGCTATTTTTTTCTTTTTTTCTTCCCATACCCGCCTGCCCCAGCTCCGCCATTGTGCCACATTCTTTTGGATAACATGAATCTTTTTTCCCATTGTTTAGCCCCATGCATGGTCACTGAGTTAACAGATAGATCTGTTGTTTTCTTTTGAAAATATCCCTGTTCTTTCCTCTCTGTTCCCACTCTAAAGGAATTTTTAACGATACACTTTGGCCTCTAGCATACTCTGTACAAAAGGCATTAAATTATGAGAATGTCTCTGATTATCATACAGCCAATTTGGGATTGCTTGTTCCCATTTACTGTTTTAAAAGTAGTGTTCAGTTTGTTGGTTAAAGAGAGTGTAGGGAAATTACTTCTCTCACTGTAAACCTGCAGAAAACCTAGCTTTACCCTTTGCAACAAGTTAGTTATTAAATGATCTGAAAATGTCTTTTCACAAAAGCTTTCAGCTACTTGGGGATCATTCATAACCCAAATAACTCTTTTCATTCAACTATATCTAAAATTACTGACTTCCTGCCTGATCATTTATTCTGAAAATCCTTGCAGGAATTCATCAAGTTAGTGCTTGTATTTCCCCATAGAGCATCCTAACCCTTAGCAGAATAAACTCTGGAATCTGAGGTCAGTTGGGTTATGATTGACTATAATGTTTTTAGTAAATCAAGAAAAAATATTTTATTTCTCTAGCCTTTATTCTAGTCTTTTCCTATAGATGCCTAGATTTTAGCAGGACTGCCATTCACAGTTGGGGAATAGTATGTCTCTATTAATTTCTTTCCTGCTTTCATTCTTTGTCTATTCATTTAGCCAGTTTCCAAGATCTACCTCTATTTTCCTCAGATTCCATTGTTAAAACTTTTCCTCCATAGTCTGACTAAAGCTTTTTGCAGCTTTATACCAAAAAAATACAAATCCTCAGTATGTTTTTTAATACCTGCATTTTCTTTTTAATAGTGCAATAAGTCAGTATGACTTACAGGTCTAAAAGTTAATCATGCCTACTCTACCAAAGTAGAGTTACCACAAAGGGTTGAATTGTCAAATTAGACTGAGGACTTGAAGAATCTAGACAAATATCAGGGTATTCTTTCCATGATTCAAAATGGAGCTGCTCCAAATGGCCATTTTCTCCCACATTGTTTTGAGATTAATGTAATGAGGTTTACAAGTAATATGTGTATAAGTATTGATCATAAATGTGAACTGTGTGAGTTTTGGAACACCCTTTTCTGTGTACTAATTACAGTGTTTGTATGACTACTCCCCTTGCCCTAGTCATCCATGCCTCACGAGCCATAATTTGGGTGTACCTACAAAAAGCAGTCTAGACCAACCATGTATATTCTCTCCCAAGCATTTTATTGATAGGGATTTCTGGTGTTTTTCCACTAGGGTCTCTATCAGTAGTGTTTACACAGAGGTCTCAGCAAAGTCATGCTCCCTCTCATCTCACCATGCATTGCCAAGGAAGGGAAGGGATGGGCTATAAGCCTGATGTTAACTCTTCCCTACTCATTACTAGATGCCTGTACACAATGCAGTTTGTTTTAGTAATTTTGAAAGGTTTCATCAAAAGACACTTTGATCATGTATCAGCTTCTTTGGGGTAACATTGACTCTTTCCTTGAATGATCAAGTATTGAAGTGGTGGTGGTTTCTTGCAATTGCTGATTTTGGGATTCTCCCCATCATTAGGACAATTTCTGAATTAGCTAATAATGCCATTACAATAATCTTAAATAAGCTTCATTACCAATATTTTAGCAACTAAAACTCCTGCTTTAATAAGATGCCCTGCCATTTGTGCCTGAGTGAATAAATGAGACTCATTTATAATTATCAGCTTTCTTTTTACAGATCAAATCTATTTCACAATCCATTAAAACACTTGATTATTTTAAACAAAGCACTTTTTCAATTAATAGCATAGCTCTAGCTAATAGATCATAAACTCTGAATTAGTTGAAATCAGAATCAATTATAGCTTATTATAATAGTATTTTTACTTCAATATTTGGGGTTTAGTTGCTCTGTGAATATCTTAGTCTTCATTCAGTGTGCTGTTAAATGGTAGGATTTCCAAATTCGTTAGCAGCTTTCCAGAGTGTCTTGTGCAGAACACTGCATCCATGAGATGCATCATAAACAAACAAGAAAATATTGAATAAAACAGATAAATTGGGATCCAAAAATTTGAAAGTTGGTTTACAATATACAACTCTGGGATTAAAAAAAACATTTGCATATATAGAAGACCCTGAAATCCCAAAGTTTCCCAAACTCTCTGGATGATGGCATCCTTTTCACAAGTAAGACTTTTGTCACCTTCCAAATTAGCATCCTATGTAACAGCTTTTGGAAAGTGCTGTCAATAGGATTGACTTTATACTTCTTATTCTAGCATTCAAGGCTTCATGACTCTCCAAACTTCCCTGGATGATGCATGCTCCTTGATTAATTGTTTAGGCTTCTCATCATTTCCTGATTGCATCATTCACAGCCTTTCCTCCTCATTCTGCCTCACGTTGTTTGCTGCTGTGATTTGCTCTTCCCCTTCCTCTTTCTTCTTTACATTCCGTTCTTTCTCCAGAATTTAGGTTATACTCATCTGCCAGAACTCTTGATGTGTCTACTTCATATTATATTTTCCTGTTCCAGTCCTTGACTTATTTTGTTCTTAAATTGATTCCTTTCTCTTTTTGGCTCTCATACTGGATGATGATCACTTTTGCAGACTGTATTTCTAGGCTCCCATATAACCTGGATTTTGAAATTTTTTAACATTTTTTTAGTCAACTCAATGCCCTGATGTGGGAGTGGGTGGGGGCAAGGAAAAGGGAGCTGTCAGGGTTTTCGCCTTGCTTCTTTAGCACGAGTTGCATCTTCTCTGCAGCCTTTCCTTTTACTAAACGGGCCCATCGTATATCAGCTTATTTTGGGTGTCTTTAGCTTTCTTTCAGGTGACATTGACTCTTTCCTCTCATGATCAAGTGTAGAAGTGTTAGCAAGTTCTTGCAATTGCTAATATTTGCATTGGAGTTTCTCATATGTTCCATCACTTGCATCAAAATCCCTTGCATGAAATTTCCTCTGTTTAAATATTTGGAATGGTTTCTATTTTTACTGTTTTGCCCTAATTGATATAACACCAAGCATTGACTGAATGACCATTCTATTATTATCATGTTCTACTTTTCCATTAATTTTTAAATGTATAGTGTCTATATTTCCCTACGATAATCTTTCAACACCATATTGGCCATAACAAAGACATATGTAATACAAATTCACTGTGTTGAGTGATATTTTGTGATATTTTCAACACAAATAGCTGAATTATAACGAACTTCTGCAGTGTGAGGTGGAAAGCAGTCAAAATATTTTTAGCAATTATGATAGCATTTTCAATTATTTTGTCTTAGTCTGTAACAAGCACCAGGTTCTCTGCTTTTATATTGCTTTGCTTATACTCTTTCAAACTTCCTTTTTTTTTGTTCAAATATGAGGTCTGTCCGGAAGGTATCCAGTCATGTTACATGAAAAATGGAGACATTTATTGAAGATGATACAAGATACAAAAAACACTGTACACCTGAAAATGACACCTGAGTCCCCTTCCAAGTAGGTACCTTGGGACCTCACACAGTTCTCCCAATCGCCATCTGCCCCATTGTACCTTCCTGAATCTCTCTGATGGTCTGAAATCTCTTCCCTGGTCCGAAATCTCTTCCCTTTCAAAGGTGATCTTAGTTTTAGGAAAAAACACAAGTCACAGGGTGCCAAATCTGGGCTGTAGGGGTGACTGAGTAACCTGGGTGATTTGATGTTTTGCCAAATAACTCTTCATAAGACACGATGCATGAGTGGGCATGTTGTCTTGATGAAGCTGCCCATCACCAGTTGCCCACAGCTGCAGCCTTCAGAATCATTCAAATAGTTTCTGTGAAGGAATGTTCAAGCTGAATTCAAGATTTGATGCAGAGTTGTTGTTCTACTGGCTCAGTCATTTTGAAAGCAATGGCCACACAGTACACAGGATCACTCGACAGTGTCTACCACCCCCCGCTGACTAGTACAATGAAGTCATTATTGTTCATGTATGTGCATTCCAATCCTTGACTGCCAGGATACACGATGTTGCACAAACCTTTCTTGTTATGTTAACAGTGGCTGGGCCTTTTCTGGACAAACTTCATACCTATCCTTTTTCAAGGTAGTAGTCTGTGACGTACTCTTTTTGAAAATTACTTAGTAAATTAGTTTTCACATCAAATTACCTTAGAAGATCAGAAGGGATGCCCTATTTTTGTCTAACAGTTTCTGAAAATGTTGGCTGATTTGCCCTACTTGATGAATGACTTGAATTCATTTCTGGAAGATTAATTCTTTTCTTTACAATACAGAGAGTATAAACAACAGGGCAAGAGGGCAAGTCCACAACAAAAATGATAACCAAAATTATCACTTTTACAGCTTAGTAAGCAACTCATTGCTAGAAAACTCAGCTTATTGCGGACTTATCTCTTTTATCCATTTTTTTCTTTTTTTGACTCCCTGTTTTTTACCCTGTGGGGGCCAGAACACCTACTACCAAGAACAATGATAGAAAGTCTTAAATAACATGGGAAAAAGAAACTTTGGTAGATTTGTGATGCGATTTAGATAATAAATTGTATTTCCCCAGTGCATCCAATAAAAACTATCGGCCTCTGTACTCTATGTTGTTGAAGAACTTAGAATTCTTTGTAATGGGACATATATTCTTTGGTTGGATGGGCATATTTCCAGTGAAATGAGGACTAACTTAATAGTTGAATGTACCTGACTGTTCACTGCTTTTAAAAGCCTTATGTAATTTGTTCCCTATAACTAACTGATTGATTTCCAAGGGGTAGCCACTAGGTGGCAGCAGCTATGTAAAAGCACCAACGCTCATAATTGGCAATTTGCAAAGTTGTATGGGTTTCTTTGTTATTTTTGCATGATTATTTTGTTTTGCTTCTCTAGAAAAAAGTACAAATGTGCAAACTTGAATTAATTATAAAGAAACAATAAGGAAAGGAAACTTTTGGTTGGATGTTTTCCACTTTTGTGAGCAAGTATGCAACTGAGCAGAGCTTAAAACAGGGATGTGTTATGGAGCTGTGCGTCTGAAACCTTGTTACAATTTTTATTAACCAGTGTCACCCCAATAAATTTGATAAAAAGGAAAACACAGCAAATCTCTCAGTCTTCATGCTACCAGATAGCAAAGAAGCAAGAAAAAGACAAATATCATTTCAGCAGTTCTCAACAGACCAACTTTAGCTTGGGCTTTAAAACTCCAGCTCTCTGTTAATGAGAAAATTGACAAGCCAATCACTCCTCTTTGTTTTGCACAGAATGTTCCGTGTCGTTACAGCCACTACCTAGATTAAAGCACCTCCATATATTTAAAATACTCCGAAAATTTTAGGAACCATTTAAAAGCTAGCTGGCATAATAAAACTAAAGAAGTTTAGTAAAATAGGACATATGAAACATATATGCAAAATGGAATTTAATAAGACAAAAGTTTTTCTCATATACAGTGATTTATGTTTAGATGTAAATGCATATACTTTCTAAGCATATATATATAAATGTAAACATAAATATAAAAAAGGTTCTAAAGAATAAGAATCATGCATAGAAAATTTAGTTAAATCAAGTTGTATTACAAATATCTGATGAGTTTTTCAGTATAAAAATTTAAGTAGTAAATAATGAAAGATATATTAATTATATGTGATATATTTTTCTTTTTTTTCCAAAGCAAAGCAGTTTTTAATTTGTTGAAAATATTTTGCTGTATATCTGATTGATTTGTATTGGGAATACACTCCACAAATGCTCTCTGGGATAGTGCTTCCAAATGACTACACTTTCTCTAAATTTCTATGTGGAGATGGACAAGGGATGTACAATGGAAATATTGATCGTGCAATTTATCAAAGGCTATGTTATAAAGAGTTTGTGGTTTGATGGTGATTTGTTACCATTGTGTTTTATAGAATGTATTTATCAACATAATGCAATTGTGGGAATAATGGGGACAGAGAAAATGTGAGTTCTTGTCTAAACCATTAAATAACCTCTCTTCACAACTGGTTCTCCTGAAAATAAGCATTCTATGGTAGGTATTGTTTCATGGAATCTAAGTGGAACTATGAAGATTCGGTGTGTCCAGGTGAAGCCCTGTATTCTTGTTTTTAATGAGATCTCCATGTGGACGCAGGATAGGTGAAGCTTGGGCTCCACTGCTAAGACACCTTTCGGCACAGAAAATCCAATGCCTCTCTCCTTGGCTTCTGCAGGTGGGTCAGATTGAGCTACATCCCTCTTGCTATAGGAGGGTAAGGGGGAAATATTGGTGTTCGCCCATTGCCCCCGTGATATTTCATTGAGCTGTGGTGAACCCCAATATGTCCTTTAGCAGCGTAAATAATCCTTTTCTCTCCCTAGAATGCCTCCATTCTCTCCTCCTCCTAAAATGTACGATAGCTATGAGAATAAAGAATAATAGGAAGAAGAACTACTTTTGAGCCTGGATATATAAATAAAATGTCAGGCTTTAATTTCATTCAGGTTTACATCATCTAAAAAGCAAACAGAGCTAAAATTGTCATTTTGCTTATTTTTTTAAAATTTCAAAACATGCCTGTTCCATGAGGTAGCTGAGATAACTCTGAAGTTCCTATGTACGTGCGTGGATACATGGGGCAGAAGTGCCTGCATTAGGAAAGGGGTGGCTGCTTCCAACCTGTCATTTTCTTTAGCAAACAGGTTGCAAATTGAGTAGCAAACCGTTTTTCCTAAATTTAGCAAACTAAATTTATTAGAATTACATTTAATTAGTATCAAAATACTCTTTGAGGTATTTGACATTAACATATATTGCCATCATATTCAGAGAGCAGTTTTTATTAAAGTAATTGAGACAGAAAAAAGAGAGGCACATTGGCTGAAGGAACAGCCATAGAAAAGTGATTTTCCTGATGGTTGTGAAACTCACATGGGTGCTCATTATCCTGCACATGTATCCTTCAGTCCATGATAAATAGTGCAGTACACTTAAGCAGCAGGAGATACTTTTGATATCCACGCTATGTAAGGCAAAGTTGAATTAGCCTAGCTGGGCAGACCTATTGAGATAGAAGCCTAACCCAAATTAGGCTAAACTCTTTGAAGAGATATGAAAATAAAAATGCTAAAACATTGTGAGAAAGCTGGGTTTTATTTTCTTGCTTCATTCACGACTATTTTTCCTAGATAGATTTTTTAAAATAGTGAACATTAAAAAATAAAAGCACCTGAATACCAAAATGGACATGGAAAAACCTATGTATATGCACTTAGTCTATAACCAGAAATGGGAGAGAGAAATGGGGATGGGAATGTACACTTTACACATTTACACCAACATCACTCTAAAGATTGCCTGTGAAACAACAGATGTGAGTTTTTAAGGTATTTTGGGAAATTTCATAGTATATATCACTATACTGAGAGAGAGTCCTACAGTCCAAATCTTGTAAAACTCTAGATATGTTCTCCAATAGATTTTTAGGAGTTTCAATTAAAAAAAAAGAGCAGTATCAATGAAACAAATGACTGAAATGACCAAATAAGTGGTTATTTCAGGGATAAAAGTTCTTACTTCTGAGTCACAGGTGAGTAGCTTAATTATGCCTACCTATGCTGACCAGTCCACTCAATTCTCAGTTGTAAGTATGCAGGAAGGAAAGATTAGATGGCTGAACCATCTCAAAGTTTTCAGCAAACTGGAGCAAAATGCAAAGCATAAATGAAGACTATGATTAAAAATCAATTTCTTCATTGACATATATTGTATGTATAAATTTTTATATAAATAAAAAAAACCTTATACCTGCTTGATATCTAAGTTTATTGAATTTTTTGAAATGCATGGAGAACACTTTATTAGAAATCTATAAACAATGATGCTCCTTCTAGACACCGTGATCTGGAGTCTTTCCTACACCAGTTTCACTGTGAGAGTATCCTGAAGTTCTTAAACTTGCAACTTCATGGATCTATAACAAGAGAATTTGTTGGGAGAAAAGAAATCCACATGGCATAACAAAAATTTAATGCATTTTATCTCATTATTCATTAAATGAAATATAAATCATATTCGCTCAGTTTAGATACCAGTCTCTACTTCTTCCTCACTAAGCATGGTTAAATGCAATTTGCCCTAATATTTCTTTATGATAAGATTTATTTAGGATACTTTTTAGAATCCCAAATACTGACCCCACTACTGATCCAGTGAATTAGAATCTTCGGGTAGCATGTGGAAAGCTATATAGTTTGTTAACAAAAGTGTCAGGCAATATTTATCTTCAAAGTTTGGAAAATACCACCTAAGGGAACACTTGAAACAGTCTGGGACCTTCTCCCATATTTTACATTGTTTTCATCTTGCTCAGCCATTAGTATAAATGCCTTATCAAATTCCTCCTAATTTGGGGGAATCAATAGTGTATGTAATATAGGTGCAATGCTATGTCCTGCTTCTACTTTGGAGGAACACGAAGAGCTCAGAGACTCTTTCCCAAGTCTGCATCCCCAGAGAACACCGACAAGACTGGGATTCCCTGTGGATTTTAGCCTGAACAAATTGATGCCTCTCAAGTTCATCCAAACCCACGGGACAATGCACATGGCTCCACGTAGACTTTTCCTGACAATGAATATTTTGGCTTCCACAAAAGCTATCCTTTCCCTTAATATTTATGGAAAATTCTACTTATGCTGCAGCTCTCTGAATCTCTTATTTAAGTGCTGTGTGGCTGTGACTACATTCCCCACGAATGCTAAGCACTTCTTCATGATGGGAGGGAGGGTTTTCATGTTCTCTTATGAACTGAAATTGAAACGTCTCCTTCAATGAACAGAAAAAAATGGAGAATCTCCATATTTGTAGATACTGTTTTTCATGTTATGACAATTACCCTAGGGCCTTCTGGTACTAACTAAGCTTCTTCTGTTAAAAATACTTTGCCCATTCTCTTTCCTTTGCCATTAAAAAAATCAAAATCAAGACCAAAATCAAAACAACTCCATTCTTATGATATTTTTTCTTATTATAGCTTTCGTAGAGGCCGCACTTTGTGTCACTCAGCACACAATTTTACATGATGTGTGTATATATTTAGCTATTGTCCTTTTTAACCACCAGCTTTTAATATAAATGATAGTAGAAACTATGACTTTATTGCTTACTTTTATAGCCTCAGTGTCTCTTGTAGGTTCAGGCACATACAATATAATTTTTAAATGTTATTAAGAACCATTAAAGGTTTTTCCATTGTCAGGAGATCTACTAAGTGCTTTATATGAATTAACTCATTTAACCTTAAAAACAATCTTGTGAATTCATTATTACCATTCCCACTTTTACTAATAAGGAAATAGAGGATCAAGTACATGAAATGACTTGACTTGTTCAAAGCCATAAACCTGCCATGGGCTGAGGTCAGGTTTGAAATCAAGACTATCTGAAGTAGAAATATTTACTAAAAAATGGATAAGGGAGTGAATGAATGAAAGGAATTTTCTTCTCAAAGCTAAAGATTGAATTGGTCTAGATCTCATAGGAAATTAGATCTGATGCCTTTCTTCAGTTGCAGTGGATGTTATTAAATTTAATGCTTTCCCTACAAGCGTACTATTGGTTTATGTATTCCTATTATCTAATTACCATCCAATTTTAGACATGCATAGTGATCTGTCTTATAAAATGAAATGAGTTAAAAAGGCCCTAATACTGGAATTCCAATGATATATAACCTTCAAGATTTATTAATTGTGTATTTCTGAGTGTACAGCTGGTAAATTTTTCAATCATCCCTCTGATTCCCATAATGTTACATCATTTCAAGCAGGAAAGATTTAGGGGATATTTGTAGATGTTTAAAATGCAATTGAACACCCTACATTTATTGTATCATTTTAAAGAAATGTGTATGCTATTGTTTCAAGAATTGTTCTATTTTCCCAAAGGGTTGATATGAATAACCAAAAATAGAATGATAAATGGTATCTAATTGGTAATTTAGATTATTTGAGCAATCAATATAGATATTTTCAGTGTTTTAAAAGAATTTTTTGCAAGAAAAAAGTTCACGTTAATCTCTCTTTTTTAATGGAAGATAAAATCAATATTCTCAAAATTCCTGGAAAATGTAAAAATTTTCTATTATTAATCTGCATAATCTTAGCTGTTTAAAGCATGTAGTTGCATAACTCTTAATTAGTTTTATCCTAAAAATCATCTTAATGTGTGCACTTAATATGTGTACATGTGTACATTTTTGTACACTTAAATATATTTTAGTCTAGTTTTCTGAGACCAAATTATTTAAATAATTTTGGGACCAAAGTTTAATTATGAACCATTCATACTTGAGTAAATTGAATAAAAATTGACATTAATTTAATTGACCAACTTAATTTCCTATGTCACCTACATTGGTAAAATTTATCAAATAATTTTCTCATTGAATAATTTCCAAGTTTCCATTTGACTTTGTGCTATATTGAAGTAAAACTAAATGCTTTACTTTTCACTAATTCTTTTAAATTGATAACTGGTTTCCAATTCTATTGGTTTAGTTTAGTACAGTGCACACTATTCAAGGAAATAATATGAACTGACATATACATAAGATTGCAATACTGTAGAATCTTCATATCCAAGGAGTATTATTCTCAGATTTGAGTATTTGCCAGAGATCAAAGGCCCATGGCCTAAAATACACAGTCATTTTGCTGAGGCAGAAGAATCATGAGCAATCAGGCTAGTGTTCAGAAAGGAGTCTAGCAAATCACACAGCATCTATCACCAATAAGGTTTTGCAACTCATCTTATATTGCAAGGAAAGTATTTTTCTGGAGGTGTGTTGTGATAACATCAAGAGTCTAATGAAGTTCAAAAATGGAATTTAGTTGTGATGATGGCACTTTTTAAACAGCAAACAGAAAAGATGATTTCAGACTTGTCCTGGGATTCAAGTGGTAAGTTTATAAATATGTCAAAAAACTAAGTTTTTCGCTAGAATACATGTGACAATCAGCCCACAGAACAACTGCCTGGTCAGTTCCTTTAAGCTGCACTCTGGTAATGGCCGCGCACTTGAGCTTTGCTGACTTGCCGTGAAAAATTTTGTAAGCAGCTGGTTCAATGAAAATCCTGTACTGATGAGCTCTCCAGGACTTTCAGTATGACCAAGCACTTTATCAACAGAGCACTCCGAAAGAGAATAGATGGCCTGACATGCAAACTTGTCAGCACAAACAGAAGGAAGCCGGGACAGCACGGTGCAGTTATAAGGAGAACACCTGACAACGAGAGGAACGATGCGCACTTTATTTTTTTCAGCTTTCTACGGCATAGCTGTAGGCCATCTTTCCATAACACATCAACTTCTGACACCAGGGAAATAATATGTATGAGTTTAAAGGAATGTCATGATTTGACTTACAGAGCTGTAAAAACTATCATTGTTAAGAATCTGGGGGAAGGAAAGGAGCCAGAGTCATTTAACACTGCTAGCAATCCCACTCTCACTTACTTTAGGAAAGGTTTCTTGGTGAGGCAGACAATTCAAAAGAAAATCACGATAAGAAACACATCTTTTTTAAAAGATTTGATTAATTTATTTTTAGAGAGAGAGGAAGGGAGGAAAAAAGAAAGGGAGGGAGAAACAAAGGAAGGGACACATCAATACGTGGTTATCTCTGGTGCGCTCCCTGCTGGGGACCTGGTCCTCAACCTAGGCATGAGCCCTGACTGGGAATTGAACCATAGACCCTTTGATTCTCAGGCCAGCACTCACTCAATCCACTGAGCCACCCCAGCCAGGGCAGAATACATCTTAACTAGTATCCTGCAGTCCAGGTTCCTCCATTGATACAACTCAATATCCACTGGTTATCAAGTACCACACTTTCGTCACAAATCTCTATCTTTTTATTCATTGACCCCTTAAGCACTACTTTTTCTTCTATGTTAATCTGATGATTTGCCTTATTGTCATTTTTTATCCTTTCATGTTTTCCTTGAGTTTTTCTTCTCTTAGTTACTCGTTTATTTCTCTACTTTATCCTTACCCTACTATATTGCTTTTTCCTTGCAGTTGAGCTGCCACTTATCCAATTAAACATCAAATTAGGAGCACCTGTATGTATGCACATGCATTCATATTGATTGAACTGAGTTTAGCAAGCACTGTATACATTTTTAAACATGTTTTACATAAATACACATGAATATACATAAATATATTATTCATTAATTCATTCAACAGAGTACCAACTATGTAACAGTTACTCTTCTTAGTATTAGAGATATTACAGTGGATTAAATTCCTATGCTCATGGATATTACATTCTTGTAACAACCTCAGACAAGGAACAAATCAATGTAAATTATAATGGCAGTAGTAATAGAGGGCATCACTGGGACTGAGGTTCCTCATTTAGATAGGGATAATCATGGAAGACTTCTCTGAGGAGGCAATATTTTATCAGAATAAAAAAAATGTAGGCTTGCAAATATCTAGGAGAAGAGCATAAAAGTGAGCATTTTAGGTATTTCTGCATAATATCAGGGAGAACAACATGGCCTGGTCAAAGTAAGAGAGGAAATGTGTGATAGGAAATAAAGTTGAAAATACAACGAGTCCAGATTGTGTAGGGCCCTGATAAACATAGCCTTTGAAATTTATTATAAATGAGATGGAAAGCCAAGGGTAGATTTATTTCAGGGGATTAACATGGTCTGTCTTGTATTATGAAAGGATAATTCTGGGTGCTAAAATGAGATGAGTAAGAAGGAGGCAAGGAGATCAGTTAGGAGTCTACTGCAGCAGCTCAGGTGATAGAGGGCAGGACTCAGACTGAGCTGGTGATTTGTCCGAGTGCTGTTGGGGTCAGATTCCAGACTAATTTTGCAAAAGAAGCTTCAAGAATCTGCTAATGGATTTTATGTAGCATTTGAGAGAATTAGGAGATGAAGGTTAACCCGAGTTTAGGTCTGAGCTACTGAAAATATGGAAATGCTATTTAATAGGAGCATGAGAACTAGGGAGAGGAAGATTAGGAGGAAACAGTAGTAGTTTGGTGCATATTAAGTTTGAAATATCAATAACATGTTCTAGGTGAGGTGTGTGGGCAATAAGATACACAAGATTGTTTTACAGATTGTGGTCAGGTAATCACTGGCTTCTAACTAGCTTGCTTCTCCTCTATAATGTTAAAAAAATACTAGGCCCTGTTGTAAGTAGAGAATAAAGTTGGTGTTTCTCAACAATCTTGAAAACTGTTACTATTTATTTGCACACATATATCTGCAAAGAGAGAAGTTTTGCACTCTTTCGTTAGTATTTTTTTCATTCTATATTATACAAGATTTTAATATTATATGGCCAGGTCACTTTAGTAGTATTAGTGCTTCCTCATATCTTTCCCCCCAATATATGTATCTTAATGTCCAAGTAAGTGTTGTATGAGTAAAATAGTAAGTACACTGCTGAAAATTTGATTAAAAAACCAGGAATTATTTGGGGGTCTCCATTTACTTACTTTGGTGATATTCTTCAGTCCTGGACATTACATAAATTGCTGAGGATACAGATTGTTTCCCAGAAAAATCATGGCTTGGAAATTAGGAGATGTGACTTCCTGGGTTATTGGATTTATCCCCAACAAGTACACTGGTGCTCAGTGTTCCCATCTATACACTGGGGGAGGATAAAAAATTATGAAGTAATAAAATCAATGAAAAATTAAAATTCTGTAATATATCTTATTAATCATGTTACTTATAACTAAATATAGATGGAGAAAATATTCTCTCTTTATAAGCAACATTTCTGAAGAACGTTAAAATTATCTTTTGACTCTTTCTTATAGCTCACTCTTTCCCTAAGAGAAAGGAAGACATAGCATGTATTTTGTGATTCCTTGTCATACGTAATTCATATTATTAGCTATTTGGAAAGCATAGGTTGAATAAGTGTAGTTCAATTTAACGATTTAAAAGACTTGGCTATGTGAACAAATAATTGCAGTATAAAGCAATATGAGATGAATGCCACAAAGTGGGAAAAGCAAGAACTACTAAAAAATAAAAAGCAATTTATATCCTCTCTATACAAGCTTATAATTCAGAAGAAACCAAATAAAAACATTGTCCAAAATGATATCTAATAGGCAATCACTTTCCTTCCAGAAGCATGCAATTTGATTACCATCTTTTTAACTTATATGAAGACAAATGTGGTCTATGATCATAAAATTGCCTGAATGTTTGAGGAATCCATTCACATTATTCAATGATATTACATTCTGTAGTAGTATATTCCATAAGTTGATGGTGCACTTTGTTATACCATTTTAGTTTATTTGCTCCATATTTACTGCCCTTCAACTCTAAATATCCTTTTCCTTTCTTTTTACTATGACATGGTAATAGGCAGAATTGATTCATCAGCTATTATCATTCATTTTAAAATGCTGGTCTTTTTGGCTGTTATTGACTTATGTTTTCTCTTCTGTTAGGGCAATGAACCAGTTACACCCTTGGCTAAATTCATCACCTGGCTAGAATGGATGGAATGGAAATCTCATATTTAGGGGAGTATAACTGAAATAAAAATATGTTCTTCCTACATGACCCAGTGCAGTAATTCTGCTTGCATTCAACACTTTTGAACATGTGAAAAACATCCAAAATATTTTTATGCTATTGTTTGGTCACTGAATACAATGTAATTTTTTGTTATTTTCTTAATAAACAGTAATTAGTCCTCCGAAGCCTACATAATTTAATGAGGCTCAAAAATATAAGAAATCTACTTAGTTTAACCTGAGATAGTGTTGAAATCAATTAGGAAATCTTTATATTAACTCTTTTATTCAAATTAATTTATTCTCTTCATAAAACTAGATTGGATGCTCAGAGGCAGCATAACTCTAAGCATACAAGAGTTTGAAATCCAAGAGTTTGGAACAGACTGTTGCATTACTACTGGTGAGAACTTGGGCAAACTATTTAACCTCTCTGTGCCTCACATTATTTATTTTTAAAATGAAGACAATAATACCTATTTACTGGAGATAGAGTGACTATTGAATGAGCTATTTATTACAAGCAAAGTGATTTGAAAAGAGTCTCAATGTCATATTTAATATTACTAAAGAAAAAGCTCTCTGCTGGGCATTGTGAGAATGGTGGGAACTTAGAAGAAGATTCATTAATCCACCTAATTTCCACCAAAGTTTTCTCAATGAAAAAATACAAAAATATTTATATTTCAGATATTGAGATATGCTCTATGTGCCAAGTGTTGAATCTAAGAATCTGAAGTAAATGTTGAAAGTATACATTAAAGCTCATCGAAGGGTACCCCATTTTAAAATGTAGAAAAACAGGGACTGAGTATAAAAGGGAAAGGCCTTTAATTAGTAAGCTAGGTCCTACTCTCAAAGAACCTGCTAAACAATATTTTTTTCACTTTTGTGTAAGATATTTAACCTGACATCATGATGTGAAAGATATAATGCAACTTTAAGAATTAATAATAATCATCTGCAGCTTTTTAAAAAATTAGATTTAATTATTATTTTAAGTCATGCATGGTATACAAATGTACTTTTCATTTACTGAAAAACTTTCATTTTTTTATTAATGAATTTCATTAATTCATTTCATTTATTAATTAAAATAAAACTTCCTCCCACTTTATAGTATAGTTTGCCGATACACTGCGAGTTTTCCTCTTGTATGACACACTGTATTTTTGCCTCTGCTTCAACTGTTCTTCCTACCTTTCTTTACTTAAATTTGACTCTTGAACACTCAATTTAGATGATCCTTCCATCAGAATGCCTTTTCCTAAATACATAGATTGGTTTAGGTGTTCTTTACTTGTTTCATTTATATATTTTAATAACTGTTCTATATATTGGGTTGTATTAAATTATATTGTGCTTAATCCCCTAATGGAATGCATACACCTTTAAAGCAATGATTGTTTCTCATTCATCTTTTCCACACAGTATCTGGCAAGATGTTCCCATGAGGTAAGGGATCACCTGAGCAGGCCTATGACACCCACCTGTGTGTGTGTGTGTAAGGGGGATAAGGGTGTTCACATGGGGAAGGCCTGCCCCAAGCAGCAACAGGAGAAAAGCCTGGTGGGCTGTTCATGCTCACACACCAAGTCAAGCCTGGCAGGGTGGATGTGGAGTATAGACGGGGTCTTTTGCACGAGGTTTATCCTGAGCTCTGGAGGTGAATCTAACTTTCCTGCTGGAGGTCTGTGCAAACACAAGGCTGGGCCTGATTCTGAAGTGAAAGGTCTCAGTGGGCAGAGCAACGGTGACTAGGGCCGAGTAAAGCTTGAGGCCTTCCAACCAGCTACCAGTCATTGTCATTGCAGAGTTCAACTCAGGTCATGGAGGAGCAACAGGTGGTCAATGAAGACCCAGGGCCCATCTCCACCAGGGAGGGAAAGGAGCTCCACACCTCTGAGACTCAGAGCAACCTTGAAATCACTGTCGCCACCCAGGAATCTGGGGAACCAGGGCTCTTTCATGGACAGAAAAGAACATCTTGCCTGAAGCTTCCCAGGCTCCACAGGAAGAAGATAATTTCCAAAGCCAACATGGAGCGAGTTGCCCACATTAAACAAACAGGGCCAGATGACCTGGCCGAGTCCAAGGGCAGAGCCCAAGGGAGAGAAGGTGGGGCAGATGGGGTGGGAGTGGCAGTGAAGGTACAGGAAAGCTTGTGGGGAGGGATCAGTGCCAGAAACACAGGGAGCACCCACAGTGGCTGGCCAGGAGTGAAACCAACCTCACACCACCCATCCGCTGGACTGTCCGTGGGGAGGACATGCTGGGGCGGGTCCTGGGCTGTGGCTTCCCTGGAAGGCTCGGACTATGTCTGTCAGTGGGAGGCACATGGAAATACAGGCACGTGAGCGGTCTTTTCTCCTCTCACAGCTTCACACGAAGTCAGGAAGACCAGCTGGTGGACAAAGAAACTCACTCTGTCTCCAACAATGATGAGAAGATTCACTGTACCACTGAAGACCTCAGCAGGCCGGAAGTGATTCTGGCCAACCAAGGGTCTAGGGAACCACGTCAAGTGAAAGGACAGGAATGGCCACCTACCCCAAAGATGACCAAGCTCAACAGAAAGCTAACAAATTTTGTCTCCAACCTGGAGCATGGTGCCCATGTTAAACAAAGCAGGCCAAATGACCTGAAGACTAAGGAGGCAGACACCAAGGGTGAGAAGGTGGGAGAGGTGGGGTGGGATGGGAGCGGACTGGAGGAGAGATGTGGTGAGGAGTCAGTGTCAGTCATACAGTGAATACCAAAAGGCTCCAAAAAGACCTGCCTCAAACCAGCCAACTACTGCACTCTCCACAGAAAGGGCACCCTGGAGTGGGACGTTAGCTGTAGCTTCTCTGGAAGGCTCCGGCTATGTTCTGTCTGCGGGCGTCACTGGGAATGTAGACATGTGAGTAGTATCTTCTCCTCTTGCAATTGCAACAACTGGCCAGTTGGAAGAGCTGCTCAAAGGAAATCCTAGCCCGTCACCAACAGTGAGGGGCAGGTCGGCTAAGCCACCAAGGGCAATAGCAAACCAGATGTCACTATTGACAGTGAGGCTTCAGGAGAACCTAGCCCTGGGACTGGCCAGAAAATGACACCATCCTTGAAGCCACTGAGTCACCACAGGAAGCTGAGCATTCCTGTGGCCAACATGGAGCATGGTGCCGACATTGATGGAACTGGAGCAGACGACATGGAGACCAAGGAGTCTGAGCAAAAGTGTGTGAAGTTGGGGGGCTATTAATATTCTAATATCCTACCCAACCTGGATATGCACACTTGTTCACTGAAGAAAATTAGCAAAGCAGCGCTGAGCGTTGGAGCCCACAGGAACTTCAGCACATAGATGAGGCACATTACTGAAAACAGGGCGTTGGCAAAAATCAAACCCCTGATGATGCCGTTTCTCATCTTGGCTCCTAAAAGACTTCCTGGATAGCTGGGACAATACAAAAACAAATCAGCAAAATGTAGAAACTTAAAGGATGTAGATAATTCATGTGCAAAATGAAAATTTCAGAAAACAGCAGTCTCCTTAAAAGTGTTAAGTGTTATAAAATATAACAATATAAAGAGAAAAATTCAGTAGAAAAGATTGTAGTATACTAAACATAATTATCAAAATAGTGCAATAATAAATTTTTATCACAAAGTTGAGTAAATTCTCACAAAGAAATTTTAAAATATAGACTTAAAATGGGAAAATAGAGAATTAAAGCATTGCTATAAGAATATCAACATTGAATTAATATAATTTCTCGATGTAGAGAATGGAGAAAATGAGTAGGAGAAAAAATAATCAAAGAAATATTATTGAAAAGTTCCTAGAATTAATCATTATGAATTTCTAGATTAAAATGTCTCACTGAATGCTTAGAGCAATAAATACAATTTCAAATATTATTTTTAAAAATATCAAAAATTTGCTCTTTATAACTGAGAACCCTAGGTATCAAGAAAGTTTACATTAAAAAAATAGAACAGTTCATGTGAAAAAAATAGCAACTCAGAAAAAAAAGGAGTAACACCTTAAAATTTCTAAATGAAAACATGATTTCAAACATACATTTAATAATTTAATAATTGTTTAATAATGTCAGACAATTATTTACCCGGTTAACCATAAGGGTATTCCAAGTATAAGGAGGTCCTCATGCAGCTATCATAAGGAAGACACTAGGAAATAAAATCTACCTAAACAAGGAAGAAAACTGTGAAAGGGAAAGACATGGCAACCAGAAAGAAGGGGGAAAAAGGTGATGAATAATAAAATTGTTGAATAGAACCTATAAAGTAAATGTTTTCTTTTCCTTCTTTTCAAACAAATGCACATTTTTAAAAAGATTTTATTTATTTTTATTTTTAAAGAGGGGAAAGGAGGGAGAAAGAGAGGGAGAGAAACATCAATGTGTGGTTGCCTCTTGAGTGCCCTCTACTGGGAACCTGGTCAGCAACCCAGGCATGTGCCCTGACTGGGAATTGAACTGGAGATCCTTTGGTTTCCAGGCCAGCACTGAATTCACTGAGCCACACCAGTCAGGGCAAAAGTGAATGTTTTCTGATGAGCATTGGCATTAATCATAAACATACACACGCTTCTGTGCTTCCTTCCATATGTCTATCTACACACATCTTCTCTAGACATTCTCATCTCATTTCATAATCTTCTTGACAAAGCAGCCAAGCTTTTAGCTACTGTCCAAAGTTTGTATGTATTCTTCCCTTATATTATTGACCTTCCATTCAAACTCAATAACCAAGTATACCGCTTGAAGCTCTTCCCACTGGAATGATTGCCACACATCACTGTAACAGGAATCTAATTTCAGTACGTGTCACTACAATAATCTGATCTATGCATGGATCAAGACTTCTCATCTGCTCAGATAGGGAACTCATCAAGAAGCAACAGTTGTGAGCTGACAGAGAGACACACTTTTTACTCCAAACCTAATTAGGGCAGATCGAAAATGTACCATTTTCATCATCAAGTGGATTGTTACCGTCTGTCGTCACACTCAATAAATATAAAAATAAAGAGCTAATGATGAACAATTATCATTTCAATGTCAATTTATATCTCAGATATTCAATCTCTACAAAGGCCAATAGTGCATCAAGAGATGCTTTTCACATAGTGATCAGTTCTGTATTGCAGAAGAAATGGTCTTACTGCACACATTAAGAGACTGTGCTGAATGTGAAGTTGTCACAGATGAGGAGGTGTGTGGTATATGATATACCTGGCTAGCTTGTTGAGGCTTACCAGAGATTCAACACAGGATCCATATTATACATAGATATCTCTGGCACCATTGGATATGTCAGATCATATTTTCTAAAGAGCAGATCAGTTTCCACTGAAGAATGACCTACCTATGAATCACTTGATCAAAAGATAGGCCAACATTCACAAATGTTCACAAATATGGTATATACTTACCTGGCACCCAAGATGCCCCCCAAACAATGTGCTTCTTAATTGTTGGAGGAGGTATAAGGTACAAAGCTTGTACTTTTCCATTAAGGATATGTCCAGCATGCACCAAAACATTAGATTTCTATATGATGTACTAATTAGGCAAACCCCTGATTTTTCCAGGTTTAGTACTCACTCTTTGGCACATATGCGTCTTTCCATACCATACAAAGAATTTGCCATTCCTTACTCCTGAGTAAAATGAGTATGCTGTTATGTTAATACTTTTGGGGACCAGTGAGATGTGTTGCAAATGTCAAGATAATTAAAGTTCTTTTAGACTAAATTTTCACTGAGGACATTTTATGTAGCTCTGGACAGAAAGAAGTGAATGTGTACTACTATCTTTTCCATGGAAATATAAAGTAGTATTGATTTCCCTTCTTAGTGAAGATTAGAAATAGCATTCACCAGATCAATATTAATATACCAATTGGCACAGGCTGTGTTGAATTGTTCTAGCAAATGTAACGTATTCAGCATAAGAGTTGAGATTAGGATTATGATTTAGTTATTTACGGTTATGCACAGTTATTTGTCATGATTCATCTGTATTTTGTATTTTTTTATGGGGACCCGACCAGTGAGTTGAATGGGAATATGAAGAGACTCACAGTCCTCAATATTGAAGTCTTTAAGTATTGTGTTAATCTCTACTTGTCTGTTGTCAGCTTCTTAGAATTTTTATTCCAAATACAGATATACTATATGTGATTTTTGCTGTTCTTTTGATAAATAAACTATTGTTGGAATTCTTCCTAGTTGGAATTGTCATTTTACACGGGTAGCATGCTGAGATTTGACCCTAATTACTTGTCAAAAGTAATGCTTCTCAAACTTAAGCATGAACTAGAATCACCTTGAGGGCTCGATCAAACAGATTGCCCGGTGCCGCTTCAGAGTTTCTGGTTCGGTGGGTCTAGGTCTAACCAGTTCCCAGATGATGATGTTGCTGATCCAGGTCTTTGTTCCTAAGGACCACTTGTGTAGCGTCATGAGGAAAAGGGGCATAACTGTTGTGGAAATAAATTATTTTTTGAGGCATTCAACTCAAAGGATGGTCTCCAGGCAATAGAAGGATGCTGTCTTCCATAAAGCAGGTGAGGGCCACTCCTGTCTAACCAAAAGTTAAGGCTCAAGGTTCTTAATTTTTACCTGAATTCCGAGGGTTGCTAGATATATAGTTCAAAGACATCAAAGTACTTTTTAAAATTAATCCTTTTTAGTTTAAGTTTTAAAAATTACAAAAAACCTTGTATGTGAAGGTGGAAAATTAAACACACATATATTTTTCAATCTGCTTAAAGTCTATTAAAACTCCACTAAAATGACATTAAGGGAAATTTTCAAAGATATTAACTGATACATACAATGTGAGAAATATAAAGAAAAATAAAAATCCTGATGATGAAAAGCAAATGCTTGAAGGTAACTATGGTAACAGACCCAGGAAAGATGGATTCTAAACTGGTAGAGCAGGCACCATGCATTGCGATGACTCACACCACAGAGTGTGCATGGCCTTGAACACTGGTAGCACCTGCTGCCCCGGGAAATGGAGGTGAAACTGAGTTATAAAGAAGAGGATTTTCTGGAATCTGTTTAAGAAATTAGAATCTCTAGTTTCCCCTCTCTCTTAGTCAGAAAATCAGAGGCTTAATCACTAAAAGCTGTAAGGATCATCAGTGAAGAACAGATGAGACACAGAGCAAGAGTTCCAAACAGAAAACAAGATGATTAAATTAATATGTGCATTCTAGATATTGAGACCTTACTCTTACCCCACTTGGATCTCCCAATGCTAGCCACAAGATTTGTACTCTCTAGGCAGGAGGTCTGAGAATTTTCCTTTGTAGACTACATCTAACCACACACACACACACACACACACACACACACACACACGCACACACACACACACCATTCTAAAGGCATCACACAAAGGTATCACACTATTTCTTTGAAAGAAATTGTACTGTTAGTTATTAAACAAAATGTCCACAATCAAAATATCATCCCACATTCTTAGTTTTCAATAGTATTTATAGAAACACAAGGATCAGAAAATATCTAAGAAGGCCTCTAAGATGTAGAAAGAACATGTAGACAGCAGGTACAATACAAGAAATGAATTTTTAAAAACAACACTAATATCAACAGATAGCTCAAAGTTAATATTCTATGCAATCAAAATAAACATTAGGAGATAAAGAATTTTTGAAAATTGGAAATATGATAGTAAATGTGAAATTACAATAGGAAATTTGGCAAAATTTGAGTAAATGTCTCAGAATTTAGAGTAATCAGATAAATAAAAGCATCTAATTATTCAATAATTGCAGCCCTAGAGAAAGAAACAAAAAATATTGGAGGGACAGAAATTAATGAGAAATTTTAAAATTTTAGTAAAATAAAAAATGTAAGTTTCTAAATTAAAAGAGACTGTTAAAGACACAAAATGATACTTGAAAACTGGCCAACTCCAAGGAAAAGATTATTGCAATGTTTTATAACACTGGGAACAAAGAAGAGATAATGTGAATCTCTAGAAAGTGATGGCAAAAAACTTCTCACAACTGAAGCATAATGACTACTCAGCAGTAGCAATGGAGTCAAGATAAAGTAGGACAACTTCACCACTGATAGAGAATGGCTTCTACTCTTCAATTCAACAAGAATCACATCTCAAACAAGTATGAGGTAGAGTTAAGAAAATTTTTGTTATATTTTACTATTTTATTTTTTCCCTTTTCATTGAATTTATTGAGGTGAAACTGGTTAACAAAAATTGTACAAGTTTCAGGTGCACAATCCCACAACACATCATCTGCACACTGTATTGTATGCTCATCACTTCAAGCCAATTCTTCATCCATCATCATTTACCTCCCCTATACCACCTGCCACCCTGCAAACCCTGCCCCCCCAAAATTTCCACACTGTTGTCTGTGTCCATGAGTTTTCTCTCTCTTCCTTTTTTCCTCAACTCCTCTACAGCCCCATCCAGCCCCTTCACCCCTCCTTGACAGCTGTCAGCCTACTTTCTAGAATTAAGAAATTTAAAACACTCTAGTTTCAAAAAAATATTTTCTAGATTGTCTTTCTCTGAGAACAAGTGAAAAATATACTTTTCTTAAGTCATATCATAGACACAAATAACAACAAGGGCTACAAAAAAACCAAGGCACAACCTAAGAGAGAAATTAAACGATAATACGGAGGATAGAGAAGCAAGGAGATTCCATAATTGGGAATGACCCAACAGGTGTACAGCAGGATCAGTACAGATTGGAGAAGTTCGGACGTCTCTGGGAGAAATTTCTCAAATGAGACAAAGTTTTGAGAACATTCCAAATGATTTAGTCAAAATGCAGGCAGTCCTTCTTTTGCAGGTTTTCAGTGTGGACAAATTTCAGTAACCACAGTTTAATTAAACGACACGTTTCCCTAAGACATGATTCAAATTTCAGTTACCACAGCATAAAGTAAAAACTCCACTTCTAGCTGTTTGGTTTACAAATAACTACATAAATAATAGATATACATCATTAGTGACCAATCACATCAGTACCATTCGAATACTGTTGGTGATTAGTCACTGCACACCTGTTATTCAGCTCATGCGGACAGAAAAGTGTGTAATTGTCTTGCATCCTTGTCATTCAACAATAAACAAGTCCACATGACATATTAGAAGAATGAAATAATCAAAACAGGCAATTGGCAGTCCAAGTCAAAAGTGCATAAGTAAGGAGAAGGTGAAGAAGCTGGAATTGAACTTCAAATTAACTATAAACGGATTATAGAAAACAACAGCTAATCATCAGAATGTTGAGCTGTCTATTGTTTGAGAGACTGTAGATATTCAATCATTGGAACTTAACAAAAGAGAATTTATTGACATAAATGAAGAAAGAGTTATGATGAAAAGGATAAATCAGAGGAAGTAATTCTGGTAAAAACTTTACATTAAAGGAACCCTTAGAGATATTGCACAGCATTCATAGTATTAACAGTGAAATTTTCAAAGCTGACTAAATTTAGAGAGGAGGATCACAATTCTTAAAGGCATAGGAAAGATATTCTCTCTGTATGGCACATTATATAGGAAGGGGAAGAAAAAACTCCTCCAGTTTTTTTTTAAACATATTCTATTTGCAATGTTTCTAATGTTGTAAGTTAACATCAGTTTTACTTTTTATTATTCTATATGCTTATAGCTGAGAGTAAGAGTCTTTAACATTAGTTTTGATAGTTCTAAAGGTCACAAAGGAATTATATTTTCCCATTATTTGTTAAGCTAGCTTTGAACAATTTCCCTTTGCACAGCCCCTTGTGTTCTCCACGCTGCCATGCTATGTGAGGACTGCCTATAGCTGCAGACGATTCCCTTTGAAATCGGGAAATTAGCAAGCAGAGGGGTAGAGGACTGCTGTTCTTCGTAAGAAGTTTTATTAACAGAGTGGAATGTAAAATTTTGATAAAAACATCTGAAATATAAAAAGCACATTAAAAACTTTTAACAATTATAATGAAAGTCTAGTATAATATAGTCTTCAGAGAACAGAGACAATAGGATCTTCTCCAGCAATACTAGTAAAAGGAAAGAATGAATGTATTAGTTATTCAACAGTGTCATAGAATGCATTTCAGTTTTGTTTTGAGGTTCCTTTAATGTAGCCATTACATGGTAATGGTAATAGGAACCATAGTGGCTGATGTTTATTGAATTTTTCATGTTCCAGACACTAAGAGGCGAACTTTGTGTGTGTGATTCCATGTGTTCCTCACTACCGCTCTACGAGGTAAATAATATTAAACTTTTTTTTCCAACTAGAAATTAATGGTTAAACTTTCCCAAAGTCACAGGACAATTTTGAGGTAGAGTAGTGTTTGAAACTAAAACATCTACCTTCAGGTACCTTACTGTTAATCTTCTAGGTTACAATCCCACGCAATTGCTGCTGTGCATGGTGATGCTGGCGGTTCTGAAGTGCTAACCTATAGGACAGCAACGAAGTATAAAGAAATAAAAAAAATATATTGATGGTTAAATCCATCAATGTCCTTCAAATATTTGTTTTAAAGCTCACCCGTTTTACTTCATTTATGAAACCTGAGAGTTCCTGGGGGGTGCAGGGAGGTCTCTCAACTATTTCCAATAAGGTTATTTATTTCAGTTCATAATAAACATGAAAATCTTTTGAGAAAGAGCTACCCAGTTTTATTTGCCATCACTCTCAGTTTACTTGCCAGCCTAAGAAGTGAAGAAGGAAAGAAGAAAGGTGAGTGATTCTCAATGAAAACTCAAATTCTCTATAGTTTGTTCCTTAAAAAATTTTTATGTGAATATAATATTAATATTTTAGAAGACAATTGCTGTTAGACTTCTGTTTCTTAAACCTATGAACGCATCAAAGTCTTAAAGAGATGGTTAGCTATACAGATTCTTTGTCTACATACAAGATCTAAAGAATCAAAAACTATACAGCAAGGAGTCAGGCAAATTTTATTTTTATCAAGCTTAACGGTAATGCCTGCTAATTTTTAAGACCTGGTTTGAAGGATACCATTTTGAAAATTTTGGAATCATGTTGAACAACCCATGACTACTTTGTTCCGTAAATCTCAAAAGTGCTTTTGAAAACAAAATTTTAGTAAACCTCACTTTACCTGTAGAAATATTGGCTCTTACTGGGAGTGCAACTCAGCCTTATTTGCCAAATTCCTCTGAAAAGCTTAGGTATAGCAGGTGGAGTTCAATCAATCCATTGGTTACTTAGATTTTTCTCATAAATGATCATAAAAACAATTATACATAGGGGAAGGAAACTTGCATATGTATGAAAAGTTACTATTTTCTAACTAACATTTATTTTTTTTAGTTCATAAAATATGAACCTCTTGGCTTTTGTTATAAGCATGGATGTTTGGTTTGTAGGGGAAATTATTGTTGGTTTTAAAATTACAATATTAAAATAACATATCAGTAACAAACATATTTATTACTTGAGTCATTTACAAGGTCAATTAGGAAAAGACACCTATTCCAGAATCAAAAGTGTTCATATAATAATTTTACATATCAATATTTATATTAATATTTGTTTCTACATATGTGAAAAATATACCAGGTTACCTGATTAGTTTTTAAATGTAGGAAAAGTAAAAAACCTATCAGTGATAGGAAAATGGTAAAAGAAAATAATAAATGAAGATTTTGCATTTCCAAATTAAATAACATGTTTTAAAGTGTAAGTTTCCCATTCTCTTTCAGAATTGGATGTCTTATTTGAAGAGTAATTGAAATTGTATAAAAATGACAAGAGGAAATTTTGATTGTGTAGTGAATATTTAAAGCATTTTGTATCTAGAATCCAGACAAGGGAATAATGTGTAAAGAACTGTTACTGTCAACATATATGATTTCAGATTGTTAAGATTTGATGGCAAATAAAGAAATTTATGTATTACCATTAGTTTTCTAGGACTCTAAATAAACTAAAATGATCCTATTATAAAGAAAAACATACTCAGTTTTAGCTAATTTTCAAAATTATTTGCCTTGGAGATACTTTGACATAATCTTTCACCAACTTGGACTTCTTATTGTAGTTTTCTTTGCTCTGTTTTCCAAACCTGCTTCTCTACTTTACACATCATTATGTAAAGTTTACTATTTGGGAAGAGAAGAAAAAAATGAATTTTTTTTTTGTAGATTGGCTTCAATGTTACTAATCTAAAGTTAGTTGTGTTAAATAAAAATACACATACATTCAAAGTTACACAGGAAAGCAGAATCCTAATCAAGGAGCTTCTTGAGGTGTTACCTACTCATCCCAGGATTGGTCAAATTATTATTCGATGTATTTTCTTTTTATCAGTATTGTACTAAGATAAATTTTAATGAGAAAATATGTGCTTTAATATTATTAAATTGTGTAATTGCCCTTGGACTGAATATTTAAGCCTTTTGTCTTAGTTACTCAGTTTACAAGTAGTAACAATGATAACAACAACAATGGATTAACAATAGAAAGATTAAAGTTATTTAGTATTTTCAACACAAAAAGTTGAGATGTAAGACATTCCTTTTCTGTATGGTTACATTCAAATTTTTTGTACCTATGTTTACTAGGTCACTAGAACATATAATAAAGACATGGTGCCTTTGATAACAACAGTGGCTAACTTTTATTGCCACTGTTTTGTATTCTCATTTATCTTCACAACTTACCCATGAATTTATTGTATTAATTACCACCATTTTGTAATGGAGTAAGGAGGGGCACAGAAAGCCTAAGTAATTTGCCCAAAGTTTCAGTCAGATATCTGAGCCAGGACCCAGTGCCCAGCCAGCCTGTCTTCAGGACTCTTGTTCATTTACTATTCTGGCATATGTATGTATATATTTTGGTATTGTACAACGTATTTATATGTTTCTAAATATTTGTGCTTAAACTAAATAATAAAAATATTTTTATGATAACAAAGTATTTTCATTTCAAATAGGCCAGAAAATAGAAAACACCGAACCACAAATTTGTTATCCAAGAAACCCATGGAGGGAATAAAGTATTCTACTGCCAGAGGGATTTCACAAAGATCAATGCTTATTGGAGTAACTGTCATTATTTTTAACCCAGCATCATTTAGTCACAGTATAGTGTTAGTTATGCAAATAACACACCATTTCGTAACAAGAAATAAGTGTGTGATTTTGAAAGTCAAAGCTCAAGGAAAAGAGTGTTTTTATCCAATCAATACACTACAGCAACCCAGAGATTCCAATTCAATTTTTTTCATTCTTCAGTAAATGGTGACAAAAATGGGACAATTTGCTTTGGCATTGGAGCATAACAGAATATCTTGTTTTGATGAAAATTTGTTTTTAGATTCGTAATAATTGCAGAAATAAATTATGATTAACAGGTATCTACGTAAGGAATTTTGGTAGCTATTTCCCAATCATGTGCCTTTCTGTCATTCTCAAAAAATGAATTATGTATTTTTGTTGTATTAGGAAAAGGTTTCATTTATGAATTGAAATATAAATAAACCCTTAATCTTCCAACTCCCTAAAACTATGCTAAATGTGTTCTAATTTCTTTCAGTAAGAAAGCAACTTACTGATATCACCATTATAGTATTATTGTCATTGTTATAAGAAATAATATAAATATGTACTGATCATTTCACTTACCCTAAATATGTCTTTCTTTTGAACAAATTCTTGATACTTATTTGACATCCAATTAAAAAGTCATGCATTTTGGAATCAGAATGATTGAATATAAATTTTAATTTCACTGTTTTTGAGCCTTGTGATCATGTTATAACTACTTAACCCTATAACCCTCAAGATCATCTGTGAAATGAATCAGCCATGCCCAGCTCTAGGTTATAGAGAAGATTAATGGAAAGTATCCATAAAGGCAATTATAAAGTACTATGTCTGTCTATAATAGGTGCTTAATAAATATTCTGGCTACTTTTTTTGTTGTATTTAACCCTGATATACAATGCTGAGAAAAGATAGTAACAACCATTTGCTTAAATTTTTATAAGATATACTGTTGTTTTTTTCTTTAGTCACTAGATCAAAATATTCGCAAATTATTATTTTGAAGGCATCAATTCAATATCATCAATGTCTTTGCTTTATGATTTGTTTTGCTTCCTACATTCCATCACCATAAACTGAACTTTGTAAAGAGGAGTGGGCCCTTGTCACAAGATGGACTTCGTGAAAGATTGGATGCATTAGTGCTGGAAAACATTATAAAAACTGCTATGCTTGTAGTGAGTTGGAAGCATCTCTGTACCCCCCAAATTATTAATAAAATAGAAAATACATGTAGAGTTATTTTCCTTGAAAGTTTACCTTTACATTCTGTTGACATAGAACTAAATTTCCCAAAATTAAGATATAATCTTACCTCACCATACTCAACAATCATTTGAATTTGGCTTTAAAATAAATGGTGGTGTTAGAACTTAATCTGCTTATTGGTCAAGCAGAGGAAATAGCACAGTAATGATCAAGTCCCTTTCCAAGTAACGTGAAACAGCCCATTTTCCCTCCAGGAGATTGGCTTCAGAAATCAGCACTGGTCAATGGCAAGTTTTACAACATCACGCAACAAACAGTCTTCTAATTTCTCCAGACAAGAGAGAATTCTGACGTCTACCCTCTAATTTTCACTGGGTGGATCGATTTTTCTGCTAAGCAAAAAATTAACACATAAAAAAAAAAACCCAAATACTGCCACCAAAAAGCAACTCTGTTATCTGATGAGGCAATTCTAATTCCCTCATGCAGAGGAGCAGAGTAGGATGAAGCTAGAGGAATACTTAAATCCTCATTACCACATCTCCCGTCTTCCCCCGTAGATCCCCCAGCCTGCCCATTATTGTCCTGCCTGTACTTTCTGTGGGACTTTGAAAAGTTTCAAAGAGCAAGACTTTCAAGCTCCCCTTTCCATGTCAAACACTTTCAACTCCTGATTTCAAAGTGCCACTCTGTTGCTGTTCAAAGGCCTGTGCACTCGTGGGGGGTGAGATTGAGTTAAAGGTTGAACTACAAAGCTCCTTGCATTCACAGTAATATCCAGCTTGGAGACACAAACGGTAATACGCACTCAAGCACCTATCAATAAAACTGCCAATATATGAAAGGAGGGACAGAAACATTCTAAATGGCCTTTTTATTTATTTTTTCAGCCAAGCTTGTGCTGCCATCAGTTTGGATGAAAGCCTAATTGATATTTTGAAGTACTACTTTTCTCTCTGTTCACATTACAACTAGGAGGACTACAGAAGCAGTTGAGAGAAAAAATAAGGAAGAAAAAACAAGCACAAACCCCAGAGAAGTTAGATAAGAATAACTAAAGGAGTCTCTTCCAACATCTGAAAAAAAAAAAAAAGCCTGCCCTATCTAGTTGAGTATTCATTCTCTTCCCCTCGCTCGCTCTATCCTTTTTATCTGCCTGCCCACAAGATTTGGAGCACCATTAATTGGTCCTCAGGGAGGCTAACAGGCCTCTGCTTTTATGACTCAGTTCTTTGTATTGTACACATGTGGGCATCTCTCTGGAGATAAACAAAAGAAAAATATATGGAAAGAGGCCAGAAATTGCACAGGTCTAAACACTGAATAGGCCATTGTCTTGATTTACTTGTGATGCTTTAAATTATGTGAAAAATTCTAATGCCCCACCCCTGCCGCCCTCCTCTGTCTGCTTGAGTTAATGTGTTTTTTTTGTTTTGTTTTTTTTTCTCCATTGCTACGTGGCCATCCGAGGAATTCTATTTCCTATTTGAAATCAAACATTCTAACTCCTTCTTGGCCCCCTCCTCTTATCCCTCCCATCCTCAGCAACAAACGAGAGAGGTAGTCTTATGGGAAGATAAAAAGAATAGTTGATCATAAGAACTAACCTGGAGCCAACACATTGGCCTTTTGTCCCCTCAGCACTTTCCAAATCCTAAGCACCTGCAGCTAATTCACCTGACTTCCACCCCTGGTCTTGGATATGCTGAGGTACGGACTCTGTAGCAGCATTTTTCTGCCTCTTTAACTGTTTATATGTACCAAGGAAAGTGACAACTCTTAAGAGTTCATGACAGTATTTACAGCAAGTTTCTCATATGAGAACTTGCAGTACTTTAGTACAACTAACTTTTAAATTCAAATTCATCTTGAAAGTAAAATCAGGGCCCAAATTTAGCATACGTACACAGAAAACCCTAAAATCAAACCCAGAGTAGACACTGGTGGTATTTAGGTATCAGAACAGGGGCTTGGGAGCTACTACATAACCACGCAAAACATTTTAATATAGTAAATCTTAGACTTCCAAAATATTTTGGAAAGTATACAATTTCCAAAAGAAAAAAGATTTATGCCACCTAATGCCTTAGATTTCAATTTTTTCCACTCTAATCTATCCTTATATATGCCAATGTATTTTATATTGTCCCCTTCCTGGTTGCCACCCCTAGATTCTCCAGAAAATGGGGCTTATGGCAAAAGCTTGCATAAGGTATTTTATTGGAGGGAACAAATCAGAGAAATAACAGTGAGTAAAACGGAAAAGTGAGAAAACAGTAGGAGTGGGGCAAGTAACCTGAGGTTTATTCCTCAGTGAGCCTTGGATTCTCCATAAATACAGTTTCAGAATCTTGGAAATATCTTCATGGAGGCGATGTAAAAATTATTCCATCTTGCAACGTCCCATCCACGGAAAGGAAGAGCAAGCAGTTTATCTGCTGATTTCTTACTATTTACATTCTCTTCTTAGTCAACACAAGACATGTGTCCTTAATTTTGTTGCTCATAGGAAATGGGTGTCAGCGTCTTCTAGGCAACTGATGGAAAAGCCAGAACTTCACAAGCCCAATCTAGTCACAACACAGACGTGGAAATCTCATTGCCAGTCAGTGCCTTATTTGTCTCAAGATGATTGGATTCCTTGTGTGGTTCTTGAGCCACTCACAGAGCAGAAGGTATAAGGCTTATTCATGGTCTACCCTTGGAAGCCTCATAGAGATACTTCATTGTATTCTATTGCTCAAGATGAGTAACAGGGCCAGCCCACATTGGAGTAGATGGGGACTACATAGGATATGAATTCCAGGAGATGCAGCTTGTTGAGACTCAACAGACATAGTCTGCCCTTTGACTGATACATTCACAAATCACAAAATTCTCTAACGAGATGCACAGAAGTGGCCTGGTCTAAATAGATTTTAAGGATATCACCATTTTTGTAGGTGCAGGGAACTATACAGCTCTTTTAGGTTCCTTTGAATAATCTTTTATGTCCATTATATAGATATAAAATCAAATATATTTTATATATGTATATAAACATATATTTTTATAGATTTTTTATTGATTTATTTTTAGACAGAGGGGAAGGGGGGCAGAGAGGGAGAGAAACATCAATGTGTGGTTGCCTCTCACATGCCCTGCACTGGGCTGCAACCCCGGCATGTGCCCTGACTGGGAATCGAACCAGCAACCCTTTGGTTCACAGGCCGGTGCTCAATCCACTGAGCCACACCAGCCAGGGCTATAAACATATATTACATATACATATACATTAGAATGTACATAGATTTAATTGTACAATATGGGTTCAATCACACTACTCTCCAGAAATACTTTTGTTCATAACTTACCACCTCTAGATAATGTATGTATATAGACAATATTAAGTTTTTAATTTTTGCTATAATAAAATATTCTACTGCCCAGTAGGCAACAAGGCTCTATCCGCAATGCTGCAAATAGAATTCTACCATCATAACAGCCTATTTTCTCCTGGGTTTGCTACACATTGGTCCTTCATACACTGTATCTGAACTAATCTTTATAAGATTCAAGGGGTAGATATTTATTCTTATTTTTAACTAGGGGACACATCCAAAAGGTTAAATAATTTGCCCCAAATAAGTTATACAATTTGTCCCATCACAAAGTACTAGTGCTAGATATTGAATTCCATTCTGATTAGTATCAAATTTCGTGTATTTAACTTATACTGCATCACGTGACCCTTAGAAGTCTAACAACATAAATATGCAAGCGAATCCAGCATTGCATTTGTCTCATGGGCCGGTTTATTTGAAGAAATTTTTAACTTTCACCTTTCTGTGAAAGAAATGGGCCTTCTAGTGAGAAAATGATACCTTTATAGTTTGTACTTTCCCAGTGTTCTCTATTACATTTTTACATTGTTTTTAATCCCCCAGCAAAATTTTAAATTCCTCTAGGTTGACTGTGATTTCTATTTATCCGCATCCCAACCTGCATCACCACGTTCATTGTTTTTACACATAGTAGGTGTTTATCATATTTTTTGCTGTCCAACCAAATTTTATCTTTTTATTGGATTATTATGAGAAAAAAAGAATTCTTACTAATCGTTTATTCCATCGCATCTAGTTAGGGAAAAATTATTATTCCAATTAACCATTTGCAAAGAAGCAATTCTCAGGTGGTTATAAGTAGGGGAAGGTCCTGGGGAAAACTACAATTATAAGCAGCTGCAGCATGAATTATATGTAATTATAGTTGATTCCTGTAAATTATTCTTTCTGTAAATTTCCATTCCAAAAGATTTATTGCTTGGTAACACAATATTTTGAATTAAAATCCATTTTCCTAAATTTATATAAATAAAATTACTATATCTACCATAAGAGGATATTAAAAGGAAGAACAAAGGATCAAAGAAGAGAATGTTTCCATTTCTAGGTGTACATCTAACAAGTCTCAGAATGAAATTTCTTAGTTAAATCTTAATATGACTCATATGTTTGCTTTTATTTTCTTTAGGCTGTCTAGTGGAAATGAAATACACCTCCCAAAAAAGAAGAAGGATGTGACATACTATGTTCTGCAGTAATTGTCAGCAAAACCTCATAATTCTATTTCAGCAACATAATAAGCATGTAATGACAGATGGCATCTGATGTGTCACCAAGGCACTGTTGAATACATTAATATGATTCAATTTTTTTGTTGTTGTTGTTTAGAAGGAATGACTGTTGGGCATTGAGTATTTCCTGTTCTATTAATAATTTTGCTGTTATTTTTTCATTATGGTATATATCATCTTCTATCAAATATGGGCTAATATGTGAATTATTTACAATATATATTCTAACAAAAATGACAAGAGAAGAGTTGATATATTATTTAAATCAATCTAACATATTAATATGGCTTCTCTGATTTTAAAATGGAAAAATAAAATGCAAAAAATAGAAGATACTGAATGGCTGCTTAAAAGTGAAAAGAGTGTCTGCGTTTCTGAATTATAACACAAAATTAAAATAGTTTATGATTTCCAACTCTTTTCTTGCAAGCAGAGTTCATCTTCTTCTGAATTATAGCTTTGTTTTTCTGCACAGCGTCTAATACCTATACTTTGCATGACGCCCACATTAATCTAATGTGGAGTAAGTCATATTGTTTAGGGGAAAAGCTTATATGCATATCTTTATTTGACATTCAACATGTCGAAATCCTTCAGTGCTCTAGTGTAAGACAAACTCTATATTTTTGTTCCAAAAAATTGAGCTAAATAGTATACACCATTTTGATTGCTAAATATTTATTTTACCAAAATTTATATTTCTTAAGAGTCTTTGAGCCCATGAAGGCAATTCTTCTTTGTGCATGTAATCAATATTAACCCGATTGTACATGTGAGAGCACACACAGCACGTAGTTCCCAAATAATAGTATTTTTCTTATATGCATAAAATCTTGCAAGTAAACCAGACACATGAGCAAAACAAAAGGAGAAATGTATTGAAACAAAGGGTCATATTTGCCTCTGCTTAGGGTCCTTTATTTTGCATCGTATATCAAGCAAAAATAATTCACCTCTCAGAAATATTAAGCAAAAACAATATGGCTCTGATTTACTTTGGCACAATACTGTCTAATTTTCATAAAATGTCTGCAGGGTTTTGCACATTAAGCTATCTCTTACTAAAAATGTTTATGGAAATAGGTCATTATGTGTATTTCTAATCGAGAGCAATTTGTTATGTTTAAAAACAGCTTTTGTATTAATAGTTGTGAATAAATACTAAGTTATCAAGCATTTTAAGTATATACAATACATACCTTTATAATACATTAGTGATACAGCACACACAAATGCACAGAATGCTGTACAACCTAATAAAGAATGGGTATTTAGGGGAAAAAAGTATATCATTTAACTTAGTTTTCTAATAGTTATAGAAGGTTGTGATGACAGGTTGCTTCAGAATCTGTAAAATGCCATATTAAATATTGGGCTCAAAAATGAAAACAAAATTAGTAAAATAATATCTGTTCAATATAATATTTAACAATATCTTTAGTTCCTATGCAATGTATAATGAAATATTTTCATTGGTAAAACACACGATTCCAGTTAGTCTGACTTTGATGTCAGTAAAAGTGAAAGAAATGTACAACATCTATTCAATTATTTCAGTTAATATACAAGCATTAGGCATTCAAATTCCTAATTAAGAGACAACATGCCCTGTCAGGCATCTGCATGGGCTATTGAACATTGCCGAGATTGTTCCATAATTATCCCAGCTTAATAGTTCTAAAAATGGAGGCGATGCGCATCCATTGAAAGAAAGTGTGGCTTATCGAGTAAGAAGGTGCAGCACACAGAACACGCTCTGGTTCCATGTACTCACACTGGAGGTTTTTACTGGAACATCTTTTAATTAATCCTTGAACAGAAAGCAGCAGCACGCTACCAGAAAGTTGTTCAAACATTCTTTGTTGAAAAAGAATCACAGCCTGTAGACAGAAGTACATGTACATTTGTTGTAGAATTCATATTTTTGACAAACCCTTCTCACTCCAATTCTAATATATCCTAGAATAGCAATTACTTTGGTATGGTATTGCAAAACACAAGGAAACAATGTCATTCATTTAAAAAATTTAATCTGACATAGGGCATTTTGTGGCTCATTTAAAAAATAATCAATTTGAGCATCATTTTACAAAAACAATATTGTTAGTCATTAGTTGTAAGTTATAGCTTTTGAACATATGTAAAGGACACATGGACAAAAACTTGGGTGGTGGAAATGGGAGGGAGGTGGGGAGGGCTAGGGCAGTGGGCTGGGATGGGAGTAAAACACAGAAAACTGTAAAAGAACAACAATTAAAATAAAATTAAAATAAATGAATAGTAAAAAAAGACTGAATGTAAAATACTCATGTTTTAATGATAACTTGCAGATATTAGGTTAAATAAAATTAATAAAGTTTAAAAAAAGAACATAACTGACTCCTTTTCAGGTCAAAGATAGTAGGGTTAATAGATGAGGTGACACGCAAGGTATTACTTATGTTTTATGTTTAAGTGCGTGGCTGTTTAGAGTATAGGAAAATCAAAGTAGACTTGTAAATTCAGACATATCTCTGCATTGGAGGTAGAGAGTTTGACAAAGTCAAAATCAATGGTATCACACATTTGAACAAAGAAACTCAGCAATCTTTGTGATAGTAAAGTAGTTAAACAACACAGATTATTTTTGTGTTTTATAGCAGACATTTATTTTCGCACAATTCTGTAGACTATAGATGTGAGAGACCAAGGTGCCAGCTGGTTCGGTTTCTTCTGAGACCTTCCTTCTGGGCGCCTAGGCGGCCGTCTGCTCCCTGCATCTTTACATGGTCTTCCTTCAGTGTGTGTCGGTGCCCACATCTCCTCCTCTGGAGTGGTTTGATTACTACTTTTCTTTCATTAGTGTGATTGGTCTGTTAACATTTTCTGATTCTTCTTGAGCTCTGGAAGACCGTATTATCCATTTCACCCAGACTGTTCAATTTGTTGGCAGACAGCTGCTTGTAATATTTTCTTACAATTCCTTGTATTTCTGTGTAGTCAGTTGATACTCCTCTCTCATTTCAGATTTTATTTATTTGGGTCTTCTCTCTTTTTTTTTTCTTGATGAGTCTGGTTAATGGTATGTTGATATTATTTATCTTTTCACAGAACCAGCTCCTGGTTTCATTGATCTTTTGCGTTTTTTAAAACTCTATTTCATTTATTTCTGCTCTGATCTTTACTATTTCTTTCCTTTTATTCACTTTGGGCTTTGCTTGTTGTTTTTTCTCTAGTTCTATTAAGTTTGTAGTTAGATTCTGTACTTGAGATTTTTCTCTTTTTTGTTTGCATTACAAACTTAAATATTTTTATTGTATTTTTTCCATTACCAATGATCTGTCTTGTACCCTCCCCATCACCACACTGTTGTCCATGTCCATTATTTCTTTTTATTTTTAGCTCAGTTCCTCCACCCCTACCTCTTCCCAAAGCAGTCATTCTGCTCTCCATGCGTCTGTCTCTAACTTTCTTGTTAGCTCTGTTTGTTCATTAGATTTCACTTCTGAGTAAAATCATATGGTTTTTGTCTTTCTCTGACTGCCCTATTGCACTTAGCATAGTGATCTCCAGGCCCATCCATGCTGCTGCAAGTGTAAAATTTTATTCTTTTTTACGGACAGGTTATATCCCATTGTGTAAATGTCCCATAGTTGTTTTATCCACTCATCTACGGATGGGCACTTGGGCTGCTTCCACATCTTGGTGATTGTAAATAACACTGCAATGAACATAGGGGTGCTTATGTTCTTTCAAATTAGTGTTTTGGGTTTCTTCTGTTATATTCCTAGAAGTGGGAAAGCTGAGTCAAAAGGCAGTTCTATTTTTAATTTTTTGAGGAACTTTCCACAGTGGCTGCACCAGTCTGCATTCCCACTGACAGTGCACTAGGGTTCTCCTTTCTCCACATCCTCACCAGCATTCATTGTTTGTCTATTTATTGATGATAGTCATTCTGACCTGTATGAGTTGATATCTTATTGTGCTTTTAGTTTGTGCATTTCTGATGATTAGTTATGTTGAACATCTCTTCATATGTCTATTGGCCACCTGTATGTCCACTTTGGAGAAATGTCCTGTCAGGTCCTTTGCCCATTTTTAATTGGATTTTTTGTGTTTTTTGGTGTTGAGCTGTCTGATTTCTTTATAAATTTTGGATACTAAGCCTTTATCAGATGTTTCATTGGTGGATATGTTTTCTCATTCCATAAGTTGTCTTTTCATTTTGTTGATAATATTCTTTGCTCTGCAAAATCTTTTAGTTTGATATAGTCCCATTTGTTTATTTTTCCCTTGCCTGAAGACATATATCTGATAAAATATTGTTACAAACAATGTTCATGATTTTGCTGCCTATATTTTCTTCTATAATTTTTATGGCTAGAGGTCTGACATTTAAGTCTTTAGTCCATTTTGAATTTATTCTTGTGTGTAGTATAAGAAGGTGTCAAGTTTCATTTTTCTGCATGTACCCACCCAATTTTACCAACACAATTTATTGAATAAATTACCTTTAGCCCATTGCATGTGCTTGCTTCCACTGTTGAATATTAATTGACTATAAATGTATGGGTTTATTTCTGGGCTCTCTATTCTGTTCCATTGATCTATCTGTCTGTTTTTATGCCAGTACCATTCTATTTCCATTACTATGGCCTTATAGTATAGTTTGGTTTTAGGTAGCATGAATTCCTCCAACTTTGTTCTTCTCACTTGGGATCACTGTTGCTATGCAAGGCCTTTTAAGCTCATTGGATCTTTTCTGGAGTTGTCTGAAGCTGGACACTGGGTGTGTTGCTTTCTGGGTCTTTTGGAAGGGATTCTAGTGCCAGCCAATGTCAGATTCTGCCTGTGACTGGCCCTAGGCAATCTGTTTGGAGGTACAAAGTGATCCGCATTTTGTGGCTGCCTCTGCTGGTCCTAGATGTGCACAGGAAAGACCCAGCTATGCACCAAGACTGGCTTTTACCTTCACCAGACCCAGGAACAGGTCAGCAAAAGTCCCAAGGCACCCTGAGATCTGCCTATGCCTGCTTCCACTTGCTGGCTGCCTGATAAACTCTGTCACTGAAAGAGTCTCCAGTGGTACTTGAGCTGCATGAGATAGGGTTTCAGTGAGTTACCAGGTAGGAGTGAGTGGTGTTCACCAGGTTGAT
Source organism: Glossophaga mutica (assembly GCA_039655065.1). Lineage (NCBI taxonomy): Eukaryota > Metazoa > Chordata > Mammalia > Chiroptera > Phyllostomidae > Glossophaga > Glossophaga mutica. The sequence continues at coordinate 29,434,837 of CM077304.1, read as the reverse complement.
ATAGGTTCAAACTCAGTGCCAGTGTTGGGCCTGAGGTTACTCAGCAAATGTCCCAGGGTACACCAAGTCTAGGTGCCACCTGCCAGGTCTGCAGACTAATGTGTTGGGTCAGGGTCTCAGGGAGTTGTCAAGTTGAGGCCAGCAGAGTTTATCAGGCCTCGGTGAACGAATATTTGGCCATGTGAAGGAAGGGCTCTACACAAGTCAATTGTGTAAGGGAAAACAGCTCTTGTCCTACAGCCACACAACTCACTCTGTGCAAGGTTATGCAAGAAGCTCAAGCTCCACAGGGTGGAGCTTCCAGGAGTCTGGAGGATTGGGCTAGTGCATCACTTATGAGGGGTAAGGGTCAGTCAGGCTTGGGGGAAGGTGCTCTAATGGTTCCCATCCCAAAGCCACACAACTCAGACTATCTCTAGTTCTGCCCACATCTCATGAAGGAAGTTCTATCAAGAGATGAGAAGGTGCAGCCACTTTGAGCCTTGAGGTGGGAATAACGGATCTTCCATGAGGGGAAAGCACCAGTCAGGTTGAAAAGAAAGTAGGGGAAATAGCCCCTGCCCCAAAGCCATACCACACAGTCACTGACATTCTGAGACTGTCCAGACCTCTATACCATGGCTCAGGCAGCTGCCTCCTCAGCAAAGTGTGCATTCTGCAAAGTTGGGCACAAGGATATAGAGTGTAGAGCTATTGGATTCCTCCAGGCTGACACTGTATGCAAGGGAATGCTCCAGATGAGAAAGATGTTGTCTGTGGTATTGGAGAGTGACTCAGTACAGGGTCCTGGCACCTGGCACCTGGCACCTCAGCTCTCTTCCCAGAGCCAAAAACCCCTATCTCTCCTTGTACAACTCCAGTGTGCTCTGCCCTCGCCCCACTAGAGCCTGGGAGCCCAGGGTGAGTGGTTACAAAGAAGAACCTGTGCATTGGTCCTTTAGGAGGGCACCTATGTCTTTAGCTAACTTCTGTCTCTCCCTGGCATACAGGAAAGGGGGGGATGTGGAACTAAATTGTTAAGTAATGTACAGCCAGGACAGAAAGTGACCCAAAGATACAGTGGAAAAAAGGAAGCCTGTGAAATGAAATAGAGCCTAGCCGTGTATGGGAAGTCAGTATGAAAGCAGTAGACACTCTGACTGCCCTTGACCCTGCATGTTTAGGAGCAGGGGAGCAAGGGGAGGAGAATAAATACACACACACACACACACACACACACGTATACATAATTACAGAACACCTAACATGTGGTAATCACTGGCCCAGATGATTTATTTATGAATTTGTAGAACATGCTACATAATTTGTGGGACCCAAAACAAAATTAAAATAGGGGAAAATATTAAGAAATTCAAGACAGCAACAACAGAGCATGAAACCAACCATAGACCTGTCTGAGTTACACATGGCCCTGTGTAACTGCCCAGGTCATGCGTTCATGAGGTTGGCCTTGCTAATTTCACACTGGTACCTCAGGATACACTTAACCTTATTTCACAATTAGTGAACCAGGTCTTAGAAAGGTTTAACTGGTTTGCCCAAGTTTACATACCTTGTAAAGAACAAAGATATATGTAACTTTCAATCTCTGGCTCTTTTCATTTTAACATGTATTTGTTTAAAGGCTTTTAGAGCACAATAGAAATATTATGTGCTCAATTTTTAAAAAATATATTTCAATGTTTATCTGCCCTTCCTTTTCCATCGTCTCATGATATGATCTCTTCCTGTACGGTATAGCATACATCTCTCTGCAGCTTCCTGGCTAATAGTTTTTCAAATTAGAGTTGGCTTACACATCCAATGGGAAGAGGACTGCAATATTGATGTAATAACCACAGCAATCACTAGGCTTTTCGACATCAGCATAGAGTTAGGACTCTGATATCGACAAAGCCACAGGACCAGAATTGTGGAAACCTCAGATTCAGTGGACTGTTTCTTGGATGGTCCTCTAACTGCTCATTAATGTTGAAGGCCAGGGTAATTACTTTTACAAAGCCCTATGGTATTTGCAAACCTTACCGTTTGCCAATTTTTCTGGTCTGGTTTGTAACAGAGAGGTGGTTTTCACCCACAAGTGTGCACTCCATGAATCACTAGGGTGCGTGCACTGCTGAGGGCAGGGGCTGCAGCCCCTACGTGTGTGTACATTTTTGAAGGAGGTAGGTGAGAAGAGGGGATGAGGTAAGTAGCATATAAATTCCCTCTAAACAAATGAGGGCCTCTGAATTGTATAAGCGAGCAAGTCTAAATTTAGTGAACAAAGGAGACTGGGAGATGCTGAGTGTAATTTTTATGTAAAAATAGAAAGTCTCCAAAGACATCTCTTTAAACAGATGAATGCAAATTACCCAAGTCATCCAAATCAAGAAGGTTGATTTATGCATTTTTCATTGTACCCATCAACAAACAAAGCTTTTTCTGTCTCTAAATAGTATGCATGTGGGGTAAAGTTTCACTTTATGCACCAAGAAAGGCTGAGGAAAGAAAGATCCAAAGCAGTCATGTAAAGAAATTGTTTCTCTCTTTTTTCCCCCCTCAAACCCAGCTTCTGCCAAATAGGCTGTCTGTCCAACTGTCTACTGTATCCACTTTTAGAAACTTGAATTTTAATTAAAAAATAAAAGTTTCAATGTTATGTATAAGAATATATGATTAATTCTCCATTGGCACCTTGTGTCTTCAGCAGAGTGCAGGCACAATAAAAAAAAAAAAAAATCAAATCCTGCTTGAGCATAGGCAGCAGTTCAATTCACAAATCAGCACCAGCCGTTTAGAAGGTGGGTGTGATTTGCTGGCTCCGTCAGCATTGTCAGTGCTTGCAGCTTAGTTTCAAGCTTCCGCACACGAATCTCTTACAATGGATAGTGAATTATTGGCTACCATTCAAATGATTGTCCTATTTAAAACAACGCACTACTTACATAGCTTTTATAGACTCTCACTCATAGGGTTTCTTCGTCCCCCTATTCTCTTTTTAACATGACCCCTTCTAAACCTTTAAGGCTATTTTAACCAGAGCAAGAGCAAAGAAGTTTAATCTCTTGTTTCCCTGCTGTACAGCTATGCCGCTTTTTTCAGAACTCTGTGTGAGAATGGGCAGACAAGAGTCCCCTTGGGCAGCCTACTGAAAGGTGGGCACACTGAAATCTATCTCATTCTACTCCTCTCATTTTATTGGAGGAGAGGCCTGAGTTCTGAGCCTCCTACCAGCTTAATAGAGCAGTGGCAGCTGCAAGAAGATGCCTATCTTTCTAGCTGCCCCAAACATCTCAACTGTGAAAATTTGAACTGTCAGTGCCATGTGAGCCAAGGCGGAGCTGAGCTCTTGGGAAGCTCACCGAAAAGCCAGGAACATCTTCGTGGCTTTTCCCTCTTCCATCCTCCATCTTCCCTCCTCCTCCATCACAGAGAAATTGTCATCTTGGTGCTGGGCTGTGCTGGCTTGGTGGAGGGGCTGACATAGGTAGAGTGACTTTTTTTTCATCCATTTAAATGTGACTGATCTTGGTTCTGTGCTCACCTGGAGTACTGCAACTACTTAGCTGGGATTTGGACATCTTCTGAGACTATGTTGTTCCTTACGTGGTTGTTAAGTGACTGTTTCTGTGGGGGGAAAGGTGCTGGGGCTTTCTATTGTACCTTCTTGCTGGTGTCTAAATATCCAGTAAAACACCTTAAATTCTATATCAATATTAGTTACAATTTTCTTTAACATTAAAACAAAATAGTTTCAATATTTAATCCTATAAAGTATGGAAATTCCCATATATACTCTTCCCTAGAGATTTTCAAGGATAATTGGAACCTCAAATTTCCACGGTTAACTCTTGCTTCAAATTCACTTTCCCTCAATTCTCACTGTATACCTTTGTGCCCAGTGCTACAGCTCCTGTCCTCTCTCTCTTAACTTTGCTCATGAAATTGATCACTTCTTCCTTTTCTAAGGTTGCCTCATTTTGCAGGCTGTAACTGAAGTTTGGGGATAATGTTAAGGATGACCACAGCACAAGCATAGTCCAGGAACCAATTAAATATTCTCTATGCTACATGTCAATTTGTAAAAATTACACGTTCCTGTCAGGAGTGGGAGCTGGGGGAGTCTTCTGCGGCTCTCTGTTGATAACCCTGTTTGGTTGTCCCTCTCTCAGACACCTACTTCTTTTGAGCTTCAGGCCGATGTATTCAGCCTACATTAAATCCAGTCTTTGCTATTTCAAAGCTATCTCAAGTTCAAATACATAAACTAAATCCATCACTTTCCCCCCCCCCCAAGATTGGACCTCTTTCGGTATTTCTTAAATGAACAGTTGTAGTAATTTTGCTATTTTCTAATGCTTACAAAGCAGTGATGCATTTATTTAGTCAAGTCATGGAAAAATGTCATATCTAAAGGAGACCCAAAGCAATAGAAATTCTAATACTTTCATTTTAAGTCTCTTGCAAATATTTTAGGTGCTTCGACTACACTATTAACTAAAATAGATTTTTAATCGCCTGTTACTACACAGCCTTTTGACTTCAGAAATTCCTGAAAGGTTCTTGTTTCTCCTACAAATAAATTTTCTTTCAATCCAAGTGTTCTATTCTTTCCTCATTTTATCCCTTTTATCTCCTCTCCCCTGACATACATTACTTGTCCCGTAGGAGACCTGTAAATAGTCACACATTTAACACTCTCTTGCTCGGTCTAATTAGAGACTATTTTCATCCTCTAATGTCTATGATCAACCATTCAATTACCATACCACACCTTGACAATTTTGTCTTTCTTGCCTCAGATGGTGCGTGGAGTGGGGAGAATAAAAGGTGGGTCAAAGGGAGAAGGGTCGATATTAAGCATTTGTGGCAAGAATCCCCTCTCCTAAATCCCTGCATGTTAATAATGCCGCCCCATTACATGTGTGTGTTTCTTGCATTGTGTTTATGTTTTATTAAGAATTGAGTTTCTAAAACATCAGTGAATAAAAAGTTTGTTGAATAAACTAACAAATATTTAATTTTCTGCTAGTAGATACCTTGCATAATTAGTTTGCTGTGTCAGTTTGTAGCTCTATTATGTATATTTGAGATTGAGAGGATTGTTTTGCTTGATTTTTGTCTCATAAAAATAAAAACCCAGGGTTTTCTTTTTTAATTTGAAGTTACTAGAAGGCAACTCCTTATCTCAGCATGCCTTCTGCAATACTTGCCAGTTTCTCAAAATCCATGAGGCCATTTTTATGAATTTCCTAGGGGCTTTGGAGATTTTAGGTTATTTTGAGATTATATAAATTATGTATAATTAAAATATATATACTTAAAATACTTTTTAAATTCTAAAATAAGGTTACTTTTCTGTTCTTGAATCACTCATAAAAAGATGAGGAATAGATACCTTAAGTATTAAGTACTATTTTCAGCTTATATCCTCAATTAAAACTATACAAGTATTTACTCATATCTATACAAATACATTATATATGGATATTCATAGCAAATTTTCTAATATTTAACATATTAAAATATACCATTAATTATGTTATTCTCTTTTTCAAAATACCAGAAAGCAGGAACTTGGGAATTAATGTAACAGGAATGAACATACTATACTTATATAAAGCTACCTATGTTAATCTTAGTAAATATTAAACCCAACTAGGTACTCTACCTGACTTTGTCCCAAAATTAGAGCTTGCATGTTAAAAGAGTCATTTCTAAGTTTACTTTATAGTTCAGCAGCTACAGTTCCTGTGTGAACCTAAGAAGCAACCTGACTTCATGGTCCTGGCTGAGGTGTGCAACTGACAAAAAAACAGGTGGCCAACTCAGGGATGCTGACCATGAAAAATCCATGTTGGGACCAGCAAGGACACTGCCTGCATGCCTTCTTTCCTCTCTCACCAGCACCTGCATGCCCATACTTCCCCTAGGAAGTTCCCTTTCCCTAATTCCCACCAACTTCCCAGGAGAATCACTGGCTTGACCAGAGCTGACAAGATGGGCTTTGGAAAAAGGGTCCCCCATCTTCTAGGTGGCCAGCATCTGAAATAAACCATTTCCTTTCTCACCATCACCTGTCTTGTGTGTTTGGCTTCTGCTGCAGCAATCGGCCAGACCTGCTTTCTATTATAACTGTGAAAAGATTTAAGGCTGAGAAAAGCATGTACTCATCTACCTTAATGTCACTGAATATTGCAAAAGTCTGTAAACAGTACAAAAATTTTATATTTTGTGTGTTATATTAAAGGAGAAACATAGGGATATATTAAGCATCCATCTTGGAAACAGGTATATATTTTCTTGATGTAATAAGTCCAAATAAAACAGCTAATGTTTGTTTGCACTTTCATTATATTATTTTATTTTAAAATATATAATTGATGTTGTAAAATAATATACTGTATTTTATCATGTGGTTAATACTCTCTGCTTCTTTTTGTTCTCTGTCAAATGTATTAAAATGCTCATGTCACTAAATAAATCTTTATTTCCCATAACACTGGTAAATACTTTTTAAAAAAGATATATGGATTGTATGCAAATAAAGATACAAACTTTTCAGTTCCCATTGTTTCCAAACATCTTTAATGTCTCTCATGTTGGAATGGAAAAGCACAGTCCCATCATGTAACTAGCGTTGAAACTGTCCAAAAGCTTGTCCAAGCCCTGGTACTGCTACCTCTTGTCATAAGAGTCCTCAGTTCTACATTTAAAAAATTGAATCACGTGATAAGTTAGAAAATTTTCAACCATAAACATTAGAAAATAAACAAAACTGAGACAGCCCAGTCAATGATATTGACTGTTAATGTTACTTCTACTCCCTTTTCTCAGACAAAGAGTTAAGTAGATGAAAGGACCAACAGGGAATGCCTCCAAGCTGAGACTATACAGAATTGAACTCAGTGTTTGAGCAGCCTCATTTGCAATTTTTATATGAGTTGAGTTTCTGGTCAACTGTCAAAAATATAAATGTCAAACATTATATCCAATGGTTTGCAGCAGTAGCAGCCAGTCTAAAAGTGATTAATGTCACCAATATTCTAACATTAATTATTGTACTACCAAATTTTAAGTTGCTTTTAATCACCTTCGCTGACCAGTAATTTATTTATTCAACAAATATTTATTGAGCTACTACTTTGGAGTTGACACTGTGGTAAGCTTTGGGACAAGGATTCTTACCTCATGTTTCTAACATTGTAATGTGAAAATAACAGACACTAAATAATAAAAAAATAAAAACAATAATTATAAAATAAATTAACACAACATTAAAGTGGAAAGGTAGCTAGTAAAGCTAATTAAAGCTAACAAGTAGTAGCTTTCACGTTGAGACCATGAAGGATATTGAATAATAGTTTCAACTCTATCTTCTACCAAGAAAATTCGGAAAAGAAAATCTCCTGAAAATTAAAAAAAAAAAAAGTGAGTGAGAAAATGAGAAAAGAAAGAAACATGAGCTTATCAGTATCATTATATGTTCCAAAGAACAAGACAGTAAAAACAGGAAAGATTATTCTTTTTTAACTTAAAAAAATACGTTACTGAGAAAATGTTTCATAGATATGGGTTAATAATGCTCTAATTGGTTGAGTTGATTTATTACCAAATTTGTATATTGTCACCTGAACAATAAAAGGACCAAAAGGAAGGATTTCATTCATACTTAGTTGCAAACAAAACACTTTAGACACTTTATTGGTCTTTTTGATGGCTGAGAAGAGGTAAGGAAGAAAATAACATCTTTGAAAATGGCTGAACTAAAAAGTGGTTTTAACGAGAGGAAATATCCCCAATATGAACCATGTTCTGAGTCTCCCTATTTTTTACTTCAAATTTAATTATTTGCTAAATATAATATTCCCTTTATTTCAATTTCTACTCTCTACCTTACTATGACCACATCTACTTATAGTCACTATAATTAATTGGCAAGTTATTTTGCTGTAATCGCATTGCCCTTGTGGTTTTCTTTCTGCACAGGCATTAGGCAAATTGCTCCCTCATACAAGCCATTGTTTTATTAGTCTATTTCTGTTTATAGTGATCATTAAATAATCAAATTAAAGTATCAAATAGACCAAATTTAATTTGTAAAAAAAAGTCTGAGACATGTTCAATATGAGAAACCATAATTAGTAAATCTGCAAAGTCAATGGTATATTTATGTAAAGTCAGCTCAAATAGATTTTCCATTGTTAGACCATTGATTATGTAAATCTTATCTCTAATCTGGGTTTGCTCTGCTAGAACACCAGGACAATAACATATGGTACTAGACTCCGCTGAACTTTAGAGATTTTTTTTAAAGATACTCGAAATCAATTATCTTTATTTAAAGATACTCAAAATGCAACAAAAAAGAGATGTTGATGGCCAAGCAACATTAGAGATATTTTTTTTGTCATTTAAATAATTGATAAAAATTGATGTGTGGTATGTTAGGTATTCTACCCCAATTATTTGTATTAGTTTATAAATAAAGACTTTTCAAAAATGTAATAATCAGATGCTAGTTCTAATCCTGGTACTAGTTCACATCTTTTATTAAAATCTTATTTATATGTAAACACAGAAATAGCTTTAGTTTTTCTGTGATCCATAATAAATTGTGTATTTCTAGAATCAATTCTGATAAATTGAGATACTTCGCCAAACTTTTCTATCTAAAAACATTTATTATAAGAAGCATTCTACATAGGACTAATTCTTATAGTGTCTTTCAATAAAAGACAAGAAAATATTCTAAAACTATATTTAACGAAGAGGTGTTATTGATAAGTGAAATTAACTTGATCCAGTTTTCCAAGGATCTAATAATGCAGAAAAAAAAGTTAAAAGCTGGCAGAATTCATTCAAGTCTCAGCTCTGAGACAAAAGCCTGGGATTCAATTTTCCATATTTACATATCACATCAGGCAGAACTAAAGGGATTTTAGCAAAGTTCTTTTAGTGGTTGGCACATGGGTATTTTGTTTCTCTCAATGTGCCTGGAAAGTGGTGATCCAGCAATCATGTCCCAGAATACAGGAAAAACGTATGAAGCTGGAAATGTTAAAGTCGTGGTATTAAAAATTTTTTGACCATCCAAATATTTTAGAAAAAAATTTAAAAGATTTTATTTATTTCCTTCTAGAGAGGAGGGAATGGGAGGGAGAAAGAGAGGGAGAGAAACATTAATGTGTGAGAGAAATATCATTTGGTTTGCCTCTCGCATGCCCCTAACCAGGGACCTGGCCTGCAGCATAGGAATGTGCCCTGACCAGGAACCGAACTAGAGACCTTTTGGTTTGTGGGATCACACCCAAACCCCTGAACCACACCACTCAGGGCTATTTTAGATAATTCTTGACATATATCTAACTTTAGTAAACCTTTCTATGGCTGGATTGCTGGGATAAGTTAACTGATTCAGAGTAATTAGATGAACTGTCTTGCTGAATCAAATGATTTAATTTATGTTTGCCTGTTGTCTACTATTAAAAATAATATTTTTCCTTAGCCAAGTTGATTTTGAGCTCTTCTTTTCTAATATTTGAATAATAGATGTTCACTGTTTTAAGCTTCTTTGCGATAAGCACTGTACTAAGTATCTGTAGTTTAGATGGGGGAAATCACAGATGTTGGCTGGGGACTGACAAGGCCCACCCACAGAGCTAGAAAGCTGGAGATGGCTGTTGGTTGAGAGCTTCCATTTCTTTCCACCTATACCTCCCCACTATGTGGCTTGAGTTTCCTCTCAGCATCACTTTTGGTTTCTCCCATAGTAACTAATTCAGGATCACAATGTCAAAGCTCTATTCTCTTTTATGAATTAGCCTAGAAATCACACACTATCACCTACTTTGTATTCATTTTGTCATACAGAAATCACCATGATTCAGTATGGAAGTGGGACAATTGGAGCTATCTTGGAGGCTTGTTACCACAAAAATAAAAAACAAATGATTACAGAACAGTATATGAATGCAACCATGACATTATATATAAAGTAGATACATAGTCCAGAAAAGAATAATAAAGTCATAATTGTATTTGAAGAAATAATACAAATTCCAATTTGGAATTAGGCTGGGAAAACAAATAAATTTTCCTAATAAGATGAAATAAGGTATATGAGTGGTCAACTTCTAAAAGCAAGTATTATTTTATTCCTTTTCAATATAATACAAATATGTATCTAAATCTACATTTTGAATGAAAGGGTAGATTATTTTTCACTGGAAAAAAATTACATAATATTGTCAGATTTACAGATAAAATGATTATAATATCTTTGATCAGGTTTAAGACACTTTTTCTTCAGATTTTTTTCTTGATAATAAAAATTTCATTGATGAATTTTTATTCCAGAACATGGTACTGAGCAATTTTTAACAAAATATTACAAATTGTAAGTTGACAAGGTAAAAATGGTGATTGGAATGAATAATTGTCTTACTATGATTAACATGAATAAAAATAACTAAATCAAGGCTATATGTAGATTACAATTAGCCAGTTGTTTGAAGAATCAGGATTTTTGTGTGCATCAATAGTACATATAGATGGCTGGTAAATGCTCGGTACCACTGGGCATATTAGTGTAGTATATTGTATTTTTGGAATGATTTTGACTATCTCAATATTCTGATCATTATTGAAAGTATTAGGGATTTGGATTTTTAATTAAAAAATTATACACTTATTTTTAAGAACAAATAGAAAATGGAACAAAAATATGTGTATTTCATGGATCAGTAAAAATAACAAATCGCAATGAAACATTCATATAATGTTGGAGCTTTTGATGTTTTCAATCAAAACTTGTGGTTAAATATTAGTAAAATATTTAATCCAACATTATATTCTGCAAGCACAATTAGAATACCAAGTTTCCCTTTTCTCTTATTACTCTTTCAACAGTCACTTCTAATGAAGATGGCAGCCATCATTTAAATACACATCATTAGGTAAAGAACATAAATGTCAATAAAACATTTTCTATTAAGTATCAGGCTGATGGCACCATAAAAATGAAAATTTTTCAAGTTGTAAAATATAGTCAAAGTCATAATGGAGTACATTAATATAGTTTGGCATTCTCTCAGTATTCCTTCGTGAACTGAGAAAGAACTTTAATTAAAAATGATTTTGATTGCTTCACATTTATACTAGGAAAAACTTACAGTGTTTTCCAAGAAACTATTCTTCACATGAAATTAAGTTAGATAGATGTACAGGACTTCCAAAGTAGCTTCATTTCATTCTTCTTGAATTTTTTAAATTATTGATACTTATTTGAATTTATGCCACACAAATGGTTTTAATTTGTGTGTGCCTGTTGGTGACATAAACCCCTTCAGGTCATACGTGTTAGTCAATGTTTGTAAAATGTACATTTCTATAATTATTTTAAGAGCACCAAAGGAGCTGACCCAGGCCTACAGGTCAACTTAATGCTATTGCCTTCTCTATGGCCTCCTTCACAACACTAACAAATGACCCTCCAAACTAGCCCAATTTTATTCAACCTACATTTTCTAAAAGTAGAGATCTTCTGAGGGTTTTGGTTGTTTTTGTTTTTAACTATATATCCATGCGCACATTTAACTGTATGTTATAGATAAACAACAAAGAACATTTTAAAAAAGAATTGATCTTGAAAACGCTAACTATAATTTCAAGGAAATTTCATTTCCAATGTGAAGACAAAACAGATATTTTAGTCTTAAATCAGGAATTTTACTACTCTTACTCCTAATGAAAGCGGTAATTCGTCATGAAAAATGTAGATTAGTGCTTACCATTGATTTTAGAGCTTTTTTTCAATATGCTCTGCCAGGAAAATATTTATATTTCGGGGTTATGTGAGCAAAAAAATAAACTAAAATTAGATGCATAAAAATAAACTATAAACCTGAATCAGTCTAAAAAACTTTAAAGGCAATCATGCACTAGGAAATCTAAGCGTTTTGAAATATCACTTTATTTTTTTTGTTCTTTGGTACCTGGCATCAATGTACAATTTTGGAGGAAAATCACAGGAAACTGGGGACACCTGCCCACCACGAAAGGTACAGGAGCTCTCTATGACCGGCAGATGACAGCAACTGCAGCACTGAGGGCAGAACTACCTGCAGTCCTCAAATAAGCAGCTGTTATTTTTAAAGGCAGACGCAGCAGGCACCAGCACTAGGAATTCAAATAGCGTAGAAATCTACAATTTTGCATGAGGAATTAACGTATGTGAATTCTTAAGGAAAAGGAAATATATATTAAAGTTCATCATGATTAGAACTTTAATTAGCAAAAAGCTTGTCTTCACAGATCTTATCAAATAATTTTCATTTGTGAAACTTCCTTGAATTCTCATTTCACTATGCTAGGAAAAAATTCTGGTAAATTTCTACAACTCAAAAGATAATCTCAAATATCCCTTTCACCTAAATCCTTTGGCTCTTGCTTAAAGGAATTATGCGCTATTTGCAGATACGCACAGAAGTAAAAAGTACCACTAAATACCAAGCAATGGCATCCATGAGAGTGACACTGCTACTCTTGTAGAGTTGCAAAATATATTAATTTATACTTTTTTCATTCCATGAACCATCCCATTATTGTATCAAGTAAACAACAACAAAAAAGAAAAACAACATTTTCTAGATGGCACAAAAAGGAGTAAACCAAAAAATTTATGATTTAACATAGTAAAAAATATATATTTCAAATAAACTTCTTATTTCTGCTCTATGCATGTGTTCTTATCTGATATGAGCAAAGCGTGGCCTCTACAATAAGATCTGAAATAATTGTCAGGAAAATCCTCTGAAATGAAGACAGAAATTTCTCATGTTCAAATATTTCAACTCTATATTCAGACATTCTATCCAGTATGTTGGAGACTTATTTAACCCTTCTGGTATGTGGGTTGCTTCATCTGTGTAATGGAGAAAAATAGTATCACCTAAAGACAGAGGTTCTCAGTCACATACTTTTTTGTAGTCTCTCCTACTTAAGATTTATATGTTTTATTTTTAAAAATATCCAGTTACAACAAAAACCCTAATTAGAAAGCTTTCTCCACGTGTAAATTTCGCAAACATCTCTGATTGATGGCTTGTGTTCAAAAGAGAAGTCCTGAATGTCAGTTACATATGGATACATAAGAATAGAGTCACTATATGAGTTTTATTTAATGAAAGTAATACAAACTTCTCACTTTTCTTTCAGAACAAATAAAAGTAAATAAAATAAAATCCTTATTAAAAACAAGAGTTATCCTCTATAATCAATAAGCACAAAAGGCTCTTTTTATTTAGAATATGTTTTATAATTGAATAAATCAGTAAAACACCTAATGCAGTAAGTGTGTAGCAGTTGGTAAATATCACTTAGAAACTTGAATGTAATAGACTTCAATTGATCATGTGATCTGACATCCCACTTATTCAAGGGATTCCTACTGCATTTATAACAAATATGACTCCCAATATGTGATAGGAAGCTCACTACCTCATGATAGAGGTTATGGTGTTATTATTTTTATTTGTTAGTAAATTCTATTTTAAATACAAATACACCCTTTAATAATTTTCACTTTTGAGTTCTTTTAACTGGCTGTGGAGAAAGAGACATTGCATTTACTTTCTTTTTTACACAACAGTCATTTAAATATTTGAAGGCAATATTCATGTTATTCCTTAGCTCTCCAGTTATTCCTTAATTACAAAAAAAATTCAGTGTATTAGATTTGTTTTATTAGGTTTTCTTGTGAGCAGTCAGTTTTAGGTGGCTGTTGTTTTTTGAGAGCAAGTATATGTTGCTGAAGTGATTTGTTGTTGTTAAGGAGAAAAACTTACAAAAATAAATGTTGAAATGCAAAAAATGCTGGTATACTCATTAAAATGTGATTAAATGTTTAAACTTCCAGTACATTAACACTGACATTTTATCTTTTAAACAGTGTCAGGTAATGAAGGTCAACACAAGCAAGCGTTCTGTTTTTGGCCCTTAGTTAGAAGCACACTGTACTTGGACTTCACAGCAGGGAACTGTCAGGCGCTGTTCTCCTCTGTGCTGCTTCTCTCTAAGTACTAGCTTGCAGCTGGCTCCAGCATATGGCAGTGTATGGAGATATTTTCTGGGGTCCACTGCCTCAATCACTGTTTAATGATTAATTACTGCAGTCTGATGTCAGGGTGAGCCATTCAATGCTTCAGGTAAAAGTCTTAACTATAGGAAATGACAGCAGGCAAGGTTTTGAAAGCTGAGTTAACTTTGTATTTCTTCTGATGAATTACTTGATTTTCTATCCACTTATAAAGAGTAAGGTGAAAAAAGACAAAATCGTCAAGTAGCACACACCAACAATGACAGGGGTGGTATTCAGCAGAATGGTCTATGATTGTCACTCACAATGAGAATAGTGCAGACAGATACACAATAACTAACTCTCTACTGGAAACCAAGCAAACAACTTTCAATTGACATTCCAGGGCATAATGGATCTGAGCTGTGAAAAGATTCTTTTAACAATGTTCCTAGTAAGCAAATAAGGGTGAGATAAATTTTCCACCAGTATATGTTTTTGAACTCTCTATACACTGAAGAAAGAGGTGGCAATATTCTCTAGTTATACTTACCAATAAAACAAATAATCTGGTAAAAAGTCCAATTCAGTATTAAGTTATAGTAGTATAATTGTCTGTTTTCACTTCTCAATAATTACCAATTACTCTGAATCATTTATATTGAAGTAAGTTTTATTCTTAAAAAACAACAGAAATTAGTTAACCTAATCTAATTATGCAACTGAAAATGAACTTCAGATTCTGAGAAATTTAGATCACAATTTAAAATACTCAAAGAATTATTAAAATTGTAATGAATTAAACTAACCTATACTTTATGCATAATATTAATTATTGTTACTTTTCTACGAAGTAAATAATTTTGTAATTTTTTTCATTTGATGTCTATTTTTAAAATTATAGTTACTCCGAAACAAGCTCAAAATATTTGTAGGGGACCACAGATATTTTAAAAATTCTGCTAAATAGCTATTATTCAATAGTATTTGTCACTATCATTTGCATACATGTTAGCAATGGAAATATTTAGGAGTGTGAAATAATTTACTGACAATTAGGATTACAATTCTCATTTGTTGAATGGGGTCCAGCAGATCACCAACCCGTAAATGAATTTTTTCAAATGGACATTTATGAATTTACCACTTAGAACTCAGAATATCCTTTTCATTTAATAATTTACAATATTGGTTATATTTCTGGGTTAAACTGCCAAAATATCTTTAAGTTAAAATTGAACGTGTATATTTACAATAAAATATAGTAGTGAATATTACTGTCAAACAATGTATGGTATTACAACTATAAAGTTAGTAATATTTAAGTGTGCTTTTAAAAAAACTGTTGCATAGATTTCAATTTTGGGTTCAGGGATCACATGTATTTCATTCAAAATTCTGAGCAATGAATAAGAATTTGCCTTTCATGTTTAACTCTCTCCTTCAAATTATTGCACAAATACATATGAAGAGCAAGAGGAGTCCTAATGTTGTTAATTTTAAATATGTACTAATCATGTGTTAAGTCACATGGTTGCCTCTGAGAGAGGCAACCATGTGATATTAAGATGATATTACTATTAAGATGACTTTTGTTTTCTCTGTCATAGGTAGATATAGAGGAAAGGAAATAAAAATTGAAATTAAATGAATTTAATTAAATAAATTTCAATTAAAATGAAAATTATATACAGACCCCACAATTTGGTAGAAATATTCCCCATTTTTACAGATTTATTCTCCCAAACATTTAAGTAAGTATTTTTAAAGCTATTAGAATTATAAAAAAGGCTATTTACTTTGCTTCTGGTCTGTATGTCTAAATCATTTAAATATTTCACCTTCGTTTTAGATCACTGTTGCTCATTTTGAGGATCAATGAATGAATTCCAAGAAAGACAGAAGAGACAGAACTTCCAAACACCAAATATAGATGATAAGAGTTGCATAATTTGACCTATCGTTATTCTTTTTTTATTGTTGTTCAAGTACAGTTGTCTCCATTTCCCACCCACCACTGCCCCCTGCCCCACCCATCCCCACCTCCCACCACAATCCTACCCCCCTTTGGCTTTGTCCATGTGGCCTTTATATATGTTCCTTGATGACCCTCCCCCTATTTTCCCTCATTACCCCTCTCTTACTCCCCTCTGGTTATTGTCAGTTTGTTCTTTATTTCAGTGTCTCTGGTTATATTTTGCTTGCTTGTTTGTTTTGCTGATTAGGTTCCACTTATAGGTGAGATCATATGGTATTTGTGATCCACCACCTGCTTTTTTCACTTAGCATAATGCTCTCCAGTTCCACCCATGCTGCTGTGAAGGGTAGGAGCTCCTTTTTTTTTTTTTTTTTTTCCTGCTGCATAGTTTCTATTGTGTAAATGTACCACAGTTTTTGATCTACTCATTTAGGGATGGGCACTTAGGTTGCTTCCAGCACTTGGCTATCGTAACTCCAAGAAGAAAAACAATCCAATTAAAAAATGGGCAAAGGACCTGAACAGACACTTCTCCAAGGAAGACATACAGAGGGCCCAGAGACAAGTGAAAAGATGCTCAGCATCACTAGCCATCAGAAAGATGCAAATTAAAACCACAATGAGATACCACTTCACACCAGTCACAATGGCCATCATAACCAAATCAACAAATGAGTGCTGAAAAGGTTGTAGAGAAATGGGAACCCTAGTGCACCATTGGTGGGAATGCAGGCTGGTTCAGCCACTGTGGCAAACAGTGTGGAATTTCTTCAGAAAACTAAAAATGGAACTGCCTTTTGACCCAGCAATTCCACTGCTCGATTTACATCCTAAGAACCCTGAAACACTAATTCAAAAGAACCTATGCACCCCAATGTTCATGGCAGCAAATTTACAATGACCCATTGTTATTATTATATCTTTTCCAAGCTCCCCACAATATTGCCATGGTTTAGCTCTGAAATGTTATTACTTGGAATAGCCACAAAACTCATTTTGGGCTTGGCTTAGGTGTACAAGAGACAAAGAATGAGGGATCTGATGAAGGGAAAGATTTGGGATACACCTATTTTAGAGGATCCTGTCGATAGTTACAGCATAAAGTTAAGAATTACTGATACACGTTAATCGTGGTGCTTGTTGAAGTGACCCTGCAATCACAAGGTCAGCAAGTGCAGTATGTAACCACAAATATTAAAAAAGTACCAAGCTCATTCAGCCTACTCTAAACCTGGGATAGAAGCATTCTAATTTCATTTGGTTATCTGGCATATTTATATCCCCAATTTAATGAAGCCTGAAGAGTCAAACGAGTAGTGTTATGATGAGTTAACACCACAGCTTTGATTGCTCACCATCCAAATAGCAAAATTTCCTAATATCTTTTTATGGGACTTAAAAGACATTAAACTAAATATGATTGCTGCTCCATAAAATGGTAGGATAGTTTTCCATATACTGTATATATGCAAATACAATATCCCATCTCAACCTCCAGTGCCCATAGTCAGTTACCCTCACAGCTTAGATTGAATAACTATTATTGGTTTACATGGTTCTAAATCTTGCATTTTGTGTAACTAAGACAGAGCTAAGCTTTCAAAAAATAGAACAATGCCTTATTCACAAAACCGTCTTGTTTAAAAGCTTTGCCTCATTATGCAAAGTATTCTTACCCATTTGAAATAAATTCATAATACACAGAGAAGACAATGCATATGACCAGAAAATTACTGGGGAATCTTTTTAGTGTCAGATGTTTTATATATCTCTCATTCCTTCAGAGAAATGTTGAGCTTGGGGTAGGGGGTTCAGAAGAAAAGGGAATTATATTCTGAAAGTACAAACTCCAATGAGTATATACTGTAGGGACATTTAATTTCTAGCTTTTAAGAGCAGCCGTAAATGTATAAATCACTATTTTATCATCCACTCAGAAATCCGCAGATTACAAAGCCCTCATATGGTTATGAATGCCAGTAGATATACCTCAGAATTGCAAATACTTCTTGTGATGTTCATTTTTTTTTTTCCTTCAAATTAGTTGGTGTAAAAAGAATTGTGTAAGTTAGGTTCATGGAACAATACCAAGGCAAAGCCTGAAGATATAGCTAAAGAATATGCCTTCAGTCATATGAAAGGTTTTCCCTGTCCCCCACCCCTTGTGATATGCTCAGTAAACTTCCCTTTATGGCTTTCTCCACTTTTTTCACCTACAGGATGACAACCGTGACAATCACATTTCATAGAAGTATGCTCTTTGATGCGCTGATGTGTAAAATGGGTTTACTGCACCTAAAGCTTCTCTTTACTGGGGAGACTATCTCAGAATCACTTGCCTGTATTGATAAGCACAACTCAAAACAGCCTTAACTGGGTAAGCATCGGAAGGTGGGATACTCGTCTGTACTACCCAAGTTTGCCAAACTCCTTTTTACTTTGTCTCTTAAGTATGTATTCTCGGACAAAATTTTCATTATCACGGATAGGACCTGGAATTCTATTTATTTTTATTTCCAACCTATTTCCATCCACCAGTCTTTGACAGTAATTTTGAAATAGGAATAATATTTATTTTGAAAAGAAATGAAATTTAAAGCTGCAACACTTTTCTAAGTCTTAAAATGAGCATCTTCTCATACTTGAATCTAATTACATTGATTATACTGTACAGTGTCAAAATTTAAATATAAAATTTAAATTACCTGTATGTAATATAGAAGGCAAGTGTTTAGAAATCTTTGAATGAAAATTAAAGTTATCATTAATCATATCATTGAAAAACCATATAGAAGAGCCAGTGGAAATAGGATATCAAAATGGCTAGACACCAAAACATTAGAGAGTTAAGGTCCAAACTGAGTAGAAGTACACGTATACCAACTTTTATAAGAAATTTCAGAACTATTAATATCCCCCCAGCCATATTAAAGACTAAAAATAGGGGTCACAGTGCAGATAAATTAGAATATTTTTGTGAGGAGGATGTATTTCAAGAATCTGTGAGAAACCTTCATCCTGGCTAATGAGATATGATGCTTCCAGAAAGTATCCTGCCTTACATTTGGGGCACATAGTAGACTAGGGTCTCATCCCTACCTAAGAAATGTAGAAAACAAGAGTTTAACTTTTATAGTGATAAAGTCAGGAAACTTCACGACAGTAATATACGACACTGCATTTTCTGGATTTGCTGGAATGAGGATGCAAGTGTTCTATGCCCAAGGCTCAAGTCACATGAAAGGGTGAGGTGTTGACTTAAACTCGTCTTGGATTCTGTCTAAAAGAGCTACCTACCTAAAAGGTAATGAGACCTACAAGAAACTGGTAGAAAAATTCTAGGGGATAAGAAATGATTTTTTTAGTTTCCCTGAAAAAGGTATCTTCAGGGGAGAAGAACACGGAATCTCAGTAAATCGATGAAAGATTTTGGAAAAAATGAGACATATTTCAACTTCAGAAAAACAGATACAGCTCAGAGGGTATCATCTAAGTAAAAGTGTTTCTTTTACCTTTACGATTTCTCAAGTTGTTCCCTCTGACCCTTCATGTTTTCCAAACTGGCTAACAAAGCAATGCGTGCGGTTGGGATGTGGTTACAAAACCAAGTTTAAGATGGAGAGCCGGAGAAGAAGCCAACGAATGCCCTTATACCAACGGGGTCCCAAAATGAAACAAGTCCTACCTGGGTAGAGAAGGAAAATATTTAATGCTGAAACAAACCAAGACTTAAATAAAGGATACTAAACTATGACACATGTCCTCTAGCACCATTCTGCAATGATACTTCAAGGATAAAAGCTCAAGCATTTGTTGTCTCAATATTCTAGTAAGTAACAATTTTCTATTTTTGGACTAACACAAACATTCATCTTAATTGTGATCTGTAGTTATTAATAACCAACAACTTCTAGCCAAAATAAGGGAAAGGGTGCCAGATAACTTATTTGTTTCTCTGGAAATACATTTATTTTTGCTTTCATTGTGAAAAATGTTTTTGCTGGGTAAAGAAATATACATTGACATTTTTTCACAGCATTTTTCAGATAAAATTCTGGTGTTCTTCAGCTTTAATTGTTTCCTTTGAGAAAGAGCTATCAGTATGATTGATTGACAATGTAGAGCCAATAAACTCTTTCTTTTGTTGCATTCAAAATAATCTATGTGTTTTTTTTTAATTATCAGTTTTGTGGGATGTCCCTATATATGGTATTGTTCAGTTTCTTAGAGATTCTTACCTCTGTGCTTGATATATTTCATCATTTTGCAAAATGTTAACCTTGTCTTTTTAAATATTGCTTTCATTATCTCTTTTTTTCTTGATATATCAGTTGCATGGAATTTTTTTTTATCTTTTCACAATGTATGTCCTTTGCAGTTTTTTTTTTTGTATTGTACCTTGTCTTGTCATTTCATGCTTCGATTTTATCATTTAACTCTAATCACTTTTTTTCTTCAATTGTCTCGGATGGCTGTTAAGTCCATTAACAGAGTTCCGAATTTCAGTTGTTTTATTTTCAATAAAATTTCTATAGTTTCTTGTTTTTGAATTGTTTGCCAAACTCCTCCATTATCTTGAACACAGTAATCACATTTTTATTTAAATATGCCTTTATAATTTTATTCATTTAACATATTATTTGTTTGATTCTTAATTTTTGTGTGTACCTGGTTATTTTTTATTGAATGGTGGCCATTTAGAATGAAAATGTAAGAATCACATAAAGCTCTGGATTATATGATCTTCATTCACTGAAGGTCCACTTTTGATTTTGGCATGAGATTGAGTTGGGCATACCTCACTTTTATCTAGTCAGATACTGAGCTGATTTAAAAATTGACTTCAGTCCTTAAGAGCGCAACTCTATATTCTGTTTATCTTCCTCTTACAAAGTAGCTCTGAGGGTCCCATTCTGCAATGCATAGAATTTACCAGGGCACTGCTGTTTGGTAAATTTTGGACTTTAATTTTTACATTTCTAACTCCATGAAACTATCAAAAACTTCTCAATATTTCAACTATAATTTTGAAATCAATAAAAAAACATTACTGAGAAAGTGGTGCTAATCTCTTACTCTGTTTATTGGGCTTCCCTTATTTCTAAAATTTTATGGTTGCCTGCAAGTGTTGGTCACCTAGATGGCTCTCTGATGCCTTTAAATAAATATACAGCAGTATATACATCTATGTATACTTATGTTAAGTGCAAACATATATATAACATAAATAGTATATATATAATATAGTATATATAATTATAGTGCAAATTTGTGTGTATATTATATATAATTATATTTATTGTTTTCAGTGGGAAGACGAGTGTAAAATGGGTAGCCTTCCATTGTTAGATACAGAAACTATGACTCATTAAAAAGGAAGAGAGAGAGAATATATACACTTTTGGAATTTATAGTTAATTCTGGTAAGAATGTTTGACTCATTTGAGTCCTAGATTTGGAGTGAGGTATCTGTGGTCCATTAAATAGGTTTATTAGAAAATTAAAAAAAATGTTTTAAGTAATCTTAACAGATATGATCATTTGTGCCTGAAAACTTTTGTTATATGTAGCTACCAAGTTCTGATGAGAAAACTTCCTCTTATAAGTATGGACAGTTCTGAGAGAGTGATGCAGTCATTTGTGCTGATGTCAAGGAGATTTCTGCGGCAATGCTGCATAAGTACCGATACGGTCACAGTCTTTGCATGTAACAGAGGCAGTGGAGGTTGTGTGTTCTCATGTCTGGTCTACAAGGTGTTGCAGACACAAATAAGTATAATTTGTTCTTTGGCATGTCAATTGTGTTTACAAATGTTATCCCTTGTTAAATCTGGAATAATAATCTCATCAGAGTAATGTCTAATTTAGAAGTAAAAGACAAAATATTAATGAAAAATAAAGTTTCCAATGATGAGGCATTAGTTGTAATTATAATTGCAGTATTTGGATAATTATTTATCTGGGATAATTTCAAGTTATACTCCTTCTTAAACTCATTATTTCATTTACATAGTGTAAGTGAAATACACATTTACACAGTTACATATTGTAAAATGATTGGACAAATAGATTGCAATTAAACAGAATGGAAAGAGTTTTCTCTATACGGTTTAAAATTTAAAATCCTAAATGGTTAAAAGTTCTAATAGAAAACTCAGAATTAGATAAAGGCAGAATTTTGAGATATGTGTGTGAGAGAAAAGTAAAACTGAAAAAGGTTTTAGTCTTTTATTGCTCATACTCTCCTCTATTCAATGTAAAATTACAAAGAAAAATAATAATCATAGTATTTGTACATTGGCACACTTGTATGCATATATCTATACACTGTTCACTATTTTAACGATGCTTGATGGTTGATGTGCTCACACTATATGTTGGGCATCGTTGTAACCCTCTGCAGTCCTTCGAGAAGCATGCGATCACCTCCCCCAGTTTTTAGATGGGAAAATTAATATACAGAGATGTTACATGGTTTTTTCAGTTTAATAAGAGCTAATTATTTCAGTAGGCCCAACTGCAAAAGGCTGATGTTTATGAACTACCTTCTGAAGTCTAGACTCTAGAGCCCAAGATTTACTAAGATACAAAAGATACAATATTTTAATAATTCAGTTAATAATTTGTCCATATTAAATAGCAGTGTTAGTAAAAATTTCATTTATGTTATACTATAAAATGCAAATAGGCTCTCTATGCTAAGTTGTCAAAAAGTAATACACACTAACTGTATGTAAATGAAGAAAGGTAACTAATTATAAGAAAAAAATTAAAGTTTACTGCTTACACTGGTCTACATGTTATCACTTTAATTGCTTTTAAACACTGTTTTAAGTTGTGTACATTAAATATTTCTTTTTAATGCAAATACAATTTGCACTGAGATACAGTGGTTTCTATAAACTAATTTACTTCAAAGAAACAAAAGTACATGGAAATAGACAGAATTGTTCTTCCACTTCCAAGAAGCCTTCTGAGCACCGGAAGAGTTCCGAATCCAAGCAGATATAAAAAGTATTTAATTAAGGAATATTAAATATTAAACAATCATTAAATATATTAAATATTATATGTTTAAATATTACATTTAATGTAATATAAATTATATAAAAACTGATATATTCAATATAACATATTATATAAATTATATAAAATATAACAAGAAATATAATGTGAAGTACATAAAATACAATATAAATTATATAAAATGGATATATTCAAGAAATTTATGTGCATGTTACTTCACTAAATAAAAAAGACAAATATTTGGATCAAATTTGTATCAAAACAATAATTTTGAGGCTCTTAATTTTTCAGGACAATCCATGGTTCTTTAGTTAAATGGTATGGATACCTAATTGCTAAGTTTTTTGGCAATTTGTTGTCTTCAAAATAACAGTATCATGTTTACCAGAGGGAAAGGGTTGAGGAGTCTGCCAAGGGTAAAGGAGCCAAATATACGGTGACTGAAAATGATCTGACTTTGGGTGGTGGGTACATGATGCAATATGCAGATCGTGTATCCATATTTGAAAACTATATAATTTTATTAACCGATGTCACCCCAATAAATATAATAATAAAAAAGAATGAAAGACAACGAGGTGGTATATCTATACAATTGTATGTAGTAGCAGGATAATAATAGACACACAAAAAATAGAATTAAGAGTCAAAAACAACTTTTGCACTTTTAATTGGTTGTTATTTTACAAAGGTGCCAGGATGATTCTATAACAAATACAACTTTTCCATAAATAGTGCTAGTATCATTATATATTGTCCCTCTTTGTCTCTGATAATTTTGTCTTAAAGTGTACTTTGCTTGATATTAGTATTGCCACTCCCACTTTTTTTTTATTAAATTTTGCATTACATAGCTTTTCCATCTTTTTACTTTCCAACTACTTGTATCATTATATTTGGATTGGGTTACTTATAAAGAAAATATAGTTGAGTCATACATTTTGATTCACTTTCTCCGTATCTATTAATAGGTGTACTTAGGCTATTTAATTTTTTTTTAATTTTTTTATTATTTTTTTAATCAGTATTTTTTAATTGTTGATATTGTACAGTTTTCTGTCTTTTACCCCGCCCCAGCCCACCACCCCAGCCCTCCCCACCTTCCTCCCATTTCCACCCCCCATAGTTTTTGTCCATGAGTCCTTTATACTTGTTGCTCTAAACCGTTCCCCTTTTCCCCTGAAATTCCCTCCCCTCCCACTCTGGACACTGTCAGACTGATCTCAAATTCAGTGTCTTTGTTTATATTATGCTTGTTTGTTTGTTTTGTACTCTAAGAAGACAAGCAACCCAATTAAAAAATGGGCAAAGGATTTGAACAGACACTTCTCCAAGGAGGACATACAGAGGATCCAGAGACACATGAAAAGATGCTCGATATCTCTAGCTATCAGAGAGATGCAAATTAAAACTACAATGAGATACCACTTGATACCAGTCAGAATGGCCTTCATAAACAAAGCAACAGACAGCAAGTGTTGGAGAGGTTGCAGATAGGCTATTTAATTTAATGTAATTACTGACACATTAAGGTTTATGTATGCTATTTGATTTTTCTATCATGTTAAAATAGACATATGAGGCTGGTCCACTTGTAGTACAGGCCTCCTCGACAAGGTGAGTGTTCTAGGACCCCATCTATATCAGTGTACCAGCTGGTGTTGTAAGAAGCTGCATTCGGCTTCAGTGAATTTTTTTTGAAGACTCTCTTCAAAGTGTTTGCCCATTTCATATGGGTGATTTATGATTGCACCTGCCCACACCGTGCTAAGTGGTTAGCAGTTTTTGACCAAAAAAGGCATGATCCCTCTACTCAGCCCTCCCTATTTACCCAGTCTCACACCTAACAACTTTTTTGTTTCCCTGAATGAAAAAAGAAAGTACTCAGAGGGAAACATTTTGCCAGTGTGGAAGAGGTGAAACAAAAAATGGCGCATGTACTAAAAGACGTCAAAATCAAGTTTAAAAACTGTTTTGAGCAGTGGAAAAAACATCTTATTAGGTGTATTTCATCAAACAGAGAGTACTTTAAAGGTGACAGAAGTTCAAACATGTAAGAATAAATACACAATTTTTTACAAATGAATTCTATTTTTTGGGTCCCCCCATAATATAAAATTTACCATGTAAGAAGTTCAAAGTGTATGGTCCAGTGCCTCTTAGTAGGTCCACATGTTGTACAACCATCACAACTATCTAGTTTCAGGACACTTTTATCACCTCAGAAGGAAACTCCCCACCTGTTAAGGAGTCACTCACCATTCTCCCCTCTCAACAGCTACAACCAACAATAAATTTGATTTCTTTTCTTTGGATTTCCTTATTCTGCATAATTAAAATAAATGGAATTATACCATATGTGAATGTTTTGTCTGCTTCTTTAAATAGCATGTTGTTTTCAAGGTTTACAGCCTATATAGGTACTTGATTCCTTTTTATGGCTGAATATATTCCACTGCATTTATATGAGGTCTATCCAGAAAATATCTAGCCATGTAATGTGAAAAAATAGAGCTATGTATTGAAGAAGATATAAGAAACATTGTACACAGGACAATGATGGTTCAGTCCCCTTCAAACTAGGTACCTTTGGACCTCACACAGTTCTCTGATCTTTCTTGATTGCAGCACATACACGTTCAACATTTTCAGGTGTTCTGCTTGTCTCAGGCCTTCCAGAATGTGGGTCACTTTCAACAGATTCTCAACCATCCTTGAAGTGTTTGTGCCACACTTTTATTTTCACTGTTCTCACTGCACCATCTCTGAAAGCCTTCTGGATCATCAAAATAGTTTCTGTGGAGGAATGTTCAAGCTTAACACAAAAGTCGATGCAGATGCTCTACTCGCTCAGTCATTTTGAATGCAACAGCCACACAGTACACATACTCACTCAATGGCAGTCTACAGCCCTCACTGACTACTACACTGTAGTCATTGTTCATGCATGTGCATTCCAGTCCACTCTCCTTGGCTGCCAGGTTACATCGATATCTCACAAACTGTTTGCATTATATTACCAGTGGCTGGAATTTTTCTGGACCGGCCTCGCATACCACATTCTGTTTCTTCATTTATCATTTGGTGGACATTTGCATTGATTCCATGGTTTTTTGTTTGTTTGTTTGTTTGTTTTTTGTTTGTTTGTTTTTTTTTGCTATTGTGAACATTGCTGCTATAAACATTTGGGTACAAGGGCTTATTTTTAGTTCTCCCCTCTTCACTAGGCCTTTCTGACACCACCTAAACCTGAAAGAGGGTGACTGCCTCATCGTTACTGAGTAGAGGAAGCAGTTCAGGCTTTTCACATGATCCCCACTGTTATCGTGGAGAAAAGGAGATTACCTAACAACCCAGGAGGATGCAAGTCTTGGCTCCCAGCCAGGCCTTCTTTGTCATCCCCTGGGTGGGGATTAGGATGCTCTGTTACAGCATCCCAAAGGTGAGAAGTCTGGGGCTCCCATCTGGCCTTTGCTGTTATGGGTGAACATGGGGCCACAGGGGGAACTGCACGGAATTCACCGTTATTTTGGTTTTTGCATCCTAAAAGTCCCTGGCCAGTCTGTTTCCTTCACTCCAACTTTCAGAGTCTTTCTGTTTTTGTTTGCCATACAATGTCCAAGGTTTTTAATTATGCTTAGTAACAGCAATAAAATGAATGGTGTTTCTTCCATCTTCCTGGAAATAATAATCCCTGATTTCTTTTTATTATGTAGGGAAATAGCAATTAGTTGCCAGAAGCTCTTAGTTGTTGTCCTTCCATGTGAAACTCTCTAACCCTTCCAGATAGGCAATGTAGTCGCTTATCTGACAGCTCACTTCTGAGTATGAGTACACCTAGCAAATCATGTAAATAATGTATCTGCAACATTCATACCATTTTACTGGTCGTAGTCCAGGCATTCCATCTACCAGAATTATCGCTTAAACTTCACAACTGCACATTTTCAAGATAAAAACTTTGGAACAATAAAAGTGGTCAGATACCATAATTTAGTTAAGTGTGCATACTTCATTTCAGAAAGTGCTCACATAGGGCCTGTACCTAGGTGCTATAAGACCTATCTTATACCTAGGTCCTATACATGGTATCTGAGCCCAAGGGCCAGCAATCCTGTTTATTAATCAAAATAGTAATTTTGGTTGCCATAGGATATAAAATAAGAATCAACTACTAATATAAGTCTGAGATTATCTGTAATTTTTAAATTAGTATCATCCTATGTCTGCATATTAATATTTTTACCAAGTATTAAAAGTCAGTATTAAATTCATTGTAAATGAATATCAATTATATGCAGCAATTAACTGTTAATTTAAATAATACATGAACATACTTTCATGCTTTTTAATTTTGAGTGATCTGATTTTTAAGTACCCATTAAACCAGGATATGATTTGGCAATTTTAAAAATTAATCATCCATATTGACAGTTTCAAAAATTAGAGTAAATGTTTTTGTTCTATAATCTTACTTTTTAACTAAATAAAAGTTGCTGCATCAAGTTTTAGTATCATTTAAAAATATGTCCTTGTAGAAGCCATAAATGTTGATATTTTCAGCAGTGTAAATTTATAGCGACACTGAAATTTTATGACACCATAAAAGTCCCTACTTATGATGACATCTAGAGCTGCATTTTCACAGAAATACAAGACTTTGTATCTTTCAAATGAATGTTTTTAAATATTTTATTTATTAATTTTTAGAGAGAGGGGAAGGACAGGAGAAAGAGCGGGAGGGAAACATCAATCTGTTAGAGACACATCAACCAGCTGCCTCTCTCACACCCCCTACTGGGGACCTGGCCTGCACCCCAGGCATGTGTCCTGACTGGGAATCGAACAGGAGCCCCTTTGTTTTGCAGATCAGCACTCAGTCCACTCAGCCACACCAGCCAGAGCAGAATTTGTATCTTAGACATGTGGTTTATCCTCTATGATTTCTCACAAAGAGGAAACTGGGGTAACCAGTATTTCCAAACAAGTCAAATATACATGTCATAGGTATTTAAAGGTTTGGTTTCAGTCCTTTAATATCTGGCAGCCGAAGAATCTGTATATGTTACTTTTTAATCAAACCTAATTAGATGATGAGAAGGAGATGCTTAGCTAGCATCTCGTAGATGAGTCCATTAATGGAGGAAAGAGCAAATTTTTACAGAAACAAAGCTATTATCATTTACATACCCAGAGACTTCCTAGGCTTGTTGTAGTATTAATCTGCTTGATTAGGTACAAATTTTAAACTAAAATATTTAGGCAAAATGACAGATATTTTATAGGAAGTACTCTTTTAAAACTTATTTGAAGTTGAAATGAGACAATACTTATAACAGGTTAAATATAACTAAAATATTTGTTAGTTTCTTTCAAGATACATTCATACTTATAATTTTTAAATTGTTTTATTTTTTCCCACATTTTACTGTTGTTCAAGTATAGTTGTCTCCATTTTCCTCCCACCACTCTCCCCTACCCCAGCCATCCCTACTCCCCCCCACATCCTACCCCACTTTGGTTTTGCTCATGTGTCCTTTACACAATTAAATCTAATCAAATGCTGGCTGCCTGTTCTCAAAGAGATGGCTATAAAAGTCTCAAAAGTTGTGTTTTTTTATGAATTACCCTTCACTGATCTCAAACTATCTAGAGGAACAGAAAAATTGTGAGTTCCAGGAATAAAATGACTTTTGTCAGATTGCTCATTCCAAAGAAAAAGTAACTTTATATATGAAATATAGAGCAAAAGGTTGAAAACTATTTTTAAATACAGCACTTGTGTCATCTCACTATTTATCATGAAAAATTTTCTTAGAATATCCATATGTTTGAGGAAAATGTTTACTTCTAGTTACTATTACACGGTAATAATTGGTATAATTGGTAATATTGATATGTATGTTACACATGCACATATAGTATGCAGTATAATGTGTATTATATACTATAAGAATATATGTAGTATATGATAATATTATATATTATATATAGTATAATATTGATATGTGTACTATATTAGTGCTATGAAGCAACTTGGAGCTGTTATGTGAATGCAAGTTATGAGTAATAATTTAATTTCATATAAAGTGTCCAATGCCATTATGATAATAGTGTTGATGTATGTGATAATTCCAACTACAGTAAATTATACCATATTAACTCTTAAAAAACATGAAACAATTTAAGATATTTCTATTATGCTATTGTCATTTGTTGGTGGGGAGAATTTTTTTGGTATTTCTCAATTTTTGGTTCTCAGCTTTAACTTTGTCCCTTATTGGGGCCTTCTGCAAACATTCTACACTAATATTCTTAATCACAGAACCATTTATATTTTCTTTTTAGCACTTGGCACTTCCTTATCTGCTAACATTTTATGAATTACTTTCCACAATAGACCTTAACCCCCACGGGGAGAGGTACTTAATCTCTTTTACATTTACATGCACTAGGCAATACAGTGCTTAGTGCTTGACAGGTATACATTAAATATTGTGCATTGGAGGAAAACAATAGACATTACTTTTTATAATTAATTATCGAATATTTTAATTCTTTACTTAAAGCTATTCATTATGTGATCAATCTTCTTACTTTACCACATATGAATATTTAATTAAAGTATGAATTAACTGAATTGTAAATTCTACATACAGTTTTAAAAATGAATGACATTATATGCATAAACGTGCATTACTAATGATAGATAAAACTCATGTAACTTTTACTAAGTACTATTATAGGCAACATGTTAGGATTTTATAATCATTATTTTATATAACCCTCAAACGGTATAAATAAATATTATTTTTAACATTTTATAGAGACCAAATGGTGTGCCCTCAGGGGAGAGTGGAAAGAAGGCGTTTGTGAGAGCATGAAACATCGTGAAATCGAGTTAAGTAATGGAGCATAAGAGGAGGACAGGGAGTGAGTGCAAAGGAGCCACGCTTTAACGCTAAGCAATAAATTTGAATTTTGTCAACCGCCAGATTATTTTAAGAACTTTTAGATACATGTATATATTTTATGTAGATGTGTACTCATCAAATCTTTCAATGTTTTTAATTTCGGTGAAGTCATGTTGCTCACAGAAAGAGAAACTGAGCCTCTAGAGGTTGGGCAGATTGCCCAGCACAAGAGTTCTGCGTCCAGGTTCAAATTCAGCCAGTTTGACTCAGCGCCTAGACTTTCAGCACTACTCGATTGCTAAGGGTAGAAATGTTTTCTTAAAAATCCTAGAATTCTATTTTTAAGGCAGACTTTTTACAATCAAATTAATCTAATCACGGTGACGTATATTGGTTGCTAATAACATGGCATGCTCCTGGAAAGGCAAAAGAAAGCCAAAAACCCCTTTCTCTAATAATAAGAAGGAGGCTTACAACTGGCAACTAGTAAGAGGAGACACATTCACTTCTTAGATTATTATAACGCTTTCCTTTCCTTCAAGGGAAAGGTGTGCTTATTAACAAGAAGAATGGATTTATTTTCACAGGCAACTTGCACTTCTGGTGGAGGACTGGACAGGAACTGGCTTACTCACATTTATACTTTGCACTAAGCAAGAGTCCCTGAGGAGAACACGAAAAGATACTCACTGTTTTCCAGAAGAACTGCTGAAATTTTCAAAACCCAGGAACAAATCAAGGGGGAGAATTTCCTGTGAGCAGATTGAGATATTTTTATGGTGAGTTGGAGGGGTCTCCAACTGCTATTCTGAGTGAGACTGGCAATGAGTTCAGAGGACCCAGAAGAGACCAGGACAAGTTAGAGTCTCAATGAGTACATGCAGGAGACCTGTCCTTGCAGAAGTCTGCATCTCCCTTTATGCAACCCAGGGGAAAGTTTAGATTTGAATGTAAAATTTTAGCTCTTCTATAGTGTGATACTGTGAAGTTCTTGCAAGATTTGTTGAGGCTTAGAGCTTTCTGTATCTACATTACAGTCTAGGGGCCTCGCAAGTCAGTGGCTGGTGGGCAAGCAGGTCACCACATCTCCCTGTGTCCCCCACAGAAAGTGCTGGAAGAGTGATGGCTCTTCTCCGTGGATGACAACATTGTATCAGTCACCATCAGGTGAAAAAGCCATTTCTGGGGGAGTGTTATAGAAGTCACAGACTCACAGAAGTGGGTAAGGCAATACTTTCTGATTACTGCTTACTCCCATTCCATCCATTCCCAACAGACAGTCCTTATCACAGGAAGACTTAAGAAAGTGTTCTTGTTATACTCAGTTCTACTAGAAATCAAATTCTCATATGCCATAGGTGTTTATTTGTTTCGAGTGGCTAAGTGAATGGGATACAATCTAGCAATCTCTCACTGTCTCGCTTAGCTCTGTGTTTCCACTGCTATTCAGTGATTTTTCCAGTGTCGTCAGATTAAGGAAAATCAGAAGATAATCACCCCAAGCTCTTAACAAACCTTTATTATGAGATAAGATAACAGGTAAATTTAGTAGACTGATGTAACTATGCTTTCCCAGAGAATAATTTTGGAACATTATTTTTTTTTGTTTTCACACTACTTGAATAATTTCACCTGTATTGATAATTGCAAGAGGAGACTAAATGGAGTAATACAGGTGGAGAAAAATCAGAATGAAAAGAAAAGGGAAACTTACCCTCGAGGGCCTCCCAATAGAGGATTCCATCCTTATTTCTCTGAACAGAAAAATTATTTTCTTCTTCTGAATAAAACCCTATCTTGTGGATAAGGGTAACTTATGTAAAGGGAATTGAAAATGAAGAAATTAGCAGTATGCATCATTGTTAGTAATTTAGTATATGTATGTATGTATTTGGTGGGGAGCCGAGAGATGGGAAACACAAGAATAGAGAATGGAATAAGTCGTAACACTGATCTGTCAGCACGACAAGACTAAACAAATTGCACTTACCTTATTTGCATTGCAAGTATTTTAACCAGATAAATCACTAAAATGGTGGAGATTATCAGCTAAGCAATTGCCCCCTCCCTTAACTAATTTGTCTTTCTGCGAAAAGTCTCCATTAGAAGCTTTCCTAGCATACAAATTACAATCCATGTCACAGAGTTAATGTCCGGAGTTCTCCTGACTCAAAAATCAACCCACCATCTATGGCATAATTAAAAATTAAATGTCTCTTAATCACAGCACTAACTAGCAAGATATGGACAGGCATAATTACATATTGAAATTGTCTAAGCTCCACTAATTCCAATATTAAGATATTTCAAAGAATGTGGCGAAAAACAATGTCACATTATATCTCTAGTTCATTAACGAGCCTGTTTTTTATCCACTATTCTTCATGCTGTATTAACATGTGACAGGGGTCAAGATTACATTAAATTATAGAATAAATTACTATAGTTAACAGTGTTATTTGACAGCTTTATAGGTAACTGCTATTCTTCAACTTGGTCTGAACAAGTTCTATTTTTCCCTCTGTTCACATGCTTTTTACCTGAATTTTTTTTAACCTAGAAAGGTGGATTTACTTGAAGTAAATATAATAGGCTGGCATCTGTTTTGTTTTAGACTGTACCATCTTATTAAACTAAGGTAATAATAATGGAAGGGAAAGATTATGAATAATGGATGTACTGAATTCCTTGATTATGAGCAAAGACAGAGTTGTTTTAAAAAGACTCAATCTCTTTTTCTTTTAAAAATGGCTTTCTAATATAGACCTAAGTGGGAGACTTCCACAGAGAATATTTATGTTGCATGTGTATATGCAGTCCCATGCAAACTTCAAACTTCAAAATAAAAGATCGATTGCAGGAAAATATTAAATATACAATGTTAATAATATTTAAAAGGATTTTCTAATTTTGTAAATATAGATAAGGCTTAAATTAAAAATTTTAAATAATAGCAAAAGTGCATCCTACTTTCTAGAAACTAATGTATTTATGTGCATATATCTATAGAACTATATTTATAAGTATACATACGTGTAGATATATTAAAATAGCTATAACTGCTTTAAAATACATTAGATTATCAAAAAGCTCTGGCTTTTCCTTGTTCATACTGAACAACTGACCATTTTTACTTTGCTATCATTAACTGAATACAGCTCTTGACCTTAAAAGGGTAGCATTTACATAGGAAATCTTATCTTATCAGGGTGCATGACAATATTGCCCTAAAGGAATAATACATATTGCAAATTACTAGAAAAAGGTCATAATTTTATTAAGTTAAATACTGTTTTTTTAATTCAGGTAGGTATTAGCTCTAAGTAAGAAAATTTTAAAGTTATGTTTTTAAATGTTTCCTCTTTTACATAAGTAAAAATCTACTTTAAAACCTGTTAAAAATTGAAAGTTTTAGTTGTTGAGTTTAACAATTTTGCATGTTTTTAGTTCTATATCTGTAGTATCAGGTACTTGACAAGAACTTAGTTATGAGCAAAGAATCACAGAATCTTTTGGAGAAAATCTAACAGATTATTCATTTTTAAAAAAGGTTTGAAACCTTATTTTCTTAAGCTATTATTATAATCAAACCTCATTGGTATATTTTTTAGTGTAATGAGAGACAAGCATCACTAATCACAGAGCTATGTCACATTGGGCTAATAAGATATGGACAATTATGATTTTATCTGATATTACTTTTTAATTTCTAATAAATATTCTGTAATCATTGCATGGAATCTTACATTACATTTGAATTTTCAAGGTTTTTTTTGTTGTTGTTGTTGGGTGATTTTGCTCATTACCAGTGTAGGACTAAAGAAGTTTCAGCTTTCTTATTTATATATGCAGTAAATATTTGATAGCCTTTTCAATAATAATGCACTCAAAAGATAGCATAGTTGAATAACAAATTTCCAAATTGCATAAAAATTTAGAAGGTTAAGCTTAAGGAAACACGAGAACATTTTTAAAGCTGATATGAATGGAATAGCTGAAAGGGGCATTTCGATTTCCTGTGCTTAAATTGAACGACGAGCACAGACTGATGGACAAAGTTTTAAAAGTGAATTTATAGTAAATTTAAATGTGTACCTCATTGATCATTTTCATTCATTTAACCAATGTGTGTTGAGCATCTTTGGTTCATGAAATGTTGAGCTAGAGGTTGGGAGAGAGTGGTACAGCCCTCAGGAAACTCAGGGGCTGGCGGGGGAGTCAGGTCCGAAGACACCTTATCATGCGACACTTGCTGTGTGTGCCTCATTATACAGATGGGTGCAGTGTGGTATTGTTCCGACAGAGAGCATTACAGTGATCCTCAGTGACACTTGTACTGTAGTGAATCGACTCACAATACTGGCAAGAGTTTTTATTTTTAACATGTAATGAAAAGTAATATGTTCATAAAACAACAAAGTCACCAGTGTGCTATATAATCCTATTTGCTACCATGAAAGTATCATCCAAGATTTATACAACTGCTTGTATTTCTATTCCCAACATTCAATGACTTCTTGAGTGGAATAGTGAGAGGGATATTAGAGGAATATGAGATAATTCTTAAATTAAATAGGGTGATTTAGAGGAAGGAAGTAATTCCCCTATCAACTTTGAGAAAAGCAATCAGTTATCTGGGAAGTCCTATGTACATTTCATCTCTTACTGCACAAGCTGAGAAACTGAGAATTTCTCTTTACCATTTCCATTGGCACCACACACCAACTAAGGCCTCCTAACTTCTGTGTCTTTGTTTTCTTCTGCCTTGTGCAGTGTTTTTTTTAAAAACTGTTTTATAGTTTTTTTCATGATCCTTAAATATCCAATATGAATAATTGGTTTAGATTTTAAATGTAGGTCTTAGCATTATATTCATTTTAACAAAAATAATGTTTCTGCAACGAAGGAACTAATCCAATTTTTGACTGGGATTCTATCCATGAAAGCAGATGAGATCTTATTCAGTCCTCATAGCTATTACTGAGCATGTTCATCACCTTTATTTGCAGCCAGAGATCTGAAATATCTGTAATCAATAGACATTTGACTACACACAAACACATCTGAATATTACTTGTTGACTTTTGGGGCAAACAATTAAAATGTACAATTCTGAAATTTTCTTTGGTTGTCTCATCACTTAGAAACATCTGTATTTTACAACTTTCTAAAAAATTTTGTTATAGAAGTAATTTTGTTCATGCGTTTGATGTATATACATCATTGTGTTTTGACTTCTGTGGTTTTTCAGATCTGTAACTTTAATTCCATTACTTGTTTCACTTTAAGTGTTTAATAGGCTGCCTATATATCTATGGTTCAGTTATGATCTACTTCAGCAAAAAAATGAAACATTTTTGTTTTTTCTGCATGTGGAACTGTGTACAATGTAGGCATATAAACATAAGTACTCACAAACATCAAAATGTCAATATAAATGTAGCACTTTGACTTGCAGACTCAGCTCCTCATTTAGACATTAGCAGAGAGATGGCTATTCTTTAACATCAGATGAGACAGGTCGATCTGAGTGTGTGAAAAGTCACCTTGCTAAATCTGCTCTGTCAGTGAAGACATGTAGTTACAGATTCCACTAGTTGTCTTCAAATTGTTCTTTGCCTCATTAACATTTAGTCAACATATGCAGCCAACTAAACACTGTACCTAGAACTTACCTCAAACAGCCTTAAATTTGTGACAAAAAGAATTCCAGCAGGAATCATTTAAGATATTTCTAATCTCCTTTTTCATTATTTGTATGGAATAAAAGATATAGATTCCGAGAGAGAGAGAGAGAGAGAGAGAGAGAGAGAGAGAGAGAGAGAGAGAGAAATTAAATGTAAGAAGACATATATTATTGCAAGAAGTTCCAAGAGTAACAAACAAATGCAAAACAATTTCATTTATTCTCTCAATTCCATTTCTCCTCTAATCTCCCACTCGCACTCCAAGAAGGCGAAATAAAACACTGACTTAAATGAATAGAAGACGGTCAGCATTAGAAGTCTTGGTAAAATCAATTCCTTTTCGCAGTCACTAAGATCCGGAGAAATTGTACAGGTCAGGAAAAAGTAGTGCAAATTAAATAAAGACTAAATGTGTAAAAGTCAACATTATTCAATTTTGGCTTAGATGCTTAAAGCATTTCCAGTCCTCTCTGGGAAAACTCACAAACCTCCCTCGCTGTGTGAGTTCTTTAGTTGTGTTGTCATGCAATGTGAACATAAGCCCAGTGTAAAGCATCTAGTGCTTCAAACGATGTTATTGGCCATGTGTTCATGATCTGACGTTATTGCCCTCTAATGCCAAATATGTGGTATTATCTTCTGTTATGAGGTCTTCCTTTCCTTTTTAAGTGATATACACATATGCTCTCACTCAAGCCAACCCTTATGAACAATGTTATTATTGTTTTCTGAAATAAAAATGTGATGAGTTTCACAGTTTTGATGCAAAATTATATTTCTTGATAGGACTGGCTAATTTTTTAACCAGTTCTGTTAACCAGCTAATTTTTTGTGTAAGTGGCACAGAAATCTCTATCAAAAATGAACATTTTTTTTGAAAACTAAATCTTGAACTGAAATGTCTTCCATTGCATGAGGAAATTTTGTGGTTGTTACTTGTCTTAAGAAAATGACTGTGCTACTCTAAGTCATAAAATGTGTTATAGAATAATGGCATTCAATTGAGTGAATTAGCATTTAAGTTGCACAATTACACATATTATATATGATA
This sequence comes from Glossophaga mutica, assembly GCA_039655065.1. Classification (NCBI taxonomy): domain Eukaryota; kingdom Metazoa; phylum Chordata; class Mammalia; order Chiroptera; family Phyllostomidae; genus Glossophaga; species Glossophaga mutica. The sequence continues at coordinate 29,398,122 of CM077304.1, read as the reverse complement.
TATATATAATAAAATGTACATTGCATATAAACTGCATGTATGCATTTAAAGTTACAAAATGTCCAGTCATGTTTTAGCTGGTGTCCACGTGACTTCAGTTTGGGAATAAAGCAGCAGTGTTTCCCGACCTCCTCCCGGACTCCCAGAGCTGTCTGTGAATGTGCCTTTGCTGTGGTCATCCTCGAAATGCTTGTGCCACTGAGCCAGGCTTCAGCCTCAGCACTAGCGAGTGGATGCGAAAGTTTGGCAGACATTTGACATCTGTTTGTTTGGAACCAATCTAAAGATAAAAGAAAAACTTTTTAAAACAATGTGTAAGTTGCACTTAAGAAATTTTTGTGTACTTAATGAATATGTGGTAATATAATCTTCATTCATATATTTTGCTTCCTTTTTATGAAATTACTCTGTTATAATTTATGTTTATAGCAAAATTAGATAGTTAAATATTTCATGTGGTTGTACTGTACTATTCCTGTAACACCCTAAGATTGTTTTAGTTAAGTCCTCAAAGCATTTCCTTTATTCCTTTTAAGCAATTGTTATTTCAGCAGAACATTTGTAAAGTAAAAATAACACAATTGCACAACATATTAGGCATAATTTTCTCAGAATATGCCTGAAATCTTAGACCTCAAATTTTCTGATTACACCAGCACCATGCATTCAATACAGAGTTGTTCAGTGATAGCAAGAAGAATGACTATCTCACCAGGCATGCTACCCATATACTGTTTTCCACAGTGGCTGCACCATTTCACCTTTGCACTAGTAATACACAAGGATTCCAATTTTTCTACGTCCTTGCCAACAATTGTTATTTTTTTATTAAATTTGTTGGGGTGACATTAGTTAATAAAAAAGTGAAAACAACAAGTGAATGAGCAAAACAAACAACCAAAAACAAACAGACAGACAAAACTCATAGACACAGGCAACAGTATGGTAACTACCGTGAAGGGGTGTAGTAAAGGGTAAGTAGGTTCAAATATATGATAATGGAAAAAGATTTGACTTTGGTTGGTAAACAGGCAGTGCAATATACAGATGATGTATTATTGAATTATACACGTGAAACATGCTTTGCTTTCTAAGAATAATTTTTTATTTGAATCTGTGTTATGAAATGTAGAAATTCAATAGAATTGGTCATATTTCAAAAGTTAGATTCTTTTTCAGAGTGGATTAAGCAGATATTTTCCAATAAAAACAATTTTTAAACTTTCTCAGACTACATGACAATTTTATTTTATTTTGAGGGGAAACACAAGAAAAATCACCTTGTATCAATTTAAAGCAACAGATACCGGTTACCTTCATTTTCCCCTGATTTCATATTCGTAAATTCACCTACCTGCTAAACTGTATTTATAAAGCCAAAATCAATACGAGCAGCACAGTAACCCAGTAACATATGCGCAGAGCAGGGAGAGATTTGAGTTGCCTGATGGACATGGTCCCAGCTGAGTGCGAACAAAGCAATATACTCCCTTCTTGTTTCAGCTCGGCTCTCAGACAGTAAACAAGTACCCCTTTTGCAATTTATTTAGTGCCAAGATTTTCCCACATTTTGTTTTTCGTTGGTGATTTAGGATTTAAAATGGCCCCAAGCATTGAGTTAAAATGCTGTCTAGTGCTTTTCCAAATGCAGGGAAGCTGTGATGTGCCTGACACAGAAAACATGTGTGTTAGCTAAGCTTCATTCAGGCAGGAGTTACAGTGCTGTTGGCCATGAGTTCAACGTTAATGAAGAAACCATATATATTAAATATAGGTTATTTAAACAAAAGCGCACATAACACAAGGTTATGTAGACATCAGCTGATGAAAATGCCATGACCAGAGTCTGGCAGGAGCCTAACCCTTTGTCTCTCCCAGGAGCCCTGGCTCAGTATTTGCTAATTTAGTGTCTGCAGCAGCTTTATAGAGCATATCTACCAAGAATAATGAGAACTGACTATAATTTATTTTCAGCCCTTCTTCCTAAACTGACCGGGACCCTACCATTTTTTTTCCAACAATTTCAGGTTTTCCGGTCTAACTTGAGTTATCCTTAAACTGTAAAACATCATAATTGCATTGATCAGAACTACTATTTAGACATGACATGGTGAGAGTGCGCACACCCATGTAGTATTCTACGCATGGCAGATATTTTTAACTAATAATTCAACAAATTTTTTTCAAGTGCTGATATGAGCTAACCACTTTACTCAGCAATTGATTAATCCAAAAATAGAAATAATCTTATTTTCAGAAAGCTTAGGTATGCATATATTTCATCCAGAATGCATTACAGGAATTAATCAAATATCACACAGATGCATGTGTAATTTCTACCGAATTGCATGTTAAAAAACAGATGCACCTAGCAGTACATATAGAAGTGTTGCTCAGGCACATGATAAGTACACGTCATTGAAAGAAGAACGCTGTGGCTGGCATTTAGATGGCATGAAGGAACCCGGCATGTGGTGGGCCTAGAGAAATTCAGAGAAGTTGGAGCTCGCAGGGTCTTCAGGCCATTGAAGAAATTTTGCATTTCCCTTACAACCACAGAAGGAGGTTTGAATTAGAAGAATAGAATGGTTATTTTTCTGTTCTGGACTGATTGCTTTTTTCACAAACGTGGAAAGAAAAGTTCATGCCCCAGGGGAATGAAGAGTTAGTGTCCCAGTCAGTTTAGTGTGGATGTAGATCAGTCCACTTAGAAGCTGCAGCAGCGGCTCAGAAGAGGAAGCATCATCACGTGTGGATAGGGTAAGTGCTGGTGGGGGTGAGAAGTGGAAGACTTGGGATGTTCAAATACATGATAGCAACTCTCTGTGAGACAATTATTGCTGCTCTTTCACTAAAAAAAATTGAGTTTACAGCAGTTAAATTATTATTCTGAAATCACAGTGTCAATAAGCAAAAAAGCAAGGATTACAGCTCAGGTTTTATGACTCTATCATTGTTCCTTTCAAGGAGAATTTTAAAGTTGGAAAGTAAACAGAAGAGCCTAATTCTAACCTCAACACCTCCTACTCCCAATTCCAGAATAGAAAGGCCTTACTTAACAGTATTTGGGAAAAAATTAGCCAAGACTCAATTTAAGACTTACGGTTTGACTAGCCCCAGTGAACTTTGCATGACAGAGAAAGTTAACCATTCAGCCTATCTTTTCTCTTTGCTTTGCTTTGTTTTCTTTTGTTTTGACAGATTCTGAAAAAAATGACACCAGGGAAAGGTGATTTGTTTATTTATATTATTATTATTATTTATTGTTGTTCCAGTACAGTTGTCTCTATTGCCTTCCCCCTCTCCGCTGCCTCACCCACCCCCATCTCCCACCCTCAAGCGTACCCTAATTGCTTTTGTCCATGGGTCCTCTATACATGTTCTTGGATGACCCTTCCATGTCCTTCCCCTATTATCTCCTTCCTACTCCCCTCCGGTTACTGTCAGTTTGTTCTCATCTACTTATTTTTTAAAGAGATTTTTAAATTTATTGTCTAGAGAGAAGGGAAGGGAGGGAGAAAGAGAGGGAGAGAAGCATCACTGTGTGGTTGCCTCTCACACGCCTCCTACTGGGGACCTGGCCCACAAACCAGACATGTACCTTGACTGGAAATCAAACTCACAATCTTTTAGTTCACAGGACGTTGCTCAGCCCCCTGAGCCACACCAGCCAGGGCTGTCAGTTTGTTTAAAACAGTGTCATGGGATGAAGAAAATTATAAACTTTTTAATAGCTCTTGTGGATTTGAAATTTTTGATGTAAAAGACGTTTTGAGTTTGTTTTTTTTTTAATAGAGAAAGTAATTCCATATATTTTTATTTGAATTTTGCTTTCTACTTTTATTTTGAAATGCTTTTAGACTTTCAGAAAATTTGCAATGATGCTACACTCTCCATATACCAACCACCCAGATTTATCTAATGATAACATCTTGAATTATCATAACAGTAATATCTTGAATTATCAATACTAAGAAATTAACATTGGTACAAAATTATAAGTATAATGCAGACATTGTTCAGGCTGGCAAAGTTTTACACTAATGTCCAGAATCCAATCCAAGATACCATATTGTATTTAATTGCCATGTTTCCTTTGCCTTTACCAATCTATGACAGATACGCAGGGAAAAAAAATGTTTTTCATGTGCTATATGCTGTTTAAAATGAATGGTTAGGTATTTTGTAGAATATTGGTTAATATGGGTTTACTTCATGGTTTCTCATGATTCAAATGAGGTTATGGAATGGGGGGAAGGCACAGATGTGTTATTTTCTTCTTATCACATCGAATCTGGTTTTCGTGGCTGTTGTTTCCTAGCATTTTATCACATTGTTGGTCATGTTAATGTTGATCTTGTGGTAAGGTGATGTCTGCCAAGTTTATCCCCTGTCAATTTACACTTCCCCCCATCTGACTCGATGTGGTAAGTGACTCTTAAGTCCAGCCCACATTGGAGAAAAGAGGAATTAAAAAGCTTCATGTAATGGGAAATGAAACGTGAATTTATTTAAAAATGACCAGAGTAATTAACACATATTGCAGAAAAATATTTTAAAACTTTACAAATATCTGCCTCTCTTTAAACTTTCAACCACTGATATTATATTCATTAGTGGAACTTGCCTGTGGCAATTATGGCTGTGGTATTCTAAAGGTGGTTTTCTATTTCCCTTAGCTCTTCTGCATGCATTAGTTATAATTCTATAAGAAAAATATTCTGTAGGAAAATTTGTTTGCTAAGCAACTTACTGTATAAAAGTTATATCAGCAGCACTCCTTCAAACAAACATTAAAACATGTACAGCCTATATTTCAAGGACTTTCCTAACTGGAATGACACACGTAAGCCTTCTTTTATTGAAGCTGATGTCAAATAAGCAAGGTCCTAGTATGTAAAGATAAGCATGGCTTCCATTCTAAAACAGTCCAGGGCTGTGAAGGAAACCTCCATCTTGCAATTTGCTTTCATCAGCAAGACTGGGAAAAAAAATAAAATGAATGAATGAATGAATGAATGAATGAATGAATCTCTCAGATGACAAGGTGCTCAGCTGCTGTTGTTTCAGCATAAGAAGGACAAACATGCCCTCAAGGACCAAATAGACCAAGATGTTGCCTTCTTTACCTATGTCGCCACTGCATGGTGAGGGGACGTCACTGTAGACTAAACACTTTTCATTGTACACTGTGAAAAGGAACTGAAGTGGCATAAACCCCAGAACAATTATGTCTTCTGATAATATAGTGTCTATCTGGTTAACACAGGCAATACAATTCTCCAGGGCAATAGAAAAAGGTAGATGCCCAACACAGGGGGAGGAGATAGTGGATTGTTATTAAAACAAACATATAGCAGCAACAACAAATAATGTAGCCATGAATGCATGCAATTTCCTGTTTCAGTATGTTTTTTCTCCACCTAGTCTAAATGAATTGTGGAATAGTTTTATTGGAAGAGTGATATATTTCTCTGAGGATGATGCAGAAGGATGAACATTTTTATTCACCAGAATCTCAGAAGGGCTGCCCCTGTGAGGCAAGAAGTATGGAAGTCCAAGAAAAGATTAAGAAGGCTTCTGTGCAGGGCGTACAGGCTTTTATCAGGGGTTAGGTATCAATGCCTCTACAGGAGAATGAATAAGCAAAGTGCAGTGTGGGGATGTTTGAGGAGACCAAGGGCTCTGAAGAAAGAGGGGGCTAGAGAAGAGCAAGAGACATCTAAAGCAACGTTACAAGATTCTCTATTTGATATACTCTACAGCTTTTGTCTGTTTCTTCAAGGAACACTAAAATAAAGCTTTATATTGCGTTCTGAGACTGGAAGTTGAAATAATGTTTCTTTGACTGCAGCTTTGTTTCAAAGCCTCATTTCAAACAAAGAACAAAGATCCCCTGTTATGTGGACTACACCAAGATGAGTTTTGCCAAGAATTGGTCCCATTTTATTTATCTATAGTCATTTTCCACTACTTCCCAGTATTACTCTCCACTCCTAATATTGGTTTCCTGAAGATCCTTTTACAAATACCATTTCCTTTTCTGGGATCCTGTCTTCCGGTTTTCAGACAATACAAGTTTTAAACATTCTTTAGAGAGGCTCTAATCATAATACAAGCAGACAGTTTTCCTTGTCTATGTAATCCCTTGCAGTGACTAAATGGCTTGGTGTACTGTAGTTATAATAACTACCTAAATTCACCCAAACTTTGCTTTCCTCCTGAGGCATGTCTTTTTTTTAACACAACTCATGCTTTTCATTTCATTCTTTGATTTCCAGATTATATGAATTTGCATGATTTTTCCCAGCCCACAAACATTTATTAATGATTGGAGATGTATTTTCTACATTCCATTATAAAGTAAGTAAATACATAAGTAAAGTTTTTTGTTGTAACACCTGTTATCTAATAAGTATTTACTTTAATAGCTGAATAAACATATTACTGGTTTACTCAGCCAATACTTGTTTACTTGACTTGAAAAGAACACTGTAATTGGCCAAATTCAAGTAGGTCATACAGGAGAAATAGTAGGATATCTTAGTATTCCAATATTACCCACCTAAGTCCTAAACCTTCTTTTTCAATAGATTTTCTCTCTTTCTCATTTCTTAGTTTGTCAGTATAACATTTCCTCTCCTTTTATGTAAATTCCAAAATTATTGCAACAAATTCTATGAATCATGAAAATGATGAGGCATGACCCCATTAATATCACTAAAGGAAAGCAATTGTGAATTTTAGCTACCTTTGCATACTAATGTGCAAAGAATGGACTCATTTCTCTTCCTTACCCACAGCATTGGATTACTCACTAAGTTTTGTTAATTCTTCTTTCTTGATGTGTATAAAATTCATTTTCCTCTGTTTTTTTCTGTCATCATTCTTTTTTTTTTTTTGAAGCTTTCATTGAATTCATTGAATTATTGAAACAACTCTTTCATGGAATTTGCTGTCTCCAGTATTAACCTTGTCACATGTATTTTTTCCTTTGGAACCTGAGTTTGCATTTCTATAAAGCAAATCTACCCAGGTGAGTTCCCTGATCACGTTGTCCTATGTCTAGTAATTGCTCTTGGGGAAGGTCATTCTAGGTTTATGGATATAAGTTTGACATTTACTTAGAGATGGACAAAATATGTTCACTTATTCATGCAACAGATATTTACTGAACAACTACTATATCCCTGGCACTGCCAGGCAAATTAAGCCACCTGTATCAGAGGACTCAGAGTCTAATTTTTTGAGATTTGAATAGAGACCTAGGGACAAATTTATTCATCTTATTTTTCTTATAATAACACTTTCTTTATTGTGTACTTGTAAGGATTAAGTGAAAAAAATTCACATGGAGTACTTACTGTCATGTCTGACACACAGAAAGTTATTGATAAAAAATGTTTAAAAATATATGCTTCAACATAAAACAAAACACAACAATATGTCTTGACTATGGCTTCACCCACATTTGACCTTATGAAGAAATTAAAGATTTTATTTGACCTTATTTGTTATGATCTGTTGCCCAGATGACAGCCAGACAACAAAAACCCACAGAATCGTGGTCTCAGGAGAGCCCCAGCATAACCAAGGGAGTACCAGGGAAATCAGAGCCCACACCTGTTTCTGGAGTTGTTCCTGCAGTAATTACACACCCTGTCCCCACGGAGTTCGGTAGAAAAGCAAGTTGACTTCCCACCTGATGATGAGAATTTCTCTTATCTCCCAAAGGTATTCCACCTCTTCCTCCACTAGCCACTGCATTATTTCACATAGACTCTGTTTCTCCCTGGGAGTTTTTGCAGAAGTTTCTGAACGAAAGTTTTTGTCCTTAGCTTCTTTTTCTTTTTGATAGTAAAGCCTGAGTTACTCATAATTTGACTTCGGTGAGTTGCCAGCTGCATATCTCACTGCTGCCCTTTGGTGTCGATGCGCCAGTCTTCCTAAACAATTAGCAGGTCTCCGAACTTCCTTTGCTATTTCAGGTCTTACTCCTTTCTCCTGCTTGTGTCTTTTCTGTCCGACAAGCAAAAAACTATTCATGTTTCAGGAATAAACTTTTGCTGTCATCCTTTTGTGACTCCAGCCCTAAGAAAAGTGAGTGAATGTCCCTAGAGTGTGAAAGAAAATGGTTGTGCACAGGTTTTCTGTGTTTTTCCTCATAGGTGTAATTGAATTGTTTCTTTACTGAAAAAAGAAGTGTGTGTGTGTACGCATGTGTCCATTAAAGAAGTGAAAACTAGGTAGGGTTATATTCTCAACAAATCTTGGAATGCGTTTTCTCATCATTAATACTGGATTAAAATGTGTTAATCCAGGCATGGAAAAGATTAACTGAGGCCATGCATTTCAATTGCTCAGACTAGAATTTGGAACATAACAGGCTCCTGAAAAGTGGCATCTTCCTCCCCACTCAACCCCTCTGCCCAATGGGAAGGTCCCTTGACTGATTCAAATTTTAAATGAAGATAATTTAAAAAAATGAAATTACAACCAAGTGAAAATGACCATGTGTAGTAGTAAGACAGAATAAATTTAGCAGGCACAAACTGAAAAAGTTGTGTTCACATTAAAGAAAATAAGACTTTTTATTTTGTATAAATGATGTGCTTTAACTCAGACTAGTTGTTATGTGGTTAACTATCAGTAGGGTTAGGGGGCAAATGTGTAAATTTAAATTAGCTTTTCTGTTTCTGTTTGTCTTCAAGTTTAAATAGTTTCTTCAACAGCCTTCAAGGAAGTGTCCAGATACTTTGGGCTTTATGTGGCCTGTTGGAAAGGGGGAGGGAGTCTAAAAATCCCAAGTTTCCCCTGTGCTTTTCTCAAGACCTCAGTTTTCTGTGTAGCAGAGGGACATCTCTGATATGACCTCTTATACTTTTGCATAGCTGCCCTCTCCGATGCAGCTGATAGACATGCAGTTTATTTTCTTGAATCAGAGACCAATGGCACTTCCTTGCTTTATTAGCATCTCTTTGGCTTTTATAGAAGCATCAGTTCTAAGTTTCAGCAACCTTCGTCTTCCGGACTGTCTCTAGGCTGGTGACATGTGGCCTTTGTGGAAGGGTCATTTTGCCCCTTGCTACAGGAGCCACATGTTAGGTATGCTATCTTTTAATTCAGTTATATTTTATTCCCCTAATGATACTTCCACATCACATGGGATTCTTTCCTATCCCTTATAGGAGCTACAGAAGATTGAGAATGTTGGTTCCCTCTAAGATGCTGTGGTGTTACCTTTTACTCCAGTGCACCTACCCTGACTTAGCATGGGGCCACCTGCAGACCAGTCTCCAGTCAGATTACAAATAAGGATCACAGTAAAAGCCTTTTCCACTTTTCACATCTATCACCACCCATCAAGTTACACCATACACACACACATGTACACATATCACACTATTCGGGAATGCTGGGCCAATGAAAGGAAGTAAGAATATCCATGTTAGAGCACTTGCTCTGAAAAACTCAATCTCCCATATTCTCTTCATATTTCACAAGGCTACAAATCTTCTACTTCCTATGGCTATTAGATAGGATTTATTGGATAAGATTGGGTAGAGTTTTCTTTCTCAAGTGGGAAGTAGAAGAGAGAAGTGGTAAGCTTAGTTTCAGTGCAGGAGAGATGTGGGAAGACAATCTGTTTTATCAATTAGAGAACGTGCACTGGATGGCATTTTAAAAACTATTGTCCCTATTAGGTACATATGTAGATGCTGGAGCAGAGTTTAATACAGAAGTGATCGTGTGATGACATAGAGAGGTGATGCCATACGAATGCTAATGGCAACCAGGAATGATGGCACTGCTTTTGGTTTAGTCATTAACCTTCCACCCCAGTTCAAACAACAAATACCTACCATTTAAAAATCAACCAATCAACAAACAAGCAAACACACATACCAGCATAGTCAATCTGGAGACTTAGCATTTTCCCCAATAGTTTATATAATTTTTTAATTGACCTACCAGTGGATAAAAGAGATAAACACACATGAAGAATGAGCCCTTATTTTAAGCTACTTTTTATTATGTACAGTACACAGTTACTAAAGGTCACATAAGTAATCAGTGGCAGGTTTATGAAAAAATGCAATGCTCCTGCCTCGCTAACCAAGATTTTTAAAAATCCAGATACACTTATGATTTCTTTCTCTTTATTTCTTTAAGTTTCACTGTACACAAAGTTAGAATTTTTCTTTCTTTTGTTCATGAAGCATCAAAAAACCTTGCTGCCTCTGAACTAATACTACCTACTTAGAACTCTAGTTCCTATTAGATAGGGCCCCTAGAGTGATATCCTGGAAAATTTCATATTTGTCACCTTACTTAAAAATGTTAGTAGTAAATAAAACAGTGATTGTTGTGTTTTACTTACACTGTGATTTATGTTTGCTCTATTAAAGAATCATCTAACACAAATAATTTGAAAGCCACCCATCTACTATACACTCATTGACCTTTACATATTTTTTCATAACTATGTAAGAAGATAATAGATACTTTCTTTGAATTTAAGCCCTGGTATGAAGAACCCATTTAAATGTGTATGTAATGGTAAATATTATTATTTCAGAACATAGATAGTACATTTATCTTGAAATACAACATAGGCTATTTGTATATATTTGTATGGGCTGATTATTGATATTAGAAGGTAAAAAGCCATATTCATGCCACCATATACAGGATCTTCTGTGTACAAATAGAAGAAAGAAAAAGAAAAACTGTCTGATGTTGTTGAATTAAATTAGAATATAATTATTACTTCATGTCTTCACAAAAGACATTTTGTAACATTTAAAATTTCTGCTAATTGCACAAGGTACATTATCATGCAAAAGAATGTTAGTGAAGGTTGAAAAGGACAAACCAACTATTCTCGTACATCACCATAATTATGCAGCCCCATGTTCGAACAATTACATTTATGTAGACCCACTGTTAAAATCAATGTTACTTGTACAGCTAGTCCTTAATCAATGAAATCAGTCAATTTACCATGGTCACATCCTTCTTCTTAATTAAGACAGTGATATCTCTGGAGCGCAGGGTTTCAAAGAGATAAATAAGTACAGAGGTTGAGAAATGTCAAAGAGGTGACTCCCCGATTTTACTCCTGACGAACTTGGGAGGAAATAAGACAGTTCCTTCAGTTCAGGGAAGCAGCACGATCTTCTAAAGAGATGGCTTAGCATTCATTAAGAAAAGAGCAGGTAGTAGTGTCTGACAGAAATAGCACTAATGAGCAAAGAAGGTTTTCTACATGCATATCCTTCACAGTCATACTCTGAATTATGAAGGTTGTGCCACCTAAGCCAATTTTAATTAGAATGAGCATGGACCCCTTTGGACAGTTAGCCTTTCTTTCCAAAATCCATTTCAATATGGTGTCATTTTGTTGTCATAATCAAAATGGCAAAGTGATGGAATAACCTACTTAAAACGTCTGTGGTGTTAAAGCAGATACGGCAAACATCCTCTAACGACATGTGTAATAAGGAGACTCCCTGGGACGTGTTGACAGGGTGCTCCTGTTCCACCCATGGACTGTAAAGGTGTCACTTATTAGAAGGGAATGAAATAGAAGGAAAACAGCTCTATTAAAAATAGCAAATGTAGATATATCACATTGATATTTTTATCTCACGAGGCACACTGTCTGCACTTACAGGCTTGTGTTAGCCATCTCCTTTCATCCTAAGAGAAGCCCTTGTCAGGCCACATGAGAATAAATGAAAGAAAAACAATACATACGTAGCATTGATATATTTCCCTAGGAAAGAAACATGATCATTTTTTCTCTAGAAGTTAGATAAGTATTCAAGTCAAAGTATAGAAAGAGAGTTTAAAATTAAAATTTAGCTTCTTAAGCTAGGAGTGACTATACAACATTTATGGACACAAAAAGTAATAATTTGTTTTATGTGTCCCAGATAGCAAATACCACGTTGCAGAAATACATGGCAATTAATGTATAATAATGCTACCAATTTGAAATAAGTATCCTCTATCATATGTATCAACCAATATTAACTGAATAGATGCTGAAAAAATAGTGGGCATGGCTTTTATCAATAAATATTGGGACCATATCTTTTTCTTTATTTTCAAAGAAGTACTTTAATAAATGCATACATTTTTAAACTGCTTGAAATTGGTTACTCTTGTAAAAACTGAATGTGCTTATATCAATCACTCTTTCTATGTAGGCTTTTTCTTTTAAATTTAATTTTGTCACAAAAAGAAAGTGACTCTAAAAAGTAAAAAACTTGTAACAGACTTCTTTACACTTATATTGTTGGTTTTCAACTAAACTAACTTTGATCAAAGTTATGTCTTAGGTCATGTAAATTTTCATTGCATTTTAATTACATGGCATTAATGTCTGGGAACAAGGTTTATTTAGGGGTGTCATTCTCTCTGTTTGCATCAAAAGCCATTAGGAAAGAAGCCCAACCAATTAGAAGACCGTAGGAATATCAATGGACATACACACTCGAGGGTTTACATATAAATGTCATATGGTAGTAAAAGGGTGGCCAGTGACTAGGTTATCTACCTAGCAGGAGACTGAGTTCTGAGACAACTCTGACCGAAGTTACCAAGGGGCAAGGAAGTAGATAGGGTTAGAATGCCCTTGATAGAGTGTACTTAAGTAGAAAGATTTTTTTTTAAAAGCAAGAGAGAAGAGATTTTGCAGTTTAAGATTTAGAGATAAAATAATGTACAAATTGTTAGCAGAGATGAAAGTAACGCTATTTGTAATTCTAGTCCAGTATTACTTTTTTATTGAATTGAATGGGGTATACGGGTTTCAAGTGTACAGCTCAGTAAAACATCATCTGCACCCTGCCTGGATCTCCCATCGCCTCAAGCACAGTGTCTTTCCATCCCCCTTCGCCCTCCTGCCCACCCCCACCGACCAACCACACCCTTTCCCTCTGGCTATGACCGCCTGTTGTCTGTCTATATTTGTTTGCTTTTTGCTTAATCACTTCCCCTTCTTTCACTCAGTCCCTCAGCCTCCCCTCTTCTATGACATTTTGCCTGTCCATGCTTCTGTTTCTGTTTTGTTCTTCAGTTTATTTTGTTCTTTACAGTCCACATATAAGTGATGTCATAAGGTATTTGTCTTTCTGTTACTGGCTTATTTATGTAATTGATGGGAAAGATAAGGAATCAATCAGGGGAAAATGAATCTTTCATATATTTAAGTGTCTTAAACCATCTCAGGATGAGTCAAATCTTTTCTGTCCATTTTATACTTATGCCACCTTAGGGCCAACAAATTCATAGAGCTGGTTATGAAGACTTTTCTGAGTAGCCATCAGCAATTGGGAAAAAAAAAAGATTCTAATCTTGGAACATGCCAAGAACTGAAAACTGAATTCTGGGGCGGGGGGAAAAGTAAAATAGAATTCGTGTTCATGTATATGAATATCTATGCTCAGCAGAACTTGGACATAGGTACTGATGAACAACCCACCTCCACACTGTCGTCTAATAACAGAAGTAGACCCTCATCATTCATTAATTTGAAGATGCTAAGCATCTGTGAGAGGAAGCGTATGAGTGTGCTACTCTACCACACAGGGAAAGGCATATTATATGTCAATCAGGAACATTTGTGTCAGTAATATCAATATATTTACATTTAAATAATTAGCTAAAATGCATAGAATAGAAAGCAAATTATAAGCTTTTAGAACATATAGAGACATGACTTTATATTTGATAGCTAGGTCTACTTTCATTAGAAGAGATTACTAAACCATCGTACATGTTTTGGGCCCTCCTGCACTCATGTAAGATAATTTCTAAATCCAATTTGAAATGCAGCCTCCAGACTTCTTTAGACAGGCAGACATTTTAACTTTCTATAATGGAATTTGTTTTTATTACAAGTGGACCATAACCATTTACCAAATAACCATATATAACACATAAAAATCAAATAACCATATATCTGTGGTTATTATATACGTATGTACACCCATTTGTGATGAAATTTAAAATATTTGACTCTATGGCTTACTAATCAATTTCATTTACATCGCGTAAGAAAATTGTTCTAAGACCATTCAAAAAATGTTTGAGGAAATACAAATTCACTTATTGTATAGTTGCTTCAAAAAACAAACAAACAACAAAACAGTGCTTGTGTTATATGGTATTCAAGATTGCTGAATAATTCCCCTTTAATCTTTCCTGCCACAAAAGTGGCAGTTCTGAAGAAAGCCATAGATTCCTGGTCTGCAGCTCTTGTTAGTGCTACACAGGCAAGAAAACGGCATTCTCTCTTCCTAAGAAGTCAGCTTAGCAGGACTCCCGCCTAGTAGGAGAATAGAGTTGATTATTTCCATCCCTCTCCTTTCTCTTTTTCATCCTATTTTCTCTATAGAAAACACATTTGAGGAGTAATTGATTGTGTGTGTGTGTGTGTGTGTGTGTGTGTGTGTGTGTGTGTGTGTGGAATGCAGTTCAATAGCATTATATCACCTGGTGGTATAATACCAAATTCACTTACACTCTCTTTCTCTCTGAATAGAATCTTCCTTCCTCTGTTATTCCAGTGCTGGTTACCTACATTTTTAATGAGGATTTTTATCCAAAGACAATAGGTCAGATTGCAATAATTTGAGGATGATATTGAAGCAGATGCTGGCAACAGAAAATAGTTGATTAATATTAATAACATGAACACTTAATTCTCAGATCACTTGTTGATTATAAGTCAGCTGCAATAAACTAATTTAATATAAAAGCAAAAGAAAACTAGTGATTATACCTTTACTATATAAAAACTATCATGCAGCAAGAAATAACTTCTTATCTGTAGAAAAAAACCAGCAACCATTTAGAAGTTCAAAAGCTAATTCCACATAAAGATAAAGATGTTATAAATCTATTTTATGTGTTTATCAACTCTTATCTGATGTCATAATAAAAGAGAAGTCAAAACAATGGAAACATTTAAGAACAACATTAAAGTCAACTAAACATGTATCTTTTGTTTTAGAGACAAGAAAACAAACAACTTTTTTTCCAAATATAACATGTATTTAGAATATTAAAAATATTTTTTCTAATTGTAAAGCTGAGGATTTAAAATAATTAACGGGTCTTCCAAACACATTTTAATCATTAGAAATAAGAAAAATCACCACAATACTTTAGATCTTCCAAAAAGAGTCCCATCATTGTCTTGTACTGTTTTTCAAAGTTTCCTGATAAGCAGTATTTCCTTACTGCTATTACTTGAGGGGCTGGTTGTTCTATTGGCTGTAAAAATGAATGCAATTTCCCTCACTTCATCTAGAATTTAGAATTTTTATCCTTACTTAATTCAAATTGGAGAAATATTAATATATAGATATATTAACACAGATTCAGGGGTACATTGTCATGGAATCAAAGAGACTGAGATTGAGACAAAGAGCCAGCCTCCCCTTAACCAGCTCTATTTAAGATTCACTGTTTCACCAGCTCCAAGCCTCACTTTCTTGCCTGGGTACTGGGGACAGGATAGTTGTGAAAGTCAATGAGACAGACGTTAGGAAAACTCATCGTGTGGCAGATGTGCAGGAGAAGATAGATTAGCTAGGCAAGAATGTAGTAAAACTGACACAAGTCATCTGTTGATATTGGAGTGCTGAACAAGTAAATACTGTTGAACAATTATTTTAAAATAATTACACAATGAATATTTATGCAAATGAAACATTCTTTCTAAGTCCTGGCTGATAGAGCTCATTTTATTATTTTAATAAACAGGGAAAAAATTATAAACAGCTTGTATTTCTAAGTTTCAGAAATTCTGAATTATCAGGAATTGAAACATTGTATTTTAAAACTATTTTTTTATTCAGCTTTTTAACAGGACAGCAAATTATAGTCATTGTGGAAAGGAAAGATTATAAAATATTTGCAACACACAGTGTTCATAAAGTTACCTCGGTACATTCAGCTATCTTTGGTGAAATGAAGAATAATACAAGTAAAATATATAATGCACTTGTTTCTATAATATTCCTATAATGTATCAACAGGCTTTGAAAAAATCAAAACTACTTTCTATCATAAAAGATCAAGGACAAAACAGACTAAATCCACTTAAAGAAGAGAAAGATTCTCTCTGAAGTTCAGATTATGTTTAACTATTCTAAATCTATTTGCTTCAGTATTCAGAAGCTTTTGTGATAGGATCCAAAACTGTGAAATGGAAATTGTAGTGATTTAATATTTGGAAAAATTATAATAAATGTAAAAAATAGTCAAGATATATTTTTATGGCAGTTTCTGTAAGGAAAAAAGAATTAAGAAGAAAAGCCAAGAAAGCTTCAGGGATTAGAGAAGATATTTTCTAAGTTTGAAAGCAGATGTTGTACCATATGTGCTTACCTGTTCTCTTTTATTCACTTTGGCTGGATCATTACCACATGTCTTGTTTTTAATCCAGGAGAATCACTGACTGAATAACCAATTATTTCACCTCTTTATAATTCAGCTAACTATGACACAATGTTCCTACAATAGATTATTGGCAAGAGAAGGAAAAGAATAAATTAAAAATGAAGATAAACACAATGAATTATTAATTCCACCATATTATAAAGTAATTTTAAAATAAAGTAATTTTTAGTTTTTGTACTTTTCTATTTTACGTTGCATGACTTAACAAATTGATATTTCATTCTTTACATAAAAGAACTCATATAAATGTAATCTCACCTGCACATTTATGATGCATTTATAAGATTCATGTAGATGAAAATATTAAATATTCAATAAAAAGGTCTTGTTGAAAGTGTGTGTTGGAAAGCAGTAGCCTTTTCACTTTTTAAAAACTGCTGTGTCAGAGAATAATTTCAGAAAATAGCTATGTTACAACATCCATTTCAGATCACCTTACCCATAGATGAATCATTTCAAGGATACACACACAAAACAGACCCAATCACATGGAAAATACCCTGTAGAAAACACATGTGAAATATTTCTTAGGGTTTTTTTTTTGTAACAAGTACTTTTTACTAAAATAGAAAATGCACACATAAAGATACATCAGTAACACAGCAGTAACACAGCTGGTGGGTTGCACCTGCAACCCAGTCCATCGATAGAGCCCGACTCTTAGCCCCATCATCAGCCTTGGGCTCCTTTCCAGCTGCTACCTGCCCCTCACACCAGAGGAAACCAGCATCTTGTCATCCATCACAAACAATTGATTTTCTTGGTTTTTTTACACATGACAGAAATAAAATCACAGATCACATATTTTCAGTTTCTGACTTTTTTCATTCAACGTTATTTATTTTTAAGAATTAAAAAGGACCATAGCTTTATTAAAAGTAAGTAAATGTCGCATATAATATATACAGATAGCACATGGTGCCAATTGGATCTGAGATATTACAGTACTCCAACTCAAGTTCACCAGTTACACCTTTGCCACAGCCTGGGCTAAATCTTGAACTAGTGCAGAATTCAGCTGTGCTAGAATGCTGACCTTAGCATGCTTAGACAAGGCATACTTGTTCTTGGTAGTCCTGTGCTTTGTAAGCCCATGATTCACCATGACTGTGTTCTTAGCAAGGTGTTGGTTGCATAACAAGAAGGGATTCTTCAGGGTATGACAGGTAATGCTGTAGAATTGGTGTCACCACCATTATCGAGAATTTTCAATGCTAAACAAAAAGCTCCCATTGCAATCTGACAAGGAAGAAAGTACACCATATAGTAGCCTCATTTACTTAATTCCATCAGGTATTTGGCCAAAGTACACTGCTCCTCATCACCCTCTCCAATCTTAGATGCTCTCTGAAGGAAATGCAGGGGTAGAGGGCGACCCAGACTAAAATTTAAGGCTCAACATTATTTTTTAAGGTAAAGTTTTTCCATTATTTTTCTAAATGTCTCCATTCATCTACATTTAAGAAATTAGATTGAAGACTTTGGGATCTTCAGTGGAGTTTGGTGTGCTTATAAAGATTCTCTTTTAAAAAATTATTATTTCGTGAAACATTTCAAATAATTGTAAACTTAAGTATCAATCTTTTCCATACAACATAAAAGAAATCTGATATTTGGGCAAATTAAAATATTTTGAAATATTTGGAAAATGAATATAATGTTAAAGCCACATAAGAAATGTTCGAAAATATGAAATAGACAAGAAGTTCAAATTAGTTGAAAATGAAAGCAAGAAGAATCAAAATGAACCGATATTTTTCTATCCTAAGAGTTCTCAAAGCACAACCCTGGTGCAGCTGCAGCTTCATCTGGAACTTATTAAACACGGAAGGACCAGGCCCTGTCCTGAACTCCTGGGCCTAAAACCTGAGAATTGGCTCCGGCATTTCAGGTGCTTCTCATACACACTACCCTTTAAGAAATACTGCTTCTACTCTTCACCTTTTAAGTCTTCGGGTATTTTTGTTCATATATGTGTTTTACTGAAAAATATGTCTAACCAACATTTCTAAAAAAATGGGAAAACAATCTGCGGACTTTTTCCTTTGTCCTTTCAATGTTCCTTCAGGCACATTTGCCCCTAAGATTTTCCTTTATTCACCTAATAAATATGTATTTATTTCCTATTATGGGAAAGTCACTATGCATGTTAGCTTTCTATGGTTGCTATAACAAATTACCAGAAATTTGGTGGCGTAAAGCAATAGAAATATATTGTCTTCAAGGTCTACAAGTCAGAAGTCCAAAATCAGTCTTACTGGGTTGAAGTCAAAGGGTCAGCTGTGTGGTTGTGTTGTTGTTGTTGTTGTTATTTCTGGAGGCTCTTGAGGGGATAATCTGCTTTCTTGCCTTTTTTCTGGTTCTGGAGGTGGCCGGCCTTCCTCCGCATGTGGATCCTTTCTTACAGCCACACAAGAGCTTGCTTCCATCATGCCACTCCTCTTATTGTTGTTTTTGATGTTGTTGCTGCCTTTTTAGAAGAACCTTTGCGATTACAGTGGGGCATCATATCATTCCAGGTGATCTATCCATCTCAAAACCATTAGTTTGATCACAAACATAAAGTCCCTTTTGTCAGGCAAGGCAGCTATTCACAGGTCCTGGAGATTAGCACGTGGACATCTTTGTGGGGTCACTGTTGTCTCTACCACACTATTCAGTGAGCTTATGTTCTAGACAGTAAGATGGATATTGAGGGGGTAATGACAAAGTCTCTACTCTTCATTTTAAAATTCCGCTAAGCAATATTGACAGAAATATTCATGTAGCTCAATTCTAACCAATTAAATGACAATCCTGAGGGAAGGCAGAAAATGGATGCATTTGTTCATTTATTTTACTGATAGGTGTTTTTCAGCTTCTGTATGCCAGATATCATTCCTGTGATGCTTAAAGTCTAGTGACATATACAGAGTATGAAAAGCATCATCAGAAATGGTACAGTGAAGGTATGTAAAGCCATGGGCTTATTTTTCCTATGAAGTTCAGTGAGTGTAAGGCTAAGGGAGGTGAATCTGAAACATACCAATGGGTTAAGGGAGCATCGCAAACAATGGAAACACTCTGGTGTAGGAATTTGATACTAGGAATCAGTGTTCTGAGAATTTCAAGTACTTGTATAAATGGAGCTTAACAAGTAAGGTGAGAAGTGGTGAAATGGCACCAGAGAAACAGAGAAATAAGCAGCTGCCATCAAAAATGGCCCACTAAAATGAACTAAGAAATTTGAACTTTAAACTGAGGATTTAGATGAAAATACAAGCATGGGGATGATACAGTGATATTTGCATTATACAAACAACACTGGCTGCTGTGTGAAGAGAAGTTTGAAATGTGGCAAATCTAGATATGGTAGATATTGGGGGTAATTTACATGAGATAAAGGAAATCTGAATATCATGGGAACGGGGAAAAGAGGGTTAAGCGGGTGGATAAGAAATACACATTTACCAGCTAGAATGAATGGTATTCCATGTTAAGAGGACTATATGGTTAAAAACTAAAGTTAAAGGAAAAATGAAGATTTCTTGTGTAAGTATCTGACTGAGTACATGATGATATTATTAGTCAATATATAAAGCAGAGTAAAGGACAACATTTGGGAGAGGAAATGGTATAATGAGTCTTATTTTGCAATTGTACGTGGACACTTGTCCAACCAATATATCCTCTCATTATTAGTTTTCTCTGATCTCTTTGCTGGAAGTATTTTTATGATTTGCTTTTCAGCACTTTTTAGTCTTTCATTTTATTAATTCTTGCATTAATTATTTTATTTATTAATTCTTTTATTTATTTCTAGTTGAAATAAACTAGAATGTGAGTTTTTGAGAACAGTATCTATATTTAGTTTGTATTTATAATTTCACAGTCCCTAGCTTAGAATTTTCTATCTAACAGGCAATGAATACATATTTAAGTTTGTAATTTTATTTTTATGGCCAAACGCTGTATGAAGTCAGATACGTATTTGCGTGAGAGCAATGAGACTTCACCGCTGTTCTTACATTGGTTAAAACATCTGGGGAGAATTTTGCTCCTACTGTAAGTAATCAAAGAGACTATTTCTGAACATTGAAATATTCTGAAATTATTTCTGAAGCTTTGAGCTAGACTTATTTGTTACTTTAACATCATCCTCATTAGTGTTTGTTTTATATTTGAGGTATAACCTTAGCCTACATATATTTGTATTACTATGAAACCAATTTTTAATTTCAATTTTGAATGAGACATAACCAATACATTCCTTTGTCTTTACCCTTCATAAATTGTTTTATGCAGGGTAAAGATCTTACACTTTGGAGTGAGATTGAGCTGGGCTTATGTATTACTTTTCTGTATTTTAACAGTGACCTTGAGTGAGTTTCCGAATCTCTCGACACCTGTTTTTTCACCTGCAAAATGAAGATAATAATATATATCGCATAGGGTTGCCATGAGGATTGAAAGTAGAAATTCCTAGAATTGTGTATCTCAGACATCAATTAAATAATTATAATATGCATATATTTTTCAGTACTTGATACCCTCCCCAAACAACTTTACTCAACCCGCTTTACCTGTGAAACACAAGAAAATTTCATTACAAACTGGATTCTCATTTCCAATTATCAGATTATTCTTCTTGGAATATATACTCTAATGAAAATTGTCGGACTAATGCCTGTGCCAGCTTATGAACAAAACCTTGAGAAGTAAATAGTCTGTCGTTTAAATAAAACAGACTTAAGAGAAGAATAACAATATAGCAAGTCATTTTAAAAATCTGTCAGGCATAACTCTCAAAATTTTAGCTAACTTTGGTTCTCTTACTCAAACAGGTTTCAATGTTCAAGGCTACTGTGTGATGTATTGCCGAGTTAGCTGTGACAGCGAGTTTGCCAACACCATCACCGCATTGCATTATCTAAGTCATTGCTCTGCAAAGCACTTTCGGATACCTTGAGTATGAAAGGCCATATATCAAGTATATTATATTTTATTCTATATGGTACCTGAGTTTTGGCAATGCATATTCAACAAGCTGAATAAAAAGACTTCTAGCAGTGCTTTATTAGTATTTGTGTGCATTCACCATGAGTATAAGCTCAACTCTCGACTTGAGTTAAAGGAAAGAAATTATATGAGAGGGAAGGAGAAAGAGAAAGATGAGAGAGGGAGAAAGAAAAAGATCTTTCCTGAAGGGAGAAACCTAACCTAAATAGGCGCCCCCCAGCATCCCTGACCTCTGAATATACCTACCTTTCACCCGTCACTGAGAAACCTAAATTGGTTTCCTTTCCATTTGAGAGTGAGGTATGTGAACAGGAAGCACATCACAATAATTTATGATTGTTTTACTGAGGGTAAAACAATGTGCTTGAATGAATGAGTAAATGAATTAATGAATGAATGAATAATTTCTGTTTGAGTATATTCTCATTTGGATTTTCACTGATATATTTGTACAATAGCACTTTCAGATTTTGGTTATCAGCTTTGCCAAATCTTAAGAATGTTTTCACACATTATCAAGGTAGCAGGTTTTTTTTTTTTTTTTTTACAAGAAGTAAACAGCTCAGAGGATGGTTATATAGCATTTAGAATTGCCAACTCTTGTCATCGAATTGTTTTTCAGAAAAAGTGACATTTTATTGTGCTACATAGACACATTGCAATATGTCCCTAACCTGCAGAAATGCTAACATTTTTTCTTTTGTAAGTTATCCTATGAATCAGTGAATATGAAGGGATTATACAACAGGATACATACAAACATACAAAGTCCCATATACAGAAACATCAACTTGCAATCAAATTAGCACACACATCTTAGAAAAATAAGAAATACTTCTTTCATCCCATCTTTTTGTTTTGATTCATTATCTTTCCTTCCTTTTATGAGCATAATATGCGGAAAATGGGGTTTTCCATCTATGCATTCCAAATATATTTCTTTAGTATCTACATACATTTTTCAGTATCTACTATATGCTAGGCTCTGTAAATACAGAAGTATTATAATGCTTACCTAATTTAATAGATGCTTATCAGCAAATGAAAAAACTAATAATAAACTCAACTAAAGTATAAAATTTTCTTCAATTATAGGGTTATGTGAATTATTTTAAATATCGGCTTAATCAGGTAGAATAATAAAATGTGGTTTTATAGTAGAAAAGTATTTATTTATTTGGAAAAGAATAAACATTTCAAAAGATACTAACATACTAAACAGAATGTACTAAACTACCATGCCTCATCCGGCCACTTTCAGTCAGTGACTGTGCTAAGGATATAGTCAGAAAAACAGAAGTTACAAAACATTTCTATATCATTCTTAAGTTTACTATCTAAGTGTAGAAATGAGGTTTTTTTTTTTTTTGATTGGTTAAATTGGCACTGCACTAAAGCTTTAAAACAATGATCTTTTCAATAAGAGGTGCATGTCCGTCCTTTTAAAAAATACATCTTAACCCTTACCCCAAATCATGCAGAAAAAGTGCTCCACATAATTTTTATAGCCAGAGGTGAATGTAGAACACTAAATTTTCTAAAATAAAACATAAGATAAAAATCTTTTAAGACCTTGGGACATGTAAAAATTATTAACACAATGCACAGAGTTCTTATTCCAAAGGAAAAAGAAAGATCAATTGAATTACATTAAAATTAAGAACATTTGTTCGTCAAAAGATACCATTAAGAGACTGCAAAGGCAAAGCACAGTCTGGGAGAGAACATGTATAGTGTTCGTATCTGGAACAGGACTCATGCAGAATATACAACAAATTATCTATGAAGTAAGAAAAGAAAATCTTCACATAACCCAGTAGAAAAGTGGGCAAATGGCAAATATGAAAGTCACAAATGAAGCTGTGGGCATGATTATCCATCAAGGAACCACAGATTTAAATTTAAATTTAATACATGTTAGAATGACTAAAATAAGAGGTAGATGAGAGTAGGTGTTGAAGAGCATGTAAACAATTTCAAGTTTCATAGACTGTTGGTGAAGTATAAATTTGTGCAATTATTTTGACACAATACAGTATTCATTTAAGCTGAATTTATTACACTTTGTGACATGGAAGTTCTAGGTATAAGCCTCACTGAACTGCTTAGTGTTCACCAAAATGCATAACAATATTTACAGCGGTACTATTACAGATAAAGGAAACAAGAAACGATTCAAGTGTCCAACAAAAATGTAGTATAATTATATAATTGCCATATATTATGTACTTCAGTGAGAATAAACAACATGAATGCACCTCACAAACACAATGTTGAGCAAAAAAAGCAGGACATCAAATATTTCACACCATATGGTTCCATTCACATAAATTTTGAACACAGGCAAAATTAATCTATAGTACAAGTCAAAAGAGTGTTTTCCTTTGGTGAGAAGTAGTGAATACTCAGGGGCTGGATACATGGGTGTGTTTTCATTGAGAAAATTAATTGCATTGGACATTTACAATTCGAGCGATATGTGTGACTATTATACTTTAACTATATTGAAATGCAGCCACAAGTAAGAGATAAGGTGTATATTAGAAATAGGCCAGGAAGCCAGTGAGGACCGAGTACTTAAATCCAACTTTATGGAACACATTTATGTATCCACCAACATATCTATTTATTTAACAAATATATAGTATAATCTTACTATATGTCAACTAAAAATAGTAATGGTTAATTTTTCTAATAGTTTAATGTGTAGTAAATACTAGTTATTCCCATTTTGTAGACAATGAGGTAGAGAAAGGTAAGTAACTTGCCCAAGACCAAACAAACATCTAGTGAGTAGAAGACTTGGAAATCAAATCCAATTGGTATGGCTCCAAATTCTGGCTATTATTGTTACAACTATAACCTAAAATGAATTTGGAAGGATGGTGTATTAGTTTCCCAAGGATGCTATTACATATGACCAAAAACTTGGTGGCTTAAAATAAGGGAAATTTCTTTGCTCATAGATACAGAAATCAGAAATCTTAAATAAAGCCATTGGCAGGGGTGGTTCCTTCCACAATGTCTGAGGAAGAAACTGTCCCATTCTCTTCTTCTAGATTTTGGTGGCTGCAGGCAAATTGGTACAGTCTCTGCTCTGTCCTCAAGTCACCTTCTCCTCTGTTTCTCTGTCTCTGCTCTTCCACTCTAAGGACATCTCTCATTGGATTTAGTGCACACCCTAATACCAAGATAGTCTCAGCTCAACATCTTTAATTACATCTGCAAAGACCCTTTTGGAGTCATTGTCCTGTTAGCAAGTTCTAGAGGTTAGAACTGGACCCGTCTTATTTTTTGGACCCCTATTCAACCCACTACAGATGGGCAAGAATTACCTAGATGCAGAGAGGGAGTGCAGTGTGGATAAGGTAACCTAAAATCGAAGAAACAGATATACGAATACTGGGCAGTAAAGATGTTAATGATCACAGGATAAAAGACAAAACAGGGGATAAGAGACCCCTGTAATCCTTTAAATGTGATTGTGCCATAAAGAAAACCATACTTAAAGATGATTAATCTGATACAGTTTTTTTTTATATTCTTTTTTAAAAAGCAAAAGGAGACTATGTAGCTGAGCAAAGGAGAAAAGAAATGTTTCTAGTTGAATAATGACATAATTAAAAGTAGAACGCACCAAATGCAAATGGTTACTTAATGAAGACTGGAAAAGTGAAAAAAATACAAATGAAAATTAGCTAGAAAATGACTCTGTATAAGAAAGAATATTTCGACTTCTGGCCAAGATGGAGGTATAGATAGACACACTGTGCCTCCTCGCACAACTGAAATAAGGACAACAACAATTTAGAAACAAAATAACAGTCAGAACTGATAGAAAATTAAACTGTATGGATGTCCGACAACCAAGGAATTAAAATAGACACATTCATCCAAACCGGTAGGAGAACAGAGTTGGGCAGCCGGGCAGAGAGGGGTTGGGGCAAAAAGCGGTGACACCAGGCATGCAAGGTAGCAGCTGACAAACCCCAGGTGTACAAGATGGCAGCTGTCAGACCCTGGGCACGAGGGCAGCGCCTGGCAGACCCCTGGCTCAGGGTGGCAACGGGTGGACCCAGTGAGGCAGTGATTGTAAAGCCAGGCATGGCGCACAAGGCAGCTGGCTGACTGGGTGGCCCTACATTCGGGCACAAACTGGGCCAAACTGGGGAGTGAGACAGGCTGAGCAACCCAGGGTCCAAGCACCAGGAAATAAAAGCCTCAAAACACCAATTGAAAACACCTCTGGGGATTGAGGTGGCGGGAGAGACTCCCAGCCTCACGGGAGAGTTCCTTGGAGAGACCCACAGGGCCCTAGAACATACACAAGCCCACCCACCCGGGGAATCAACACCAGGAGGGCCCAGTTTGCTTGGGGGAAGTGGTGGAAGGGACTGAAATCTGACAGAGAGAGGAGCAAGGACCATTGTTCTCTCTCAGACCCTGCCTCCACATACTGCATCACAACCCAGTGACTGGGGTGACTGGGTTGACCTGCCCTGGTGAACACCTAAGACTCAGCCTCTCATATGTAACAGGAAGACCAGACCAAAAAAAAAAAAAAAAAAAAAAAGCCCAAATGCAAGCGCAGATCAAAGCTTCAGAGCAGGTACAACTGGGCAACCAAGAGATAGCCAACCTGTCAGGTGCACAGTTCAAGGCACTGGTGTTCAGGATGCTCACAGAATTGGTTAATTTTGGTCACAAATTAGATGAAAAAAATGAAGGCTATGCTCAGTAAAATGAAGGAAAATGCACAGGGAACCTTTAGTGATGGGAAGGAAACTGGGAGTAGACCAGAAGGAAGAAGAAACAACCAAACAGAAAAGAATGAAGTAGCATAGGCAGTGGGTAGAAAATAGACAGGGGTAGGGTAAGAATAGTGTGGGAAATGCAGAAGCTAAAGAACTTATGACACATGGACATGAACTAAAGGTGGGGGAAATGTGGGTGGGAGGGGGTGCAGGATGGAGGGGAATGAAGGGAGGGAAATGGGACAACTGTAATAGCATCAATAAAATACACATTTTTTAAAAAAGAAAGAATATTTTGTACCACAGACAACCTGACCCTATCTACAAAATCCAGGGCATTTTCCAAATAATTTATCTTCTTCAAATCCGCACCCCAACCACCCCCATCATCATTCTCCAAAAGCAGGTATAAGAACAAGGAAACTATTCTCTCTCATCATTGTCATGTGTGATCTCAGGCTAGACAAAGGCTTCCAGTCTGAGTAAAACTGATGAGACTATTGTGTTGTCCACTTGGGACAACAAACTACTTTGAGACACAAAACTACTTGGGGGTTAATGTACTGAAGAGTGAGGACAGAGAGCTAAGTCTTTAATAGAGAGTGAATTCCATTTTCCAAAACCATAAAAATTCTTTTACTCTTCTTATTCATTTGCTAAGAATATGATTTTAAAAAATTGCATGAGCATCTATGAGCCTTTATTCAACAGTATTTATTAAGTAGTATTGAGTGCATAAGGAATTATGTTAGATGTTTGGAAAATCAAAGAGAAACTTAAAACAATAATAATATGAATTAGAGATTACTGAGCACTATGTTGTAGGCCTATTTAATGCACACAGCAACCCTATGAAGTGGGTAGAATTATTGTCCTCAAATTCTAGGCAAGAAAACAGTTTTGTTTGTTAATGTTTGTACTTATTTTATGTATAGTTCCAAATTAGCTGTATGTGTTAATACTAAATTATATGTTTTATGAACACAAATTTACAGTCACAGGAACAAGATAGTTAATTATAGGATTTTCTTTTATTTAATACTTGATACTGATAATTTAAGCAGACAAAAAAAAGTTTTCACTGCCATCATTATTACCATTACTCACGTACTCTGAATCTCTTAGGTTAGAATTCAAGCCTATACTACACATTTAGAAACTAGGTCTTCAAAAATCAGCAGCAGGGAATTAAATGAGATTCAATAAATTCTTGTCAGTGATAAGCACATATCCATGGACTTGTAAGTCCATATCCATTGCTCTAAAACAAGCAGATGACTATGGATTTTTTTTTCTTGAAGAGAGTCTGTCCTTCTGCAACCCGCCTGCTGTGAGCAGTGTCAGACACAGGTCAGCTGGAGAAGTCTGGCAATGATCTACAAATGTAAAAATGACTGTGCACTGTCAAAATAGGTATTACTGTTAATAAAAATTAAATTTTCTACGGCATTAACTTAGTTTGTATGAAAGTGTAAGTTGAAAAAGTGCAAGGTAAATGATGAATGAAGTTCCTGAAAATTTTCTGCTCACGCCCTCTGCACCACACTTACCTCCATTTTGAGGACAACTGACCTGCCGTGCACAGGAGTGTAGGGCAGCCTCGTGTGTGGAGAGCTGCTAGGACGTTCTGCATGATCGAGTTCCATCTTTAATGATACACCTCCTTCTTCACCCTGTGTTTAACCTGCTCCTCTTCTTCTCTACCCATATACATATACAATCACTTGATCTGATTTCTTAGTTCCCATACCTACTTCAGGACAAGTCTACCTAATAGAAATCCCTCAGATGAAGAATGGTTATAGCCAAGAATAAGCACCTTGGGAGAAATGCATTGTATGAGCTCAGATCTAAATCACAGATTCATCTCAGCCATGGTGCAGATTAATAAATGTTATATATTTACATACATGAACTGAATTAAAGTTGAGCCACAGGAAAAAAATACGTATATATGTGTGTACTCGTATAACTAAAAAGTGATGACATATATATCAGCTATAATTAGTAATAAAACCTATTTGGGTGTGCATGTGTTTCCCGCTGGGTCCTGTTTCAGGTTCAGTCAGATTCTGCACCGGGAAAAGTCAGACATCGATCTTGTGCTGCATTAATTGTAAGCTGAGCGGCTGGCTGCACAACTTCAGTATCCTTTCTTTAATGTTGTCATGGGTGTCATCTCTGTTTCCAGCTTTTTGGTTTTATTGCAGTTTTATTTTCTGTAATTTTCTTGAAATGCGAACGCTATAGTTCTGCTGTGATAAATGAGATGGGGAGCCCATAGCTCAGTCACTAGTTTGTTCATAGATTGACCATTGAAAGTAAAGTATGTGATGCTAAGAACAATTTTGATGAGATTCATTGTTGAATGTGTAATGATTCATTCCTCTTTGTGAAGTTTCTACCTTTATGTCTTAGTTCTGCATCATTTTTCACGCTTCTCCTTTAATAAGTATCTGGAAGGACAAAATGTTTTCCAAAATATAGCTGACACTAAATTGAATACAAGGGAGTGATATCCACTAAACAGAAAGACAATATATACTTAATTATATAGTTTAATTTGTAGTTTTTAATAAAAATGTAAATTGTGAATTTGTACGGCAACAATATTAGGTCTTAACTTCTTTTGCTAATTTGTTTATGCCTGTACACCGAGAATTTTTTATCTTTAATAAATCATATAAAATTCAGATTTGGATTTTGATGTGATATTGTCTGACTTACTGTGTTTTAGTGCAAAAGGCACTATTTCTCTGGAATAAACTACAAGCTCATTATTTTATTTGAATAATTAACTTCCAAGAATCAAGGCCACTGTTTCTATCTTCTAGTTCACCTTCACCAACAAATACTATGACCAATTGATAAGAAGCTATCAGTGCCAAATTCCACTGTCAGAAAGAAAAAAAAAAAGCCTTCCTCAATCAATTGATAAAAAAGGACCAGATATACATTCATTTATACAGACACACACACATTCACACATTTTTTTTTCATTGATATAGTCTTGAGACAACCAGCAATACCAGTATAATTTAGAGGCAAATAAGAGAAAGAAATCCCCCAAACAAATAAAAAGCAGAAGGTGTGAGGAGATGCACTTTAAAAAGTTGCCTTGAGGAAAAGTTGTCAGAAAATTCAGAGACTCTCACACAGCATGTAGGCAAAGGGGACACTGGTGATAGTCATGTGGATGAGAGGAGCAACAGTAATAATCAGGAAACAGGATGTAACTGGTACGTTGAATTGGTAACTGCTGTGTTAAAGTTACTGAGCAATGTTTTTATGCAAGAAATACACAAAAAATATCATTCTTAAACATACATTGTTTTATCTGAAAACATGAAGACTTACTTGTGCTATTAACATCTCAATAGGTTTATGGGAAAATATAAATCATGTAAAAACATTTACAAAGTAATTTGCGGAGAAGCAGTTAGTCTCCAAGAAGTAATAATATCTACGCTGACTAGAAAAATAGGAATGCCTAGGATACTTTCTTTCTTACACTTTCAATCTTCTCATCAACTCCTACCTGCTTAGTGGCCCAGGTGCCCGAGGAGGGCAGAGAACCTCTCCAGACCCTGCTTCCTAAACTTCTCTTGCTGTATTCTTGTACCACAATTTCTTTCTTCATTTTCTCCTTTATCTGAAGCCTCTTTTTTCCCCCTGAGTCATTCTTATTCATAGTTGGAGACTTGATTACCTATTTAACTTATAAGTTTCTAAGAAATATCTTCCCGGAGATACATAAACATGTTTTCTGTGGTGTGTGGTTTCTCTGTCAGAAATTAACATATTGTGTTCAAATTACAGCCTAATGTATCTCAATTTGTTTACCAAGTTTTTGTTGGGTTTATTCTCAAAATGAAAGTTATTATATTTTAATTCAGTGTTTCTGAATTGTGAAGGCCTGCAAATATGTTTTCTGGCATTCTGTAAGTTTTCACCATTTTGAGAAACATTGACATAATGGTAATTATAAGAACAATACTATAAACAGACACATTCTTGAAAAAAGGCATACCATTACATTTTTTATTGAATTTATTGTGGTGACATCGGTTAATGAAATTATATAGGTTTCAGGTTTACAGTTCCATAATACATTACCTGTGTATCGTATTATGTGTTCAACACCCCAAGTCTCCTTTTATCACCATTCATGGGGCCCTTTACCCTCGTCTCCCTCCTCCCACCCACCATTCCCTCTGGTAACCAGCACACTGCTCTCTGAGTCTATGACTTTTTTGGTTGTGTGTTTGTTTTGTCTAATCCTTTCACTTTTTTCACCCAGTCCCTGCACCCCGTCCATCTTCCCTGTCCCCTCTGACAGCTGTCAGTCTGTTTTCTGTATCTATGAGTCTATTTCTATTTTGTTTGATAGTTTATTTTGTTCATTAGATTCTACATATAAGTGAAATCATATGGTGCTTATCTTTCTCTGATTGGCTTATTGCACTTAGTGCAATATTCTCCAGGTCCATCAATCATTACATAATCCAAATTTTTAGGTGTATTATCTATATACTCTCAATTTTAATTTTAATCTGGATATAATTATCATATAATATTGCATAAGTGTAGTATATACAATGTGTTCACTTGATAAATTTATATATTGCATTAAGATTACCACCATCTTGTTAGCTAATACCTCTATCATGTCACAAATTTATCATTTCTTTATTTGTGGTGAGGACACTTAAGAGCTAGTCCTTTAGCTACTTTGAAACATATAATACAGTATCATTGATTATAATCACAATGCTATGCATTATATTTCCAGAACGTTTTTGTCTTCTAACTGCAAGTTTGTATTCTTTGGCTAACATGTCCTCATTTCTCCCATTCCCTAGGCCCTGGTAACCATCATTCTACTCTCTGTTTCTATGAGTTTGGCTCTATGAGATCATTTTATACACACACACACATAATGATCTATGTATATGATTTATACATCTCATATATATGATATCATACAGCATTTGTCTTTCTCTGACTTATTATACTTAGCAGAAAGCCCTCAAAGTCCATGTATAGATGGTAGAATTTCCTTCTTTTTCATGCCTGAATAATATTCCATTGTGTATATATACCATATTTTCTTTATCTATTCACCCACTGGTGGGCAATGAGGATGTTTCTTTATTTTGGTTAATGTGAATAATGCTGCAATAAACATGTGAGTAAAGACATCTTTTCAATATCTTGTTATCATTTTTTAATATATATCCAGAAGTGCAATTGCTTGGCACACAATACTTCTATTTTCAATTTTTTTAGTAATTCCATACTGTTTTTCATAATGGCTGAACCAACTTATACTCTTACCAACAATGTACAGTGTTCCCTTTTCTCCACATTCTCACCAACACCTGTTGTTTTGCGTTTTTGATGACAGCCCCTCTAACAGATATGAGATGGTATTTCATCGTGGGTTTGATTTGCATTTCCCTCATGAGTAGTGATATTGAACATCCTTTTATGTATATTTGTCGACCATTTGGATGTCTTCTTTGGAAAAATGTCTACATACTATCCATTTTATAATTGAACTGCTTTTCTGTTTGCTTTTTGTTGTTGCTGTTGTTCAGTTGCATGTGTTCTTTAAATATTCTGCATAATAACACCTATCTGTTAACAGTTTGAAAATATTTTCTCCTACTCCGTATATTGCCTTTCCATTTTGTTGATTATTTCTTTCATAGGGCAGAAGTTTTTATGTTTCATGTAATCCCACGTATTGCTTCTTGCTTTTGTTACTTATACTTTTGGTGTCATCCAAAGAAATCATTGACAAGACCAATGACAGAGCGCTTTAGCTCTTTTTCTTCTGGGAGTGTTTCGTTACTGAGAAGACGGGGCCCGTTCATATGGCACCTTCGTGAATTAATGCTGGAAGGAGCAGGTCTTTGTTTACAATATTCCAGCCTTATGGGAGTCTAGAGCACTGGTGCTCTGAGCCCAATTTTCCCATGAATCCCGGCACTTCCCATGCTCCCCAAAAGGCTACTAGACAAAAAACATCCCCCAGATTTTCCCATGTTCTTACCTGGGCTTAATCTGGTTTCACAAACAGTTCTCCTCTCCCTTTGGAAGGTACCCAAGTCTCTATCCTCATGCAGCAGCTCTCTCCTTCAGGATCTGGGGTACATAGTAATCAGCTTCAATAGTCTAAAAAAGGCACAAGTCCCGAGAGTCCAGGTAAAATCCAGTTTTAGCAGGACAGGATCTTGCAAGGAAGTGCTTTGCAGCTCTGGAGTCAGCTAGAGCAGGCAAGGTCACAGCAGCAGCATCTCCTTTCTCATTAGTCCAGGCCGCATGGTCTCCTTCTTCACTATAAACTACTCAGTTGCTTGCTCACTTCTCCCTTCTTACTGCTCTCTTTCAACCCTCGTGGCCAAGATCCCTTCTCCTCCCCAAGCCGCAGGGCCAAGAGCAGAGAATAGCTGCCATGCCTTGGTTAAATCCTGAGCCAGAGCTCCCTCTGTAATCCCATTTCTGACTCCTCCCACAATCGACTACATCTGTCAATCCTCCACGTCTTCTGCCTTTTCCCAGCTGCGGCTGGTAGTCTAGGAAGGCGTGGCCCCTGTGAAGCAGACAAAACCACCCCCTGCTTCACCGGGAAAGGGCCCCCACCCCATACATCAGCGTTAAAGTCACGCACATCTCTCTTGCCTGGAGCGAGGCAGGCACAGCTTTTTAGCATAACTATGAAGCTAGCCAGGTTGCCAAAAGATACGCAAATCAACTCTCAATGGCCACCTTCCACTTCTCCATCTGCCAAGCCAGGTTAGTGGGGTTTTCCAAGATCCTCAAGCTCCGGGAGTTCTGACCTCCACTCCACCCCTGTTACAGAGGGTTACAGATTTTACTTTTTAAGTCTTTAATCCATTTCAAGTTAATTTTATGAGTGGTGTCCGATATGGGTCCAACTTCATTTTTCTGTGTGTGGTTATTTCATTTTCCCAGAACCATTTGTTAAAGAACTGTTTTTCACTGAGTACTCTTGGCTCCCATGTCAAATATTAGTTGACTTTGTATGTGGGTGTTTATTTCTGGGCTCCTGATCCTGTTTCATTGGCCTATGTGTCCATTTTTGTGCCAGCACCATATCGTTTGGGTTGCTATAACAGTAACAAACTTTGAAATCATGAAGTATGATGCTGTCTCCTTTGTTTATTCTCAAGATTGCTTTGGATCTTCAAGTGTTTTGTTGTTTCACATAAGTTTTGGAGGGTTTTTTTTTAAATTTCCGTGAAAAATCCATTGGAATTTTGATAGGGATTCATTGATTCTGTACATCTTTTTGGGTGGTACGGACATTATAACAATATTATTTTAATTCATAAACACAAGGAGTGTTTTTATTTCTTTATGTATTCTTCCATTTCTTTCATCAAAATCTTACAGTTTTTTATCACATGTATCTTTCACTCCCTTGGTTAAATTTATTACTAAATATTTTATTAGTTTTTTGATGCTATTGTAAATGGTATTTTTAAAAATTTATTTTTTTAAATATTTCATTGTGAGTGTATAGATATACAACTGATTCCTGTATAGTGATTTTTTATCTTGCAACTTTACCAAATTTGTTGATTAGTTCATACAGATTTTAGTAAGTTATTAGGATTATATCTATGAGAATATAATATCATATCATCTGAAAATAATGATAATTTACTTCTTTCTTTCCAATTTGGATGTTTTTTATTTTTTATCTTGCCTGATAGCTCTAACTAGGGCTTCCAGTACTATGCTAAATGAAAGTGGTGAGTGCGCCCATACTTGTCCTGTTCCTGATCTTAGAGAAAACACTTTCAACCCTTCACTATTGAGTATAATGTGAACTGTGGATTTGCTGTGTGTGGACCTTATAATGTAAATGTATGTCCTTCTATATCCAATTTGTTGAAGGTTTTTATCATTAAATGATCAAATATTTGTCAATATTTTTGCATCTATGGAGATTATCAAATATTTTTTTATCTGTATACTAATTCATGTGAGGTATCACAGAATTGATTTTTGTAATTTGAACTACCCTTGAATCCCAGAGATAAATCCCACTTGAACACAGTGTGAGATCCTTTTTTAAAATCATTTTTTATTTTTCAATTACAGTTGACATATGATATCAAATTAGTTTTAGGTGTACACCCCAGTGACTAGGCATTACATAACTTACTAAGTGATCATCCTGATAAATCACATATCCACCTGGCCCCATCCATAGTTATTAGAATATATTGACTATATTCCTTATGCTGCAATTTACAACTCTATGTCTACTCTGCCAATTTGTACTGCATAATCCCCTCACCTTTTTCACTCATCCCTAACGGGTTCTTGAATTTGGTTTGATTATACTTTGTTGATAATTTTTGCATCTATATTCATCAAAGATTTTGGTCTATAGTTTTTATTTTTCCTTGCTGTGTCCTTATCTGGCTTTGGTTTCAAGGTAATCTCTCTTGTTTTCTTGAATGTAGCTCTAGTGCTCAAACTTACAGTTTCTTTCTTACCCATTGGCCCTGACCTGTTTTCTGCACATAATCCCTATCTACTGGAGCCTACGTTTGCCGCTGCCTTCAAGTATGTGCAGAAGAAACTAGCTGCAGGGTAGAAGGGGTATGGGTTTGGCACTCAGGCCACTGAAAATGCCTGCAGGCCTGTTGGAGTCTTCAGGTGAGGTTATCCCAGGAGCTTGCGGGAAGGCTTTCTGCTAGAGTTCTGAATGCATGAAGCAGAACCCGTGTCTCTTTAATGTCCCCTGATATTCTTATCTGCCTCTTCTTGGAGCTACTTCCTCCCTGCAGCTGTAGAGATCACATCTCAATACTCAGGGTACTGGAGAAATGAAATAGGTTTCTCCAGCAATGTCCTGAATAGCTGGGGAAACTGGGTACTTACTCACTAGGAGGAGGAAAGGGAGAGTCACCACAGGTTAGTTCAGCCCCATGCTGTGCCGCGTGGGAGGGAGAGGCAATGGCAAAGTTTCTCTCATTCTCTCCAAAATGTCACAACTCATTTTGTTTTGTTTTCCTTTGATTTGATTTGGGTTTGGTTTGTTTGTTTGGTTTGGTTTTGCTTCGAACAGAGCATTGCAATCCTTCTCAGGAAACATGGACTTTTACAAAGGCTCTTTCATCTGTGGGTGTCTGCCCAGGTCGACACTCTCCAGGTGCTTCCCAGCCACATCCAAGAGGGGCTGAAGCCAGGTCATAGGCTCCTGCCATTTCCATAGCCCATACTGAGATCTGTCTGCCATTAGCCTTGTGCACAGGTTATTGAGACTCCTTGGCATACGGTGTACATCCTACAACTCCCATGTAGGCACTTACATTCTTTGATGAACATTAAATTTTAGCTTTTGAAAGGGAGGACAAAAAGAAAGAGTATCGTCTGCCACCATGATGTGAGTTTCTTGATTAGAATGACTGAGGTTGCAGCTGTGGAGCAGCAATGGTCAGCTTTGTGTTTTGACACAGAGTTTTAATGATGAGAACTTGTGAAGGGTTAAGATAGCAGAAAAATATAGGTTCCTTTGTTTTTTACTCAGCTTCAATGCTTAGAGAATTTTGTGATACTGATATGAAGAAATCTTTACCTATTGTTTATGTCTTCGTTTATTGATAGATAGATAGATAAATGATTGACTAGAGAGAGAGAGATGGATATATCTTCCAAAGTTCCAACATTCCAGGCCAGATTACCTCTCATGGCATGACATTCCCTATTATGGACTGAATTGTAACTCCTAATATTTGTATATTGAAAACCTAAATCCTTTGTACAATAGATCCTTAAAGAGATAATTAAGGTTTAAAAAGGTCACAAGGTTGAGACTCTAATCCAAAAGGACTATACCTTTTCACACACCAGGAGTGTGTGAAAAGATCATTTGAAGACACAATGAGAAAGTAGTCATAGAGACCTTCACCAGAATCCACTGCTGGCTCATTGATCTTAAACTTCCAGTCTCCAGAATTGCAGAAAAATAAACTTTTGTTGTCTAGATACTCAGACTATTTTGTTATGGCAGCCCAAGCAGACTAATGCACTCCCCAAAGCAGGATTTAAGGGAAACCGCATTTTCATTTTATAAAAATGTGCTCATTTTATAAAACTCACGCAATATTCTCTTCAATTCTTACCAACACCTCAAAGGGGACTTCTGCTGAACTGATGACTCGCCTGCCCCATAGAGGTCCCCAGGACCACTCCATACTGTGCTGCTTCTGAGTTTACCTCAACCCATTTCATATGTTGGAGTCTCTCATTCCAAATCTTACTTGAAATATACGAGTTAAATATTAAAAGATTTGAGACCTCTGGAAGTGTTACATATTTTTTTGAAATTTTATCCCCATGTCATGTCATCTACTTTTTTGAGCATATAAAATTGCAATAAAAAATACTAGTGAGTTTGGATTGATAGAAAGGGAAAAGAAAGTTCATATACTTCATATAATGACTATAAGGAAAATATGGTAACAGATTACCTTATATATCTGATCCATCCTTTTATATCTTTTCAATGTATTATAGAAACTGTAAGGTGTACTAGTTTTTAAAGTGACTTACTTCATGTCTTTGTTATTGAAATTGCCCTCTCATTTACCCTGGAGAACATGTATTTTCCTTTTCTTTAATGATCTTTCATCTGTTATTTATATGTTTGTTTCCAGCACCTTCCACTACTCCTTAATGTTGACAATCTTGCCACTTTAAATCCACTTTTGCGTAGAATGTTGCTTGGATTGATAATAATTTCATGCCTCTATGGTTTCAAATAATTAACTACTCACCTACCAATATAACTATTGGAACTGGTACTATAAAAATTGTGTTTAGCATTAACATTCATTAATCTATTTCAGTAAATTCTTTACTATTTATTACATTCCCTTTTATTCAATATTTATTGTTATTTATTCATGTTTTAACAAGGTTAGACTCTTGTTTAGGATATGACTAATGTGGTGATATATTTTATACTGTAAAATGTAGTGTATATCTCCAATACACTACATATTATTTGTTGCTTTGTTGAAGACATTGGATTATTTCCAACTTATTACTCCTCAGAGTCAATAAAATGTATGAGGTCACCAATACATGCAATTAGAATAACATCAATATTATTGAAAACTTGACCAGAGAAAAGTATAAGTTTAACTGAGTAATAGAAAAATGATATTACATGTCAGGTGCAAAGGACTGCTGCTGGAGTTCACGCAGTGGTAATTGTCGATAAAACAGATGGCAATTTGAGATCTGCATGCATCCAAAGTTGCTGAATAAAATTATCCAAAGAGAATATTCTCATCAGCCAAGTTAAACAGAAATAATAGAAGAAATGGCAGGCATGAAGGGGTATCTAAATTAGATGCTACCGTCACATTCTGGTCAAGAATGTGATGATAATGCCAGTCCAAGTATATACACTGTAAACACACTGTTTGGGAAGCATAGATGCATGAGACGTCCATTTCATGTACGCTTTTTAAACAAACAGGTACACAAATTCTGTAACAAATAGCAAATACAGTTTCTAGGGTAGTAATGAACACCAGCAAAAGTATATAACATTAAAAATAAATACAGTTTTACATATACTTGTTGAAATCAATCAATCCAAAAAAACAGAAATATTTCTCGTAATAAACAAATATATCCATTTTTAAAGACATGGAAAA
Organism: Glossophaga mutica; assembly: GCA_039655065.1. NCBI lineage: Eukaryota > Metazoa > Chordata > Mammalia > Chiroptera > Phyllostomidae > Glossophaga > Glossophaga mutica. The sequence goes on along the minus strand of CM077304.1, from coordinate 29,360,177 downwards.
GCAACAGGACTAATAAAATTGATTTTTTAAAGTTAAAAATTGAATTAAAATTAAGAGAAAAACCAACTATGCTTGAAATTTAAAAATAGCACATGCATGCATGCCTATGTACACAAACACACATACCTCTAAAAACATTGAAAAGTATCTATACTTTTGTAAAGTATGTGTGCTATGAAAGACCTTTTAACATGCAAGGGGAAATTCTAGTTTCACAGAGTATACCACTTAGATACTTAAATATTAACAAATAAAAAACTAAAAATGGTTCATGTACAATTGGTGAACACTACAGTGAGTTCATTCATAGTTAATGTTGAATATTGTCTTTGCATTTCTTCAAATATTTCTAATTGAATACAGTTGTAGCCCAAGATTAAAGTTCAGAAAAATATTCAGTCACACAAACCCCTCAGAATAACTAGGTTTTTCTTAGTTCTACTATAGTAACTAATCTCTTACTTTATTTTTCTATTTTTTTTTGTTTACCTTTTTTATTGGATTCATTGGGGTGACACTGGTTAACAAAATTATACATGTTTGAGGTGCACTCTTGTATAACACTTCATCTGTATACTGTGTTGGATGTTCGCCACCCCAGTCATGTCTCTGTCCATCACCATTTATCCCCCCATCCCCTCCTCCACCTTGTTCCCCCACCGCAGTGTGGTCCATGTTCATGAGTTTTCTCTTTTTTTTTTCTTTTGTGCTCAATCCCTCCACTCCCCACCCATCCCCTCCCCAGTTGCTTGCCTATCCAGATGTTTTATTTTATATCTCAAATAATTGAAACCAAAATATCAGAGTATGTTTAAAATATAGTAGGCTCACATAAAACCTGTCCAGGGGTCATGCTTTAAATTTAATAGTATCACGCACTAACTTTGTGATAATGAGCACATTTTAAAAAATGTGTCATAGTTTTTATATCTGTAAAATGGTGTTAAAGTATTCATCCTGCCAACTTCCTTGTTAGTTTGAAGTTAAATGATTTCTTTAAAGGACTATAAATTAGAAAGTTTTATTCAAATCTATGTTATGATTAATATAATCTTGTGAAAGAAAAGACTGAATATATTTATGTGAAATTTCTTCAATGAGTATGATTCATGAAAAGGAACATTAATCAGATTCATTCAGATTCTAGCACCATTGTAATTGAATGACTTAGTACCAATAAAGAAATAGCTACATAAATAGTAAATGTGGCACAAAATGTCCCAGAATCTGTTTCTCTGGCTTCAAAAATGTTAGTAGTTGCAAATTCATTAGCATAACTTGCAGAGACTTGTCACCAGGTGGTCTTTGCCTCCTGCTGCAGCCTCCTTCTCCATCCACAGTACAAGCTCTCATCAAATCTAGCTATAATGAAAAATTCTCCTAGGTTTTCAAAAGTGCTATGCTCTTTCTCATGCTCCCAGATTCCTAGTGTTATCCATGTGATCTGCTTTCCTCCTTCTAAAATATAAATTAGTCATGTGTGTCTTCAAGGTAATATAATAGCTTGATAGTGTTCTGTCCAAATACTTCAATATGCTACTTGTTTCTCCATTTGCTTCTCTGCCCTTCTCTTCTTTATCTCTGTGTTTCAGAGTTTATTTGTTGTCCATTGAAGATGCACAACATTATCATTCCTGCGTCCAGATATTTACAATCATTATTTCTTCTTTCCAGAATAACTGTGCTTCCCATTCAGTGGTTAACTCTTAAATCTGCATAAACTAAATTGTTGACCAGAAAAGAGTAGTGTATTTCCCACACTGTATAATTACTTGTAGAAATCAAGATATTGTTATGTGGATAGACAAAAAAGACAGTATATCTGTTAAAGTTTTAAATAGTACATATTGAATGGATATGATGAAGTACTATCTGGAAGTACTACATTATTTTACAGCCAGCTTTTTTATTTGTAGAAAGAATGCACTCAAATATAATGATAAAAAGCATAGATAGTAAAAACATAAACCAGTAACAAAGTGATCTGTTATCATTATCAACTGTTATGTACTGTGTATAATTACATGTCCTATACTTTCATGACTGGCAGCGCAGTAGGTTTGTTTATACCAGCATTGCCACAAAGATTTAGTAATGCACTGTGCTACAACATTATAATTACTAGGGCATCATTAAGTGATTGATAGACATTTTTCAGTTCCATCATAATCTTATGAAACCACTGTCATATATGTAGTTCATTTTAACCACTACATCATTATGCAACATATAACTGGATATAGATTCAGTACAATTTCAATCAAAATACTAAGAAGTTATCTTGTGAATAATAACAAACTCATTCTAAAGCTTATGTGGAGATACAAAAGATCCAGAATAGCCAACACAATATTGAATGACAAGAACGAAGTTAAGTAGTAGCATTATCCAACTTCGTGACTTACTATAAAGCTATAATAATCAAGACAAGGTGGTATTGGCAGAATAATAGATAAATAGATCAATGGAACAGAATAGAGCAGCCAGAAATAAACTCACATAAGTATAATTGACTGATGTTTGACAAAATAACAAAGGCAATGCAGTAGAGCAAAGAGTGTTTTCAACAAACTGTCTAGGAACAACTGGATGTGCACATGCAAAAACATTATTCTAAACACAGAAATACACCCCTCATAAAAACTAACTCAAAACGGACCACAGATCTAAATGTAAACTTCAAAATTTTAAAACGTCTAGAAGATAACATAGGAGAATGCCTAAATGACCTCGTGTGTAGTGATGACTTTTTAAATACAACACCAAAGGCATCACGATTGATAAGCTCGATTTTATTGAAATTAAAACTTCTGCTCTGTGAAGGACAATGTCAAGAGAATTAAAAACATATTGCAGACTGGGATGAAGTATTTACCATAGATATTTCTGATAAAGAACTGTTACTGAAAATATGCAAAGAATTATTTAAGCTTAATGGCAAATTCCAAACAATCTGATTAAAAAAATGTGGCAAAGATTTTAACAGACACAGGGCCAAAGAAGATATGCTAATTGAAATTAAACACATGAAAAGATGTTCCACATCATATGTGATTAGGCAAGTACAAATGAAAACAAAACAACAGTGAGGCACCTCTACACACTTACTAACATGGAGGACACTCAGGACACTGTCAACACCAAGTGCCATCAAGGATGTGGAGCAACAGGAGCTCTCATTCATTGTTGATGGAAATGCAAAATGGGACAGGCTATTTGGAAGACTGTTTGCTAGTTTCTTATAAAATGACACATACCTTACCATACATCCTGCAATAGCTCTCTTTGGTATTTACCCAGAAGAGTTGAAAACTTATGTCCACACAAAAATCTTCTACACAGATGTTTATAGAAGCTTCATTTATAATTGCCATAACTTAGAAGCAGTCAAGATGCCCTTCAGTAGGTTAATGAATAAATCAACACTAATAAACCCATACAATAAAAATATTATTCTGTTCATGCATGAAAAAGAGCTAACCAGCCATGAAAAGATATGGAAGAACCTTAAATTTACATTACTAAGTGAAAGAAGCCAATCTAAAAAGGCTACATACTATATGATTGAAGCTATATAACATTCTGGAAAAGACAAAACTATTGATAAAGTTGAAATTTCAGAAAATTTAGTGGTTTCATAGATTCGAGTGGGCATAAAAATGAATTGGCAGAGCAAAAAGGATTTTTAGGGTAAAGAAAATACTCTGTATGATACCAAAATGATGGGTTCATGTCATTATACATTTGTCCAAACCCACTGAATTTACAACACCAAGAGAGATTCCTAATGCAAAGTAGTATGGACTTTGGGTGATTATGATGTTTCAATGTATGTCCATCAATTGTTACTAGTGTGTATCTAACTGCAGAAAGATGTTGATAATGAGTAAGGCTTTGCATTTGTGCAGGGGAGGAGTATATAGGAAGTATATTTACATATGAACATATACTTCTTATAGGGGAAGTATATAGGAAGTATAGGAAGAGTATATGGGAAGTCTCTATAAATTCCTTTCCATTTTGCTGTGAACCTGAAACTGCTCTAAAAATAATCTTAACCAAAAAAAAGTTACCCACTGGAATAAAATTTTTGCAAGTCATGTGTCTAACAAAGATCTTATACCCTTACTACATGAAAAACTCTAAAAATCTCAGTCATAAAAAAGCCCACCAAATTAGAAAATGAGCAAAAGACGTGAATCAACCTTTCACTGAAGAAGACAGATGATCAACATATGAAAAGATGCTCACCATCATTACCCACTAGGAAACTATAATTTAAATGAAAATAAGATAGTACTGCTACATGTCTATTAAGAATCAGTGGTTATAGAATTTCTAACAGTAAAAATGCTGATCAGAATTTGAACTGGATCACTCTCACATTGCTGGTGTAAGTGCAAAGTGATTCAGCCACTCTAGAAATTGATTTGGCAGTTTTCTTGTAAAGTTAAGTATACATCTAACCATATGCCTCAGCATTTCTCTCCTAGCAAGCTACACTAGGGAAATAAAAATTTATTTTTTAAAAAAACTGGCATCTGAGTGTTAATAAAACATTCCATTTATAATTGCCCCAATCTGAAACAACCCAAATTCATTCACACATTAGCAGGTGAATGAATCAATAAACTATGCTTTATCCAGAATAATGGATAAAGCATAGGATGTAAAACCTATCAGTATACACAACTTGGATGAATCTCAAGGGCATTATGCAGAGTGAGAGACTCCAATCTTAAAATATTATATGCTGTATGACTCAATTTCTGTGACATTTGCAAAAAGACATCATTAGGGACAAGAGAAGAGCAGTGAGTGCCAGGAGTGGGGGTCGAAGAGGCTATGTCTGTAAAGGGGCAGGATGAGCATTTCCTGGGGTGATAAAACTGTTCCATGTCCTTTTGATGATGGTAGGTATATAAACTTAATGAATGTAATGAAGTGCATAGGACTGCATGTGAAAAGAGACAATAAGTTTTACTATATGCAAAATGTACATACAAAGACAATCTAAGGAATCAGAGAAAGCAAAGGAATTTAAAACTTTTATACCATATATGGCCCAACTAAGGCCTTGATAGTATAAATCAGTTGCCTAAAATTATGTAATCATGTAAAAGTAAGCCTGAGACTTTTTCTAAAGTTCTGGTTGATAATAAATGCTGGGAAGCACCTGAGTCTTCCTGAAGCTGGATTACATTATATTTTTCCCTGTAATCTATTACTTTATGTTAACCGCTTTTCACTACATCACTCTCTCTCAAATAGTTATTTTAAAATGTTTGTTGTGCATGGTACATCCTCTGATAACCTGTAAGTGAGAACATAAATTTACCTTGAGTGATATTTTTCTTCTACTTGAGCATCGCAACTATCACTTAAAACATACTATTATATTTTTCAACTAGTTTTATATCAATGAGCAGTGAAAAAAGATGACCCTTCCCATGAAGTTCTGATGGTTCATAAGTGCTGGAACAATCGAGGGGGAGTAGACAAATGAGACCATTGGAAATACCTCAACATCTCTAGACTTTGCCAAACGCTGAGTCAAAGATGCGTGAGGGAAGAAATCATTTGCTTCCTGCTCATGATTTGAGTCATCTTCTGCTCACTCAGCCTTTTCAAAGAAGGAATTGCAACAGCCAGAGACACAGAGCAGTTGGAAGACACAGTTTATCTCTGGGTGGTTAAAAATCAATCGCAGTGAATAAGGAACAGAGACAGAAAGCACTGGCCTGGCCAAATAGAAACAACAAATAACAGTTTTAAAATGTTGTTGGCAAGGAAAGAAAAAAGTACAAACAAGACAGATAAAAAGGGACTATTAAAATGCAGAAACAGATGTAGAGAAATAAAAATAAAGTAACAATTAAAATATTTAATTATACTCAATAACAAATATCTTGGCAGGCCTCCAGGGCAAAGACAAAACAAAAAGGTATTGTACATGTTCAGAAAAGCTTGGATTTAGGAAAATATCAGGTTTTAAAAGAAAGTAAATCTAAACTATTTAATCAAATTATGTGAGTACCTAAAAGTAAAAAAAAAAAAAAAAAGTACAGTAAGCTAAATTAACCAATTTTATTATACTATGACTGAGAGCAACTTGGAAACCTCCTGTGATTGTCTATTAATATTCAAATGAAATTAAAAAATATAACAATACACACTAAGGTATATGCACTTGAAATTTTTAAAGTAACACTTAGTATAGTTACTGTGATTCCCCAAAGATTAGTAAACACAACAAATGTGTATTATCTTAAAGTTCAGTGTTTTGTTTTTTTTTACTGGAAAGTAAACTAGAATGTAAACCGCATGAGCACAGGGATATTTCTTTTGTTCATTGATAAATCCCACATATCCAAAAAGGAGCCTCACACATAATAGGTATTTAAAAAATAGTTGACGGGACCTTATTTTTGGTGAGTAATGAAAGTTCTAATTATGCATGCCTAGTAATTAAGAATACTAGTTTAAATGTCATTTCTTTTTCAGTAACACATAACACTAAGTTCTAATAAAAAGAACTGAATATGGTATACAAATATTTTAATATTTTGAAAATTATTTAGAAAAATTTATAATAGTAAGAAACAATTAAACCAACGTGTAGTTGAAAATAGAAATCAAGAAGGATAAGCAGAACACTGTAACCTCTTTTGTCTTAAAAGCACTTGCAACCTATACAATAGGATCTTAAACTTAAAGATGACCAGAGGTACAAAAGGCTGAAAATAAAGTTGGGGGAGAAACTACCTTCCTTAAGTTGGGGCTCCAAAGGACTCTCAGATTTAGATGAATTAGAGGTAAAATCATATTTACTCCTGAAATAGGCTTGCAGAGCTCATGAAAGACACCTCTCACCACAATGAAGAAGTCCGCTGAATCCCAAGCAAGTGCACAGAGAGAGGAAAGGAGTGAGGGAAAGAGGCCGAGGGGACGAGGGAGGGAGATAGACAAAAGGAGGGAGAGAGGAAGGAAGTGGTCAAGTCTCGTTTAGACACATCACAGAGAAACTGCAGGATAACAAAGATGAAAAGATGTAGAAAATAGCCAGAGAATGAAGAAAAATCCATTTTCATGGAGTAATGGATACATGGACACTAACAAATGGAGTGTAGTAATGTGAAAAATAATACTATATTTTCATTAATTTGAACTGATTGCCAGGGTTTCAGGGATTCCAGATTTGCTTAATATTAGAAACCAATTAAGGAAAATCAACACACTGACAAATTCAAGGAGAAAAAACTACAAGAGCATTTTAATGTGGACAGAAAAAGCATTTAGCAAAAATTTTTTATTTATTGGTGGAAAATGGATATTAGTTTTATAATACCCCTTTATATATTTCAATAAAAATTCTTTTTTTCACAGAATACTTGAACTAACCAGGTATACCTGGGTTGATGTTCTGGTTTGCAATGAACTGTCTGTGCTATTGGAATAACAGCAAACATATACTGCTTGACATGTACCAGCTCTCTTTTCGATATTTTCATACATTTAACTTATTTAATCCCCTTCCAAAATACAAGCAAATAGAGTATACCCCATTTACAGATGAAAGTTCATGCATTATAGAAAGCTTAAGTACTTGTCACATTTTACAGAGGTAAAGTGGTAAAGCCTCAATGTGATATGTAATCATCCTACGTAAGAGCCTGACTTATCTTACTGATCAGAAAATGTGAGATATTAGTACGTATCTCTGGAGTTATTTTAGAGAATTGATAAAAATAACATCAGTAAAGCATATGGCACACAGTATAACCAATATAATAACCACAAAATAAGTTGGCACTGGGAATATACAGAAGAATCACGGGCCCAAACATGATACTGATTCTCAGCATTTGCCTTCTAGTTGAAATTCAAGGTTAATATACATGATATAATTAGTAAACAAGATAGATATCATTTTCTGCTCAAATGGGTGAGAGTAATGGATCATAGCAGTTATGTTAAAGTTTTAAAATAAATGCATGCATATTTTCCTATTCAACACACAATACTTTAATTGTTCTTTGACACTCATTTATTTCTACTTCATGTTAGTAACTAATCAGTAGTCCCTCCTTATCTACAGGGCATACATCATTCTGAGATTCCAGTGGATCCCTGAAACCTCAGATAGTACTGATCCTATATATATTGTATTTTTTCCTATACACAACATGCCTATGGTAAAGTTTAGTTTATAAACTAGGTACAATAAGAGATTACCAAAAATAACTAATCACTAATAAAACAGGACAGTTATAACAATCTAATGTAATAAGTTATGTGAATGTGGTCTCTCTCTCAAAATATTTTACTGCACTGTACTTGCCTTTTCAATGGAAGGAAATACTTTGCAGCTTCTCTTTGGCATACCCGAATTGCCAGCATTGATACACTTGTGCTTTGGAGCTGTTAAATACAATAAAGGTTACTTGAACACAAGTACTCTGATACCACAGCAGTCAATCTGATAACCAAGATGTTTACTCATGCATGCAGTGTGGAGATCCTGCACAAAGGGGTGATTTGTGTCTTGGGTTGGAAGGAGCAAGATGGAGGGAGATTTCATCTTTCCACTCAGAATGGCATGCAGTTTAAAACATATAAATTGTGCCCTGGCTAGGTAGCTTAGTTGGTTAGAGCACCACCTCAATTTGCTGAGGTTGTGGGTTCAGTCCCTGGTCAGGGCACATATAAGAATCAACCAATGAATGCATAAATAGAGTAGACCAATAAGTTGATGTTTCTCGCTATATTTTCCCCTTCTTTCTCTCTCTAACAAAATTAATTTAAAAAAAAAGAAAAATCCATGAATTGTTTATTCATGAAATTATCCATTTAATGTTTTAAGATCATGGCTCGCTGCAGGAAACTGAAACCCCAGAAAACAAAACCATGGATAAGTGGGGACTATTGAATATATCAAGATACCGATTGTTTGTGTGAGATTTTAAGCCTTTTAACATTCTAAAAGTGAGCTGGGGATAATACATTACCAATTTTGGAACTTCTAATGACTTCTAGAGTGATTATCTATAAATAATAATTACTATATAGTGATTAACTAAAAATAGAATCAATTAAGACTAGCTCAGTGGAAAACCAAGATTTGACTGATATTTTAAAACTTTAAGCAGAAAGAAAAAAAAAAGTCTTCTCTGCTTTTTTTTCAGTTACTCTGCCAACATTTTCGTGAAGATGATGTGGGGGATTTAAATTCCAGCCATAATAAGTAGGCTGTAAGCAGCCTCCAGAAATCTTTTAAATATCTCAGTCTTATGTTCTAAACCGATATAAATTGATATTGTGTTATTACATAGAATATGATATTAGTGGTCTATTTTGGTATCGATAATAGAAAGAAAAAGATAGAGTTTCAGAGTATTTTGAATATGGAAGAATAACCTACGTGGAAACTATTCTTCAGCATAAATCAAATGGATTGGAGTTTCCTATGCATTTTCGCATCATTTTAAAAATGCCTAACTGCAGCCTTTAAAGCAATGTTGCACCTGCTAATGTCACACTGAACACCATATGCGTATGCAAGCCCTCTCTTTAGGATTCTCTTCCAAAATTGGTGATATTCTACCCTAGAGAGAGGAGATTCTAGGAGAAATATACCAAGAATAAGAAGTTTTCCTTATTTAAAAGCAGATGTGCTTTTCAAAAGCAGTTTCTTTCTCATCATGCCCATGGCTGTGCAATTAAATACAATCTGGGCTATATTAAGGGGAGGAAAGCATATACATAACAGACAACAAAAATGGTCTAGCTAACTAGTTAATTGCAGACAGGTACAGCTACAGGCCTCAGTAGTCTTACTATGGAAAGCTAGAGAACAATCTCCAAGACCTTGGCAAGGCAGTTAAACTCTGAGGACAAAACCAACATGTATCAATGTGTAATGAAAAACCTTAATGATATGTTGAAGTAATAACACCCCTTGAAAGGTCACACTGTTTGTTTGAGAATGAGCAAACCTAAGAAATAACCAGGTCCAACTCAGATAGTTTTATAAGCACACCAAGACACTTTATACATTGAAGCACAAAGACTTGAAATTATAAAACAATTATAATCAGTAATTCATTTCACAGATAAGTTGAGGCTTCACAAACGGATAATAATCCACCAAGTGCACTTGCTGGAAAAACCAGGGGAAAGTAAATGTTTATTTTTATATTCATGTTGCACAATATACGTATTTCTTTTTAAAAATCAAAAATACATTTTACTGAAAACCATGTTTACACAATTTAATTAGTCCAAACAGACTCTATTTAATTAATCATAAATTTCTGAGTTAAAATTTGTGAAGATCTATTTGCAGACTTAAAAAATTTTATTAAGTAGGTATTTTGGTCAATGCTACATTCTAAGACAAATCGTAATAACGGCTTATTTAAAATAATTTAAAAAACTGTAAATATATTATTCTCTAAAACTTACTGATAATGCATATTTTTAAGAAATTTATGTTCATTGCTATGCTTATGAGAGAGGAAGGATTGTAAGGCCTGCCTTCTGACTCCAGTAGTCACTTCCTCTTTTGATTCTGGTTCGTATTTCTTCTGTGTCACTCAAAAATCAAGAAATTATAGCAATAACTTCTAGAATACAAATTGATCATCTAGAACTTATTTAAAATGGGCACTTATAAATAATGACATTTGTTGAAATGTATTCCAGAGAATAAATTCAGTAGATTTCAGAACTTAAGTCTAAGTCTAATTTTATTTTAAAAATTAGGTATTTTTATTGCATTTAGTTACCTTTTATTATGCAAGTTGCACCCTCTAACAAGAACAGTCTTTTTTGAATGTAGATACACAGTTTGATAGGTTTAGTATCAGAGTCTTTCGATACTGCAGGGATTATAGCCTTGTGTTTTTAATTTATGTGCATATAAAGGTTATGATTTATTTTTGGTATTATTTTTGATGAATCCAAATAATGTTTTCAGTACTTCGGAGTTTTTTGTTTTCAGATGTATGGATGTCCAATTTTTTTTTTTACCTGTGCTAAAAAGCATTTGTTTTGTTTCCCATCTCACTTAAAGTAGATTATTAAAACATCAGCGCCAAAGTAAAGGCACTGTATTCATAGCTCTACTATTTGTTACCTAAGTTATTATTACATTGACATATTTACATGACCAGTGACTACAAAATGCTGATACGCTAATAAAACAGATGAACATAAACATTAAAAGATGATAAAATCATTCATGTTGACTTTTTTATATTTAGTAAATGAGCTTTCTTAGGTAAATTTCATTTTGCTTTTAATCATATCTTAACAAGTAGTGATTATAACATGTAACTACTTTTGGAAAAGAAATGACTTAAATCGACCTACTTTAATTTTATTCATTATCTCTAACTGTTATTAAAACCTGTATTTGACATATGTGAATATTATTTGATCTTTTCAAACCACATTCATTCTCATTAAGAAAGCCCCAAGACATTTTCTTTCAGAATATTTTTCAAATATTCAGAGACTTTACTAGTTATGTAAAAATGTGACAACACTTTCAAGTTCTTTATTATGGTTTCCTTCTACAGTAAGAACCAATTATTCCACCCATATTAATGCCTAGTTTTGAACTCAATATTTAAGCAGTTAGTATCTGTATCTTTAAATTAATACATTCATATTCGTAATGTAGTTTTAATCATACAAAATGAATAGAAACTGTCTTTTGGGTGCATTAGCATTAAAGGTAAAGACTGTTTATTTGATGTTAAAGCTCAATTAAACCACAGTTAAGAAAAGTGAAGGTAAGTTTTTGACACTCTTCTGGCTGAATCTAATTTCCAGTTCTTCATGAAAGAAGATAACTAAAGAAACATTCACATTACTTTTCAAAGGAAACATGTCTATTTTAGACAAATTGTACATGTTTTTATGTTTTTATACCCAGTAATTGCTGACAAAGATGTTCACATAATGACACCTAATCCACTAAAATCATTTGAACTTCGGTATAAGCCCTTTAACTTTGAATTAAATAATACACTTGGCTGTGAAAATTGTTTTTAAGCACTGACAAATATATTTATATCTATCAGTCTAGACAGGTTCATACAATTCTGTTTATGCTGTGATTGATGGAGAGATTATCATTTTTAAATGAATTTGTCTGATATCTTAGCAATATCAGAAAGTGCTTGTGCTATGCCTTGAGATATTTATACTCGTTAAAAAGTAAATGCTATTACACTTTCAAGTCCATAAAACACCTTTGATGAAAATTAAAATTAATTTAGTCACATTGTTTTCAATCTGGTTGGCTCATATGAGTAATACAGCTGCACTTCATAAATCCAAATGCATTATTCCTATGTCTTTGTTTATGACCAATTGGGTAAATCTGCTTAAAAGTTTCACAGTAAATAAAAGTAGACATGTTGATGACAGAAGCCTAATGGCCAGATAGGATAAAGGGATATTCTAGAGGGTATGCCACATTTTCCATACTCCCCCCAAATAATATACTGCTCACTGGAAAGGCCCTCGTAGCTCAAATGCTATGATCTAATGATCCTTTTTAGACACACTCTGGAAGGCAACGCTTCCCCTTGAGAGGTAGTAAACTCTTCCAGCACACACCGCCTTACAAGGGAAATATGTGAGTATGAAAATGCACAGATATATCTTAGAAAAACTAAACCTAATGTAAGACAGACCTAAAGCAAATTTTCATCGATAAAAAAACAAACCAATGACAACAAAAGTACCTTCATTAATCACATAACCTCTGTAAGACCCTACTTGGCTGGTAGACCACAGTGCTGCTTGGCATCTACGGAATCATTGTCCAGTAATCCTGAGAATTCTGAGAATTTTTTTCTTCCATAATCCACAGTCAGGTTACAGGGCCCATTAAGAATGCTAGGGAGGATGACCAGCAGTATAAATTTTTGGAGGAGTTACAAGAAACTTACTCCAATGTACATTGCCTCTCTTATGTCAAAGGGGCTATTGTCCTGTGAACTGGAGCTCTCCTCATAAATGTGTTTACTACAGCGATGGTGAATGGTCTACCCCGATGAGATGTGTCATTGAATCTCAATTGATAAATCCTCTTTAGCATTCCAAACTTTCTAAATCTTCTGATACCTCCTCTATCTTTTTAAATTTTATTTTATTTTAATTATTGTTTAAGTACAGTTTTCTTAATAAAGGAAGATTTAGCATTTCTACTTTATATAATATAGATTTTAGTTGGGTCCATATGTCAGTCAACTGACCAAGAAAACTGTTACAGATGTTCTTAACCCATCAAGCTAAGACACTGAGTCCATGATCTCTACTTTTAGATGGCTAATTGTCAAATCTGGCCTGATCCAAGATTGTATCCTTCTACCTTAATCCTACAATCATAAAATCCATTCCCATACCTATTTCTAAGTAGTCTACCTATATAAATTGGCTAAATGATGCAAATATTTTGCTGTATATTACAATTTCTAATGGGTCTTATTTGGAACTTCAATCTCTAGAGTTTGCTGTAAAGTCTGAGTATAGTTCTAAAATACAGGTCAGTGAGCTAGCACATGAAAGAAATCTTGTTTTTGCAAATAAAATTCTTAAAATGGCCATTATTAACAAATCAAAAAACAAGTGCTGGCAACGCTGTGGAGAAAAGGGAACCCTAGGGCCCTGTTGGTGGGAATGCAGACTGGTGCAGGCACTGTGGAAAACAGTATGGAGTTTCCTCAAAAATCTAAAGATGGAACTGCCTTTTGATCCAATGATTCCACTGCTGGGACTATACACTGAGAATCCTGAAACACTGATTCAAAAGAATCTGTGCACCCCTGTGTTCATAGTAGTGTAATTTACAATAGCCAAGTACTGGAAACAGCCTGAGTGCCCATTAGTGGATCAAAAAACTGTGGTACATTTACATAATGGAATACCTCACAGCAGAAAGAAAGAAGGAACACCTATCTTTTGTGACAGCATGGATGGAACTGTAGGGTATTATGCTAAGTGAAATAAGCCAGATGGTGAAAGACAAATAGCATATGATCTCACCTACAGGTGGAACCTAAACAAAATATACAAATAAGCAAAAGAGAACCAGAGACATGGAAACAAGGAACAAACTGACAGTGACCAGAGGAGAGGGGTGAGGAGGATCATAGGGTAAAGAAGGGGGAGGGGCAAGCCAAGGAACTTGAATAGAGGACTCATGAGCATGGGCAATGGCACGGATTGACTGTGGTAGTTGTGAGGGACAGGACAGGGTAGAGCAAAAGTGTAAAAAGCAGGACAATTGTAACTCAACGACAATAAAAAAGCACTCATCTATTTGTATATGTTATCTATGGTTGCTTTTGCAGTGCAATAGCAGTATTGGGTAGTTATGACAGAAATCATACAACCTGAAAATATAAAATATTTATTTTCTCTCCTTTTAAGAACTTGCAAAGATTTTAGATGTTGTCACTTCAGTCCTTACAAGAACACAATGGACAAACAGAAAATCAATGATCTTTCTTATACACATCAGAGATCAGAAGTTTCAGGGTAAAACCCCACCATAAAATCAGGAGAGACAGGCACATCCTAAAAGACACAGCCAAGATTTGTTTATGTGGGAAATAAATTACTAAGCCATAAAATGAGAAGAACACTTAAATGGTGACCATAAAGTATTAATGGAGTATGAGTGTACACTAATTTGAGAGTGAGGAAGCCTTGAAGGGAGACACATAATTTTTGTGGGGAGGTACAGTTTCCAGGGCTTTACTTTCAATAACCCCACAAGGTTCTCCTGGTAAAGATCATTCATCATTCTGACAGTTGTTGAAGAGTAGATATTATGAAATAAGCCCAGAGCATATTTCATAAAAATTGTCTATGCTATAGGAGAAAAACATTCCCTGATCCTTATTCCAGATCTTTAGATTTCTTGTCTTACTCAAAGTACATGTTGGAGGGTGGTGTCATGGCGAGGGACAAATGGCATAGTCAACAGAAGTTATGGTTTCAAGGAAGTAAATATGAAAAATTGACATTCACTCCCAGTGAAGGGAGTAGAAGGCAGGGGAGAAAAAAGTGGTGCCACTGGAGACACAGGAGGTCACATTCCAAAAACATAGAATCATTAAATAAAGAAACTTAATTATATTATGGACTGCTCTCTCTCCCCCAGATCTTAACAAAACACAAACAAGACACCAGAATGATAGCAAACAGTTATTCCTGAAAAATCTGCTATGTATGGACTCTTATCTCTGAGGAAGAGAATTTATGGTAGCCCAAATCAACAAAGGTGACAAAAACAAGTAAAGTAGAGGATTGTTAAGCTTCTAGCACATATAGTTACAGCAAATATTAACCATGGATCAACATTTATTTTAACATGAATTCTGGTATAATATCTCATTGTCTCAGTTCCCACATCCAAAACATTTCGGCATACTCATTGAGAGCAGAGGTTGATTTCTGGTTCCTCAATTCTATTCCAATGATGTATCATTTTATTCTTGTGCCAGTCCCACATTGTTATAATTACTATTGTTTTGTACTAAATTTTAAAATTGGATAGTGCGAATATTTCCACTTTGTTCTTCTTTTCAGTGTTGTCTTGGGTATTTGGTCCCCTTGCTACTTCATGTAAATTTTGGAATCAAGTTTTTAATTTCTAGAAATAAGTCAACAACAAGAATTATGCCAAAGATTGTGTTAAATTGTTAACTCTGTTAGGAAAGTATTACCAACCTAACAATGTTAAGTATGTCTTCTAGTAAACAAACATGGAATATATTTCCATTTATTTAGATCTTCTTTTATATCTTTCAACAATACTCTGTAGTTTTCAGATTGTAAGTTTTGCACTTTTTTTAATTTTTATTTTAATTGTTGCCCTTGTACAGTTTTCTATCTTTACTCCCATCCCAGCCCACTGCGCCAGCCCTCCCCAACTCCCTCCCATTTCCACCCCCTCCCCCGCAGTTTTTGTCCATGTGTCCTTTATATTTGTTGCTCTAAACCCTTCCCCTTTTCCCCTGAAATTCCCTCCCCTCTCCCCTCTGGTCACTGTCAGCCTGTTCTCAATTTCGGTGTCTTTGGTTATATTTTGCTTGTTTGTTTGTTTTGTTGATTAGGTTCCAGTTAAAGGTGAGATCATATGGTATTTGTCTTTCACCACTTGACTTATTTCTCTTAGCATAATGTTCTCCAGTTCCACCCATGCTGTTAGTTTTTCACTTCTTAAAGGGAAAATTTATTTTTAAGAATTTAATCTTTTTGATGCCATTGTTAGTGGAATTTTTTTCCTTAAGTTTCATTTTTGGGTGGTTCATTGAAAGTGTATATAAACACAATTGATTTTTGTATGCTTATTTTATGTTTGGCAACCTTCTTGAAATCATTTTTATATCTATTTTTTGTGTGGAAAAATATGTATTTTCTTTATACAGGACTGTGTCACCTGCTGGTTGGGAAATTTTTGTGCCTTCCTTTCCAATATGGATGACTTTTACTCTTTTTTCTTGCCTACTTGTCCTATTTAGAAACTCAAGTATAATGTTAAACCTAAGTGGCAAAAGTATGCATTTTTGTCTTGTTCCTGATCTCAAAGGGAATCATTTAGTCTTTCATCATTAAGTATGGCATCATTAATTAAATTAAAGTGCTAATTCAAAAGTATGCACTTACTGTAAAAAGAAATATAAAGAAGTAATAGAGGAATTCAAAAGGTATAAGAAACTGAACAGAAAAGTAAAATGGAAAACTTAAATTTAAGTATATCAAAATACCATTAAGTTCGAATAAATTAAACAATCCAATCCAATCAAATGTCACAGATTGTCAGTCTGGATAAAAAACAGAACCCCAAAATATGTTGTCTGTGGGAGAAATACTTAACAAACGCAATTTGTGTAAAGATACAAATAGAATAAAATTAAAATCATTTAAAATGATATGTCATGCAAACCAAAACTACAGAAAAGTTGGAGTGGTTATGTTTCTGAACAAAAGTGGAGTTTGGCTGCTCACCACTGAACACAAGTATATTCCAAAGACAGGTGTTGGTGGGGAGGGAAAAAGGTCCTTATTAAGATGTTGCATTATTTTGGGAAATAGGAGCCTCACTGGCTCTAAGCTCGTCTCTTCCACAAAGCACAGAAGAAAACATTAAAAAAAAAAGATTTTACTTATTTATTTTTAGAGAGAGGGTAAGGGAGGGAGAAAGAGAGGGAGAGAAACATCAATGTGTGGTTGCCTCTCACACACCCCTTACAGGGGACCTGGCCTGCAACCTAGGCATGTGCCTTGACTGGAAATCGAAACTGTAACCCTTTGGTTCACAGGCCTGCGCACAATCCACTGAGCTACACAAGCCAGGGCAGAAGAAAATATTTTTCTCCAAAAGACTAAAACTCAAAACCATGTCCAGAAATCCCACTCCATCGTTATCTGTCCTTTGGAGCGCAGCATTGCTAGGGGTGGCCCTCTGACTTTAGGCTTCCTGGAGTCCATACACACAGCCCACTGCACCATCACCACACTGCAGTTTCCTGCACTGGGTGTCCAGGGCTGCTGCCAACTGCTGCAGCTGGCCACGAAGGGGCTCTGTCCATGAGGCCTAGACCCCACCACCTGGCCACACAGCTTCCATGGCCCACAGGGTCTTGTGAGCACTCTGGCCCACACATCCATGTGTGGATCCCAAAGGAAGAGAAAGGGAGAGTCTCTGCCCTTCCTGCATTTAAATTCCCCAGCCCAAAATTCTGTGCTCTCCAGAAGGGTTCAGCTCCCCATCCAGTCCCATCCTATTCACAGCTATACTGGCAGATCTGTACCTCTCTATACCACCATGTTCTGGAAGGGAGTACGAGAGCTTTTTACTAGCCTCATGCATTCTCCATGCAATGTGTCCTCCTACCATATGTCTGCCCAGGGCTAGGGAAATCTGTCATCGTGCACTGCACTAGCAGTGTGTCTCACCCCCCACCCCCGACCACCGCTCTAGCTGTCTGGTAGTTTCTTTGACTCCTCCCTCACTCCAGGGTCTGGCTGTGCCACCTGGCCATATCTACCTGTATCAGTTATGCTAATATTACACAAAATAGACTTTTAAAGTCTTACTAGATATATAGTCATACACTTTACAATGATGAAGGAATTAATTGATCAGAAAGATATAGCAATTACAAATATATATGCACTCAATAACTAGGCACCAAAATACATAAAGTAAAACTGAACAAAATGAGAGGAGTAATAGATGACTCAATGATAATAGTTAGAGAATTTGATATTTCACTTTCAATAACAGGATAACTAGAGAGACAAGATCACCAAACAAATAGAACACTTGGATAACATTATGTAATTGTTACATCTAAGAAACATCTATAAAACCCTTTACTCAAGAACAATAACCTATAAATTCTTCTTAATTGCACATGGAAATTTCTTGATGACAGACTGTACACCATGCCAGAAAACAAATTTTAATATATTTAAAATGATATAAATAATATAAATATGTTTACTGAGCATGTAGCATAACATTAGAATTCAGTAACAGGGAAAAATTTGGGAAGTACAAATATGTAAAAATTAAGTAGCACATTCAGAAATACTCATTTCATCAAAGAACACCACTAAATGGAAATCATAAAATACTTAGTGATTAATGAAAATAAAGATACAATATACTAAAAATTTATGAGATGCAGCTGAAGCATTGCTACTCAGAAATACATAGCATAAATACCTGTTTTATGAATAAAAAAAAATCTCAAATCATTAACCTAACTTTCTACCTTAGGATACTAAAAAATAAGAATAGAAGATCAGATTCAAACATGCATAAAAATAATAAAGATTATGGTGTAATTTAATAAAAGTGAACAAAAAATCAATGACACCAAAAGATGATTCTCTGAAATATAAAAAGAAATAACAAGCCTGTAGATATTTAATCATGAAGAAAAGAAAAAAGATTCAAATTATTAGAATCAGAAAAAAAAAGACCATACTAGTTACCTTAGAGAAATAAAAAAAATATATATGTAAAAAAATGCTATACAAAAGTTACATACCAAAAAATCTAATAACTTCAGATTGAATGGACAGATTCCCAGAAAGTTACAAAATACTGTAACTGATTTTAGAAGAAATAGACAGACCAGACCTATAACAAGTGAAGAGATTAAATTGGCAATTAAAAATCTGCCCACAAAGTAAAGCACAGACCCAGATGGCTCCACTGCAGAATTCGAAAAAACATTTGAAAAGAAATAAGTTCCAATTCTTTATATAATTTCCCCAAAATAAAACAAGAAAGCACTTCCCCACCCCTTTTATGAGGCCAGTATCACTCTGATAATGAAATAGATATTAACATCATAAGAAAAAAAACTATAGAATATCAAATCCATCAAGATATAAAAATAATTATATACCATAAATGATTTTATACCATGGGGTTGCAATATTGGTTTAGCATTCAAAAATTAATTAACATAATATACCATATTAACAAAATGAAGGGAAAAACAAATAGTTATATCAATAAATGCAGTAGGAACATTTGATGAATCCTACACCCTTTCATTAACAAAATACCCCAAAAACTAGAAACAGAGGACAACTTCCTCAGTCTGATAAAGGGTGCCTATGAAAAACCCACAGCTCATAATTAATGGACTCTAGAGCATCTTGTAATATCAGAAGTTTTTTAAAAAGTTGAGAAAAGGAAATCAGAATGATTTGGATATGTCAAAGGGACACACAGGAGCCAAGTTAAAGAACTTCCAATCTCCAGTTGCCCGTAGCCACGACCTTCTGAATTATCTAAATAGTTTCCATGGAGGAATGTTCAAGCTTAATACAAAATTTAATGCAGAGTCTTTGCTCTACTGGCTCAGTCATTTTAATGTGACAATCACACACTATATGCTCACTCAATGGCACCCTGCAACTTCTGGATTTTCCCAAATCTAAACTCATTTTTGAAAGGGAAGAGATTTCAGGCCATCAATGAGATTCAGGAAAATACAATGGGGCAGCTGATGGCGATTGGGAGAACTGTGTGATATCCCAAGGTACCTACTTTGAAGGGGACTAAAGCATCATTGTCCTATGTTCAGTATTTCTTGTATCTTGTATCTTATTTAGTAAATCTCTATTTTTCATATTACACAGCTGAGTACTTCCTGGACAGACCTTATATATTTATACCTATGGTTACTTCTCTCTGGAAATGAAGTAAATAACCAAAGTTTTGCTCCAACTGATAATCTTAGTATACATTTATTACTTCTTCTGGCATATCTATCTTATTAGAACATGTAAAATGTGGCCTATTCACCATATATAACTAGCATTATGCTATAAATATAGTGGATCAAAATGATATTCTGTGGAATTTGAGACAATCAAAGGTCTCTCTGGACCATATTTCAACAGAGAGCAAGAGAGTTAATACAACCCTAGGGGTAGACAGTAAATGTGTATTGTGGTCTTTGACATGTAAAATTGTAATGCATTTTATCATTCCAGTTAACAAAGATTTTAAATAATAAGTTTGTTTTACCACTGGCTGCATATCAAGTGTCAATCCCAGGAATGTGGGGAAAGAAGAATGATCTGAAAAAAAAAATCCATCAGCACAAGGAAGTCATATGTAGTGTCATCTACTGTTTTGTGACAAACTGACTTCTTAATCTCATGCAATCCATTTAAAGAGACGACAACTGAACCGCACTTCTAAAATAAAATGCACTTGGAGAAGAGAACAATTTATTTACATGTTTTTGTATTCAAACAGTTTTTCTCTGAAGAATCCATAATCCTGCATTTGTGAATCATTCATTTGTGCATCCAGCTGCTCCTACAGTGTCTTGTACTTCAGTAATAATGGGACACAAAGAAGGCAAAAGTTCCACCGGTCTTGAGGAGGCAATGCACTGTCTACTCAGCCCATAAGCTCAAAGGCACAGAAGCAGCAGCTTGTGTCTCTTTGCAGTGACGACATTGTCAGCAGTTACTTGTGGCTGCAAGGACAGAGGAAGCCATTACTAAGGCTGTTCTGCAGAGACCAAAACAAGTATGCTTAGTTATTGTGGTTCATTAACTGAATCTGGCACACCAATAGTTACCTGGAAAGTTCTGAAATCCAACATGCAAGATGATAAAAACCATTCCGCAATTTATCCTCATAGTGTTTTTTTGTTTTGTTTTGTTTTTTTGTTTCTGGTTTAATGGCAATAAATTGTAATATCAGCCTCACAATTCTCACCATTCTCAAGTCAGGAAACTAAGTGGTCTTACTTGCAACACATGTCCAATTAAATACCAAGCCCTGCTGTGTCTTAACTATTTCTGAAATGAATCAGTTGTTTTCTGCCTTCATTGTCACTGCCTTTACCTGTTATCCATCATCAGCAAGAGCCTCCTGATTTACCTATCAGCTCCAATACTTTCGCTCCTATATGTTTTTGGAATGATATTACATGCTATCTATTTTTTTTTCAAGAAGAAAGAAAATCATGGGACAATATTTATGCTTTCAAAACTCTAGACCTCATAAGTGATTTTCTGCTTGCAGATGTAATATTGTTTTATTTCAGAAGACATTAGTTTATGAGATAGGTAAAGATAGAGGGTATAGATTAATAGGGTTAATGTAGGTGAAAATTTTCTAAAACATTAAATAGTTGATTTTCATTATCAGCCAATACATAAATCAGTTAAGATTTTCTGCTTCTTTAAAGGAACAGTTCAGCTTGTGTCCTTTTAATATATAAAGAGCTTGATTTTGGTAATTTTCTCTGAAATATTGTCTCATCCTAACCACCCAAGTTTGTGTCACTCAGTTAGAAATGCAATATATATATATATTGCAATGGCTGACAGTTAAAAAAAAGTGAGGGAAATGAGTGGCAAAACAATAGTAATCACAACAAGTTTCAACAACAACAATTTTGATATAAATTCTAGCCACTGACTCCAAGGACTGATTGATTCCAAGGGCAGCTTTATAAACAGATGAAAAGATAAAAAAAACAATTTGCTGAATATATACATATTCAATATCTAAACATGTTTTTAATTAAAATAATAATTATTCCTAAATGCATTATAAGTATTTTATCTTTAAAATATTAATACATATGAACTAACAGCAGGAAATGCATCTTACATGAACAATGTGAAACAGAAAACACTCTTTTAGATAGAATTTAACCCAGCACTAACCTAGCAAGCATAGAGCACAATTCAAGCCACACATCCAAAACCACAGGGCTATAAATTCAGTCACTGGGGATTCTTGTACCATGTCTGTGAACCTCTGAATAGAAATCCTTTAGAATTCCATTAAAGGCGACTATAAAATTCATGTAATGGCTCCTAAAATGGAGCAAACTTTTTCTGTTGTTAAGTCTTCACTTTGCTTTTTTTCTTTATGTTTATTTTTTAAATTTTTAAATTTTCTGATTAGAATTCATTGAGAATTTGATATAGTGTGTCATTTCCATGTTTTCCTCCTTGTCATCTTGTCTTTTAAAACTTCTCACTGTTGAGTTAGCAGCCATCATGCATTTATATTTTCCACATCTCAGATTTTTATTTTTTATTTTTTTATTTTTGAGGTTTATTTTACAGCACTTGACCTCCAATTAAATATCCTTCTACTTTGGTCATGAAAAAAGAAAAAGAAACTCATGCTATTTTAAAATATTTTGAAAGTTTTCACAAGACTCTAGAGGTTTTATAGCTATCATTTGCACAAAACCATTTCCTTTTATCTAACAAAAATAAGCCTTTGCATTTTATGCTGTATTTCATAATATTATTTAATATACAATTATTTAGAACTAATTTCTTATTTACTGAATGTAACAATGTAGCAGTTAAATATACCCTGTAAAAATATGTATCTATATGTATTAAGAGAAGAAGGTTAAAAGAAGGGGTGTCTCTCTTCCCCCTCAACTTAGGCCAAACAAAGCTACCCGTTTTGGCGATCTCTGAGAAATCAAAATCTGATGGAAGAACATCAGATTTTCCTCTTGCTTCTTTACATCATTGATGCCATTCCCCAGGCCAGTTTTTACTAAACCACCTCTTATCTAGCAACACAAATCTTCAAATATAAACATGACAATAATAGTAATAAAAGGTGCTGATTTGACATCTATCCAGTATAAGTACCATACGTTTTGAAAACTTTGTAGATGGCGACTGGAATTTAGTTCTTTATGCTCAACGAGTAGTCATTATTTGTTGGCCCCCATCTAGCTATTAGCTTTAGCCTGCTTTAACCTAAGCTACCTTGCCATGGTCCACAAATAGCTGTATAAAACAATAACAGATAAAAGATTTTCAACTTCTCAACTGAACAGAAGGCAGCCTGCAATTGTTTGAAACTAAAATATGATTTGATACTTATAGCGCATGTGTCATCTACCTGACAAGTTGTGAGTTGATAACGTAGGATATGTATTTTGTGTTTCATTATATAAACTTGAAGTGTTTTACTTCCACCTGTACTTTTTGACACAAATTGCACTAATGTTAGGCCTTGTAATTGTGTAACATTCTTTAGATTTTCTGTTTACTTTCCACTTAAAACTAACTGATTAGTCAAAGCAAAAAATAGTTTATTAAATCAGATTGTCATCTTGCTACATGTGATCATTTTAGTATAAATTTAATTTAAAATCAAATATTTGCAACATACTTACATTTTATTATAGAAAATTTACAAAATTAAATAAATCACAAGTATTCATAAAGGTTTCACAGATTCCTCAAGCTTCCTCAAGCAGCAGATGCTGGATACACGAAGATTCAGTAACTCACTCAAGTTCATACTGTATCCATGTTAGTACTGCTACACAGCAAGCTATAATAATATTTCTACTTTTTTGTTGTTATTTTAAAATAATTGTGAATCCACAAGCATTCGTTAAGAAACAATACAGAGAAATCCCATGTATCCTTTCCCTCGCTTCTCCCTAATGGTAATATCTTGCAAAGGGACAGTAAAATATATCTACTGCTATACTGACACATATGGTCAGGATACAAAACAGTTTCGTCATCACAAGGGTCCTTCACATTGCTCTTACATAGCCACCCCTGCTTCCCTCGCTCCGTAACCCCTTTTTAACCTCTGACAACTCCTTCCTCTTCTCAGTTTTTATAGTTTAATTGTTTTGAGAATTTTGCGTAGATGGAATCAAACAATATTTAATTTGGGGGATTTTTTTATTAACATTATTCTCTGGAAAGTCATATAGGTTGTTATGTGTATTTGTTCCATTTGATAACTAGCATTCTATGGTATAGATGTACCAATATTTGTTTAACTACCTGTCGAACAGCATTTGAGTTGTTTCCAGTTTTTGATATTATGAATTAGGATAATTATAAATTTTATGCATGATTTCTTTGCAAAGGTAAGTTTCCATTTCTCCAGGACAAATTCCCAGAAATATAATTGCTACGATTGCTAAATGGTGTGATAGTCACATATTTAGTTTTTTTTATGAAATTGCCAACTTTTTTGCAGAACGTCTACCATTTTCCATTTGCATAAGCAATAGATGAGTGATTCAGTTTCTCTGTATATTGACCAACATTAAAAATTGTCATCGTTTTTGGTTTAGCCACTCTAAGAGGTGTGCAGTGATTGAGCACTGCAATTTCAATTTTCACTTACCTAATAGCTAATATACTGACTAGATTTTCATGTGCTCGTTTAACATGCTTATATCTTCTACAGTGATACCTTTCATGCTTTCTGCCAATTTTCTAATTATACGTTTCATTTTTTTACTGGTGAAATTTGAGAGCTCTTTATATATTCTAGATATTCATCTTTTGTTGAATATGTGGTTTACAGTGTTGCTTCCAGTCTGTGCCTTGCATTTTCATATTCGTAATAAGCTCTTTGGCAGAGAAAAAGTTTTTAATTTTGATGAAGTCCAATTTATCCATCTTCCTTTTTATGAATCATGCTTTTGGTGTCAAGTCTAAGAATTCTTTGCCTAAAGATTTTCCCTATGCATATTTTTAAAGTTTTATAGTTTTACAATTTATATTTAAGCCTTTTATTAACTTTGAGTTATTTTTTATATAAAGCATAAGGTTTACTATCTTCTAGATTTTGCATAGGTTTCATCTGCCTGTATAACTCCCTTGACTTTATTTTTGCCTAATTTCTACTTGTCGCTCAGGAATCTGTTCGGGCAGCTATCTCTCCAGAAAGTCTTCCCTGAATCTCTAAATCAGGGTTAGATGTTACTTATATATGTTTTACATGCTCCAGTATCCCTCCGTTAAGCTTATATTATAGAATATTAAATTATTTTCCTGATTACATATCTTCTTTATTGTGTTTTAAGATCTTCAAGGAAAGGGCATATCCTTGTTCACTTTTCCCAAGTGCTTGACACAGAGTACCACTAGATAAATATTTGTCAAATGAATAGGTGAATAAAGGTTTCTGCTCCTTACACAAATCAAAGTGAGCAAATAGGTTATTGCTGTTTTCCTGCTAGTTCCAACCTTTATCAGGTACACTCAAAATCTTGCTCAATCTTCACTACTGTAATCATTTCAAAATGCTTCAAGGATGTGCATAAATGCTTGAGTCATCAATAATAGTACAATACATTTGCAACATCTATGACTAAGTTAAACTGTTAAGTACTTTTAGGCTACTGTATTGCCCCTTTAAAACTTTATCCAAGTAGCAGCAGAAGTGGAAAATGAATTTTATAACCATTGTACTACTTCTCTCTTCTTATATTTTTCTTTCCTTCAAAAGCAAAAGTTCTTTAGTATTAAAAGTCAAAGTAATTTTGAAATTTTGACTGCAACTCCTTTGAATTTATCTCTTTCATATGAGCTTAGGAAAATTTAGTTTATATATAAGTGTTTTATTGAAGCTGGTCAACAGCTTCAATAAAACACTTATATCTATCAGGAAGTCGTGATTTTCCTACTTTGTGGCCATCCAGATACATAGTGGAGTATATAGTTTGCAGTTATTTTAACTAATTAATCATTTTGCATATTTCACCATTAAGTGAATGTATTAGTCAGAGCTCTTTAGGTTGCTAGTGGCAGAAATCCTCCTCAACAAACTTAAGGAAAAATGAAATTTGTTGATTAACACAATTGGAAAGTCAAAGGGATAGCACTGTGTTTATGAATTATTGATCCAAAGATCCAAATGATAAAATGATAACATTGACCATTCCCTACCCCACCCCACCACACCTTTCTGTCTCTCTGTCTCTGTCTCTGTCTCTCTCTCTGTTGTTTGCCCAAGTTCATTTTCACCTCTTAAAAGCTTTTCTGTAATTGACTTTGTTTTTAGACACATTCTACCCATGAGGAACAAAGATTAGTCTCTGAAATTATAGGTTACATGGTTCTCATACTCCAAAGATAAAATCCTTTCTCTCACTATCCTTATAAAAATTGCATAAAAGATTTTTAATGTATTATTGGTGTTGTTTGATATTGTTCAGTAACTCATGATCAGTCAGTTTGGAGTCTCATGTTTTCCTCACTGTCCAAAGTAGGTATTATACCAGGTAGGAGTAATTATTTCACTAGACTCGCATAAACATTGAGGGAGATTTCTCATCATATAAAGAGGTCCTGGGGCACAAGAAGAAAATGAACCCAACACAGTATCCCAAGTTCATAGCTCAGAAAATGTGAACAATACTCTTATATTTAAATAAGGTATACATCCCACTTCCTAAGTTAGTGTATATGTCTAAGCTTTGAATTTCAAAAAAATCATCAGCTGAAAAACATTTGAACAGATGCATGTAAAACTGATATTAAAGAAAATTTTGAGAATTGCATGTATATCCACAAGTAATTTACCTTTAAATGGTATATTATTATCATCAGTTTGTTATTACTTCAGTAATAACAACTATTGTTGGAACATAATGAACAAGAAGAGTTTTAGTTTTCAAAATGTTTAATTATGTCAAAATTTTAGAATAGAAATTAAATAAAGACTTATCAGTCTATTTTATTCTATGATTCATTGAATTAAAAAGATTGCCATCTCCATGATTGCACATGGAATTGGGAACACACATTATCCCATCTATATCAATATCACAACCTACATAGAATCCCCATTTACAATACCTCAGATATTGATTAATTTATGTAATATATATTTTTTTATCAGTTAATATGGGCTAGCAAAATGGTAAATGTCCAGTCAAAACACAGGCTAAGTTAAATGATTCCAATAGTTTAGAAAGGCAAACTGAATATATTTAATATTTTCAAAATGTTTTTGAATCTAGTCAACATATTTTTTCAATGCTATATATACCACACAGAACACTGATAGGCCTTGCTTCCAATTCACTCCCTCCATTAAGTCAATCAGCTGGACAATGCAATGTCGTTAAAACTGAGAGACCTCAAATTCAAGCCATAAACCTAGGCAAAGCCTCAGCTGCTGACAGATTTTTCCATCAAGTCTTATAAAACCTGATTGCAGCAATTATCTCTAACATCAGAAAGTCTTTTCAGAATTTTTTAAGACCAGAATTATGTCTCAAGACATGAAAACTTCCCTGATCTCATAATCCTTAAAAAGATGACAAGGTAAGAAACAATTGGGGGATTTTCATCCTCTTTTACTCTCCTGAATAGAGAGTACAAGATTGTTTCCAAGGTTTTAGCTATGCATCTCAATGATATCATTCCTGCCCTCATACACTAAGATTAGGAAGGATTCACTCTGGGTAGCTCTAAGAAGGTAATACCTAAAAAGTATTTCCATTTAATCAATCCATCAGTCACATCTCCCCCAAATCATCATATCGATGCATCAGTAAATGCTTTACAAAAGAAATAAATACACTTAATAAAAAGCCTTTAGGTGATCTTGTCCACCCCATTAGGTTGATCTGCTCATAGAAAAGATTTAACTCTCTAATTTGCTCATTATGCTTCAGTGCTCATCTTACTTCCAGCCAAATTACCACAGCTCTCCTGCCATCTGGTCATCATTCAACTGTTGTTTTTCTGGTGTCAGGGAAATTTTAAACAGATAGAAAAAAAGAACTTAAGGGATTTTGGAATGATTCACATTCAAGCTAAATTCAGATTTTTTTTAGCTTAAGAAAGTGTGGTGAGGGGATTAGGAATGCTGATCATTACAATCCTTTATATCACAAAGATCTATGGTATCATTTTAACCTGCAGTTTGGGTCAGGATAATTTACATGCTAATACCTGTATTGTGAATGGACTTTATTGATTAAGGCCACCAATCAAATACCTAATCTTCACTCATTTAATCATTCTTTTATTTAATAACCAATTATATCCTGCTTACCATGTCACAGCATAAGGCACTGGAGATATAAATTAAATGGAGCACACTTCTACTTAAAAACTACAATAGTAAGGAAGGTAGACACAGATTTATGCCATTTCAACTAAGTTATAGTAGGTAACAATTAAGGCCACAATTTCATGAGGACAAGAGTTTTCATACCTGCTAGCTCAAAAGTGAATGTCCTAACCCCCAGTCATCCAACTGCTTGGTTAATGTTGAATTTACAAAAAAAAAAAAAAACAAACAAAAAAAAACCCTGCATATACTAACAATGCCAAGAAAAATTCACTTAGAACTCACTTATCTATGATCAATAGAGCTGATAAAGCTTGGACTTTGTATCCTGACAATAGATTCCATTGTCTCAACATGTTTTTGGTTTATACATAAAGAGAACAAACCTCTCTCTGAGCTGATCCACAAGGTATCTCTAACACTGACTAATCTACATACATTACAAAACTTTATTTAATTGGAAATATGTTCATTAATTAGTTAATAACCATTCCTTTGCTATCCCAGCCTTCCTCTACAGCAGTGAACTTCAACCAAGAATCTTAGGGAAGGTAAGATTTCCAAAAAGGCGAAAAGCCATAGGAAATACCTAGAGAACTTTTAGTCTTGTCTGGAAGAATGCAGAGATCATTGTGGAGATGCTACTAGCGAAGTTAGCTGACTGTTAAATAGAGGAATGTAAACATGGTTAGTCCCGTTGGAGCATGTTAGAGCAGGTGCTTGGCCACATAGTCCAATTATGATTGGAAGATTTGATTCAACCAGTTCACTATGTTGTGGTTGGCCAGCATAAGTCTCAATGCTCAGGATTCAGTACACTATAGGTATCTATTTGCAAAGAAATTATTGTTCCTCAAATCTGTAGCCTGTACTCAAATGGCCTAGTGAACAGCCATGTGTTTACTGTCCAGTTATTTTTCTTCTAAAACACTCTAATCTGGGAAGAAGGTGGTAAACATGAATCTTTATAGGGTATATATTTGGAAATAGATTTGAACACTGTGGAAGGTGGTTTTCATCTTTTCTCTTTCAAGTAGTAAGTTAACACTATTGCTAAGTAAGATAGATGGTGTGTCATAAAAGTTTGGGAAAAGATTATGAGATTAAAGAGACAAATAGTCTTAAAAACAGAAAAGAAATATAACTACTGAATTTTTTAGTATCAATTGTCAGCAGTTTTCATTGCATTGGAATCAGTATTACTTTGCTAGGGTTTTCATGAAAACTGAGTCGTTTAAACAATATAAATTTACTGTGTCAGTTCTGGAGGTTGAAATTCAAGATCAAGGTCTTGGCTAGGTTGGGTCCTTCTATGGACTGTGAGGAAGAATGATTTCTATGCCCTTTCCCTAACTTCTGGTGGTGTTCTGGCAATCTTTGATGTTCCTTGCCTTATAGAAGCATCACTGTTCTCTGGCTTCATCTTCTCAGGGCATTGTCCCTATATGTATGCCCATTTTCGAATTTCCCTTTTCTAAGGACAAGAGTCATATTGGCATAGGGGCCCACCCTATCCCAGTAGGACTTTATCTTAGCTAATACATCTGCAGTGATCTTGTTTCCAAATAAGACTATGTTCTAACGCAGTGGGGGTCAGTTCTTTAACATATGGGTTGGGGGCACAATTCATAACAGAATAACAGAATCCCACCATGGTGTGTTGTGTTGACAGCCACTGAGAAAAGCATTTTTTTCTTGATCTAATAAAGCAAAAACAATTTTATTAATTTTAATCGCTTGAAATATAAAAATTATATTATCCAAACACAACTGCTCTCACACCAAGAATTCCCTACTGTCAAAAGCAAAGGCTTTTTTCAATTTTCATGATACTCAACTTAGTGCCAGCCAGCTCACATTCTGTTTTTGAAGTCCTGTTTTTCCCACTTGCATGATAATAACATTCTTTCATTCATTGCTCTCTCATTTCTTTTGCTCAGACCTCGTGGAGAAATACTTTTTTTCTTCTATATATCTGAAACATGCCCCAAAGGCCTGTTGAAACCCATACATTCATTATTTTCTTTATATTTTGACTACAATATCTTTGCATGTAAGCAGACTTAATTTCTAAATTCCAAATTGTCATTCCTATTTCTTCTCATAAAAATTTAGTGTACAAAACGGAACTCATAATTACCTGCACTAATGTCCTCTTCTCTCACTTTCCTCCAAAAACATCTACTTTACCATATAATTTCCTCTTGGTTTTCACGATATTGCCATTCTCTAAGTTTCTTACATCTAAAATATGTCTACACCTAAAAAGTGAATTAAGGAGTGAAAGATGTCTAGAGAAGGGAATTCTGCATAATATAAAAGTAGCTTGAATTGGGAATGAAAAGAAGTGCATTTTAGCCTCAGTTTTATGCAGTAGCAGCAACTTTGTGCTCCTCTGCAAACAAGTTAACTCTCCGGGTAGCAGCTATCTAGTCTGAGTAAAAAAGAAACTCAAGCAGAAAAAAAACAGGCTGGACTTGGTTTACAAAATCATTAAGGTTCCTCCTTGCTCCAAGACACGAATTTTATTTACTTATTTTTTTAAAAGGCTGACATCATACTTAAAAAAGCAAAGCTTTAGAGAAAGCAGCCTAAGATTCTGAGGCCTCTTTCTATACTGTGAATAGCAGTCAGGAATATATTTTCTATGAGTAAAGATGACTCTAGGAACATAAATGCCTGAGTAAGTGTATTGAATTTTCTTTCACTCTGCTTTCAAATTACAGTGATCCCAGTTTAACAGTTGTATTGGTGTTTTTAAACAATTTGTCTCTATCTCACTTTAATTAAGCATGCACTTTCTCCTGTCCCCCCACTTGTAAAAATGTAGTTTGCAATTTGACAGAATGATATTATAGTATTGAGCAATATATGAATTGGTTTCGAAGTAACCAGAGTTGAAGCACACATCAATCACCACAAGTGCAAATGCAGGTCACTAAAGCTGTCAATTTCAATCAGCCCTGTAATTAAATACATCACCAATATGGATTTTGTGTAAGAATGTCACTTGTTCTTCAGATGTCTGCCATGAGGACAAATCACAATTCAGAGACTCTGCACAAGCATGCTAAATAGACTATTTTTAAAAGCATAACATCTTCATCCATCTTTCGTGATTTGTTAAGTAGAAATCCACTTACTAATGTGTAGTCAAAAAGCTATGTTTTTAAATATATATTTGAACTACTTTCTATTTAATTAAAATGTTGCAACATCTCAGTTGGCATTTTAAACTCATCTTTCACACCTTTAGTGGCATGTGCTATGAAATAAATAGATAATGAATAATAATCATCTTTTAAGAGGCTGAACAATTTGTGATTACGGATAATTTGTAATTAGAGATTCTTTATTATGTGTTCAAAAAGCAGAAGATGCTTTTGGATATGAAGAAATAAATTATTCATTTTCATTGCAGCATGAGGACAAAACTATTTCACATTTAGAAAAATCCTTTATTTTTTTTAAACAGCTATAAAGTGTCATCTCCTTCTATTACACTCACCGCTACGTGGGAAAATGACTGCAACAAAGCCGTATTACCAAATATATATTGCCTGCCATTTGATTTAATCTTCAAATAAGCTCCAGGAAGCAGGTCCCTGGACAGTTAATCTTTAGTTTTGTAGCCCATGCACATTTTCAATAAGGTTACTGGGGAATTAGGCCCAGTAGGGAGAGGAAAAGCATATTGTCTTATTCCACAGGCAGCTGTTGTGAGCCCTGTGAGCAAATTATAACTTCCTTAATTATGAAATACTTTATTAGTAGAATCTCCATCATCATGTCTGTGCTCATCAGAGAAAACCATTATAAATCTTGGGTATGAGTTCCAGAGAGTTTTCAAAAATTCTCTTGGATAATGATGCATCCCATATAATGTCCCTCATCACAAGGATCATCAGAATACAAAGCCCAGGTGTGAAACTTGAAATAGTAAGAACAGGAACAATAGTTGGGGCCCCAATAAAGATATGAACCAAAATAAAACACCCAAGGAAAGGTGTTATATACATTTCAAAAAGGGATAATAATGGCTCATTTCAGATTGTGCTATTCTCATTAACAATATACACATGTCCCTTTCCCAAGTATCTTTTAAATTGTTCCTATTTAAACAATAACATCAAAAAACAACAAATTGGTAAGCAGAAAACATGAATCTGGAAAAAAAATCACAAAAGCTTACTATCACTCTGCGTGCCATCCAGAAAAAAGAAATTAAATAGCGAGAGGGACATAAAACAAGGGGACATTAACCACAAGTTGCTGACTTCAGGTTTTTTGGGGTGTTTTGTTTTTCTTTGTGGTCAGCAGTGGGATGCAGTAACTCAGGAGCAATTTTCAGTGAATTATTGCACCTACTCAATTTATTTTGGAGCAATCTTTATAAGTTAAGGCCCCACTTATATAAACCTACATATTGGCTTCAGCTAGATCTTCAACAGTGTGAGAACACTCTCTTTTGTTATTGTTCTTCCATCTTCATGTTCATCCATTCTTCTTGGAATACACGAATAGCACGAAATCATCTATTTCAGACCAAACACTATATATATATAGAAAAAATGTAAAATCAAGTTTAAAAAATTAAAAAGGTGAAACCAATCAAATTTGCATTGACTTTCTTGGAAATATGTGGCCTTCTGGTTCTGAGAAAGATTTCTCCCCTCCGCTGGAAGTGGCCAGCGGCCACTCCTTCCATTCTGTAGTGAACTTTCTCCAAGTCCCCAGGTGAGCACTTCTCAGATAACCCCGGCAGCTATTTCATTTTTTTTATTAGTTTCCTGAGTCCTCTCTTCCACATCTCTCAACCCCCACACAGCAGTGCTTGTCTCCCTCTTCACCGTAAAACGAAAGTAAATAACAAAGGTCGAGAGGCAGAAAGTCGCCGCACTCCACACCATCAACGCCCACCGTTCTTGTAAATTTTCGTGGGCAGATTAGCTTTCTTATGTGAAAATTAACCTTACTACCATTGTTTGGGATTATTGTCTGTTATTTGCCACCATTTCTTTCCATTAATTATCCTCACTTACTCTTGACCTATCTGTGTCCCTTCTTCTTGCTGAGTCTTTCCCTTGTATATAGAAACGATTTTAAGTTTCTTCCCTGTTCAAAGTGACAGTGTCTTCTTGTCCTTGTATTACTCTCTAACTAGTGAAATTCTTTCTCTTTTCCTAATGAATAAAGTGGCTCCCAATAGTGTCCACATGCTCTACACATTGCTTCAGCTCTCATTCCACTGTGGTTCCTGTCTTATCAGGAAAATAAACTTATTGTGGTTAAAGTCAGTGGTATTTTTAGGCAATATCATTTGACATTATTTTATCATTTTATCATTTGACATTATTGACCTTCTTTAATTCCTAGAAAGCAACTTTCCCTCCCCAGTAGCCGGACTTTTTTATGTACTCATCTGCTGAAAGGCTTCATTCTTTTTTTTTTTCCTTACTCATGTAGCTGGATCACTCGAAATCTGTTTAGTGACACTACACGACCTTTATTTCTGAGTTCTAAACATGTAACAAGCTCATGTTGGATGCCCAGTGTCACCTCTGTACTCTCTTTCCAATTGCCCCCTCTCTATTCTTATTTCTTGCTATTTTGACAAAAGATCCTCTCTTCCCTGAATAAGAAAGGCATGAGCAGAAAACAAGTAATGCCTATGTGAAAACTAGAAAACTAGGTTGTTTTTGTTAGTTTTTGTTTCATTGCTTTTGTGCTTTTTAAAGTTCTATGCTCCCAGGACAGTTAAGTTACAGGCTGGTTAGCATTGTATTAAAATAATTTAAATGATTAAAAATTAAATCGAAACTGTATTTTTTCAAATTTTTTATTATTGTTAAAGTACTGTTGCCTCCATTTCCCCTCACCACCACTGAATTTTCTTAATAATGGTCTTTGTTACAAGTAGTAGTATTTATTGTTGTTGCTATCAACAAAGATAAAATTAATGATATTGTAAGGGAGGAAAACAATATTTCTCTATCCCTCTGAGTTATTACCTGAGACCCTGGTGATAAGAAACAAAGGTAAGAGAAAAACAAGCAAGTCTGTTTTGCAAACCTGAGTAGCCCATGAATACATGGAGATACCCAGGGAGAAAGAGTAACTTTGTGGAAGTGGCTTAGAATTCAGGCTTAATACCATCTCGAGAGGGAACAGAAGGGAGGATGTAGGCCTCTTTGGGGAAAATGAATATCTTTAGGGAAGACGAATGGGCTCTTAGAAGAGTAGACGGGAGGTGTGATGTTTGTGACAAAGCTCATCTGGGTGTGTTGTTGACTCTTACTCTCCTCACCTCATCCGGGTGTGATTAGTCAGTCTTCCCTGACTGATGAAACTCTAGGGGAGGTGCTCTATGGCATCTGAATTCTTGTTGGAAGACCTGTCTTTAGGCAGATAAGGGGACCTCAGAGAAAGCTTCTCCTTACATTTGCTATTTTTTACATGCCTATTGCTCAAAATAATCAATATTCCAAAGTGGCATAATATGAGTGGGCATATTTCTGCTACCCTTCAATGTCCAAATCTGCTTAATTCTCTTGAGAATATACAAATTTTAAATTAACATTGATGATCTCATATGTATAACCCATGGACATCAACTAAGAGGGTAAATGTGGGTTGGGGGTGCAGGGCAGAAGGGGATGAAGGGGAGAAAACGTGGGATAACAGTAATAGCATAATCAATGAAATATATTTAAAAATTCATGAAAAAGAGAAACTCTAGTGTAAAAATAAGCTTCATAGTTAATATCTTTTAAAAGACAGACACGACAGGGCTATTTTTTTAAGTCATCCTTTATTTTATCTTTTTACAACAGTAGCACTTGTGGAAAAGAATCAAGTAGTTTTCTTTGTAACTGGTTTCATTCATTAGTAAAATACCACTAACTAACAGTATCTACTGGTCACTGAAAGAAGATATTATGGGAAAATTAAAATTAAATTGTACATTACATAATGGAAACCTATATAAAATAGATCCAACACACTAAAAGTATCCTGCTTGTAAATTGCTTCATATGTAACATGGAGCCCACTAGAATAACATACTGAGTGTCTGGAATCTTTAAAAACAAAGATAAATTTATTTATTTTTTCAAAGTAAATCCATATTTGAGATTCTAAATGCCAAGTGTAAGTGAAGTTATTGTATTATTAGTCTTCTAACAGCTCTAAACAAATTACGAACAATAATAGTGGTGTTGCTGGGAAAAAATGAGACAAATTTTAAAATCATAGGTACTAAGTCATCTATTTTTAAAATTCATAAGATAACTGGGTTTGAAAGCTTTACAAATACTTAGAAAAATTTTTAAAAATCAAATTATACTAAAATGCATTAGAAGATTTTAGAGACATTATTATATTCTACCTATTGTGAACTTCAGATAAACCACATTAAAATATTAGGTATGCTCGCAGAGAAGTAATTTTTTGCTTCTAAAGGCCTCTGCTCCCATGCAAGTTGCTGACTGGCCAGCTGAGGAGTACAACGATCACGATGATCAAGTGGTCCACAGGGACAAAAAAGAAGGCCTTGGGCAACCACTCACCTTACAATGGAAAACCATTTCTTACCAAATTAAACACAGAATGAGTTACATTGAACTCTGCTCACTTTTGCCTTGTTGCTTTTATCTTTTCTCTTTGAAACTCAAGAAGCAATGCTGTATGAAAGCATTAAGGTTGATTTCATTTGTGATTTGAAGAATATCCATATTACAGATTATTAAATTAATGACAATCTAACCTTGAAAGCACCTCTATCTGCTGAAAGAGCAACACTTCATCACCTGTTTTGATTCATTAATGTATCATTTAACTTGGTATGACACATGTTCAGCAGTTATAATTACATTATGGTCTTCCTATTACATCAGCTCTGCTCCAAGTTTCTGTCACCACAAGTCCAATTTTCAACATAGAGCAATCCACTGCACTCTTTCCTTATTAGTGTCATCTTTAATGTAGCAGAGAGGCTGAACCATTACTTGGCACTGAGAGTTTAACAGCAATTAACCCCTGCTCTATCCCGAGGGAGAAGTACATCAGCAACTTGCCAAAACACTGTAAACAAGCTGGCCAGGATCAATGTGCAACCACGCTGGCCGCGGAGCACCTAGTGTATTAATTTAGGATTGATATAGGAGAAAAAGAAGGAGGCGATAGTCTGCATGAAATTAACCTCAGTACCTCCCCTCCCTTGTACTGGATGAATTTCTTCCCAAAGATAGGTATCAGACTAAAATATAAGAGAATTGTGCTTATAGTTAGCAAATATGAGTACACTGCATGTTTATTCAGCTTTATTGCCCTAAGAAAAAATATTGAATTGATTATTTCACTGGATGGTTTCTTGAAGATGGAAAGTGAAATGCATAAACAATGTATTTCATATAATTTAAAGGTCAAATTTAAAGAGCAAATGACAAAGCAAACTGAATTTTGAGATACTCTTTAGTTGTCCTAATACACAACTGAATGGCAAAGGGAGCCATCCATCGTTATCTGTAAATTTCAACTTGAAAAGTTCTTAACATGACAAAGTAATGCTGAGCAAAGTAAGTTCTGAGAGTTGATAGTATAAACTGTACTTTTATGGTAAGAAAGTACAGAGTGCCCAGAACAGAAAGTATTTTCTTACATTTTCTAGACTCATTCTGCCACACTTCGAAGATGCAGAAAGCCTCAGTACAAAGGAGGATGCTTTACTACTACAGTCTCCTGAAAGTGGAACATTATGTTGAGAGGGTGTCTGCTATAGAAATAAGGAATGTTAAAATATCTGGAGGGCATATCTAGCCCAAGACCAAAGATTTAGCTCAGTACCTCAATTCACTGCATAAGAAAGAAGATCCTAACTCCAAAGTTCCCAATGATTTTCCTGTTACTTGAGTCACATTTATGCGCTTATACTGTGTACTTTAATATCACGATCCCAAGATTGGCGCCAGCATATCCTCTTTCAATATAAAAGCAACTGCCCTTCAGGCTGAGTGCTAGCCTGAGGGACTTCACTTTGGTATGAAACAATAACTCTTGCAGGTACAAAATTTCTTTTGTGTGCAAATACTAATTTATTTATTTGTGTTGCTTTCCTCTTGATATGTTTTTAAGAGATGGCAGTTTTATGTGTAATCGTCTTATTGCTATTTTTTGTTTGCTAAAGTAATCATGCTTCTCCAGACCTTGGGAAGTCCTAGAATCTGAAAATATCTGAGAGACAGGTAACAGTGTGTATGATTTTATTTGGGAGTATTTTTTACATATCAAGATCCCGATATCCTTCAGAACATAACATGGACCTAAGAGACAATATGACTGATGGAAATTAGTTCACAGCATGGGAGCAACAAGTTTTATGTTACCAGACAACATTTATATTTTTATTCTAAATGACTATCAAATGACTACATAGAAATGAAATGTAGGAAGTCTCCTTTCAAAACTGATTAAATCATTGCATATACACATGCTAATTTTATAATATACATTCAACTCTGTCTCTTTAATTTCTCAACTGCCCTTAGTACAAATGATGACTCTTTCCTGGACACCTTTCTTCCCTTAACCTCCAAGATTATCACACTTTTAAATCTCCTTTTATGTCACTGTGCCCTCCTTTTAGTTTCCTTCTTTGGATTCTTATCCTCTTCCCTTTCCTCGATTTTGAGTGCTCCTAAGGCTCAGCCCTGGAACTCATTCTACACCCTTTTCTCAGTGATTTCACTTAGTACATCCTCCTGAATGCCACATGCAAGACTGATAACTCAAACCTCTTTATTCAGTCCTATCTCCTTCCTTGAGATCCATATTTGCATACCCAACCCTCTACTGTACTTCACGAAGGGATTTATGTATAATATGTACTTCAAGCTTAATAGGGCCAAGACAGAACTCATGGGTCTTCCATAAACCAAAAGCTTGAGCATCATTATATTTTCCATTAAATCTCACCAAAGATGTGTATCAAATGAAAAAGCATTATAGTGCAGAAAAGAAATAAATGAAAAATTTGTAGAGAGATGCAAACATATACATTAAAAAGATAAGGATCTATGGCTGAATGTATCTTAAATTCTAGTGTCACTCAATAGCTATTTTTAATATAGCTTGAAAATCTCTTTAAGGCTTTAAAAGTTATACACCTATTATGAATGTCTATTTTAAAGTAACTATCATTTGAGAAGTTATCTGTTGTCAAATTAGGTTTTCAGCACAAAACAATATCATCATCTCCCTTTCCAGAGATGTATGTAGCATTCTGGTCTTATGATAGGACAATTGCCTTAAAGCAAATTTCATGTTCTGAGTTGACTGTGATTAATTAGCTTAAGATACTAGAACACTAAACTATACCTTACAAAGTCAACTCTAACCGGTACAGACTCTCTGAGACTGTCATAATCAATCTCCACACGTTTTAAGTTAATTCAGATAGGAAACCTACCAGGATAGTGGGTAAAAGTCTTTTTACCCACTCACTTATCTTATATTCTGAGTAAAGTTAGGAGCTCTAAATGGGCTTAGGCATGGGAAAAGGGTAAGCAAAGTCAGGTTTTTCCAACCATTAGTAGGCAGAGAATGAAACATGGTTATACTTCTGCACATTGTTTTCTCTCCTTCGCCTCTAGACAACTCATGGAACAATTTTTTGTTGACAACTTGCTATACATCAGGTTCAATTCTAGAAACTGAGGATACACAGTGTCTAAAAACAAAAACTGCAGACCTCATAAATTTTATGTTTAAATGAGAAGAATTTGATAATTTTTAAAAAGTGCATAAAATATGTAGTACATAGGATGAAGATTAAGTGCCAATGGAAAATAGCAAAGTAGAGAGATAAGATAGGAAATTCTGGGCCCTCCCAGAATAATAATTTTAAATTCACTGATGAGTGAAAGCTACTATTAGAAAGGAACATTTGACCAAGGATTTGAGCCATTCCAGAAACAGGCATCAGAAACTCAGCTACAGCTAAAGTGGAGAGAACTTAGCTATAAGGTATTATAATAGCTGCTTAAAGTAACTAGCCAAAAATGAAAGTAACAATCAAGGCTTTAATTATTTACTTCAATAGCATAAGCAAGAGTTTAAAACCAGAGAAACTCCAACTCCACCCACCCCCTGTTCCAGTTCCCCCCAAGGAATGGTACACTGATGGAGGATTAGATGGATTAGTACAGATGTGGGAGTCCTCTTCCTGTCTTTCTGTCCATGCACTCCCTTTCCTGCAAAAAAAAAATAAATAAATAAAAATAAAAAAATCTCTTGCAGTTTATGGACTTGAGGGCTGGTAGGAGAAGGAGGATAAAGTACTGAGTACTGAATTAGAGTTGGAAAAGATCTCATCAGGGTTTTCCTTCCCTGAATAAGGAGTGATTGATCAATGCACCTAAAACCCTTGTCCCAAAAGTCTCATACAAAGACACCTACAAATAAAGGTGTCTGGACTAGGGCTGTTAATAGATGCAAGACACTGGGCAGCCAGAGGGGCCTGAGTCCTTGACTGCAATCCCTTTAGAGACTGCAAGACCCCAGTTGTGCACCAAACCTGATATGAGAGGACAGCCTTCCTCCATGAGACATGCCAGGGTGAGTGAAACTGAGGTCTTTAAGACTTTCATTAAATTGTTTTTAAATACAAACTCTAGAAATCACCTCTCTCTTTCTATATATTCATATACCCACCAGAGACCCAGCCTTTCCTCTGGATACCCAGCAACCCTCGAGTCAACAGAAGACAGTACCCTGGACCTGACAAATGGTCACAAGGTCTATCCCTCTGGTGGGCTAAAAATAATAACATCTTGACCCAAGCTGTGTTTCAGTTCCTGAGCTTTAAGGTAGAACAGCCCCCTGGCTACTTTCGAATGGGACCAGATAGAGGCACATCAAGAAAGACCTCAGAGCTGTCCTGGAGACCTAAAGAAATGATTCATTACCCTTAACTCACCTCCAACCAATCGGTTTCCAGAATGACCACCTAACCCATGATGTCTTCTGATTTTGCCCTGTATAATCTGTAACCTACACACCATCAGGGAGCTTGGCTTTTGCCAATTAGCTTTCCATTCCCCTGGATGGTACCATTCGTAATTTTTAAAAAAGCCAATATTTCTCCATTGCAACTCTTGGTGTCCAGTGTTTGGCTTGCTCCAGGTGGACAAACTCTTTTTGTTCTGTAACAAAAGCCTTTGTAATTGCTTATGGTCAGACCTGAAAAATCGCACACAGGTTTCCTGGTCAGGAGCCTGACTCTTTAATAAGAATGGTGAGGAAACAGCAGGTGGGAAATGTCTGAGAGGGAAGCATGGCTGGACCACTAGGAAAGCATGGAGGGGCAGGTAAAAAGAGCTGCTAAAAAGTGAGCTGTGGAGGGAGGATGTCAGGTGATGAAGTCAGGAAAGTGCCAGATTGAACAGAGCTTTGGAAAGCCCCAGGAGAACTCCAGCTTTTACTGCGAGGGAGGTGGGAAACTAGTGGATGAGACTGGGAAAAGGAATGCCATGATCTCCTTATGCTTTTAAAATAATTATTCTGACTTCTAAATTTAGGATGAAGCATTATAGAGAGAAGGGTAGAAGCAGAAATACCAGTTAGAAGGCTAATGAAATGATCCAGGAAAATACATGATGGTGGTTTGGACTGGGCAGACAAAGTGAAGGTAGTAAAAAGTGATGATATTCTTAATATATTTTGCAGGTAGAATTAAAAATGTTACTGCTGCATCAGTTGTGGGGTGTGAGAAACAGAAAGGAGTGAAGCCTGGTGCCAAGATATTTTGGCCTGAGCAACCAGGAGATTGCATTTTTAGTTATTAAAACGAGAAACATGACTGGAAAACAGGTTCCTGTGTGTGTTGGGGGCTGTGGTTTGGGGCGATCTGAAGGTGGATTTTGTTGTCTATGAGAAATTCCACCCATTGTCCTGTGAGTTAATTATTTAATTGCTATATGAGATCTTGGAATGCAGGGAACTGAATCAAGGCCAAAGATCTAAATTTAGGAGTTTTCATCACATAATTGGAATCCAGTGCAAAAGGATGAATGAGATCATGGACTGCGTGAGTTTAGAAAGAGAACAGGTGCCAAGGTGAGGCCCAAGAGCACTAATGTTGGTGCCATTGCTGTTAACGTGAAGTGGTCCTGGAGATGAGTTCGCACAAGCCAAGGAGACTGAGAAGGGACAAAATGCTAAGTAGAGTAGGAAGAAATCCAGAAGGATGGCGTGGCATCTTAAATGCTGGCAAAGACAGCGTTTCAAAAAATTAAGGATCAATCATATCACAGGCTGCTAAGAGGTCAGTATTAACTGCCCCAGACAGTAACAGTTCATGTTGGGAAGAAAGTCATACTGGAGTGTGCTCATTAGTGTTTTGGAGGACAGGATTAGAGCCTAGACCACTCATTCAAGGAGATTTGCTATTAACACAAGGAAGTGAAAATGTAGTACAGTACAATGGAGTGGATCTTTTTACAAACCTTTATTTCTTGTAATTGGGGAAATTACTGACCATTAGTGTGCCAGTGGAGATGATTAAGTAAATAATTAAAAACTGATTATTCAAGGAGGTCAAGGTAGAGTTTATAGAGCAATGTCCTTGAATAGGTGGAAGCGATGTATCTAGAACACAAGTGGGGGGGGGTCATCTTTAGACTAAAGCATAAATACCTTATCTACCCGATCAAAGAGGAGTCCACGAGGAGGGCAGAGATCCAAGTGAGTGGTACACGTGTGCAGACTTGTGGAAATTGTCTTCTGATTCCTGATTGCTTCTACTTTCTGAACGACGTAGAAAAAGTCATTTGCAAAAGTTACTTCTGACTTTCAATTAGACAAACAAAACATAAAATATTCCAGTTAATACTAAAGGCCTGCCTGCCAAAATTTAATGGTAATGAATGCTAAGTTAATTAATTGTGCTTTTTCTCTAGCTGTGATTGGCTTTGTGGCAACAGATAAGGAGTACACTGAGTCGTATTTAACCAGGGTTCAAGTTCTGCTACATCACATTTTGGAGATCTGCTCCCCTCATCTGCTTTCCTCTTTTTTTCTCTCTCACTCTTAAAATTCTAGAGAATTAAGAATCTTTCACATAATTTGGCTTAGAAAATGTAGATCAATGTTTTAATGTATGAATCCAGATTATCCAATCTATTTAAAGCAACACCAGGGGCAAAAACCCTTCTTTGAAGACATCTTATTATACCCAACATAAAATATAATAACAATAAATATTACGTAGCTTTCCTTTACAATGTATGCTGAAATACTAAGCCTTCTCCTAACTCCCCACCTGGACTGCATGGAATTCAAATATCTATTCTTGTAATTACCACTAGTCAAAAAACAATAATCTGAAGAGGAAAAAACACATTGTTAAATTTTGGGTTCACATACATACACATAATTTAGTTGGCAATGAATTCAAGCTCTGCCTAGCCTTTTAGCTAACTATCTCCAAGTCAAAGGCCATAGCTGCCAAGGGCTGCTGTGATGCCGCCAAGTTAATTACCTGACGATGAGAACCTGAAGTTAGACCAAATAGAGCTTCATTAGCACAAAGCATCAGTGCCTCAGAAGGAAGCCAAAACCAGGGGAGGAGAAATGACAGAAGAAAAAATATATATCTTTTCCTAATGGAAAATCATGTAAATATTAATTCTACAGAATTTGGCCAATCACCCTGAAAAAATAATAATGTTTTTTATAGAAGAAAACAGAAAGCATCTATTGTATTCGGTGTTTTCTTGGGCATAGTGTTCAGGTACTGGCATATCTTTCTAGTATCTTAGCTTTGTTATAAGCCAAAATCAAGGCCAAATTCCCACTAGGCTAAGTCCCTTCTGAGCTTCCTCCAATGCCATCTTCTGGTTAATAAGAGAAGTAGCACATATGTCTAGGTTAGGAAAAATCATCTATGTTACTATAAAAAATATAGGCA
This sequence comes from Glossophaga mutica, assembly GCA_039655065.1. Classification (NCBI taxonomy): domain Eukaryota; kingdom Metazoa; phylum Chordata; class Mammalia; order Chiroptera; family Phyllostomidae; genus Glossophaga; species Glossophaga mutica. The sequence goes on along the minus strand of CM077304.1, from coordinate 29,316,807 downwards.
AAGAAAAAGAATACTGTGAAATTAACTTGAATTAACACTGGTACTTACTTCCTTCAGCTTCGATTTTAGAACTTAAGCACAGAGTATATATGCATATGTGTGTGTTTGTGTGTTTACAATGTTTCTTTTCAGATACAAAGCAAGAATAGAAAAATATGTTTTTAGGTAAAATTTCCTCAAAGCATTTAGGGTACATAAGGGAAATGGTTTTATTTCAGCCTAACGAATGATGAACAGACAAAAGCTAAACAAACACAGAATGCTATGCCATTGACAAAGGACTCAGCTTTTAATAATTACTAGTTTAGACCCGTTACCAGAAAAGGTTTTGGGGCTTTTTTAAAAGGAATGTTAAAAATGAATTATTTACATAATATAACACATTACAGTTTTTAAATAAAAATCTTATTTCTAATTGATAATTGGCACCTTGCCAATAACTAAACTTGACTTCAAAGGCAACAGCTGGGAAAGCATCTTTTTAGTTCTTAATTACTGCAGCACTTAAACGAATTTTTTTTCCTTCTTATAAGATACTTGTCTAGCTGAGGATGAAATCAAAGTATAGGATGTAGGAAAAGAAATTATGTCCTAAATGATAAATATGAAACCTAATAAGCACCATGAGGAGCCTCAAAAATAAACTTACACCAGACTTTTTTCATTATATAGAGTCAGATCCTGGAGAATCATGCTGAGCAATTAGAATGAAGCTGAAGACACCTTTTTGTCAAATGCATCTTTTCTTCCAGAAGGCTGTTAACAAAATCAGAGGGAAGGAAATGGTGTAATCTGAGCTCAGCTCTCCTCTGACTACTAAAATCCGTAAAGACTAGGGCGAACAGAACAGTGAAGGCTCCATCTCATTTCTCTAGTGTTTGACGCTGGTTTACCTTTTCTTCTTCATCTGTTGTATTTCGGATTCTCAGCTCTAACATTTCCCTCTACAATCCTAAGGGACTTTATAAAAAATAGCACAAGGCAAATTAGTAACTTCTTACTCTGTTCTGTCTAAGGCGAAGTAACTCTGAGAGTCATTTCTTTTCCAATAATGGAAGTAGGGTTGCTCACCAAGAAACAGAGAAGGAATATTGTTCATCCTGTATAAAGTTTAAAAAGGCTATTCTTTGAAGGTTTATATATTTATAATAGCTTAATATTCACAAGGAAACTGGAAAATCAGATACACATATAGACATTGTTTTTCCTATTCCATCTGACCCAACCTCAGGTACTTTTTCAGACAACTGCATTCTTATTAACTAATTAACTGACACGTTAGTGAATAATTCTCTTACTTTAAGTAAAATTATGTTTTTTTTCTTTTTCTTTTTTTTAATTTTTATTTTCATTGTTGATCTTGTACAGTTTTCTGTCTTTTATTCTCACCCGAACCCGCTACCCCAACCCTCCCCACCTCCCTCCCATTTCCACCCCCCCCATAGTTTTTGTCCATGTGTCCTTTATACTTGTTCCTGTAAATCCATCCCCTTTTCCCCTGAAATTCCCTCCTCTCTCCCCTCTGGTGACTTTCAGCATGTTCCCAATTTCCATGTCTTTGGTTATATTATGCTTATTTGTTTGTTTTGTTGATTAGGTTCCTGTTAAAGGTGAGATCATATGGTATTTATCTTTCACTGCCTGGCTTACTTCGCTTAGCATGATGCTCTCAAGTTCCATCCATGCTGTTGCATAGGGTATGAGCTCCTTCTTTCTTTCTGCTGCATAGAATTCCATTGTATAAATGTACCACAGTTTTTTGATCCATTCATTTACTGATGGGCATCTAGGTTGCTTCCAACACTTGGCTATTGTAAATTGTGCTGCTATAAACATAGGGATGCATAGTTTCTTTTGGATTGGTGTTTCAGGGTTCTTAGGATATAGTCCTAGCAATGGAATTGCTGGGTCAAAAGGTATATCCATTTTTAGTTTTTTTAGAAAATTCCATACTGTTTTCCATAGTGGTTGTACTAGTCTGCACTCCCACCAGCAGTGCAGTAGTGTCCCCTTTTCTCCACAACCTCTCCAACACTTGCTGTTTGTTGCTTTGTTTATGAGGGCCATTCTGACTGGTGTCAAGTGGTATCTCATTGTGGTTTTAATTTGCATCTCTCTGATAGCTAGCGATATCGAGCATCTTTTCATGTGTCTCTGGATCCTCTGTATGTCCTCCTTGGAGAGGTGTCTGCCCAAGTCCTTTGCCCATTTTTTAATTGGGTTGCTTGTCTTCTTAGAGTGGAGTCGTGTAAGTTCTTTGTATATTTTGGAGATTAAACCCTTATCTGAGATATCATTGGCAAATATGTTTTCCCACACAGTCGGTTCTCTTTTTATTTTAATACTGTTTTCCTTGGCCATGCAGAAGCTTTTTATTTTGATGAGATCCCATTTGTTTATTCTTTCCTTTATGTCCCTTGCTTTAGGGGACATATCAGTAAAAATGTTGCTGCGTGTAATATCTGAGATTTTCCTGCCTATGTTCTCTTCTAGGACTTTAATGGTGTTACGGCTTATGTTTAAGTCTTTTATCCACCTTGAATTTATTTTTGTGTATGGTGTAAGTTGGTGCTCGAGTTTCATTTTCTTGCACGAAGCTGTCCAGTTCTCCCAACACCACTTGTTGAAGAGGCTGTTTTTACTCCATTTTATGTTGCTGCCCCCTTTGTCGAATATTAATTGACTATAGAGACTAGGGTTTATTTCTGGGCTCTCTATTCTATTCCACTGGTCCACGTGCCTGTTTTTATGCCAGTACCAGGCTGTTTTGATTACAGTGGCCTTGTAATACATTTTGGTATCAGGTATTGTGATCCCTCCTGCTTTGCTCTTCTTTCTCAAGATTGCTGCCGCTATTCTGGGTCGTTTATGGTTCCATATAAATTTTTGAAGAGTTTGTTCTATATCTGTGAAATATGCCATTGGTACTTTAATAGGTATTGCATTGAATCTGTAGATTGCTTTGGGAAGTATGGACATTTTGATGATGTTAATTCTTCCGATCCATGAACAAGGTATGTGTTTCCATTTATTTGTGTCTTCCTTGATTTCTTTCTTCAGTGTTGTGTAGTTTTCTGCATACAGGTCTTTTACCTCCTTGGTTAGGTTAATTCCTAGGTACTTTATTTTTCTTTTTGCTATATCAAATGGTATTTTTTTCTTGATTTCTTCTTCTGTTGTTTCATTGTTGGTATACAAAAATGCCTTTGATTTCTGGATATTGACTTTGTATCCGGCTGTTTGGCTAAATTCATTTATTAGGTCGAGCAGTTTTTTGGCCGAGACTATAGGATTTTTTATGTATACTTATGGGACACAGCAAAGGCAGTCCTCAGAGGGAAGCTTATAGCGATACAGGCCTATCTAAAAAAGACAGAAACATCTCAAACAAACAACCTAACCCTTCGCCTACAAGAACTCGAGGAACAACAACAAAGACAGCCCAGAGCAAGTAGAAGGAAAGAAATAACCAGGATAAGAGCAGAATTAAATGACATAGAGACTAAAAGCACAATCCTAAAGATCAATGAATCCAGGAGTTGGTTCTTTGAAAAGATCAACAAAATCGACAAGCCTTTAAGCAGGCTCATCAAGAAAAAAAGAGAGAGGACTCAAATAAACACAATCAGAAATGAAAGAGGAGATATTACAACCGACACCGCAGAAATATAAAGGATTGTAAGAAATTACTATGAAGAACTGTATGCCAAGAAATTTGAAAACCTAGGTGAAATGGACAGGTTTCTAGAAAAATATAACCTTCCAAAACTCAATGAAAAAGAAACAGAAAGCCTGAACAGACCAATAACAGCTGGTGAAATTGAATCAGTAATCAAAACACTCCCGATGCACAAAAGCCCTGGACCAGATGGCTTCACAGGAGAATTCTACAAAACATTTAAGGAAGAGCTAACCCCTATTCTCCACAGACTATTCTAAAAAATTCAAAAAGATGGAAGACTTCTAAACTCTTTTTATGAAGCCAGCATCATCCTAATCCCAAAACCAGATAAAGACACAACAAAGAAGGAGAACTTCAGGCCAATATCGCTGATGAACATAGATGCTAAAATCCTCAACAAAATATTGGCAAACCGCATCCAACAACACATTAAAAAGATCATACACCACGACCAAGTGGGATTCATCCCAAGGATGCAAGGATGGTTCAACATTCGCAAATCAGTAAACGTAATTCATCACATAAACAAAAGCAAAGACAAAAATCACATGATCATATCAATAGATGCGGAAAAAGCATTTGATAAGGTATAGCACCCATTTATGATAAAAACACTCAGCAAAGTGGGAATAGAGGGAGCATTCCTCAACATAATAAAGGCTATATATGAGAAACCTACAGCCAGCATCATACTCAATGGGCAAAGACTAAATTCTTTTCCACTAAAATCAGGAACAAGACAAGGCTGTCCACTCTCTCCACTTCTATTCAACATAGTATTGGAAGTATTAGCCACAGCGATTAGACAAGAAAAGGAAATAAAAGGCATCCAACTTGGAAAGGAGGAAACAAAACTATCATTGTTTGCAGATGACATGTTAGTATACATAAAATTATGTTTTAAATCAGCATATTTTAAAATCGTCAGAATGATTTCTTAGATGATAGCACTTTTTCTCCTTTATTAATAACATAGACACTGGTTGTGACACCAAGAAAGAAAAACCACTCTGAAATATTTTAATATTGAACACCTGTCTATGCCATCATTGCACTACAGATCCCTCGCACACCGACAGTGTTTTGAGAGGTGCCCTAGTAAATGTTTTGCAGGAGGCTGGAAGTGACTCTACAGAGTAGGTATGAAATGGAAGATTATGTTGTGGGGAAGAGAAAAAAAGGCCTCCATTTTTCCTTCAAAACAAAGTATCAAGGCAAGCTGGCATGACCAAACTTGTACCCGGTAACTTCTCATGCTCCTACAGACCCTAGTACTGCGCAAAGTACTTTCCTGTAGGGAAGGTGTGCTGTATCGTTGGGGCTTCTCTAGAAATTGAGCCAAATTATATTAGGTCAGATATGAAGATAGCAAGGATTTGGAAATATGAGAGAAGGGAAGTGTCACAGATTCCTGTAATGACCAGAAAACATGAAACAATAGGAAAGTGGTAAATCATATAAATAATTGACCTTTGAACAATGTGGGGTTAAATTGCCAAACTTGAGAAGTTGAAAATCTATGTACACCTTTTGACGCCCCCTACTACAAATAATAATAATAATAATAATAATAATAATAATAATAAACATAATGGCAATCAGCACTTTATACCTGCAGATTCAGCTAATTGCAGATGGAACACAGGTTTCCATCTGGGTCTGGGAATGTATAGCTGGGAAACTGCGGTTGGGAATGCTAGTTTTCCACCTGCAGTTGGTTGAATCTAGGGATCCCAAACTGTGCATAGAAAAGGCCAACTTTGTTTATTGAGAAAAATCCACGGAGAGGTGAGGCGCAGAATTTAAACCTGTGTTGTTCAAGCATCAGCTGTAAATGTACTGGCAAATCTTGGATGAGGACAACAAAATAATTCAAACTAACATTCATCATATAAAAACAGGTGAAGGCATGCAATGTATTATGTTTGTCATAATTCCTGCATAACCTTGGCAAGTTGCACTGTTTCCATGATATCTTTACAGCTGGGAATTGGATTGATAGCTACAGACACTTTCGGTTCAGTCCTTACACATGTACTCTTCTTCCTTTAGACAATGTGAAATGTAGTGGACCCCAAGGAACAAACATTTTTCAGATGATATTGATAAAACATGCAGAAAGACATATTTTTACTGTTAATTTTTATAGACTCCAATGTTCCCTTGAATCACTTAGAAGTAATTTAATCAGTGATATATAATTCTGTGATTTTTTTAAAAACTTGACATTTGGTACCTATTGATCTCGTAATGGATTTATTTATAAGTAGTTTGGTAAAGTGTGGGGAGAAAAATAAAACTTTGACTCTGGGTCCAGGAAGAATCATATTTGAACTGGGAAATTCTATTTAATTTTGAATGTCTCTGCTGCCTCTTACTAGGCAAATGAGTTCCAACAAATAAGTTCATCTATGTATTTCTCAGGTTCCTCATCTAAAAATTATAATTAATATTGATATCAGAGAGTTACTGAGATGTTAAATTAGATACATGGAAATGACTTAGCACATATATTTATTAGGTTCATTATATGCTATTTCTTGCTCCAACCTTTGTAAAGGTATATAAGGTTGTATATGTTCTCAATAAATGTTAGGAGTGATCCATGATATTTATGGAAAATAAGTATACCTCAGGATTAAATATACTGCATATTTTAAATTCTTCATCTCATTTCTCTTTACTCTCCTAGGGCAAGCAAGTTAACAAGTCATTCAGTTATCAGTACTAAGAGGTCATTGCCTAAAATGTTCCTTCAAGAAAATTAATTAGTATGAGTGCATAAAATGAGAAATACCAATAAAAATAAATAAAAAACATCATGAGAGTTTCAAATATAAGATCATTTAAATGTGGGATCTTTTTTACTTATGTGAATGCCAGAGCTAGTTAATTCTAGAGAATTCTGCTTAATAATCCTTCAAATGATTGTTAATCTAAACAGGGATGATCCAGGAATTTATGTATTAAATCAGCCTCATAAAGCACGAAGATATTCTGGATAAGATCCTCTTAAAGGAATTACTGCATAGTACCTACTGGTACCTGTTATAAGTGTTTCTGTGAAGCAGTGCTTAAATATTAGCTTTCTTTAATTTTCCTTGAGGGAAAATGAACACACTGTGGTGGGAGAAAAGCATTTAGAAGATTCTGGTGTTTGCTTTCCAAATTGTTTACACCCTGAAAAAAAGGATGGAGATGCTTTCTGATTGTTGTGCAAATATGTAACCAACACCCTCCCTCAAGTACGTCAAATGAGTAGGTAAACATGCAAGACTGTGATGAGGACTTTGTAACCCTAACGCATTCTCCCCCAGGTTAACTTGCTAGGTTAATTCATCCCTAGGTACTCATTCTTAAACTCCCTTTAATTGGCAATTGAGAGGTATTTCAGCAGACAGGAGTGCTGCAGATACCCTAAAGACAACAAAAGGGGAAAAGTTAACAAGGGGTTCTGAGGCACTGCGACAAGGGTGACAAGGTTTGTTAAGCACGAATAAAGGGGATGAGCATTGCAGGAGGTATTATGGATTGGCAGCCTTTTCAGAAAGGTCAGCAGCTTCCTTTTATAATTGCTTCCATTCATTTCAATACAGTGTGCTAGAACACTAAGGCCAGAAGCAGTGGAAAGGCAGGAGCGCGGGTAACTTTCCTCTCCTTCACAGCATCCCTTTCATCAAAATAACTTTTCCTTTAATATGCTTAAAAAGTCACATGTGAGGAAATCATATTTTAAAAACTTGGTTACAACTCTCTTCTAACTCTCTGGTAAATTTTATATGAGCCATATGAGAAAAACAGGAGGTGATTAGACCACAGTGAAAAATCCACTCTATTTTAAAAGACATTATTAAGCATGTAAAACATTTTTGGTGTGGTGGCTCAAGTATCTTGGCTTCTGGAACATAAAAGTGACCAAATATTAGACTGGAAGATTTCAGAAGCACTTGTAATTCCCTGGTGTTTTTCCTTTTCAAATTCTGCTTGATCTTCCTGTTTTGTTTTTTCTTACTTAGCAAATTTGATCCAACTTAAGTTAACCTCGGTTTGAACTACTGAGAGCAATATCTAATGTATAGGGTCTTAAATTTTTAAATATAATCAGGGTGTTTCTTCAAAATGTGCATGTTTTAGTCTCACCATCCAAAATTAAGGTTCAGTGGTTCTAGGATGTGGCCCAAGAATCTGCATTTATACCAGCATGGCATCTCCCAGGTGATTTTGATTCAGAAGTCTCCTAGACAATTATAGAAACATATAAAACTACAGACATTGATGGGGGAACTCAAGAGTTGGGAAATTTCTAGTTTTATGTTATAGTTAATACAGTCAGTAATTAATGCATGTACAAAGCTATTGTTCCAGGAACTGAGATGACTGGAACCACCCTGACTCCCAGAGACCCACAAGCAATTGGCACCTTGGTGCCTCAGGAGGACTGCAAGCTCTCATGATGGTATCTGAGCCACTGTGCTCCAGGGAGACATAGGCAGCGCGGCACAACAGACAAAGAATCACCGGTCAACAGATGAAAGGATGCTAGGAAAATTGCTAGTCTGTAGCCTTTATCTGATTAACCTTTTCCAAACCTCTTACCTACTTTTTTCCTGGAATTCCAACCCCCTTGCATACATTTTTCTTCCCCTTACAAAAAGGGTCAGTCTGAGATGAGATGTAAGATAGTCTTTTAGGGTACACAGCCCACTGTCTTCTCAGATTGCCAACTGTCTGAATAAAGCACCCATAAATATTCAATTCTTGTCTCTTCTTAGTAGTTCTGGTAGTGACAGGCAGCATGAATGCTGACTTTTCCAGTTTCAACACCAGGAAAAAAAAAAACAGTTGGAAATTAACCACATTATTTATTAGATTTTTGTAAATCCCTAAAGCTGGTGATATTTTGGCATACATATTCTTTTATTTTATTTTTGGTAAATTTCTTCTAAGTCATTATGGTACAAATTGGATGATTCTACTAACCTTGGACAGTGTACTGTGGCAACTGAAATCTGTCATGGATGCTCAAAAAATAAAAACAAGTAAATAAATGCATACTGTTTTACATGAAATAAATTTTAAAACAACTAACATCTTGAACATAAAATATTCTCTTTATAATTTTTTAAAAATAGAATAAATAATATTAGTAGATAACATTTTTACAATCATGTTTATGAGTGAGTACTTCTGAGTAGTATATGCTCTTTTTTAAAAAAATTGGTTCTGTATTCCATCCCACTCCTTCCTATTGCAACAGCTATACCTATATCTCTTTGGCAGGAATTTCATAATTTTTGTAAACTTATTTGAATGCAAATTACTTAGGTTCACCTTCCCACAGCAAACTTTCACAAGCTGTTAGTTCTGTTGGAGAAAGTAAGGTATAGTCTTCCTTTTTCCACTCACAGATGGAGCCAATTGTTGGACACAGGACTTAAGCTTGGTCGATCAGAGAACCTGAAATGTTGGGTCTTGTGCGAGTGGCAGAGGAAGCACTTGGAGACCAGATTCCCAGCAGCAGCCTCTATGGTGTGCAAACCATTTGGTTTCTGGTGCATGCCCTTTATTGTGTTCCTGCTGCACACCTTCCAGAGAGCTTCTTTGACTTCTGCCAATTTTTAACCTTGGTTTGTCAACTTTCTGCTATTTTCCTGAGTGCAAATTTCCTTGCAGTGATTCTCTTATTATTTAAAATGTCTCAGTTCTTGCCCTGTTGCTTTAACCAAGAACCCTGAATGAAACACTTTTATTTTACTGGCAAAGGCATGTCTGTTGTAAATATGCATAAATTTGTGTACAATTCAGGGGTTATCCATGACTATATCATCAATGATACACTATGAAGGAATTAGGAGTTAAACTTAATATGACACAGGAATTTTGAAAGAAAGTATTTAAAAACATATAAAAATAATTCAGTATGAACTTAAGAACATATAACTGCATCAGGGAAACATCCCCACTGATTTTGGCTTGCATGAGTTTCTGTTATATTTTTAACAAGTGGTTGAAAACTAAGCAAAGTGAGAACCCATAATTATTTGGAGCTCAGTTGTACATATATGTTAGTGTATCAAACTTGAGAATGACTTGCTAAAACCAAATTTTAAGATATGCAAATATAAGAATTGGGAAAAGTTAGAGACATGTTTGTATGTATATCACTATTTAAAAAAACTATGGCCTGTCACATGCTGAGCATTAGAAAGAAAAACTAAAATGTAAATGCACATGAGGAACAAAGATTTCAACTTCAGCTAATGTGTTCCCATTTAGTTAACACATTTATAAAGGTGATAGAGTGCATCTGGAATTGTTGGGACTGCTAGTTAAAATAGATAAGCTATTATTTACTTATAATTAAATGAGTAAGCAGATCCCACATTTTAAAAATCTTCATTCAATTACGATCAAGCTCTTGCCATGGGAAACTTTTACCCTACGGCATGCATCGTTTGCAATGGGCCCAGCAATTGTGGCCACATTGGCTATTTTGTGGTGGTGAGTAATGGAGAGTGGTAACACTGGCAGGAAAAAGGGACTCCATCACATTGAATTGAGGACACGTCAACGGATATGGAACGGAAAGGTGAATGCACACAGAAGTACTGAATTTAATTTGAATCATTTAAATGCTAAAAAAGGAAAAACAAAAACCTCTGTTGCACATGCTTCTTCTGTGTCTCTTATCCTGCCTCTTGATTAATTTCATAAGAATGAGAGTTTGGAAATGAATGTACCCAACACAATAGGTTCATATATGCATGAATAAATGCGTGCATCTGTGAAATGGGAAGAGAAATAATTACCTTTTTGGGTGCAATACTTATCAGTGCACTTCTGAAATATTTCTAAGTATTCCCCTTTCCAGGCAGTTGGTAGGGTTTCATCTCTCCACCCTCTTTGAGGTTAGATGTGGCCATGTGAATCGTTTTGGCCAATGATTTGTGAAATGGAAAGGATGCATCACTTCTGGATGGAAACTTTTAAAGTCAGTGCACCATATGCTGTTTTTAAATCATTATTATTGCTGTGGGGATTTCAGATTAACAAACTGAGTGAAGCTTCAGTTATATTAAGTTCCTGTTGCTGTATATATAATATATATAATTATCCCCAATAAATATGTGTAGTAAGCAAGAAATAAACACTTCTAGAGATTGTTACTGCAGTATAGTCTAGCTATTTTCACTGGTATATTGGATAACTGTGAGGGTTAAATAAATAAAACAATCCAGGTGAAAACGTATTATTGATAGTAACATTATATATATATGCTATTTTTATTTAATTTCCTCAATGACTTCCTCAGCATTTATGAGCAAAATGGCATTTAATAATTAAAGAGACTCATATATTTGGCAGAGTTATTCTGAAAGAAATCAAGAGACTGGTTAAGAAATGAGTAAATATAAGACATAAAATTCCCAAGAAAAAGATGATTTATAAATGCAAATTCAAATGCTGATAAAAATTATTTTGTCATTAACTAATGGTCAAATTTTCTTTGTAAGAATCATAGCAGAAATAAATCTATGTTTTCTGATATGTTGGATCCAGGATTATCCCAGGGGAAAACTGTAGCAGGCAAGACAGTGGTGTTTTTTTCATTCTCTATTTCAAAGATAAAATTCCCTACTCTCCTCAAGCTCCCGTGAGGATTCTTTCTCCTCTCATCATGGAAACAGTCTCAAAGTGGAGCTAAAATTTTTCAAGAGTTTGGTAACAGTTGTATATCATTGATACTATTGAGTTAGTCAAAAAGTTCATTTGGTTTTTTTCCCCATAAAATGGCTGTAGCAGCACTTAGTTGTTTTTAACTTCATTCGAAACAATTTTGTTAGATTGTATTGTGACAGCTGTCATATCAGCCTGCATTTTTTAAAAAAATCAAAATTGGTGAAATGTCATGTAGCCATTTTAATATTAAAAATAGAAAAATATACATTTTTGTCATATACTCTATTATTTCAAAAAACTAAAAATGCAACTGAAATGCAAAAAAGAAAAAGATTTGTGTAGTGTATGGAAAAGGTGACTGATCGAATGTGTCAAAAGTGGTTTGTGAAGTTTCATGCTGGAGATTTCTTGCTGGGTATTGCTCCACAGTTGGTAGACCAGTTGAAATTGATAGTGATCAAATCGAGACATTAATTGGGAACAATTGTACTACGTGGAAGATAGCTGACATATTCAAAATATCCAAATCAATAAAGTTATTGGTGAAAAAGAAAACTGTGTCTTTTTATGGAAAAAACATAGAGACTTTTGGGTCCACCCAATACATTATATCAGTCATCAATATTTGAAGCCAAAAGGTTAAAATTTTTATCTTGGATCACAGTAAGCAACAAATGGTGGTATAAAGGAGCTATTTGAGAGTAAATGTACTTCCCACAGAACATGTGAAATCAGAGAGTGGGTCTACATGTTTTCATATTGCATTAGTTCCACATAGTAGAAAGGAAAGCAAAAAAAAAAAAAAAAATGTAACTTTCACAGTTGTAATTTTGTAGAGCAGGTTTATTCAAATAAAATATGTTAATTAAAACATCAAAACTCAAGTATATTTCAAGTATGTATGTTTCAAGTATGTTCCACAGTCTATTATCTGTTTTTCCCCAGCCATGTCAAAATAAATTACATATAACTAACCATTCCTATTCATGAGAGGGGATGGGGGAATGGGGTAAAAATGTGAAAGAATTAATTAAAAAAATGCATTGGGGTGGGAGGAGGCGAGAGAGGTGATAGAAAGAGTCTTGACTTGGGGTGGTGAACACATAATACAATATACAAATGATGTATTATGGAATTGTACACCTTAAACCTACATAATTTTATTAACCAATGTCACCCCAATAAATTCAAGAATAAATAAATAAATAGAAATATTTTGTCCTGTCCAGGCAGCCTAGTTGGTCAGAGCATTGTTCTAATATGCTACAGCTGAGGTTTTGATCCCTGGACAGGTAACAAACAGGAATCAACCAATGAATGCATAATTAAGTAGAACAAAAAATTAATCTCTCTCTCTCTCTATCTCTATCTCTATCTCTCTTTCTCCATTCCTGTCTCTCTCTAAAATTGATAAATAAAATAAAATTTTAAATGCATTGTGAAAAACATAAATCTGCATTAAGGAAATTCTACAAAACAACAAGCTATAATCTTTAATACTGTCAAGGTCACGAATGTTAAGGAAAGCCTGAGGAAATGTTCCAGAAAGAAAGAGACTAAAGAAATATGAGTAAGGCAATATATGGTCAATTAACATATGTCAGCAGATGCAAGAACACACAGTGGTATGAAGACAGTTTGTTCAATAAATGCCGTTGGGAAAATTGGACAGGTACATGCAAAAACGTGAATCCAGACCACCTTCTTACATCATGTGCAAGAATAAACTCAAAATGGATTAAAGGCTTAGATATAAGACTCAAAACCATAAAACTCCTAGAAGAAAGCATGGGCAGTAAAATCTCTGACACTTCTCTTAGCAATATTTTTTTCTGATATATCTCCTCCAGCAAGAAAAAAAATGACTACATCAAACTAAAAAAGTTTTGCACATCAAAGGTAGCCAACAAAACCAAAAGACAACCTACTGAGTGAAAGAAGATATTCATCAATGATAAATCTGATGAAGTGTTAATATACAAAATTTATAAAGAACTCATACCACACAACACCAAGTAAACAATCAAATAAATGGTCAGAGAACGTGATTAAACACTTTTCCAAAAAGGACGTATAGGTGGCAAATAGATGTATGAAAAAAAGTTTGATGTCATTAATTGTCAGAGAAAAGCAAATTAAAACCACAATGAGATATCACCTCGCTTCGTCAGAATGGCTACCATTAATAAATCAACGAATATCAAGTGTTGGTGAGAATGTGGAGAAAAGAGAACCCTTGTGGCACTGTTGTTGGGAATGCAGATTGGTGCAAATCCTACAGAAAATAGTGGGGAACTTCCTTAAAAATTTAAAAATGGAACTGCCTTATGACCCAGTGAATCCACTTCTGGGTGTATATCTAAAGAAACCTGAAACACTAATTTGAAAAAATATATGCACCCCTATGTTCATTGCAGATATATTTACAATAGCTAAGATATGAAAGCAACCCATGTGCCCCAAAAATACATGAATGGGTAAGAGTGGTGGTACATATATAAAATGGAATAATACTCAGCCATAAAAATGATTGAAATCTTACCATTCGCAATAACATGAATGGATCCAGAGGATATTGTGCTAAATGAAATAAGTCAGCCAAAGACAAATACCATATGATCTCACTTATATGTGGAATTGAATGAACAAAGTAAACAAACAAATTAGAAACAGACACATAGATACACAGATACAGAGAACCTCCCTTTCCTCTGATGGTTGCCAGAGGAAAGGGGGGCTGGGGACCCGAGTGAAAAAAGGTGGAGGGATTAAGAAGTACAAACTGATAGTTACAAATTATTGATGGGAATGTAAAGCACAGCATAGGGAATGTAGTCAACTATGTATGGTGCCATATGGATACCGGAAATATGGGGGGGGGGACACTTTGTAAAGTATTGATTGTCTAACCACTATGCCGTGCACCTGAAATTAATGCAAAACAATGTTGAATGTAAACTGGAATTGAAAGATAAATTTTAAAAAAAGAAGTTACATATAACCATCACTAATCATGTTTTCTTATCACTCTGGATTTGTAGAGATGCAAGTAACTGAGTCGAAAGGAAGGCCACAGCAAAAAAAAAAAATAAAAACAAAACAAAAAAAAAAAACAAAAAAAACCAGGTCTTTGTAAAATAGTATTCTGTATATGCATGTATTCCCTAACGCTATGAATATTTGAGAAAGAAAATGTCTAAGATCGATTTTATTTATTTCAGCGATGATTTCATTTTATACTGTCAACATACTTCTAAATTCAGCTAAAATCAATCCCTCTGCTGACTTTAAAATGCTACTTTAAGCTATTTTTCGTTCAGTCAAAATCTGAATGTGTGCACAAACACAGAACTTATGGTGTTCACCCATTCTGATGTTAGAAGAAGTTCTCTGTGTCCACTAAATTAAAACATCCTCGTCATCAGCTGTCAAGCCTTGGAGAATTTGGCACGGCCTCAGGTTTCTATTTATGACAGCTCACAGAGGGCATGCTGCGAACTGCTTTTTTTCCTGCCTGGGACCCAATTAGGAGCGACAAATGCAGGAGTTTTAATACCCCCGGTACAAATATGTGATACTAAGCATACATCTAGAGGTGAGGTCACGAACTTATTTGCCAATGTTCAACATTCTGAAACAAGAGAGTTAAGGTTTGCTTTGCCACTGTGAAGACTCTAGATCTAGAAGTCAAAATATTGCTTAGCAAAGCAGAAATGAGTCCCGGAAAGTGAAATTGCCTGCAGGTGGTGAGAACGTGATTGACTCCTGGGAAGAAAAAAAAGAACAGAGACTTAATTTCTTTGAGACCATTGAAGAAGTATAATAGATATTTAGTAGCTCAGGAAGGTAAAGTTTGTGAAAGGAGAAGCCTTTTATTTGATCATTATCGGAGGGATTGCTAGCAGATATATGTCTAAAATGATTATAGAAAGAAGATTGAAAGATGCCAGGAAGGAGACATAGCTAGTGCTTCTGTTTCCTGCCATTGAGCAACCAACTCTTCCTTACTTGGGTGTATTAGAGGGTTTTGTGATAGAGTGACAAAGAGAACTAAATACATAATCCTTGATTAGGAGTGATGTTAAAAAATAACTGTGACAAACTGTGTACCCAAGCAAGGTGACAATAGGCAGAAGTGCTTCTCTATCAGGCCATGGTGCCATCACCGAACCCAACCATCCATCTTCTCACAAGGCTTCTCTGTATCTCTGAGGAAATAATCTGTAGCTTCTGCCAGTTAAGAAAAAAAAATAATTTGGAGAAGGTCAGAACAACCCATATTGTGACATATTGTGTATCTTGAATTTTGTGATTGGTGAATTTTGCTAGCAACAATGACATCATAACGATATACGCGTGCCCCTTAAGCTCTTGCAAACTTGGAACCTTTATGTAACATAAGCAAAGACATTTTTAAGATGATCTAAACCCTCTCGTTCAACTACCACAGATTTTGTTTTGGATTGAAGCCTGATAGCTTCTTTGCCCTATAAATTCTATAAAAATCATGGACTTCCCGGTAGTTTTAGAAAAGGTAGTTCTCTTCCCTGCCACTAAGCCACTGAGAATACTGATTACTGAGTTTATTACAGTACTTACTTAAGTGTTATCTTTTCAGTCAACTCTGTGTTATTCATGAGCTGATTATCTAGATGGTGAATTACCCCTGTTCCTCTGTCTCTTCCCTTTTTCCTCTACTCCCTGCCCACTGGCTATTTCCATGCTTGTTAGCATTTCTACTAGTTTGTAAGCAACAGAAGGAAAGCAGAATGAAATGCCAATCAGTCAATTTTATTACTTGTTAGCAACTCTTATAAAGGTTTTGGTACAAGGAGAAAATTTAAAATAGCTGTTAAAATTAGGTTTGGAGGATTATCTATGTCTTGTATTTATTCATGTTCTTTCTCTTGTCTATTAGCATAATCTATGACTATTGCAGTTTACAATTATCTTGAATAAAAATATGCTTTCAGTGGAGATAGTCACATTTTATTAATAAAGCTGTGTAGTCTGTAAAACACATTGGGAGCTTTCATTATGATGGCATAAATATACATGTAAAATATTATGATTAAAAGTGACTACTTAAATAATATTGGTAGTATTTAATAATTGATATTTGCAACATGGAGAAAGAACGAACTGATGAAATATGCAGTATTTAAAGTTTCTATCTGCAGGTTTTCATATTCTCTAGTTTCTAGTGCCTCATAAGCAGTTGGATCACTAAGGCTTCCAGTTTATAATATTCCAAAAAAGTTTAAACTAAAGATCCTAGTGATATCCTGTCTCTTTTCCATGGAAAATTTAACATAGTGATTAGTTAAAGATGGTATCATTCTATAATGCCAATAGCATTCATTGCATCATTATTTGCCCATTGCCTCAAAGTTGGTAGATTTTATCCACTAAGATGATTTAAAAAGTGCCATCATGTAAGGTAGTGAGATATTCTCTTCTGGCAAAAAATAAACAGTCTTACCTAGAAATTGCTAAAGTTTGACAAGTGCCTTTTTTTTTTTTTCATCTAAGAATATAAACTTCTGGATTCATTACCTTGGCAATCTCTCTTCCCACATCCAGCAATGCAGTACAGTACCAATACAGTATAATCTTGCTACGGGAAGAAAAAAATGACCTACTATTTACAGATAGCCTGAACTACTAATTCACATTAAAGGTTTAAGGGCTTCTAAATATTTTTTAAGGAAACTAGTACACAGTCTCTCTTTCTGACAGAGAGAAGCTTTGACCTCTTGAATGGGTATGTTTGGAGTACAAGCTATTTACCTCAATTGGAATTATTTTCATGGCCTTTACACTGCTGTTTTCTCAATAATAATTATTACAGGACAAACACTAGTAATTAGTAATTTGCCTGTGCCTTTTCAATTTTTTTCCAACTTGGCTGAGAGTACAGATTAGAATGAGGAAATTTTACCCAAGGCAATGCAAGGATGACCTCTTTCCCTCCACCCACCCTCCACACACACATCAGAGTAAACAGACCTGCAAAGACCACAGATGAGTTAATGGAATAAATAAATGAAAAATAAATAAATAAATAAATATGATCATAGGTGTGTTTCTGCATTAACCGCAATGCCAGTAGAAGTTCAGACTTCAGGCATGTAAATGCATTCCTAAATTATTTCTGGGAGGAAGAGAGAGTCTAGACTGTTTGTAGGACAGGCATACCAAGCAAGGAGAAAAAATAAAATGTGTTCTCATGGATGAAGGAAAAGTTGTGAAGCCATAAGTTTAGTGAGCTTTTATTTCATTGAAAGATTGCATGTTATCGTTTCCCCCCAATTTTTGTGAAGGCAGATAATATATGTACTGGGGAGAAAGCAGTGCAGTATTTATCTCTGAAATATACGCCCAAATCAACACCATCTCAGAAGCCCTACCAAAACTGGCACCTGCATGTTTTAGCATCAGATGGAAAATATTTGGCCGATCCTTATCTCAAGATGGTATATTTTGCAAAATATTGTGTATCCTTTCCAGGTGCTAATGTACCACTGTGGGAAGTAATGCTTAGAGTGGGCTATGGAATTTGAGGATCTTGAGTAAAACAGAGTCTAGAAATTTTTGTGTCAAATTCTTCAATGCCATGGTTGGACAACTGTTCCAATGGTCTGGTTGAAGCACTCTTCCAGGACCCAGTTGTTAGATCTGGCCTTTTTTTTCTTCTTCAGATATATATTCAATAGATTGTCATATAGGTATGTAAATTCCTCATTCAGAAAGAAACATAATCTGAGAAAGAATAAAGATCATTCAGTTCTTATATGCTAAAACGGAACCTTCATATGAATTGATTAATGGCTTCTGGAATGAGTGGAGTAGGGGATTAACTGTACCTTCTTGACAAAATGCATGCCACCACTAAGGTGATGTCACAGTTATAGGGATAAAAAGATTTAAGATTAAAATAACCATGATTACATCCAAGGAAATTTTAAGATCAAATGTGGATAGACCAACATATCAAGACTCTTAGAAAGTGTTTCATCTCAATGAGTGTCATTTGTGTTAAAATATTTCAGGACATCTTGCCAAATGCTGTCACTGAAGGCCACACATCTCTAAGGGATAGCATAATGGTAGGAGAATTTGAATGAGATACCCTCCCACAGCCCCTGTCCCAAAATCAAGGGGCATTGTAGGAATTCTGGAAGATTACCTATCTTTAGATTTTACTGTTCTTGCAGGCACTGCTTGGAGACTCTAGATCTGAGCTAGGAGCTACTACATTCTTTTTCTTTTCTGATTGCTTTGGGAAGTAAGAAGACTGAATGGCTACAGAATTCTCAGACTGAGGATCCGCAGAACAAGGGTGGCTTTTGTTTCCCTGTGCTATTCTAGTTTCATTGCCAAGTTTACACAATTTTGGTTGTTCCAGCTTGTACAGTAAGAGACCTAAAATATGATTGAAGAAAGTGATTGAGTAAAAATGTCTTCCTTATTTGGTACATGCTAAACCATGAAATTTCTCACTATAATGAAAAATTCCTGGAGGCTATGGCACACCTTGTCTCCTTTACTGCTGCATTCCCAGAGACAACACTGTTTGGCAAAAGTCTCCTATTAAAAAAAATTACAGCTATGTTGAGGTAGGGGCATCAGAGAGTGTTGGGTTTCCTCAAAGTGTAACTCTACATCTCGAAGGCACACTTCCTGCTCCCCCAAATACATTATAAGTAACTTTTTCCAAAACGTATTTTTTTACAAACTTAGCCATTGTGTGCTTAAGAAGTTCTTTCTGTGCTGAACATTTGTGTGTGTGTGTGTGTGTGTGTGTGTGTGTGTTGTATGGTTTTCTTTTATATGTTCAAGTTTTGTCAGAGTAAGGCACAATCATATTAGAAATTAATGAAATTATGATTTCTATACACCTCAAGTACCTACTTTTTCCTGAAAAGATTGTTTCTGTTGTTATTATTGTAATCAGAAAGAAAAAGTGAAAACTAAATAGGAGTTGTATCATGACCTTTCCC
Organism: Glossophaga mutica; assembly: GCA_039655065.1. Classification (NCBI taxonomy): domain Eukaryota; kingdom Metazoa; phylum Chordata; class Mammalia; order Chiroptera; family Phyllostomidae; genus Glossophaga; species Glossophaga mutica. The sequence continues at coordinate 29,297,442 of CM077304.1, read as the reverse complement.
CACCCCCAAAAGTTAACTATGGGCTCTCCTTCAATTGTCACAGGATTTCATGACTTTGTGACATTTTTCTTCTGCTTTATTTTCTCAGAGTGAGTTCCTTAAGACTGACTGAGCGGTGGATCTGACAGTCAAGTCCTGTCTAGAGCAATGCACAATTATCGTCCGGTAACAGTGACAACCTGGAGATGCTGCTAAGTCTGCACTGGTGTACTGTTTTCCTCTGCTGACTCCCCACATCCTGAGGAGAACTGACAAATACATAAATATTACTCTCATTTATTATTAATGATATTTTTAAGTCCTGTTACATTTAAGAAACCATGCTAACATCCTCTCAGTCTAGCTGTGGATATAAACGTAAGGAGAGAGGTCTACAGCAGAAATCTCATTGTTAAAAATGCTCAGCATATGCCGATCACAATGGGACTAGAGAAGTAGCAATTAATTTTGGGATAAGTACTCAGGAGAGGTTCTGAGAGAAAAATTTTTCTTTAAGAATGCTCATGAGAGACTCTTAAGATTTTGTAAAGAGAACATAATTCAATTAGACAAACACTTATGAATGGCCATTACGTCTAAAACACTTAGAAAATACGGAGATGGACCAAAAAAAATTAAAAAAACCATTGATATCAAATTGTTTGGGCTATAACAGCAGAGAAAGACATATACAAATCCCATTAAGCAAATGTACTAATGCTTTGAAGCCATATGAAAACAAAAGAAAAAAGAAAAAAATATTCCAAGTGAGATTATGAAAACTTTCTTACAGACTATTCAGCTTTTTATTCATTCAGTCATTCATTCAATCATTTCTACAACAAAGTATTAGTTAGATAGTGTGCTAGATACTGAAGATGCAGTGAAGACCAAGTCAGACAAAATGGACCCCACATTGTACTCTTAAAGATAATACAATAAACTATTAGATAAACAATTAAATACGTATCCGATGGTAACACATTCTATTCTGACAAATTTTGGCCTCAAGGATACATTAAATTGGCTAGAGAAAACTTCTCAGAGGACATTAACACTGTAGCTGTGTTCCGATTGACAAGAAGGAGCCAACCTTTTAAACATCAGAGGGCAGAGTCTTCCAAGCAAAAGATGCTACTTGTCCAAAGACTTAAAGAAGAAAGACAAGAGGCCAATTTGGCTGGAGCAGAATGAGAAGGAGATGGGGTAGTCCACGGGTGACAGGAAAGGTAAAACAAATGCCTGATCAACAAAGAATTCATAATCCAGAATTTGGAACTTATATTAAGTGCTACAGAAAGAGATTGGAGAATTTTTAGTGGATGTTTTATAAGATCCCTTTTGCATCTGTGAGGTGCATGGAGTAATAAAGGGACAAAGTTTCCCACTTGTAGGGCTACTTCAGAAGCCCAGGATGAATGTGACTTTTTCTTGGGAGGGGGGCTTAAAAAGGTCATAGTGGAAAAGGAAAAATGTGGATTAAATCAGAATATTTTGGAATCACCAGGTTGACTGGAACACTGTGGTTAGGTAGTGGGAGAGTGAGGTATTTAATATAATCCTTAAGGACTTCAACCAGGTAGACAAGGAAATGTTATTGTAAGAGGGAATGGAAGATGCTGCATGAGTAGACAATATGACGGAAGTGGGGAAGTGGGATGGAGGCTTGAGATATATAGCCTCCAGGATCACAGGTGGCTGTGGCCAGGTGGCACATGCTTGCTAATAGCTGTGTTTCAAAGCAATAATGGGCCTACTTATCTCTGCAAAAACATTGCTTTCAGGTCAAACAGGTTCAGCCCTCTCAGGGTGAACTGTTGGTCACAGAACAACTTGCTTCTTAAGATGATGTCGGTCATACGATGTTCTAGAAACCACTTTGCCTAACATGACATCACTCATATGTGGAATCTTAAAAAGCTCAACTCCCAGAAATAGCAAGCAGAACGATGATTACCAGGGGCTGAGGAATGGAGGCAATGGCGTGTGGTTAGTCAAAGGATAAAAACTTGCAGTTAGGAGATAATGAAGATTTAGAAATCTAATGCTCAGCATAGTGATTATAGTCAACAATACTGTATTATTTACTTCAAAGTTGCTAAGAGACTAGATTTTAAATGTCGTCACCACCAAAAAAAGAAATTATAATCATGTGACATGATGGAGGTGTTAGGTAACACTGTGTTAGTAATGATACTACGAAATGTAAATATATCAACTCAATACATTGTGTACCCCAAACTTTACCAACGCTGTATGTCAATTATATCTCAATGAAAAGAAAACAATGAGATTATATTAAGAAAAGAGAATTGGACTATATCATGATTCAAATGTAGAGGTATAATTTTTTTTGAGAATGCCTCTGTTTATAACAATTTTGTTCTTACAATTAGCACTGTTTGAATGTTTTTCAAAATAGCAAGAATTCACAGAATGCTTGATGATATATTTGCAGAGCTTCACGATTAGGAAACACTATTAAAATCTAATGGCTACTATTTTGAGTCCAAACCCCAAATAAATTCTTGTTAAAAAATTGAGTTTCAGACCTGGCTGGTGTAGCTCAGTGGATTGAGCACGGGCCTGCGAACCAGAGGATCGCGGTTCGATTCCCAGTCAGGGCACATGCCTGGGTTGCAGGCCAGTTCCCGGCAGGGGACACACGAGAGGCAACCGTACATTGATATTTCTCTCCCTCTCCTTCTCTCCTACCCTTCCCCTCTAAAAGATAAATAAATAATAAAAAAAATTGAGTTTCATAAACAGGTTATGATTTGAGCATATTGATGATTCATAGTATGTTAATTTCTCATGAAGAACTTATACAGCACAGAAAACATATCCATGTAGTATCCAGGTTGATATACAGCCAGGAAAATATTTCTTAGAAACTTAAATAGCTAATTAAGTCTCTAGCTAAAAATAGGAACAGTAGTACCTGATATGGTCTGATAATTATGATTTTTGTTTCTGCTGTCACCCTGTGTGTAATTTCCCACATTAATATTCTCGTATATAATGCTCAGAATTTTCTAGAGTTACCTGCGCTGGAGCATTTCCACTGGAAACAATTGAAGATGTTTAAATTTAACAATTAGTCTTTATGTAATTCTATCTAGATTTACCCATTTATAGCACTCCATGGGTAAAGTCCAAGATTCAGCAAGTGAAAATTTTGGATGAACTAAAAACTCTGATAAAAATTATTTCAATTAAAGTGGAAAGTTCGATGGATGCATAACCTTGGCCTGTGCTTGAGAATGGTGTTCAAGTCAGCAGATGCCTCATCTTGAGGGCCGACTGCCAAGTGAGTAAATGCCGAGAAAATGTTTGACTATAGTTTTACAGTCAAACATTTATAGTCTGCCTGTAATTTATATTTCACAATTTTAGAGAGATATTTGAAATTCTTTCATTTCTAATTTAGTGCCTTTCCTGACCTAACTCAGTGTACATGATTTAATGAATTTATGATAGCTTTATACTTTAGAAGATACGATTTTGTCATTTTGATTCAGAATTTAAGATAGAATTTAAAGTAAACTATCTTTTATTTAGGTAGCACTTTTCCTTGATGAACACACAAGCAAGCTCCTCAAGTTTAAGTCCCAAGCCTTAGCCTCATCAGCATTTTGTGTTTTTAAATATTTTTTAGTGTTTCAAAGTCCTCTTTCTGCATTGTGGAAATAGTAAATCCTTCCAATATATTTTAAAAATTTAAGTTGTATGAGAAAAAGGGAGGTTATAGTTTTGTTAAAACAGTCTACACTGCAGCCTGTGTTTCTCGACCTGTGGCCTGATGTTTTTATGGTCTTTCTTGGTCCTGCACTTGATATTTGCCCTCCCATCCGAACATCACTTTGCCTCGTTTTTAATATTCCAGAGCACCTTTAATATCGGTCAGCTTGTGTGTTCATCTTTTATTAAAGATTTAGGGCGCAGGATAAAAGATGAAACAACTAAAGATTAAATGTTGAGTATCATTGTTCCTGGAAATATTCATTGCGCGATTTTTAATTTGTTACTCCGGCTCCTCTTAACCTTGGATATTCCTCTGGTTTTAGAGCCCCTCCCTGTAAAGCTATCCAAGAAAAGTTAGGATTTTTAAAAAATTTATTCTGCAGAAAAATTCAGCTCTAACTTTCCTCTTCCTGACTTTGCTTGAAAGCTGAGGTGGCAGGAACGGGGTTCTGACTGTCATACCCTCTAACGGCCTGCTTCGAGAAAGGAGCAACCATCTTCCCAAAAAGAAGTTCTGAGCAGCCTGAATACATGCAAGTGGCCGCCCCAGTTGTTTTCTCAAGTGCATATTAAAGAGATGTGCTCCCTTTCCTGTCCTACATGAGGACAGCCTGAAAGTTTTAAACTATTTTGCTTCACTTGTAGTTAGATAACCCTTGAGGAAAAATGATACATATCTTTTTAAAACGAGATTTTATATTTGCCTGACAACATTTGCTTAGAATATCCTCACTGAACTATTATAGTCCCCAGCTTATCAGTTCATTTTTTTGTTTTTTATTATTTTTTATTGTTCTATTACAGTTGTCCAAATATTCTCCCCTTGCTCTCCCCTGTCCCACCCTCCCCCCGCTCCCACAGTCAACCCCCACCCTGTTGTCCATGCCCATGGGTCATTATTACCTGTTCCTTGACTGACCCTTCCCCCTCTTTCCTCCCTTATCCCCCTTTTTTAAAGATGTAAAACACCAATATATGTGATTGGAAGAAGAAAACAATAGGCACTGAGAAGTAAGTTGCTCTAATACTGATGTCCAGTGTCTTCATCTTCCTTCCCAAGGTCAATCACTATTACCAAGTTCATATCTTGTTCTGTACATCATGACTATGCACATGCTCATACATGTATAGTACATGTACCTACAATAAAAACAGTAATAAGCTTTTGTGCACTGCTTTGCTCCTCACTTTTTATTTGTTTAACTTGGCATAGCAGGTACATTTCGTATCAGCAAAATAGTTCTAATTTTTATAAGGGCTGAATGTAAAGTGCCTTGCTCCTGGTTAAGGAGTATTTACATGTATACAGTCCCAGAATTACATTCAGCCCTTTGAAGGCAACCATGAGGCTGATGTGACCCCTGGTGAAGATGAGCTTGACACCCCTGGCCTAGAGTATTGTGATGTATTTATTCAGTCTTCTACTGATTTACTTTGTCATTGTCTGAACTTATTGCTAGTCCTCATTGCAAAGCAATGTATGTTCTTCCACCTATAGTTTGAGGATGTGAAACTAAATTAGAGTCCTAGATAACCCTAGAAACAGAACTGTTGGTTCAAATGTAAGTTAACTTTACATTTTGATAGATGATGCCAAAATATCTTTTAACACCTGTCCATCCATTTGTGTTCAATCACCATGATCATTCTGGAGGATATAACATTGGTAACTCCAATCACTACGCTTCTCCTGAGAGGCAACGAATGAACCAAGTCAGAGAAAGTACTCTGAATGCAATGTCTGGTTGAATCCTGTGTCTATTACCTTGTGACCTTGCAAAATGCGCTTAATTTTCATACTCCAGATCTTTTTATTTGTAAAGTATTATTCACAATAGAATTCATGTTCAGGTTGCTACAAGAATTTTAATTAGTGTGCATAAAGCACTTTAAAACAACGTATAATACCAAGGGAATACAAATTAGCTGTTATTAATCCAATCTAGAGGACAGACAATAATCAAATAAACAGAAATATATATAAAGTTGCAACTATTACGATCATTTGAAGGAGAGGTACTCAATTCAGAATCTACAGTATGGATCTTGCTATGTCAAGAAGCCTTTTTTTATAACAACAGATTGATGATTCAGTTGAAATTAGAAGAATCAGTCAGAGTTAACCAAGTGAAGTTTAAGAAGTGCATTTGAGAGGGAGAGAATTATGTGAGAAGTCCTGTTTCAGAGGACCCATTTCCAATACAGGGGACTGACTAAAGAGAAAGAACACAGGTGAGCATTATCTCAGGTAAGCCTTAGAGGTGAGCAGAGTATGAGTAATGTAATTGTCTTTATCCTAAGACGATGGGAATCCACTGAAAGTTTATGAGTGATAAAAATCAGACGGTGACAAGATCAGATTCGATCTTTTAAAAAAGATATGATTGTTATGTATGTGGAGAAAAAATTAGAGGGTGGCAGTGAATGAAAGATAAGTATTATAATAACAATAAGAGATGATGGTAGTTTGGACTAAGTGATGGTAGAGATGTGGGGAAATGATGGAGTTTGAAAATGAATTGGCAAGACTTGGATATGGGTAATTTATGGAATTCAGAAAAAGTAAGAAGAAAGTGATACACATAGATGCTTTATAGCTTTGTATTTTCCTTTTCTTCTTTTCTCCTTCACCTCTTTTATACAGTATTTGTAAAATCAACCCTATTTTTGAGTACATATACTTGCTTTATTTTGATATTTTAACATTTTATATTTCAATATTATTTTATTTAGACTTAATATGTATTATTATAGTTATGAATTTATTTCTAGTTAAATATTTCTCAATTGTGTATCATGAAGGCAGGAATGTCCTAGTTTCTGACATATTGGAAATCTTACGTTCTGAAAGTATACTAACCTATGGTAAATATCAACTTATTTATTATATCCCTATAGCATGTATAATATGCAACAACTGTAATTAAAAATAGCTGCCAAAGAGAAATAAATCAGTCATTAGAAAACAAATAGTGATAAAATAATAACAATTGCAACAGTAATAAAATGTTGTTATGTGTGTCACAGTCTTCTAAGAGCATTGGATGTATTATGTCATCTAATTCTAATTGGACTCCATGGGACAGATTATTATTAGATCTTAATATTAGTATTCTAATTTCATAGATTAAAAAATTGTGGCATGATCAGTTCAAGTAAGTTGAAGATTCATTGCTTACAAGCAGTAACAAAGGAATTTAAACCAAAGTCTTCTGAATTCCAGAACTTTCAGAATTTGCACTCCTATGATTAATTTGAAAATTTTATTTCAAAAATCATTGTATTCAGCCCTGGCTGGTGTAGCTCAGTGGATTGAACATGAGCTGTGAACCAAAGGGTTGCTGGTTCAATTCCCACTCAGGGCACATGCCTGGTCCCCAGTGGGGGCCATGTGAGAGGCAACCACTCATTGATGTTTTCCTCCCTCTCTTTCTCCCTCCCTTCCTCTCTCTCTAAAAATAAATAAATAAAATCTTAAAAAAATATAAAAAAGTCATTGTATTCAATTTTGTTTTCATCATTTATCAGCTTTATGGTCTTATGCCATTATCCTGCATCAAGTTTCACATAGAAACTGTAGATGAGAAAATTCTTAAAAGGCACTAAGAAAATGTCTCATGTGGTACATGCTAATCTATAAGTAAAATAAAAAAGGTTTTGAAAATTACATTATTATTATTTGTATTGTCATTGTTAAAATTTATTTATTCAACGAAGACAAAACTACGTTGGTTTTCAACTCACAGTATTTTATGTTAATTTATATATTTCCCTGGTAGTTGGACATTTGAAATCAGGTATTATTGAGAAATAAGTAATTCCTAAAAATTTCATAGTCTGTGAAACTACGTTTGCAAATGTTAAGTCCACAGAATTCTGCACTGCAATGAGCAACTGAATAGCAAGTATAAGTTTGCTGAAGAAATAAATGTTAGCAGATTTTTTAAAATTTTTGGTGCATGTTTAGTTCATATCCAAGAAAAGAATTTGGATGCCTGAAAGGAAGATGATTTAGACCACATTTGCATGCAGATCTAGTTCGATTATTATGAGGGTCAAGTCATTCAAAACCCGGTTTTGACAGAACCTAGATTGCTAAAGTAGTCATCTTTAAGATGAGTATGGTTTGAGATCTTAAATATTCATCATTAATAAAAATTCCATGACATTTTTCAAAAGAACATTTGCCCAGGTCATTTGAACAGATGCCAAGTTAAATCATTAAAGCATGGCCAGTGCCATTGCATTTTTCTTTTTTACCTTAACATCATAGTTTTTTTTTTATTTAAAGAAACCTGAAATATTATTTTTGTTGAGTACAGAACTTTCAAGTGAATATTAGAATCTCAGAAAGTGCCTTTCCCAAACCTAGAAATTCACACATCTTTGAAAAATCTCTCCTTGGGATGGGAATATGGTTGATATGGAAGAGTTTTTCTGAGTTCTTAATAATTAAATTCTGGATAAAGTTTCCCATTTGCAAGTTTTTCAGTGAATAGGCAAGAAGCAGTTTACTTTGTTGTTTGTTTGTTGTTGTATTAGTGCTGTTACTCTATTTTTTATAACTAAGGATTACACCACATTCCATATGATAAAGTTACTCTGTCGATGGTTTTCTCTTATAATCACAATTTCAGAGAAACAAGTGAATTATCATTTTTTAGTTACCCACACATTTTAGAAACCTTTACCATTTCTCATTAATTGGAGGTAGGGTGAGTCCTTTCCAACCTGTTTCCAGATATAATAAATGCATGCTTTGTTTTACATCCCACATAGTACACTTTCCTGTTTTGCTGTCATTGAAATTTATTGTGTTATCTCATCAGATTTGATAGTTTGACTGTTGAAGAAAATTAATGATACTACATTTGATTGGTACTTTGATAAGATTTTTAAAGGGTTACTACAGTTAAGGAAAGACTCAAGTAACAGAATGAAAATGAAGATTGATCTTGAAAGTAAGCTATTAACTAGATTCTTTCTCTATCTCATAGTTCATGTATTTTAATTAATATATCATTCTTACTATATTAGAAAGTATGTTTACCATCCAAAGGTGAAATGTCTTCAAAGTTAGTTTCATCTTATCTCTGATTTATTACTTTTAATATTTTGAGTATTTAATTGTACAGATAGGTGCCTACTATGTGTCATTTGCAAATGTACTTTTTAACAATAAAAATGCAAATGTATTTTTTTAATGTGATGTTTATATCCAGCTACATACAAAGTCATAATCACACTTAATGGCTCATATTATAACACTTTTGTGATTTCTTATCTAATTCACAAATGTAATCTTTTCTGCATGAGTTTCCCTTGGAACTTTATGAATATTTATTTATCAGAGATCATTTTATAATAATAATATAGCTAAGATTTATCAAGTGCTCACTACACCAAGCATGGTTCTAATCTTTTATTTTATGTAATGGTTTTATTGCTCCAGGAGAAGGTTTAATTTCCATAGTTGCCAAATAATTACTATCACTTATCCATTCAACAAGAACAGCACATGTTCATTTGTGTGTGTGTGTGTGTGGGTGTGGGTGTGTGTGTGTGATACTAGGCATTTAAGCTATGCCTAAACATGGAGAATTCAGAGATTGTTAAGACAGTCCACTTAGTTACAAAGTAATAACATACATGAAATAGCATTGGTTGTAATAGGAATAACCAGAGAATAACAGACCCAAGTCATTTGAGGGTTTCTTTTGGTAATTATAAAACAAAACATGGGGATACCTCTAATAGTATTAATAAAAATTAAACAAAATATACACATTACAGAAGATAAAAGTCTTAATTTCCATTCATTTATTATTTCAACAATTATTTATTGAGCCCTGGATATAACAGTAATATTTTATTAATAACATTTATAACTAGCATTAATTAAGTAGCTACCATATGGTAAAAAGCAGGTGTAGAAACTGGTAATATGATAAAGGAAAAACAGACAAAATCTCTGCAATGAAAGCCAGAACTAAGTTTTTACCCCATGTATTATTTTTTCCTTGTTATTAGAATTCTTTCAGAATTAAAGTGCTTTGATTAATTAGATTTTCTGTTTGAGAACATTTTCATTGTTAAAAAGTTTTAATTAAATCCTTCCTCTTTCCTCCTCCCTCTCAGTGTGTTTAGGATGACAAATGCAAGATTTCCTAGACAGTAGGTCTTGCAGTGTCTCATGAGAATTTTCTAAATATTAATTCGAAGTATCTGGGTGTTACTATTGATAATTAAAAGTAATAAATTTGTATTCATGTTCTATAAATCTATAAAAAATTTGTTTGACCAGGATATGAAGCTTTGACTCATTGGGCTTTCTATTATGTTGCGGTTTCCTTTTTAGTGTAGATTTTATGAAATAATCTTATTTATTGGATAATTATATAGTATCATACATCTACTTATTTGAATTCAGGATAAGCAGTGAGGTGATTGCTATGAAGAGCAATATTTTTATATTTTCACATTTACCTACAAATGTGAAGATCACACAAATAATTTTTTGTAGTCCAGCTCATTATGTGATTCTTGGTCTTATGAAGGAAGATATAGGGAGATACTTGAAGTACACTCAGAACTGTGCTACAGTATACAATTTTGGACTAATCTAGTGATGTTTGGAGAGTCTTCAAACTCCTTTACCAATTTTGGGGTGAAATATTAAATTTATTTTTGGATCTTTTTTGTGCAAGCTTCAAATCACCATGCTGTATTTCTTCTGTGAGAGCTACTTCCAGAATTTAGACCTTTTCAAGCTTTGTTGAAGCCCACACATGGTTTGCCAAACCTAGACACAGGAAAATTCCTCCCCACCCCTCCTTTTCTTGCAATTCCCTCTTCAAAGGTGACATTTTCCTCTATTACAGCATTCTGCTTTCTTCACTAAATGTGGAAGAACATAAATTATTTTTTCAATGAGTCATTTTAATGCACCACATTCTAGTTTAGTAAATCACTGTTATGAAAAGTGTGCTACTTGGAAACTTCAAGTAGCCTTCAGTAACTTGTAATTAGAATGACTTGTGCTGAAGCTATGTGCATTTTTCTTGTGTATAATTGAATAAGTATGTGATAACTAATTATTTTCTAGAGTTCACAAAGTACTAGTTTACAGCAATATTTCCTACTTAGATATTTTACCAGCCTCTGGATCAAAAATGCATGGAGAATGGTCATCCTCAGGGCTTTAGGTTTAGAGATTTTATTATTGACAAAGTGGTAACCCTATACACTAGACATTCCTGAAACCACTGCATTTCCCCATCCAGCTTCTTCGTGCCTCTTCATTTTCTGATTTCACCTCTCTCTTTGGGGAATCCAGCCACACCAGAGTGTAGTGGAAGTAAAACTAAAAACAAAAAAAGAAAAAGAATCCTATCTATAATAGTACAGTCTTTGTAATTTTTAGCTTTGAGTTTGAGTTAAATGAATCTATTATTTCTTTAAAAAGACTGCCTGCCTTATTCCAATTAAGACTCAGTCTTCTTCAGTGAACACTTTAGGAAGTTTAATTGAAATTAGAGAGTTCTCAGGAACCTGTATAAAGGACACATGGACAACACCAAAGGGCGGTAGGATCAAGGGTGGGAGGTGGGGATGGCTGGGGTGATGGGGAGTGGTGGGGGGGAAATGGAGACAACTGTACTTGAACTACAGTAAAAACTGTGAAAACAAATAAATAAATAAATTGATCTGCAAAAAAAGAAGAAATAGTTCTCTTTTATACAAGGGAATTCTGTAACCTCAGCAGTTTTCTATATTTATAACTAAGCAAAGTCCATTGTCCAATTTTAAAAATAAGAATGGAGGACTCGTGGGCACAGCCAGTGGGGGTGGCTGACCGTGGAAGTAGGAGGGATGGGGCCAGGGAGAGCAACGGGGAAAAAGGTGGGACAACTATGACTGAACAACATAAAAATTTGCAAAAATAATAAAATATTTCTACGAAAGAAAAATATCAGAACTTATTTATTGCTTTGCTTATAGCACTATAACCAACACAAATTAAACCTGTCAATTATAAGTTTAGGGATATCCATTAGTATCAGAATGATAAAATGCTATACTCGAGTGAGCAATGGCTTAGAGCCGATTGCTGCTTAATTCGCAGATGACATAGCATTCTTTTCTTCATAATGCCTGCATATTTTATTAATGTCTGTATATTTTAGCCTGGAAGTTATCACATGTATATTTACTAGGCCCCTTATAGAATGTAAAAGTACCAATAAACCTGAAGCATTTAATTAATAATAACAACACAAAGGACTGGGAAAAAACACTTTGCTAAGTGTCAAGCAAGTAGCCTTTACCCTAGCAAGACTCTTGGTTTTTGGAAATGAAACTCATCTGGCACCATGAAGGCAGGGAAGAATTAAAACAAATCAAAATTGTTTTAGCCTACAACTGTTATACATCTTTTTCTTCATGTTTTCCAGGAGTGTGCTAATAGAAACTCACACTTCCAAAGATGTAAACCAAGTTATATTGTTGAATTGTTAACGAGCATCACTATTACATATTGCACAGGAAATAATAAACAGCACAGGCACTGATTCTTTTAAAAATGCATCAGTTCTATAAGTATTGTTCTAATAGTGAAGTCAAAATTTACGTGCTGTAATTAAAACAAACAAAACTTTAGAGTTATTACTGTGTGCTACTGCAATTTTTTCAAGTGCCTGTCATTCTGATTAGACAATAGGAACTTATATTTTCCAATTAAAAATGTCTTACCCATATTCAATTAAAATTTATATTTACAAATAATTTCGATTGCTTTTGGGTAGATCCTCAGTTCAAAGTTCAATTGCCACTCTGTCTGCTCCCTGAATATGGCAACTGATTTTAAAAGGAAGCTTGATAACTTCATGATGTTGAGGGAAAGACCTGTCTCTGAGTTTTCACCCCTTTCATGTGTGTCCTCCATGTTTTGGCTTACATTAACATTTATTTTTATACTTAGAGCAAATAGATATTTGTATTTTCACTTTGATGATAAGATAATGGAGTATCAACAAGGTAAACTATTTACTCAGATAATAAAAGCTAACCTATATGAGGTGTCACCTGACAAAGTGTTTTAATATACTGATGTGTATTAATTTAACCCACAACAATCTATTATGCAGATGCTCACATTATCTCCATTTTGCAAGTGAAAAAAAAAATACAGAGATTAAGTAACTTGCCTAAGACTCCAGTGATACGTTTTAGTGGGGCCAGGATGCAAACTCAGGCAGTCTGGCTTCAAAGACCACACACTTAATTGCCACTGCCTCTATAAAACACACAAAAGCCTCACAAGTCAGATAGTCTAAAATGGAAGTAAGTCAGAATAGTGGTTTGTACCTTTGAAGTACCAAAGAGGCAACACATTACCTTGTACGTTGTTCTGCAACACAGCATAGTATATTCCACTGTAGCTGATGAGTTGGCATTAGCTGTCACCCTTGCTTGCCAGTCATTGGCTAGCACCCGCAATCTCACTGTCTGCTTATAACAAGAAATCAGTGCAGTCTGAACTAGTGGGAATGTGTTCCATTTACTTGTCTGCACTCATTTACTTAAACATGCATTCCTACAACCTTGGTGTACCAGTGTGATTTTGCTGGTAGAGTTAAGAGGAGAACTAAAATGTAGAAATGTAAATGAAGTTGCAGCCTGCCCCAAATTCAGCATCCATGTAGCAATATCTTACACAGGTAGCAAGCACCACGACCAATGAGGGAACTTTCAGTCTGTGAGTTTCAGACCTGGTGAGCAGTGAATTGAAGAGAGGCCCCTGGTTAAGGTGGGAGGGAAACAACCCAGAGTTGCAGAGACCTCATGCAAATATATAAGAAGGATATGGATGGTCATTAAAAGAGAGTAAAAGTGTCACTTGCAATTTTTTGCGACTAATTCTCAGATTCATTCTTCAGCTTCCAGAGCCATGACTTTTGGATTTTTGATGGTTCTTTTATACAATCTAATAACAAACACTATAATCATTTCAAACAAAATTTTTAAGTAATGGGAAATATTGACAAACATTTTCACAAGAAATTTATCATGAAAAATAAAACTTAAATATATGCATTTCTATTTAATATTTAACAAAATTTAACTTATAAGTATGACTATATTCCTTTCTTAAAGAGAGCAAAAGAATGAAAACAATGATGATAAGAAAATTAGCTTTGCCTTCATATCTAACTTTTCTAACTTAATAAAGAAAATCTAATTTGGGAGAATAATTATATACCATAATTATAGAAGTGATCTAACTTTTGAAACATGATCAAAGAAGAAATCAAGTGCTTGTCAAATTTCACTAAAATCTGTCTCATTTTCATATTGTAAAATCAAGATCTTTGAAGAGCCCATCTCTAATCTTTGTTGACTCGATTTTCATTTTTCCTACCTCTAAATAATGCAGCAGGACTTTTAACTACATTAATATGCATTAACTATGTTAATTATACTTAACTATATTAATTGTTACCAGTTTTAATTCAGTTCATCATTACCAGTGATTAATGTAGTTCTCCACCATTACTTACAGAAATTTCATGAAATCTTACAGTTTTTGTAAGATGTGTAGTTTCACTTTGCAATTACATGCCATTGTACTTGCATTGCTTTTAGATGTTTGCGACAGCTAACAACCAATGAAAGACTAACCAACAAGGAATGAAGATTTGATACAATAAGGATGATGTTTGTCAACAGAAGCAAGGCTGATATTCAGCCAGTAAACATGTCTGTGGTCATGCAAGTTCTTAAATTACTAAGATACACCACATCTTGAAATAAGACCACTACTTTGAAGCCCAAATTATGCCAGATGTTGCCGCCCTCACTAGGCAAACCTGACTCAGGGACTCTTAAAGTTCTCACCATGGAGTAACTGGAATGGAATCCCTGGCACAACGCAGGGTCCCCTAGGCCCTGCCCCAGTGCCTTAGCAGCCATCCTTTCCAACTGGTTAGTGACTGTGCCATCCCTGGGTAGAAGGCAGGTGGAACAGGGTATCTGAATTAAGATCATTTCTGAAAAGTAGTCAGGATATTCCCAGTGTGAGATGACTGTCAATGGTGGCAGCAAAGCCACAAACATGCTGGACAGCTGACATGACACTCATGAGAAAATGATGCCTTCTCCTCCTTAAGGCAACAGCCTGTGCCTAGATGATGGCTTGGCAAAGGAAGAGTGAGTTGGATGTTTAGTCTACACTCATCAAACATTTATTCCAAAATTGGATTTCTCCATGGTCAGATCCAGCTGTAATATCCTGAAACAAAAATTAAGATATTAAATAGCTGATCTCCCTTTAAGTAAAGAGTAAGTTCCTTAACCCATTTAAATACCTCATGAGACCTATTAATTCAATAACAAATTGTTTAACACATATAGTGTATACAATTATATCTCAGAACAATTTTATAAATGTTTTCTGATTAATTTAAAGTGTAGTGGGAAATACCCATCTCATAATGTTCCAATCATGCATTGTTTGGCAAAATTATCACCCACCTTGGTTAAACAATCCTTTTACAGGCTTAGACAGTAATGACATTTGGTTTCTGAAAATCAAGTTATTGTCAAGGCATAGAGATTTTGTACTGCTGTTTATGCTTAAAATATATTGTAAACTTTAGAAATAATTCCTGAGCTCAAAATGATGTTTGAAGTCCTAGCTAGGTATTGTAATAACTTCAAATAATAAGACCTAACTCTACTTTTCACATATTCCTCACTAAGTTTTGAAGATGACATTACTCATTTGAATGTATAATTTTGGATATATGTGTTGATAATTGAATTATACTATTTTTTCATTTTGTGAAGAAATTTCATTTTTTCTGGTTTTATACAACAATTGCTTCCTTTATATACTTTTGAATAGAACAAAAACTAGAAAACAGTAAAAACACTGCAATCTCTGATGTTTAGAAGAATATTTGAAAATAATGTATTCTGCTCAATATAATTAACAGAAAATTAATAAATATTATACTCAAATTATTAATTTTATATTTTATTCAAATTGTAAATTCATCTATTTTTTATTTTTATGTTTTACAGTTGTTCCAATTATTTTCCCCTTTTCCCCCTCACCTAGCCTGGCCCCAACTTCCACAGTCAGTCCCCTGTTGTTCATGGCCAAGGTCCTCCATTGTTCCTTGACTAATCCCTTCACCTTCTTCCAAACAGTCCCATCCTTCCTCCTCACTTCTACCCTTGTCAGTCTGTTCCATGTTTCCATGCCTCTGGTTCTAGTTTGCTGATTAGTTTATTTTGTTCCTTAGATTCCTCTTATAAATGAGATCGTATGGTATTTATCTTATACCTATTGGCTTATTTCACTTAGCATGATAGTGTCTAGTTCCCTGGATAAAAAAAAAAGCAAAATAAAAAACCTGTGGTACATTTATATCATGAAATACTACACAGCAGAAAGAAAGAAGGAGTTCCTAACTTTTAGAAGAGCATGAATGGAACTGGAGACTATACTCAATTATTTTTGTCCTTCTGAACAAACTGGAGGAGTTTTCAGTATATTAAGGCTACTCCCCCATGCATTTTTATTGTCCTCTCATGGCTGGGAAGTAAAGAGATATTATCAGTTGACATAACACTGTGTGGAGAAATGTTATATTCAATTTAATTAGGATTACTTTGGAAATATAATCATCAATGAGGTTGGAAATTACACTTACTCAACAAGATTACAAAGGATTTACCAGCTATTATATTTGGATTATAGTTATTTCATATATATATATATATTTCTGAGTATATATATACACACACATATGCATTACATATATTACATATATATATAATTTATCTTTTCAACTTCTTTTATATGTAGCATTTCTTGGTAAAATATGTGTTGATGCATTTGAATCAAAGCTTTATTTTTTCTACATACTTACTTGACTTTATTCTAACTTTGAAAATTTGTTCTAGACTTTTCATCAGTGTTTATCACCTAAGTATCATCCCTCTAGCCCACCCTCATTCTTTGCTGGCCTCTTTGAATAAGAACTTTCCTTCCGTGTCTTCTTCTTTCCTGCTTACCATTGTGTCCCTAAGCTTCCTCCTTCCACTGTCCACAGCAAGGGTACATTTTCTGGCCTAAGCACTTTTTAGAAATTTCCATCTTGATGAATGGGACAAAACAGTCTCAAAAACAAATCAAAACTAATTCTAAGTTTCTAAAATATTCATGACACAACTGGAATTTGCTGATTATTTCTTTTAATGTCATTTTTCATGACATTTTGTCTTTTTTTAACTTTGATGTTCGAATCTTGAATAGAAAATCCATTTCTTCCGAATAGAAGCTAATTCCAGTGTTAATTATCCAGCAGTTCTTACAAATTAAACAAAATTGACAGTATTCTATTAAATTTTACTTCTAAAAACTAATATAATATATATAAGTATATGTACTAGTACATTTAAATGTGAAATTATTGTGTTTTATCTTGTTTTTGGAGTATAATTTTTAAAAGATTAGGAATTAAATTTAAACCTTTACATTTCTAATTTTCTGAAAAATCTTATGTGCACTGCATTATGAAGTATTGGAATGGCTGACAATAAAAACATTTAAACTGTATGATCTCATAAGGAACAAAAACTCCATATTGAGTTGAAAGTTAATCTATAAGAGCACTTTTATTTTTAGAGAATGGTAGGTTTCTAGTTTTTGGATAGGCTAGAGAAATTACAGAGAAGTCATACTATGCTTGCCGATCTCCCAATAGCTACGTAATTTACTTCTGAAATTTAATTGTAAGCTGGCATGCTTACAATGGCACTTTAATTGTAAAGTGAAATACTTTTTAGTGTATGGCATGCCCTTTGCACTCTATATGCCTGATCAGGCCAGAACTGATTTCTCAGTCTATCCCGGGTCCCAAACCAGAAAAAAAACCTCTGAAGGTGCCCCTTGGGAGTTCTGATCAGCATTGAAATCATTCTGAAAATATTTCAAAACTCCTTATCCAATGATTTCAGGCCTGCATATGTATTTAGTGTATTAACTGGAAAGAGAATCTTAAAAAGTTTCATTTGTTCTCTAATATAGTTTGAGCTAAGAACATGTAAGTTGCTCTTTTTTTTACTGTAGTCCACCATTCAGATTTCAAATCATGTTTTCTTCCTATAAATAACAGTCATGATGTATGTTCTTCAATGCTGATCTTTTTAAACATAGAACAAGAATTTAAAGGGAATTATAAAGCAAATTTCAACATCATTTTAGATTTCATGACTCCTCCATCTACTCATTTTTAGTGTAGTCCCCACACTTGGTTTTACAGCAGCCTCTTAGCCACTCAACTTTATGTGGACTTCCTCAAAAATTCTACTTCATTATCACAAAAATAACTCACTTTTATACTCATATTTACTTATTTATGTACAAACTGTCTCTTGGCTTACAAATAATTCAATTGTCAGAACCAAAATATGTTGTGGTATAAAAGAATGGTGGCTTATATGTTAGTATTTGGTGTGACGTGTGTATCACACAGTAGATTTTATAGAGGAAATGAAGAGCATCCAATAAAATGACAAATGGTTTAAATGGAAGTGAGTTAGTAATACATTTACTGTACTTGTTTTTTTTCCTTAAAATGTCAAGTCCGTGGTTAGATGTGTCTCATGAGGATAACTGTGCATTTGCTTAGAAGGAGGAAATGGGCAACCCTTGGGAGGTTGATCTCAAATTCAATACATGCATAAGAATCACCTGGGGCCCTTGTTAAAATTCAGATTTTTAACCCTAATCCAAAGACACTGGGTCTGAAGAGAAACTCAATATATATTTTTTAAAAACTAGCATTGAGATGATTCCAGTACAAATAATCGATAGAGTATTTTGTGAACTAATGACCTATAATATCCAATCCACATGAAAAAGGAATACTTTGCTTCCTAACACCTAATATAATATTACCATTATTTTAATTTTATCCTGTTTATGGAGGTGAGGATGTCTTATGTGGACAATTTAGAAAATATTAGGAAATAAAAAAATGAAAACCACTCAAGATATTATTATCCAGATATAAATTTAAAAAATATTTTGTGTATTTACAATTAATTATATACAAACATATACCTTTATAAATTATATGAGAGGTTATTTTTAGGAAATATTGAAAAAATATTTGGTCAAATTCTTTTAAAACAAAACACAATCCATGCTATATATTGCAAACAGGAAATTGACTAGCTAAATATCAGGAACCTTCAGGATGCTGAGAAAATACAGATATTACTGCAGAAGGCAGCTGCCTTTCTTGACACTGAGGGAAGAAACAAAATTAGTAAGTGTGACCTAGAACGGGGGAGATCAAAGAAGGGACCACAACACAACTGGAGCTTAAGCAGTCAAGAGGAACCCAACACTTGTGGTGATTGGTCCACCAATGATGGTTGGTACTTGTACTTCTGACAAGGTACAGTGTGTATAGTGTTTTTTTGTGATCAGCTGGGAATGGAGATATCTTCTGTTCCTAAAGCAGTACTAAGGGTCATTAGAAAAAGTGGGAGTTTCTTTTAAGCCCTATGGGCTAATAAACTTCCTTCTAATGCTCCCACTAATAATACATAGTAGGAACCCAGGTGTCAAGAGAGTTTGTCTTCTCCAGGCCCAGTGTGACAGGCAGAGCTTAGAAGGATAGGCTTGGAGCACAGAGAAAACGAGTCAGCACAACCTGTCCTTCAGCTTATCCAGCATCAACGTACCTCCTTCTAAGCATATTTAAGCTTTCATAAAACACCAGTAACAACTCAATGCTTTCTCTTAGTAAGGCACAATGATTTTTCATTTATGTGACAATGTTTTGATCATCTCTTTAAAAATATTAAATGCAAAGTCCAGCAGTCACTGTATGCATTGTGTCCTCCTTGGATATTGTTCACAGTATTTTCATTTGAACACAAATCCACCAGACCATTCGGTCTCCTAAAGAGATTCAATTTAAAAGTTACAAACAACAACCATATTTAAAAAATGGGGAATGTGGAGGAAAGAAAAAATTTAGTCAGTGTTTTTAAATGTGTACATTACAATTAAAGGACAAAAGAACAGTTTGTCTCTATGTTCTTGTCCAACTAGTCACAAGGCTGCAGTTGTTAACTTACAACTGCATTGTTCCTTTGTCTATTTCAGGTCCCCTTTGTTTAGTTGCTATTTTTTCAGTAACTTTTACTGTTAGATGGAAGTTTAAGAGATTCAGCAAATACCCTTGAATTTAAGACATTATCTATTGCCCCATTATATAGCATTACACAAATTTCTCCTTGAAAAAATGAGATCAATCACTCCAATCCAGTGATTCTAAAACAGTATCTAAAATCACCAGAGTCTGAAGATGAAGTGATGGAAGGTAATAATTACAAGAATAGGTAATCAGTAGTATGAAAACTAATAACTACAGTAGCTATTTCCAATGGAAAATATTTTATTGGAAGTTACTTGAAGGTAGAAGTTTTAATAGGATGTTGAGATAACGTGAATGTTAGTAACCATGGGAATCTGCTACTGCCCAGAAAACTAGGTGAAACAACAGAAAGTACCCAACAGCTCAGGAAAAGAAGCTTCTAGATGACTTTTCCTCAGTTCTCTAAAGCAAAATGTAGCCAGGGCTAGGAGTACCAGGAGAAGCTGAAAGATGGGATTTCCTTTGCTGCTGCCACAATGCTGGAAAGAAATAAAAGAAGAAAGGAAGTCTTTTTCCAGCTTCCTGATATCCAAATCATTTCTAGTTCTTCTTACAGGTGGAACCTAACAAAATTTAACTAAGGTAAGGGTATATCATTGGCTTGTAGACCCCAATTTCAGTATCATAAGATCTTAGGGACAATAGGCAAATAACTAGCATGCATGTTATTTAACATATTTTGGAACAGTATTTAATGTACGGTATGACCCAGTGTAAGACCTCAGTTTATTTATTGAATTGTACCAAGCCAAGATCCCATCCCTAACCCAGCCATTCTCCATGTAGCAGTGAGGGTAAGGTTTTCAAATTGAAGCACAGAAATGTGGAAACCCTGAAATGAATTCCATGGCTACTGGGCCAAGTTCAAACTCTGGAACATAGCTAATGAGTCTTTTTGTGATCTGGCCTCTCTGCAACCTCAACTTCTGTCCTTCTTCATTGATTCTCCTCTGCCATTCTGGTGTTTTGATATAGTTTTTAAAGGCACACCATGCTCTCAACTTTACTCTAAATCACAGGCGGCAAACACAAGGCCTGCAGGCCAAATCCAGCCCTCCACCTTGTTTTATCTGGCCATCATCTTGTTTCTACCCGGAGACAGCGCCAAGCTCTCACTTAACTGTTAAGGAGTAGTTACATTTATACAGTCCTAAAATTACATTCGGCCCTTTGAAGGCAACCTTGAGACTCACGTGGCCCCCAGTGAAAATGAGTTTGACACCCCAGCTATAAATCTTTCAGATGTGTATTTTACTGAAAACTATTCTTGTCTCTTTCCTTGTTTTTTTTTTTTCTATTCATCCATTAGATATTTCACTTTATCATCATTTTTCTTGGATTTTTTCCTGAATTTTTCATGCGTATCTTTCTTATAACACACTTACTATACTTCATTACATTGTTCTTTAATTTTCTGACTCACTGGTTAAGATCTTCTTGAGAGCGGGCTAGGCTTCTCACCTGAGTTTCTTGTCATGGCATCTCCACGTTCACAGCCATGGCTCCTAACAGCAAATAAACAATTCACAGAAACGAAACCACATGTGCACGTACACATGCAAATAGTTGCTCATTATAATTGAAAGAAACTTAAAGTCAAATGACAGTGAAATATACTCCTTTAATCAGTTGCTGCAGTATAAATGTTCTGTTATATTCAAACAAAGCCTTCAATATATTCCAAATTTTGGTATAAATTTAAAAATTGCACTTCTAAGAAAAAATCAGTAATGTAAAATAAAGCATTATGTATCATAACACAAAATTATAATTGTCCCAATATCCTTCAAAAGAGTTAAATATTTTATATCTATGTTATAATGTTATGTAACTCTTGTGAAGAATGAAGTTCACCCAAGAGTCAATAAGCAACATGGGGGAATTAGAGTTTTCTACCTTCTTTTCCCAAAGAACACTAATTTTGACAATCAGGCATGGATAAGAATAATTTTGTGGAAGTTCAACAATTCAGTGAAGTTCCAGTACACCATTGGAGCAAAAACATCAGAGGGAGACACATCAATCCTCCCTGAGATGGCACAGGTCTGTGCCAAGAGAGATGCTCTTGACCTGTGGTTTCTCTCAAAGCGAAGAGTGAGAGCCTGTGATTGAGTACCTGGATTCCTCCACTTTGGCAGGATGCTGCCAAAAATGGCCTGTTATTTCTTGCTCCATCCAGAGCACTCAGGTGAACTGCATGACTGAAGATGTGGAAGGACTTAGAGAACATCAGCCAGAGCTTTGAATGTACCAAATGGACATAGATCCTACCAACCATTTTGTGGACTCTATTGGAAAACCCGCCCATTAGCCACTGGGAATGCCTTGTATGTGGATTCCCCTAAGTATCCCATGGGCAACCCCAAATCTCCGTGTGCCTCATACATACACACCCCTGACCCATGGCTCTCTCCTTATGCTCTGTCTGCAGGCCCTCAAAAGTAGCTCAGACAGATACTGAGCATGTGCAGAAAATCAGCCCATCTCTGCAGGTTTGGGAGAAAGACACAAATGTGAACATTCAATACCACTTTAGGGAAAGCACATGAGAAGTTACTAGCACCCAGCCAGCCCTTTCAGGATCAAAAGAAAGTATGCAATCTTAACGCTCCCTACCCCTCTAGAAGGAGCAAGAATGTGGAGCTGGTGTAGCCATGGAAAAGTGTAGAGAAAGCCTCAGAATCCCTAGCAGGTTCAACATACACAAATCAATGTGAAACACCACATCAATTAAATGAAAGATAAAAATCATACAATCTCAAGACAATGCAGAAAAAGCATTTGACACAATACAACATACTTTCATGAAAAAACTCTAAAAAAATTAGGTATAGAAAGGATGTACCTCAATATAATAAAGGCCATGTACAGGGTTGGGCAAAGGTAGTTTTACAGTTGTGAATATGAGAAACACAGAGTTTTTTCTTGTATTATTATTTATCAATTATTGTATCGTTTTCCTTCCGTACAGTGTAAACCTACTTTTGCCCACCTCGTACAACAAGATCACAGCTGCCATCCATCATTCACAAGGGTGAAACATGAAACCCTTCCCTCTAAGATCAGGATTAAGTGCTGAATGCCCCACTTTGCCCTGTTTTATCAACAACCAGAGAAATTAAGCAGGATATAAAATTAAAAAGCACCCAACTAGGAAAGAAAGAAGTCAAATTGTCTCAATGTTCAGAAGACTTTATGTATAAAGAACTCCAAAGAAGCCACTCCAACCCTCCTAGGCTACAAACTTTTACTGCAAGTTACTGTGTTGAATACTCTAGCCAGGTGTAAGGTGTTGTTTTGTGACTACAATGTCAGATGGTGATAACAGTTTTTCAGCTCCATTATAACCCTATGGTATGGACCACTGTCATGCATGCCAACCATCACTGACTGAAAGGTTTTTTGTACTGCAGACCTGTATCACTATTTACTAAAATACATACTTACCTGAACTTCACTAGTTTGTCCCTAATGCCTGTTTTTATGTCCCAGAATTCCATCCAGGAGATCACACGTACTCGAAAGGCAAATCTTCTGACATACACTTTTTTGAGGGGGTATGTTTAGTAGCATCTAGCATAGTTTCTCCTATTTTCAAAAGTGATTAATATTTGTTGAAATTGACCACATAAATAAACTAATGATTTTCATATGTTTTCAGAAACATTTCTTATCAGAATATCAAAATACGTACGTCTGAAACTCACCCTCAAAAAACCACATTTGTTGATGGCCATATTAAATGTTGAAGTTCACTTGCTTCTGTTTCTTTGTCTGTATAATGGTGAATAATCAAAGTAAACTACCTAGGAATAATTTTCTGGGTGTTGTGGAATCTTAAATGTGTGTGTGCACACACAAGTGGGAGTCGTGAGTTTTCCTGTTAGCTTCTCTTTGATTGGCTGTAATTAAGAAATGAATCTGCTAGAAGCATGCCCAATTTCTTCTGGTTGCGTCAATATATTGTTTTAATTTTTGCTTTTTTAATTATATTTCTTCTGCTGGATTCCTACAACTACAAGCTAGAAAGATGAAGGTTAAATAAAAACCTAACCATTCTGTAAAAATCTAATCTATAATTTTCAGCTATGTCGAGCTCAGTCTTTGCTGATTAAAAAGAAAAAAAGAAAAGGAGAAGGAAGAGCAAATCATTTTTGCTTTCCAATGCTCTGAAGATAATTTTCAATAGTACTTAAGAACTAAAGGGGGAAAGTGATTGATAAGGTAATTAAATGATAAAAAATATCAGGCAAAGATGCAGAAAAAGTACAAATGATGGAAATGATCAAGTGTGCTTGATCTAAAAATATTAGTCACAGATCATATAAATTATAATTTTTAGAGTGGAAAAGAAATCTTTCTGCCTATAATTTAAAAAAATTTTTAAAGGCAATTGCTGTGGTTATGCTTTCTCTTTCTCTAAACTTTTTCTTCCCTTTCATTGTGTCATGATTTTTAAACAAGGCAGGTCCTTCATCATCCATGTCATTTTCATGTTAGTTTTATGGCTTTTGTTCAGGAATCAAAAAAATAATAATTAACTTTTCTTGTTTTCCATAATATGTCTGCAAACCAGCCGCATTAACATGGGAGAATATGTACAGTCACATGTACTACCCAAAAATTAATAATTGTTAGAGATCGTAGGCATTATGCTGGTATTTCATATCTAGGTGAAATCAAGACTTCACAGTTATACTATAATACTATAGAGCTTGGTGTCTACATCACTGATATCAAATTAATACTTCTGAGAATATAAGTCTTTGATGTTATCAGAACATAAATTAGAAAGTTGCTCTTCTAGAAACAACAATGTGTACATTACCTAATAAAGTTCAACATATCAATGTAACCACAAAACAGAGAAAATCTTTATTAACATTATCAGTTGCATATGAATAACTTAAAAACTCATTTATTTTTTTTTTTACTTTCTTCCTGCTCTTTTTTTGATTCTCTCTCTCTCTTTCACTTCCAGCTTATGGCTCTGGTTTTCTTAATAAACTTAATAAACTGCTCACCCTTCTGCATTATCACATTCTATACTTTGCTGGTAGGAAGATTCACTTACACACCTTCCTGGGGAATCCAGCCCTCACAACTGAGCACCACTAACACTCCAGATGGGCCGTCTCTAGACCTTACACACAGGGTGGGTTCAAACAATAAGATTTTGGATGTAAAGATGAACAAATGCTTCAAAATTTATGTATAGTATCTTATATCAGAATGCAAAATATGGTGGCAACCTTTAGCATCAATTTTATAAAGATGACTGAATGTATTTAGAGATGTTTTAATTATATTCATATTCACTATATCTGAAATTCAAAACTGCCCTGAGATTAGGAAAAGGTCTGAAAGACAGTAAAAAACCCTATTTTGGTTATCATAGAAAACTATTAAATACTAAAGTGTGTTTAATATGCAGGGATATAAATACATGTTACATATTTATTAACATTGAAGATAAATCTGATATCTTTTGAGATTTCCTTCAGCAAAGAAATTATTGATCATTACAATTATCAAATAAATAATGAATATTTACGGGGTTTACAGTATTATCCTAAGGTCATGTACATTAATTTAAGCTCAACAAGAATTTTTTGAGTGGATACTTATGTAAAATTATTATTTTGTGCATTTCAGAGAATATAAAATCAATTTAACTCATTTTTAAATTAACTAACTCCCCCTCCCTCCACTTTGCTGTACTCTCATGAGCGGAGACTCAGCTCTCTACCTGCTGCAGTACAGAACTCCCACAGGCTGCCATGACTGAAGAAGAACACAACATAATGCCAGGTCCACTGTGTGCATGGCCGATCTGTGGTGGGTCCTTACCCAGTCAATATCCCTCTTCTTCTTCTTCCATGTAACTATTTCTCAACTTTTTTCCCCCTCATATCTTTAATACCTCCTGCCAAGGCTCAATCTTAGTTGTTGACTTTGCTTCCTATTCTCTTAAGAGGAACACATTAAAATCAATGAGTGAATTAGAAGATGGGATGGAATGAACCTTAGTAAACCAAACTCTTGTATAGGCACTTCTGCTTAAGTGTGGGCACAAGGTGCCACTTCTTTCCAAGCAATGAAATATGGAAAGGGGATGGGATGTTACTCACATTATATAGCAAAGGTGAAAGGATTTGGCAGGTGCAATAAATATCTCCAACCATTTGATTTTAGTTAATCAAAAGGGAAATTTTCTCAGGTAGGGCTGACTGAATCAAGAAAACTTTTTAAAAGAGGACTTAGGCATTCTCTGAAGGCAGAGATTCAAAGCTTGGAATAAGCACACTGTCACGAGTTCTACAGCTCTAAGGAAATTAATTCTGCCAATAACTATGTGAGCTGGAAAGTAGACACCACAATTTTGACTGACACCTTGGACACAGCTAGGAAGTGTGTGGACTTCTGATCCATGAAAAGTGAGACAGTAAACGTGATTTGTGTTAAGCTGCTAAATTTGTGGTAATTTGTTATGCAGCACTAGAAAATTAATAAATGATTAATTTTGATTACATATATATTTACTTGAAATTGAACCCACATAGTTTGCTTATCCTCTTATAATGGTGGATGGATTTTTTTCTAAACATATCTGAGAGTGATACATTGTATACTGATACCTTTCAGCTCTTCAAGGACATTTTTTCTTCTGTGTGTATGTAACCTATATTCCCTTCCTACTGATAATCATTTCATCATCCCACTTTACATATGTAAAATATTCATTATATACATATATGTGGAATTATGTGCACAACACATGTGTTACATGTATGCATTACACGTGTGTTACATATAAATGTATGCATGTGCATATAAAATTTTAAAATAATACCTTCAAAACTTATGTTTTGAACCACATTCTGTCCACACTTCACTTTCACCAACATGTCTCATCATTCCGCAAAAGTTGCTCTCTATCAAGGTCAGCAACTTTCATGCTGCTGTATCTGATGATGAGTTATCACCTTTATCTGAAGTGACTTATGAATATTGTATAACAGTATTGACCACCTCTCCCTTAAAATACTTAATTTAGTTTCTAATACACCACACACTGATGGTTTTTCTATCACCTTTTCTTTTCCTCTCAATAGTCTTTGTTGTTTCTTCCTCATCCCCTGAACTACTAGAATTACTACATTCCCTTGATCAGCCCATGAGCTTATTTTCCTCTATCTGCTATCACTCTTGTAGTAAGTAACCCCATTGTTTCCTAGCTTTAGCTACTACCATCCATTTTCTGATAACTTCCAAAATAATTCTTTTTGCTTAGGCCTGTTCAAATCTTAGAAATCTCACACCTTCCTGAAATATCTAGAAGGCATCTCAAATTTAGTATCCATAAATCTACTGAAATTTATTTTCTAATACTTTTAGCATCTGATTTTCACCACCTCTAGCAAACAATCCAATCCAATTTACATCATTTTTCCCTTGGAATACTACAGTTGTGTTCTTTCTGTTTCTAAACAACAACTACAGTGATTCTTTTCAAACGTAAAATGGACCTTTAAGTGGAACATAATCAACAAAACAAACAAACAAGCAAAACAACCAGAGACATTGAAATTAAGAACAAATGGACAGGGTGGTGGGTTCGGGTGAGAATATAGGACAGAAAACTATACAAGATCAACAATTAAAATAAAAATTTAAAAAAATACGTTATAAAAATAAATAAATTAATTAAAAAAAAAAGAAGAAGAAGAACAAATGGACAGTAACCAGAGGGGAGGTGGGAGGGGATGGAGGGGGGAAGGGTGAAGGGTTTTCAGGAACAGCTATGGGGGACACATGGACAAAACCAAGGAGGGGTGGAATCAGGGGAGAGAGGTGGTGATGGCTGGGGTGGGGAGGGAGTTGTGGGGGGAAGTTAGACAACTGTACTTGAGCAACAATAAAATAAAATAAAAATAAAGAAAGAAATGAATAAAGATTTTTCTTTCTATAATTTTATTAATCTAAAAAGCTTAAAAATAACTATTGGTCCTTCCCACTATTCCATCCTAAAAACAAACAAACAAACAAACAAACAAACAAAAAACCAAATATAAAATGGTTTCTCTTTATTCTTTGCTTCAGCCCTTCCAGTAGTCCTTCATTTTACTCAGTGTACAGACCAAAACCTCTTTACTGTCCTTTAAAGGCCCTTTACAAATAAGATCTCTTTTTCTTTCTGACTCATCCTCTCACATACTCTGCTATAGCTCCACTGGTGTCCTTGGTTTTCTTCTTGTATGCTTTAGGACCATTTAATTGTCTGTTTTCTTTCCCTGAAGTACTTGTCCCTAGATTTCTACACATCTTATCCATTTGGTTACATGTCATTTTGTCATGAAAACTGACCTGACTACCCAATTTGGAATTGCAATCTATTACCCCAAGACTTCTGTTAGCACTTTCTCTGATCTTTATTTTTCCAGTAAATTTATTACCTTCTAATATGCTGTATAATTTTTCTTGTTTTTATTAATGTATTTAAGTATCTGATCAAGTAACTAGAAAAAATAGTGATTGAAAAATAATTAAAAATGAATGTTAATGAACTACTGAGTAAATTCAGCTTAGAAGCTTCCAGTAATTTTTCCCAGTTAAAGGAACAAAACCAGTATTCAAATCTAGTCTTTCTTTACCAATGGTTGTATGTTTCCAATATAATAAATATACCAAGGTTCATGGCCTGCACCAAGTTTTGGAAATACAAAAAAATAAAAATAAAATAAAAATAACTGTACTCAGGAGTTTACAGCATAGCAAAGATATAATTGAGAAGCAATAAATTCAATTGCTTTTTTTAAGATTTTATTTTTTTAGAGAGAGGGAAGGGGTTAGAGAGGAAGAGAAATATCGATGGGTGAGAGAAACATCAACCAGTTGCCTCCGGCATGCTCCAAACTGGGGACCTGGTCCACAATCCAGGTATGTGTCCTGACAGGGAACCAAATCAGCAACACCGCTTTGAAGGCTGGCCCTCAACACACTAAGCCACACCAGCCAGGACTCAATTGTTTTTAAGGTATTTTTTCAATAAGATTTCCCCCAGAGGACAGAAGAAATGGATATTTACATCAAGTTTTTGTGTTGTGTTTTGTTTTGTTTTTACATTGAATCTTTAAAGATTTGGAGTTTACTTGCTGCTTACAGTGTATTTAAGAAAGAAAATGGTATTTTCAAAGGCGTGGCTGAAATGGAGAGAGTAAAAACATTTAAGCAGTCCAAGAGAAGGGCGAAGTGGAGAGAATGGGCAGAGGGCTTTAAGAATGAAAAGGCCAACAACAATGGGCAGGTCCCAAGACCTTCCCTTTCTCTTTCAAATGTTAGTCCAGTTAGTACAGCAAGTAATGAATGATCTTTGGCCAGGGATAAAAAATTCTGAACTCTACAATTTTCTTTTGTCACTTCTTAGACGTCTGTGAGAAAAATTACCATCGTACACACACAGTCAGACAATTTGCAACTTTATTAGCATAAGCATAATTCTTTTCTGGCACCAACCTAACCTTCTGGGACTGGTTTAGGCCAGTGGAAGAACTTCTTTTGGTCTGTGTTAGATGTTGTTCAAAAAAACCCACAACAATAATTTTTCATGAAAAGTTCTGTTTGGTCACTTCCAAGCTGTTTTAACTTAACATTTCAACATCAGTATCTTTCCGCTTTGATAAGAAATGGTGAGACAGATAGATTAGATAGATAGATAGATATCTTAGAAAATTCCATATTGTTTTCCATAGTGGTTGTACCAGCCTGCATTCCCACCAACAGTGCACTATGGTCCCCTTTTCTCCACAACCTCTCCAACACTTGTTTGTTGCTTTGTTTATGATGGCCATTCTGACTGATGTGAAGTGGTATCTCATTGTGGTTTTAACTTGCACCTCTCTGATAGCTAGTGATACTGAGCATCTTTTCCTGTGTCTCTGGATCCTCTGTATGTCCTCCTTAAAGAACTAAAAAGGGATCTGCCTTTTGACCCAGGAATTCCAGTGCTAGGATTATATTCTAAGAACCCTGAAACACCAATCCAAAAGAATCTATGCACCCCAATGTTCAGAGCAGCACAATGTACAATAGCCAAGTGTCGGAAGCAACCTAGGTGCCCATCAGTAAATGAATGGATCAAAAAACTGTGGTACATTTACACCAGAAAGAAAGAAGGAGCTCCTACCCTTCGCAACAGCATGGATGGAACTGGAGAGCATTATGCATTATGCTAAGTGAAATAAGCCAGGCAGTGGAAGATAAATATCATATGATCTCACCTTTAATAGGAACCTAATCAACAAAACAAAGAAACAAGCAAAATATAACCAAAGACACTGAAATTGAGAACAGGCTGACAGTGACCAGAGGAGAGAGGGGAGGGAATTTCAGGGGAAAAGGGGAAGGGTTTAGAGCAACAAGTATAAAGGACACATGGACAAAAACTGGGGGGGAGGGGGTGGAAATGGGAGGGAGTTGGGGAGGGCTGGGGCAGTGGGCTGGGATGGGAGTAAAGATAGAAAACTGTACAAGAACAATAATTAAAATAAAATATTTAAAAGATTTCTAAAAAAAGAAAAGAAAACAAACTAAACACCGGAAAAATTTGGACTATGCAAGAAAGAGAGAAGTTTAGGATGATTCTCAGATTTTTGGCTTTGATAACTGGAATTACTGGGAAAACAAGTTAGATTACATATTTCCAAGTAATATGGAAAGGTGGCATACTTAGGTCCCTCTACATCAGCAATGGTTTATATCTTGCAGTAATTAGTACTTTGTCAGGAAAAAAAGCAACAACAAAACCCTAAAACCTGTTTTAATTCACTAACAAGCTTGAATGAGGATATCAACTGTCAGATAAATATGAAAATGATTAGGTTGTGAACATATTGGCCAATCTACTAATTTGCTGATCATCATCAGTCATTAGCTGGTTGCCAGACAATTACATGTTCCAACTGGGAAGATTCCCTCATGCTAACGAAGGATTAGATTATTTGACATCTTTGGGGAGCTTCTCACATTATCTAATGTCCTAGTAACAGACTGCAGTAATTTTACCTGAAGATATCAAAAAAACTAAATTAGATTGGATAATTAAATTATTTTTCAATTGCCATGATATGCTTGGATTAAAGGATAGTATACTCCAATTTGCTATATAGTAAGATATAATATTTGTTATTTTTTGCATGGATAATTGTGGGATGTTTATGCTCATTTTATAATTTGAAAATAAATTGTCAACATAAATACCATTTTATTTATTTATTTATTTATTTATTTATTTATTTATTTATTTATTTATTTATCTTGCTTGATTTTAGATGGAGTGAGAGACTGAATTGGTTTTCAAGTTATTTCTGCATTCATTGGTTGGTTCTTGTATATGCCCTAACTGGGGATCAAACCTGGCCACTCCAACCAACTGAGCAACCCCAGCCAGGGCCTATAGAGCATCTTTTTTAAAAAGTTAATTTTGTATATAACTGTAATCTTTTAAATTTCACATTTTCCAAAGTTCAGGAACATGCTGTTCAAATGTGAATATTGCATCCATTCATATGGCTTTGGATATTCCATTAAAAATACCTTACATTTTTAGGTTGAACTTTCTGCTTTATGTTCTTATCACTTCTAAGGTCATAGTTTATGGACAGTAACAGCATAGTGATTAAAAGTGAGGCACAAGAAGAAAAAAGACTTGGGCGTGGATAACTGTAGTTACCACTTACATGTTGTACATAGCATACAAATTGTGTGTGTGGCACAATTGTAGCTTCAAGTAACAAAACTATTAACTCAAAAAGTTTTATTGATAAAAAAATCCCTAAATCCAGAAGTAGGTTAGTCTCCAGAGGTGCTCAACATTCTTCCAATTATCCCCCCATATCTTTCAAGTACATCCTTGTATTATATGAAGCAGCTAAATGGTTTCCTTAAGACCCAATCGTTTGGGAACTCTCTTCTTCTGGTCCTGAACAAAAATACACTTTTCCATTTACCACTGGCAGCCATCTTAAAACTACGAAGGAAACAGCCTTTGAATGAAGCCAGTGCTGAAACATCTGTAGACAGGAAGAGATAGACCTTGGTTACTTTAGGACATCATTGAACCACTGATCAAATGAACCTAGAGAGTTTTATTCTTTTGGACTTACAGTTATATAGGATAATAAAGTTTGTATTGATCAAGTTAAAACTCAAGTCTATTTAACTCATCTGCTTCACTTTTAACTCTGTTATATACATATAAATATGTATATAAACATAAATATATATTTATTTATATAAATATATAAATATAAACAACTATATGTAAATATGTCACATATAAACATATATAAAAATACACACACACATAAACCATTATGAGGGAAACAGTGTACAAAGAGAAACTTAACCTAACATCAAAACATTTCTTCAGCCTGATAAAGTTATACTTGGACACTAAGCCACACTTGGGCCAATATAAATCGGCAAAGAAATGCCATAAAGTGCTAATTTTAGATTTAATCAGAGCTGTCTCCTGGAACTTTGGAATAGTGATCTTCTTCTAAAAACTATGGCTAAATGAAAAGTATTACATATGTTTTAACATTAAAAATGTTCTACTGAGAAGATTTAAGGGAAGTGAAGGGATGTTGAGGAAGTGCACAATATTGTTCACTATAATATGTGACCGTGGGCAAATTACATCACCTCAGTTGTCATTGTCATCTCCTTCTCCTCCTCATCCCTCTCTTTTTTCTACTTCTCCTTCTTCATATTTATGTTTATATTTATAAAAACTGGATGCAATAACTGTGTGTATCACTTAAGTTCCCGTGATCATTGAGTGAAATGATACATATAGAGTACTCATGCAGGTGCATTCTGAAACTTTAAGAAACTTAAGTAACTATAGTTTTTCTGTTCATTTCCCTCAATATTCTGAAAAAAAATGTCCAGTGTGTAGTTGTGCTGAATTTTCCCAACTTCACTCTCCAACCTTGGTTAGCCTTCTTCACATCATGTGTTCTTGGCCCTTATCATTTAAGTCCTTATCTTTCCTCCTCTAAGCAACACAGAGCTAATATCTGTGAATGAAAACTGTATTTTTATTATAATATTGCATTTATTAAATATTATTACTGAAATATGTACCATATTGATTTTTTGCTTATTTTTCTCACTTTTTCTATTTTTTTGTCTTTGGGGTTATTTTTTTTTCTTTCCTCACTACTTTTTTTTCATTTTACTTATTTAGAAATTAGGCAATCTATTGTATTTTCTTCATGGTCCTAATAGCATCTTAAATGTAGATATTTATAAAAAGCTCACCTTCAAGAATGCCTAAACAGAACTTACATATTTACTTTATTTCAAAATTTTCAAATCATGTGATATTATTTTCCTGGAAAGTATTTCTATTATCATTAATTTTTAATTTTACATATTAACATCTTATCAATTTTAAAAGTAAAAATTAAAATATACGCAAATGATTATTTTTCACCAAGATATTTTCTTGCACTTTGATTCTTTCTTTTGGGATATTCTTTTATTCCTTAGGCTTATACTTTAATCATCTTTTCTTTAGAAAAATATGTTGGTAACTTTTACTTGTCTAGAATTATGTATACTTTTTTTCTTTCTTCAAAGACATTTTTTCTGAGTTCGCTATTCCAGATGACAGCCATTTTTAGCACTTTCAAAATTATTAGAACAATTACTAATGTAACTCATTACGTTATCAAGTTACATAAACAATTTAATTTCAACAGTAGCACATAAATACCTTCACAAAATTAAAAAAAAAAAAAACAAAAAAACTACTCATGGTGAGAGAAGAGTATCAAGTTAGTTGAAGTTAATTTTTAAGCAGGCCTGAAAGGATATTCTTATTTGTTGACTATAGGTAAAGAGTTTATGCTTATGCCGGTACATTTTCTACTACTTTTTATATTTATTATATTTCTGTGTAAGTTTGGAATTTTTAAAAACAAAAAAATTGTGGAAAATAAAATCAGGAAAACAGCTAGAAAATAGCAACAACCTGAGTCATCTGAGATGTGTGAAAGATGCTGATTTAATGTTGAATAGTTATTTGAGGGGTTAAAACTACTATCTTTTTTAAACCAATGTATTATGTACTTTAAGGTGTCATTGGTAAAGAAGGTCAGCATTTACTTAACTATTACATATAAAATATTTTTTAATCTGATGTAGAGTATCAGAAAAAAATATAAAGCAAATAGACTTACCAATAGGAAAATGTGAGAAATATTTTCTTTGAAATCAAAATCTGTCCAGGAAGTTTATATCACCTTATCTGCTGGGGAACTCTACTCTAGTCAAAAAAAAAAGTATATAACTAGGTTAATGATATGGGGATTGAAAAAATAATTCTGTAACTATTTGCACATATTTGTCTACTTGAAATAAATTTTAAATACAAAGAAATGATTAGACTTAGAGACTTAAGCAAGATAGTTTTATATAACATCATTATAAAAAATCAACTGTGTTGATTTTCAAAATAGACGAAGGCTAGTAAATATAATTATCCCAGGTTAAAGTATCCTGATATATCACCCCCAAAGGGATGAAAATTTATTCTCATAGGTGAAAAAAATCTTACTTTGACCCTCAAACTCATCTAAACTTTATTTGACCAAAAAAAATCTTAAAAACACATTGGAATTGGAAGAGAGAGACCTATAAAGAAGAACAGAATGTTGAGAAATACACATTAAAACATAGAACAATTTCAAATGACTCTGAAACCTCAGTAGCTTAGATTCCAGGTATGATTAACACCAACACTGGAGAGAAAAGAGAGTGGATCATACCATTCACAGGCTCTTAAAGTGGCTGCCCCTAAGTAACTTATATAAATATGACCAAGCTTGATCTCAAAGATGTAGGGAAATATAAACCCTGCCCAAGCAGAGTAATGAATATTTTC
This sequence comes from Glossophaga mutica, assembly GCA_039655065.1. Taxonomy (NCBI): domain Eukaryota; kingdom Metazoa; phylum Chordata; class Mammalia; order Chiroptera; family Phyllostomidae; genus Glossophaga; species Glossophaga mutica. Next base: position 29,262,522 of record CM077304.1, on the reverse strand, counting down.
AAGTAATAATACTGTCAACCAAAATAACAGCATATGATACCATTAAAGCATCACCTAAAAATGAGAAACATAGTGTTAAATGTTATGAAACACTTTCAAGACTTTTATAGAAAATTTTAAAACATTTTAAATGATATTAACAATGAAAAAAAAAGCTTGTAAGGAGGCAGTTGTATACATATACATATACAAATTTATGTATAGACTTACTTCAGCTCCAATTAAAAAAAACCAACAGCATATATCCTTAATACTTCGAAAAGCTGACCCTAAAATGGCTATATCAGGACAAAATATCAAACATAGTCAAATTTCTCTTGAAGAATAATGAAGTGAGAAGATTGCTCTATCAAATATCAAAACTATTTTTAATAAAACTTTCTGAGTTAAGTAATACACACTGTGGTATTGGTAGAGGGATAAAGACTGTTCGATCAGAGCTGGGTCATCCTGTCCATGACCTGTGTTACAACAGAAGTGACTGAAAAAGAGCAACTACTCCATTAATGGTGCTGGGTTAACAGCTATTTGAAGGAAAAAATAAAATTGGTTTGTTGCCTAACACAAACAAATAAATCAAGTTTCAGTTAGATCAAGGAATGAAAGATGTGAAGAAGCATTTTATAACTTTTAAAAGGAAATAATAGCTTTAAGACATCAGGCCAGGAAAATATTTTGCATTTAACATCTCAATACATATACAAATGAAGGAGAATATTAATATATTTACTATATTAAAATTAAGCTTCATTGTTCATGAACAGACTTTCTAAAGTTAATTAAATGACTAGGTAGAATCTGGGAGAAACTACTTGCAAATAGCACAACCATAAAATAATTAATTTGTATAGCATAAACATTTCTTCAAATTAAATCAATAAACGCACACCCTATTTAAAATGGGAACAGACATTTGGACAAATTGGCAGTGAGCATTTCATGGAAGTGGAAATAAGAATAGCCAGTCATCAAGTGAAAACCACATCAGGACAAGAGAATTGTTCATGAACACACCAGTAATATTTCTGCAAGACTGACAAAGATTTAGCAGTCTGTTGATTGTATTGTTGATAAGGGTATGAAGCAATAGTAACTTTTACATGCTGCTGGTAGAAATGACACATAGTATGAACAAAACCAATTATAGAACTCGTTCGGTAATCCAGGTCAGACATGTTGTCCTAGACAAATAAGAGGTACAGAGTCAATAAATATTTGAGTCAGAATTGTGTATTTAAATATATCTAGGTATGAAATTCTAATCTATTTTCAGCCAATCAATAATCAATTTTACTTTTCTGTTTCTGTTATTTAAAATATAAGATCTTTCATTGTTTAATTCCTTAAGTAGTTGAGTTGTCTATAAGAAGAATATTTATTTCTTAAATGTAAAATGTGTGGGCCTTGAAAACAAGGCTCAAAACTTGGAATTGGGTTCCGCTCCAGTTCTTTAGACTACATATGGAATAGAGACTTTGGGTGGTCTCGCTGCATACCTTGCAATTAAAATACAAGTCTTTGTGGTATTTAAAGCAGGTGTGAGCTCAAACTGTTAATTGCACTATAAATTCATGCTTTTGCACCTGAAGAGGATTCATTTGTATACACATTTTCAAACATATTACAAAAGAATTACCAACATATGGTGTATATTCTGTGCCATTAAGTCACAGAGCAGACAGCAGCAATTCACCAGTATAAGTGTGGTGCAGGTGTTAAGTGGCATCACAGATGTGATACGACTGAGGAAATACTGTAATTCAGTGCAGTGGGTAGAATTATTTCCTAGACAGTTTCTTCCAAACTGTTCCAAAGCGTAAGTTCATGCAATTGGAGATATAATAAAGATTGCATTAAAGGGAAACAAATTAAAAGATAGTTATGGAACAGGAAATCCACCTCCATAAAGTTGGAAGTTACAATTTTCTTTTCAGGTCTTGAACTGTACCTTGAACTTTGATAAAAGTTTGATAAACCTGTTTATCACCAGGAAAGCAATCATTTCTCTAGAGGATCTTGATATTAGATGTTTAGATGCTTATACTTATCTGTTACATCAAAGCTCTCCTCTAATAAAAGGTAACGAACTCAGGAAATTATTACATGAAACATGTTAAATTCCCTCTAGTTATTTTTAATACAGTATTTATAGTAGGCTAAAATGTAGTGAAACTAGACTGATAAAAAGTATTGAAAGCTAAAATGATTGTGAATCTTTTAAGATATGTAGACTATAAAAACTAAGAAACTAATTTTTTTTCACATAAGATTTGCCCTTTTAAAACTTCATCAGGTCTTAGTCAGTGACCCCAAACATTCTGTTTGGAAATTTTAGGGCAGACTCCTAGGAACTGGTATTAATCTTTGTGATGTTTCTTCAGGAATTGCTTTGGGCAAGAGAAACAAATGTTGACTACTACTAAACCCAGAGTTCATTTGATAGAAGTGCTACTAAAGGAAGACAGTTGGTTGACCAGAATCAACAGCAAACTTAAAGTTATCTAATACTAAAAAATTCAAGTAAATGTAAGTAGATATTAAGAATATAGAAGAGGAAGTCAAAGCTAATATGAAATAAGTTACATTATGAATTTTAGGCTATAATTTTTATGGTCTTACTATCAAGTTTGTGATGGTTAATTTTATGTGAATTAACAACTTGGTTGAGTCGTAGTGCCAGATATTTGGTCAAATATTATTCTGAGTGAGGATTTTTTAGGAGGGGGGAATGAGATTAACATTTAAATCAGTGAGCTTTGAATGTAGCAGATTACTTTCCACAATATGGGTGGGTCTTATCCAATCAATTGGTTTAAAGAGAACAAAAACTAACTTCCCCTCAGCAGGAGAGAAGTCTGCCAACAGATGGCCTACATATTTGAACTGCAGCTTTGGCTCTACCTTGGGTCTCCAGCTTGTTGGCCAGCACTTTACATTTTGACTTGCCAACCAACATAATTGTATAATCCAATTCATTAAATCAATCTCTTTATATATATTCAGGGTGGGGGAAAAGTAGGTTTAGAGTTCTTAGTATGCAAAACAGAGTTTGTTCTTTGTTGTATTATTTTCCATGTGAATTGACCTGAACTGGTACTGAGTGAAATACAGATTTGAATACAGTATAATGATTCAGGCTTATAGATCTCTTCTCCACTAAAACACCAAGTCACGCTTTCCAATTGTAAAGTGATCCTAGGTATTCCTATTTTGTATTAAAGTCACATCTCTATTTCTAGAGTTAATGAGATAGTTACATAAAATGGAAATGCTTTATATGCTTCCTAAACATTTGAAGCTGTTAATAGTTTGTTTTTCTTTTTTTTAAGTGACCAGTGCCAGAGCCTATCAGCAATAAATAATTATCTGATAGATTAGGACAGATAGAAAAAGTCTAACAAGTATGGAGCTTGATCTATTTAGCTAACAGGTTTTTAAAAATAAAAGGCACTAAAACACTGAGGAAAAGATAAAAGGGCATGAAACCAAAATAAAATTATTTAACCATTTGTATCTAGTAAACATGCTGCCATATTAAGCAGTAGGAGAAACTGGTGTTTGAATTCTGTATCAGACGTAGATCACAGGTTCAAATGATGAGAGAACCTAGTTTCTTTCTATCTTTTGACTCTATTCTCTGTTTCTAAAACAGACATTTTCTTATTGCTGTAAACATATTGGAATCAATTCACCTTGCATTCTCTGTACTTTAAATTTCATAAAAGAAAAGTAGGAATACATTTTCTAGACACATTTTGTTCCTTACGGGTTTTGAAAGTATGCTTGCATAATGATAATCACTTAACTGATTACTATATAATAATAGCCTCATCGGTTTGAGCCTGGGAACCACTCTCTCTCAGCCAGGAGGGGAGCCCTTTCTAAAGCACAAGGACTGAGAAATGAAGAGTGCTTCCCAAACAGAGGCCAGAGTAGGGTTTCTGAAGAAGGATAAAAGGATACTGAATTATCACACATAGATTTTCCATGTGGAAAGTTAATAACATACAACTACATAATACTACAGCCAAGTTGAATGTAATTTAATATATTCTTGATGATTCTTATTTTTCAGCTGGAATAATTAATATCATTTCACACACACACACACACACACACACACACACACACAAACTGCATAGTAAAGTATGGCTGATGCTTGTAGAAATATCCTATTACCCCCCCCCCAAAAAAAAGGTTATTAAGGGATTAATTGTGATTAGTTGTAGAACAGTAGCAGCAATTTAAATAAACTCATCTAAATGTAAAAATGAAATCCACACACAGGCTTACAAAGGACCTAAGCACAGCACTAAATTTAGGATAAAATCTCGAGTAAGGCAAGGATATTTCATTTTAATAAACATTTATAAAAACATGACATACTTTCAGCACAGTGCTCGGTGTGAGGAGTACAACTTCCATCTCTAGGGGATGATTACATTCTAGCTGGAAAGATGAAATGTTACACAAATGTATAAAAGGGAGAGCATAAAGAGAAGATCATATCTGTATCAGTGGTATAAGCAACAAGTAAAGCAGGATTTAGGTTATGAAATTATCACCTTTAGTTGAGATGGTTAACATACATGGAAAAGAAGAGATTTGGACATTCACAGGTGAAGATTTGCAATAAAAGAAAATTCATTTTCAAGGAGATCTTAGAAAAAGTTTGTGTACGTCAATAATGCTGAGACTATCAATATATTTTTAATTTTATGCTAAAAATGGGTTCAGTTTAGGAAACATCTATAGTTTTCACCATTTATTTCTTCTCGGTCATTGTTCAAAATTATTTTTAAAGTATTTTTCCTTGATAATGAGGAAAATGTAAGAAGATTTTAGAAAAAAATTAACTTCTGAAACTGATGTGGAAAGTATATTTAGTTCCCGAACACTTTATAAGGTCCTCCCTTCTGTCTTAATTAAATTTAAGGCCTTTGATTTTCACTTTAGTAGGAGCACAATTCACATTGAAAGTTCAGAAAAAACTTGAAGGAATCCAATTAATATCTTTATTCTTTTTTTCAACTTCTTTTATTTTTCTAATATATTCCCAATAAACATTAAAAGTGCTCAATGTCACTAATCATCAGAGAAATGCAGGTTAAAACCACAGTGAGATATCGCCTCACACCTGCTAGAATGACTATCATCAATAAATCAACAAAAAACAAGTGCTGGTGAGGATGTGGAGAAACCCTTGAACGCTGTTGGTGGGAATACAGCCTGTGTAACCTCTGTGGAAAACAGTATGGAGTTTCCTCAAAAAAGTAAATATGGAACTTCCTTTTGACCCAGCATTTATATTTCTGGGACTATATCTTAAGAACCCCAAAACACCAATTCAGAAAAATATATGCACCCCTATGTTCATAGCAGTATTATTTACAATAGCCAAGATCTGGAAACAGCTGAAGGGCTCATCAGTAGATGAGTGGATAATAAAAGCTGTGGAAGATTCACACAATGGAATACTATGTGACTATAAAAATGAAGAAAATCTTACCTGTTGTGACATCATGGATGAACCTAGAAATTAGTATGCTAAGAGAAATAAGCAGCCAGAGAAAGACAAATACCATATGATCTCACTTTCATGGGGAATCTAATGAACAAAATAGAAACTGAGACATGAATTCATGGAACGTACTGACAGCTGTCAGAGGGAGGGGTCTGGGGGAACTGGATGAAAGAAGGTGAAGGGATTAGCCAAAGAACATACACACATAACTCGCAGATACAGACAGCAGCGTGGTGACCGCCGGGTGGAAGGGAACATGGGCATGGGTGGAGGCATGCAAAGGCGGGGGCAGGGAGGAATGCGACATCTGTATTAGTGTCAATGATGACTAGAAAGGGGAACAATCAAATTGTAAGGAAATGTAATTCAACAAATAAAAGTAAAAATATATAAAATCGAAAGTAAAATAGCTAAAATCATTTGACCTGTTGTTCTTATTCTTGTTACCACTTTACAATGACATGAAACGCAAAGGCTGAAAATCACTTCATAAGTTTGATTGTATCAGTTAATAGGAGACATGTGACAGCAAACTCTTAATGATCCTCCCCTCCTAATATTTGCACATTGTATAATTCTCTCTCACATTAAATTAGGGCAGCCATATAATGGACCAACAGAATACAGCAGATGTAATGCTATATACATTCTTAGACTAGGTTATAAAAGACAAGGCAACATCTGCCTGGCTCTCTCTTACTCTGGTTTAAGTTGACTGCCGTGAAATGAGAATACTTAAGCAGCCCTGTGGAGAGAGCCACATGGAAAGGCACTGGGACCTCTCGCCTGCAGCCAGCAAGAAACTCAGGCCTCAGACACCACCGTTCAGTGAGCCATCAAGTAAGCAGGTCCTTCAGCCCCAGTCAACCTTCAAGTGGCTGAAGCCCCAGCCAATATATTGACTGGAATTTTATGTGAAACCCTCAGCCACAACCACCCAGCTAAGTCCTGCCCAGAGGCCTGACTTTTAGAAATTATGTGAAATAATACATATTTTGGGGTTTAGTTGCTAAGTATTCTCACCCAGCAGTGGACAACTAATACAAGATAACTGTGAAATAATTAAACGACAATGATATTCATAATATTTAGAGTCAGAGAATGGATATGATTAGATTCTGCGGATCTTGAGAGCAACAGAAAGCATTTACCAAACATCCATTCTGTGTCAAATTATACTTTAGATGTTTTCATGGATATGAGAACAATATATGATTTGGTTCTGAATTCAAATTGAGATTGGAGGACAGTCACACGGAAGAATCAGAAGCAGTTGATTTTGTTTTGGAGAGACAGATTCATGAAGCAGGTAGAAGTGTGCAGAGGAAAATGCAGCTTGATGGAATGAGTACGGGAAGGCTTCAGTGAAAGAGACCGAAGTTGAACTGATTTTTGAAAATTATGTAAGATTTGCATAGAATGAAGAAAGGAGATAAAGTATTATTCTACAGTAGAATGTTATACTCAGTTATAGTGGTGGAAACAATATGTAAACAAAATATAAGTATTAATTTTTCAGCAGTAGACTCTGATTTGGGGGATAGCCATAAATACAAATTGATACAGCAGGGCCTGGCAGCAAGGGTGAATGCCAGGCAGGATATTCTGAGTTTAATAGCATTCAGGGGACCTACAAATGATTTTAAACTGTGAATATACCTTGACATTTCCTCTGGTAGGAAATGAGGCTTACTATGGAGAGAATAAACCATATCAGATCGTTGTACAACCATAATTCTTAGCAACTTGTTAGGTCTCTTCAGCTGAAATTTGCCTGTCCTTCATTTCCATGCTTGCTCTTACTTATGAAACAAATGAGAGTTATCAGGGGATCACAGAACCTTTGCACTGAAAAGAATCTTGAATCTGATCTACTCCAACCACTCAGTCAATTCTTATAAATGTACATAACACATGGCCATACATTCACCATTTGAATAGCTCCTGTGAAATGGTTTTCAACCAGTTCTTCAAGCACCTGTGCATATCATTAGACAGTTGTGACAATTAGAAAGCTCGCTTAAATCTGTTTACCTATAAGCAAATACCCCACTTTTAAACCTCTGATTCACACAACCAGTATAAATAAGTCTAATTCCTCTGCCATAAAGACACCTATCAAGTGTTTGAAGGTGGCATGCTCCCCTTAGAAAAGAGAGACTAAAAAGGTTCGGGTCTTTCAGTCTCCCCTGTGTATTATGGTGCAGAGTGCCTGGAATCCTGTGCCCATTCTCCTCTGCCCGTGTCACAGTGTGTCCACGGCATTCTGAAAGTGTGATTCTCAGAGCAAGGCTAACAGCCCCGCGTGGCCTTTAATACGGAGGAAGGCACTACTGTTTTGTGTGTGCGCATGTGCTTGGAATTTATTTTATTTCTCCTTAGAATTCTTTAAACTTTTGGGGTAACACTGTGAAAGTTGAGTTTGTTGTCTGTAAACTTCTCCACATCTTTTTTTAAGTGTGCTCTATCAGTGCCGTATTACACCATCTCTGTTTGTGTGCTATAAAACCTGACAAGTCACTTATGTCCCTCTTGTGTATTTCAGGTTGCAATGACACATTCTGGCAACTTACATTTCAAGGTCTGAGTTTATCTTCCTGTGTTGAGCTGGTAGACAATTTAGATATTATTATTTCATCTTCATTCATTATTCCAATGAAAAAGTGAAGCTTCAGAAAAAATTTACTTGACTAAGCTAATATGGTCAAGGTCAACTTTCACAGAGGTAGAAGGGTAACTCCAACCTTACGACATGTTTTACAATCATTTTTACTTTTTCTACTTAATGTGCATCACCTACATAATAAATATGTGGTTTTTCCCTTACCAAAACCAGTATGAATATATTAAATCTCTTCTATTTACAAGTCATTGCCATCTTTTATGGTGGGGAAGATCCAGTAAGACTGCATATACTCAACTTTTACAAAAGACAAAAGCATTTTCTTTTACATGTGAAGCAAAACAAAGGTTCAAAGGAGAATAAAATTCCAAAATGCAACATAGGTCTCACTTTTTTATGTATTAGAAAAGTTTTCAATGTCTGATTATAGTAATCCCCTTTTCATTCTGAACTTGCTAATCATTGGGGTTTTTTTTTCTTCTCCCTATAGTTGTGCCTTTCCCAGACAGTTAAATAAATGCAATTATGCAGTATATGACCTTTTGTGTCTTTTTTTTACTTAATGTAACTCAAATTTACCTGTATTTTTTTCATGTATCAGTACTTCATTTTGTTGCTGAGTAATGTTCCATTTTATAAATGTACTACAGTAATTTTATGTATTTATCACATGATGCCCTGGTTGTTTCCAGTTGAGGGTTAAGCTGTGATGAAGTTTCCCATATAGGTCATTGCATGGATATATCCTTTCAGTTATCTTGGGTGAACACCTTGAGCAACATTTTTAGTTTGGGTAGTAAGTATATATTTTTGTAAGGAATCACCAAACTATGTTTCAAAGTGGTTATGTTAGTTTGCTAGTGTTACTATAACAAAGCATCACAAATTCAGTGCCTTAAAAATCAGAACATCTATTGTTTTACCAAATGGACCCTGAAAGTGTGAGATCAAGGTGTTGGCAGGGATGGCTCCTTCTGAAGCCTGGGAGGGAAAGACATGTTCCAAGATTCTCCCCTCGACTTGTCCATTGTCCTTTCCTTCCCGTGTCTGCTCACATCATTTTCCCCCTATGCTTGCCTTTTCCACTAATTTTCACTTTATATAAGAACAGCAGTCATATTGGATTAGGTGTCACCCTAGTGACATCATCTTAACTTAAATAACATCTGCAATGATCTTATTTCCAATTAAAATCACACAATTCAACCAGTAAAGCTGGTTGTACTGTTTAGCATTCTCTTGGCAATATCCAATCACACTTAATATTGTCAGAATTTTAAATTATGCCTTTTCTGGTAGGTGTGTAGTGGCATCTCATTATGGTTTTAATTTGAATGTATTTAATACTAATAATTTTGAGCATGTTTTTATGTATTTTTGCCATCCATATGACTTGTAAATGGCTACTCACATAATTTGCTAACTTTTAATTGGGTGACTTTTTCTCTAAAATTGAATTGTAAGATTTCTTTATATATTCTGTATATAATTTTTAATCAGATGTATACTTTTGCAAAAATATTGTGACTTGTTTGCTTTTCATTTTCTTCAGGAAATCTTTTGAAGAATAATAGTTTTTAATTTTGATAAACTGCAACTAATTATCTTTTTTTGATCTTTGATTGTTTTTGTCTTTTCTAAGAACTATGTTAAACCCAACTCATAAGATTTTCTCTTACAAGTTTCAAAATTTTGAATATTCTCGTTCTATAATTATTTTTAAAGTGAATTTCCATATATATGCCATAAGGTAACATTTTTAGTTAGTTTTCTAACATCTGGATGCCCAATTCTTCCAGCATTATTTACCAAAAGGACTTTCTATATTTATTCTTAATTGCATTCCCTTGGCATCTATATTGAAAACAAAATGTCCATTCTTATGTGGGTCTATTTTTGGAAAATCTAGTATGTTTCCTTGTTCTACATGTGTATCTTTATACTAATGTGTATCTTTATACTAATACCTCACTGTCTTTATGTTGCAGATTTAGAGTAAGTCTTGAAATATTACATAAATTTTGAAACCATGTTCTTTTTGAAAATTAGTTTGGCTACTAGTAAGCTTTTATAATTTCAAATATATTTCATGATGAGCTTATAAAGTTTTCAAATATGTTGCTGGGATTTTAATTTGGTTTACTTGGAATCTATTTGTAAAGTTGGAAAATTAACTGTTAGAACCATTTAATCTTACGATCTATAAGCATGATATATTTCTCTACGCATTTAATGAATGCATTCATTAGTTAATGCATTAGGCTTATTAACATGGTAGCCAGTTGATATGATAAGCTTAATTATTGTATCTACCATATTTTACAGTTTTCAGATTAAAAATCTGGCAAGTGTTTTGTTAAATTTATCTGTAAGTGGTTTATGGTTTGGATGTTATTTTAAATGATACATTTTGAAATATCGACGTCCAATTGTTGCTCTAGTTTAGATATATTTGAATTTGTATATGGATCTTGAATTTTGCAGTAGTGCTAAACTCATCAAGAAAAACAGTGAGGACAGGATGGAGGAGTGTGGGGAAGAAGAGGTGTCTGAAAAGTCGAGGATGGCACTAGAAAACGAGCCATGGGTAGACTTGTGTAGGCTCTATAGACCATAGGTAGGCTTTATTCCACCTATGGGTTTTAACTTTCGATTTTATTCTAAGTAAAGTGAAACCCACTGGTTGCTTTGAACAGAAAATAACATGATCTGAATTATATTTTTAAATAATTCCTATGACAACTGGGTCAGGTCAAAGGATCAAGGACAAGAGCCAGGGAGGCATGCTGGTGTACAGGTAACAAGAAAAAGCTAAATTCTGGGTATATTATGAAAATAGAGCACATAATGACTCGAGTAATTCAATTTGGAAACTGAGTAAAATAAAGGAGTCAAGAATGATTTCAAATATTTTGGCCTCACTGACTGGTAAAAAGGAATTGCTAATACCTTTTTACCAGTAAAACAGGAAAAGAAAAAGGTTGGTGTAAGGAATCAAGAATTTGGTTTTAGATCTGTGATATTTCAGATACTAATTAATTGTCCAAAGGTAAAAGTAAATAAGAAGGGACAAAGAAACAGTAGTTTTTGATGTGGATACTCTTAAGGAGTTCAAGTATGCTCGTATTTTCCAAGGTGACTCCCTGTCCTTACCCCTATTCGACCATGGCTGTCCCTTTGGGTTTACTTAGTGTTAGATTGTTCTCCCCTATTTTCCCTCTGTCCACTTATGTGTCCACTTTCTCCTGACTCATGCACTTTCATCTCTTCTTGTTAGTTTGTTCTTCAGTGGCTGACTTGGAGAGGGCTCCAACCACATACTAATGAAACCAATAGAAAACTTTTATTCTCATGTCTCAAAAGCAGTCAAAAGATCCATTCATATCCTATAGGAATGCCACTCAAAACCTTACTGGCCAATTCTCTGACAACACCAACCTACTCAGAACTGTCACAAGCTGTCACAGGTAATTATTATTCCCACTCCTCCCCATTTGTCAGAAACCTTCTGATGTTTTAAGTATAGCCTTTTTAGTTAAATCATCTTACAAATTGTGTAATACTTACCAAAAAGTAGTAGCTTTGTAAATTATCTCCCTCATTGGGTAGTGAGAGAAGGGAAGGGTGGGGTGGTGTGCTGATGGAAAGACTTTGGGGTAGGAGAAAGAGAAAGTAAAAAAGTCAAGTCTTGCTACAAATATGATAGTGAAATAAACAGTTGTTTTAATGAAACATGGTGGACTAGCAGTACATGTGATCAGGCAGTTGGTCTCTGTCCCACATTTTATGTCACAGGGTCAAGAGGCACTGCTTTAGTTTATTTATACTTGGACTTTAACAATAACTACCTGAAGGTAGTATTTGTAAATTATGCAAAGATTATATATAACTTTTACAATTTTTTTAAAAAATGAAAAACACTTCTACACCTTTATTTTATTTTTGTCTCTCGAACGAGTTTGTTTTAAAGATTTTGTTTATTTTTAGAGAGAGAAGAAGGGAGGAAAAGAGGGAGAGAAACATCAATGTGTGGTTGCCTCTTGTGTGCCCCATACTGGGGACCTGGCCAACAAACCAGGCATGTGCCCTGACTGGGAATGGAACCAGCAACCCTTTGGTTCACAGACCAGCACTCAATCCACTGAGCCACATCAGCCAGGACTCAAAAGAGTTTTCTTAAATTTATTTTTTATTTTATCTTTATTGTATTTTCCCCATTACCATTAATCCCTTTATAACCTCCTTCCCTAGCAATCACCACACTGTTGTCCATGTCCATGAGTCCTTTTTACTTTTGGCTCAGTCCCTTGACCCCCAATTATTTTTAAGGTGTTTGTGACATCAGAATACTTAAAATGCCTCCTTCACTGCTGCAGACCTGGAGTTTCTGCAGCCTGCTGTCCGAACAGACTTGCTGGGGCTCCTCATGTTGCCTGTGCTGGACCGCACTGGCAGGATGGGAAGTCATCTTTGTGACTGGCCTCTTGGAAATGCAGTTGGTCAGCCTCATGGGAAGTTGAGACCTTTCACGATGTCTCTGTTTGGACTTGGATAACAGGAGTTGTCTCTTCTTCCCTAAAGTCTTGGGCATCATATATCTTTTGAGGTTTAAGATCTTTATTCTCACTTATTTTTCTATTTCAGTTCTTCATTTGAATAGAATTCTGTTCTACTGAAGTGTTGAAAATTAGCCAGATCAAACTTATTCTACTCCTTTTCTGATAGTGTGTTGTATTAAAGTGGAGGAAAGATTGCTCCATGATGCAGTCCATACAAAATCAATGAGTTACATCTGCAGTAGTCATTACCCACCTCAAAATATGAGCCTTTTATGTCAAAAATTTATTTTTTAAGCTTTCATGCACTATCATTGAGTTAGATTAGGATTTAATGCTGTGTGATATCATTGAACACAATATTTTATTCTTATTTAAATTTAGGTTTGTTGCACAATCAGAAAACCCCACTCTTCTGGTCTGTCATACGTATGCTATTATTTTAAGGTAATATGTGCATTTTTATCACTAAAGCATAGAGAGTTTTACCTTATCCTTTTTAATAAACAGGATTTTTTGTCACTTTTCTTCATTTTCACCCTAAGATTGATAAGGGCATTTCTAATTCATTGGGCATAGCATGTTACCACATAAAATCTGCAGTTTAAAGTAAGTATTAGGTATAGGTTTTGTTATATTTGTGCAGAGTTGTAAATGTCTGAAGCATTTGTTATATTTTATAGCTGATCTTGTTCAAAGTAGTCCCTTTAATTGGGGGTTTTGTGTCTAGATATTTCCAGCGTTCATATCTAATTTCACACTGACATGCATATTAGTTTCTAGGCAAAGGCAGAATAGACCTGTTTCTCCATCCCTTTTTAAAACGAGATAACTAATTTTGCAACTATTTTAACTACTTTTTTTGTAGATAGAGGTGTTTATGTAAATATGAATTTATATAAATCTGATAAAACCTTAGATAATTCAGAAGTTATCACCAATAAAATGGAGACCCACAGGTGTTGGCCACCTGTGACTGCTTATGTATATTTCAGTTTAGTAAAATTATATACTCAACTAATATCATGTCCCCTTATAAAATTAAGTATGCTGTTCTCCACAAAGTTGGGGATCAAGGGAACTGGCTCATTTTCTTACTTGCTATTGTAGACGGAGTCCATAATAATCAGATCACCATAATCATTCTCCAATGTTTCCCCAATGAACTTGACTGTCTTTTTTGTGATAAAAACTTTTAAAGTCCATTCTCTTAGCAAGTTTCAAACATTCAATACAGTATTATTAACTATAATCACCATGCTGTACATTATATACCTGTGACTTATTTATTTTATAATGGACAGTTTGTACCTTTTGACCCCTTCACCCATTGAGTGACTTTTTATATTGCTCACCTCATATTACTACATAGAAAAATAGGTCCAAACTAATAACAATATTGATCTGCTTATTTTTCTGTTCTTTAATAATCAACAATTATTATTTATTAACATACCATGATGAGTAATACATTGGATGCTAAGAAATTAAAAAATTAAACTTTGTTTCCCAGTAATGATCAAAGCAATAAATATGCCTATAATATCATATCATTTTCTAAATTTTTACTTCATTTAAAATAAAACAAACTTGTGAACTAGAGGATTATGAAATTTCATATTCATAATATTTATATATTTAATTTCTTTCATGTTTTAAAATTGCATTTTTATAAGCTTTGGTAGGACTTCTCCTGGTACATACTATGGAGTAACTTATGGGAGAAGACTGAATAAAAGACATTTGGAGAACAGCTGAAGCCCCTAAGATTTTAGGGGCTAGTGTTATAGAATGGGCTGAAGAGAGGCCATACTTTAGGTCAGTTAACTGTTCTGGCCACTGTACCCTGAGAATGTTTGGCATTACTGGTTTTAGGGCATGGACCTAATAACTGAGATCTTTCCTTGGCAGAAAGCCACCACTAGTAGATTAAAAAAAAATCCACAATCATATGGCTGGAAAATCAGGCCTGAAAGCTTAAGATGAAAATATTCCATTTATAAGAAGGGGACTGGAGAACTGAACCTCATAAATTTTGGCTATATACTTAAGACATTTACCAAATTTAGGAGACATTTGAGTTGAATCCTAAAATGCTTATCAGAAAGCACAGTTTATGGCAGCCTCTCCTTGCTAAGGAGTTAAGAGTTAGAGATTGGAGAAGATGCCACAGTGAACACACCAGGCTGTGGTGCTTTGCGAGCAAACGCAAACCTAGCCATTCTCAAATTCGTCCCTTACTCAAGGGAAGTGATAAGTCCAACTTAATCTGCCTGGTAAAAGAAAGGGTAAACCTTCGTTGGAGGAAGGTGGCTTCATCTATTTTATACAAAATGATGTTCTGCATTAAGCAAAAAATATATAATCAATTCATGAGATTGGGCCGAAAACTAAGAGAGAGAAAAAACATAGCCGAAGCAGATATTACAGTTACCAAACAAGAGTTCTCAAGTGACTATAAATAATACATTAAAAGGAAAGATTAAGAGCATAGATAAAAATTCATCAGAGATTTAGCATATAATATAAAAAATGAAATGAAATTTAAGAAATGAAAATAATAATTGACAATAAATGGGATAAAACAAATATTAGATAGAAAGACAGCATTAATGAACTGAAAATAGGGCAAGAGAAAACATAAACAAATGCAGAGCAAAAACAAAAAATATACAAAACAGTATAAAAAAGCATGTAAGGCAAATGAAAGTACCTAACATAATAATAATTGGGATCAGCAGAAAGAAGAAAGAGAGAAGGAAAAAAAGCAATATTTGGCAGGGTAATGCCTGCAATTTCAAAATTTGGGGAAGGGTTAGGGCTCTGAGAACCCTAATAATTATTTAAAAAAACAATAGCTCAGCATATCTTAGTTAAACTTTTGAAAATGAAAGACAAAAAGAAGATCTTAAAAGAAGCTAAAGGTATATTATGCACAATATTTCCAAATGAACAGCAAGAAGATTGACAGCTGATATGCAAGCCAACGTGATAAGAACAACGTGATAGAATGATATATTGCAAGAGCTAAACAAAAACAACAGCCAAACTAGAATTCTATACCCAATGTGGGAAAAATCCTTCAATGCTGAAGGTAAAAAATAAAGCAGTTTATATATCACAAAAATCAATAGTTCACTACTAAGGAACATGATAAAACACCATGTTTATTTTAAAATCTTGCAAAATAGGATTTTAAAAAGGGAAGGAAAATACCATCAGTAGGTTACAGTTGGATCACTATAACCTATCAGTATTCTCTCTTAAAAGAAAATCAGTTTTTAGCCATTCAGTAAGAATTAAGAACAGTATTTACATATGTGTGTATGCTTATGTGTATAAAGTTTTTGTGTCTGTTCCTGTTTATGATTTTTGGCATATTTGAAAAACAGTATAATCTATTCATTTCAAAAATTCTATGCTCATTCTCTTACTTTTGGTATTTCCAAAGTTTGCCTTCTTTCTCTACTTATGGAATTTATATTCAGTTTTCAATGGCAAGCTCAAAAATTATGTTTTCTACTAAATTTTATTCAATAAATTATTTCAACCATGATTTTAATTACCACCTCTTTCCTAATTACTACCAAATCCTTTTTGAACTACAGACTCATTATCAGTTGCCTTTTGAAGATTTCTACTGAATGTCTGGAACATTAGAGATTTTGATGAATGAACAGCAGTACTGTAATCTCCATGTAATCCAAACTAAATACTATCCCCAACCAAACACTCTAACCATCTTGGGTCATGACTGTTAGTCTACCCAATTAATACAAAAAGAAACTTCAGAAATAGTTTATTTTTCCTTTACTCACATTTATTGAGGAATAAGATATTGCCAAACTTACTATTTAAAAAAATCTCCTAAATTACTTTGCTTTTGCTATTGCTACTGCCTAGTATGGCTGCCACATTTACTGAATTAATTTATAGTATTGTAAGTTACTTATAGTAATTTCCCTTTACCATAACTAATTCTATTTCAAGTTCTGTAAGGATAATGACTGTGCTCTTTTTATCTGTTCCTTGCTCATAGTAAATATTGTATTGACTTTATTAGTAGGATTATTAAGTGAATGATTCAATTATACTGCTCAAATACACAGTGTTATCTATATTATGCATACAATCTAAACCATAAATATTATATTTTGAGTTGTAGATATTCAAACACTCATATATAGTGTCTATAGATGTTACTGTTCTGTATTCAGCTGTAGCTATATCTTAAAACATCTTCCACATTTAGAACATAAAATTTGTAAATATTGCATACAAATTTTTGACAGAAAATTGACTTAGTTTTGCAAACACTATTTTTTCATAAATGACTCAGATAATAATATATCTTTAAATCTATTTTACACACATAAATTCTGAGACTGCTTTGTATGACTTGAGCCATTTTTTTAACAAAGTTTAATTAAAGAATAGCCCATCCAAGACATGAGGCCACATTAAGTGGCTAAGTTAGTTTTAAGAAGAAGTAATTCTTGCTATTACTTAGTTTAAATAAATTACATTAGCACATCAGCCACAGCATGATTAAATATAAATGATATATAAGATCAACTTAATGTATATCTCTATCCATTTTCTATTTTATAAGTAAACATGAATTCCCAAAAGAATAACAAATGTTCTAACTACTTATTCCCTTTCAAATCAAGTTTTTCAAAGAATGTGGTGAGTTTAAGTGGGAACTCAGCCTTAAAAGAGGAAACTGGCAGCTGAAAGTTGATTCTATTGATGAGTACATTCTACAGGAAATCACAGAGCAGATTTAATCTTTGAAGTTTGTTTTAAAAACCTGCCGTGGTGACAACTTGGATAAGAGACTTGTCATTTTATTACTGAGTGACCAGTTGTCACCAAAAATGGGAAAAAATTGAAATATTAGTGGTAAACAATAATGAAACAAAGCAAATGTCAATACTTAAAATTTAAGTACCACAATTCAACTAAGTGGGTTGCCCTACCCTGGTGAATACCTAAGGCTCTGCCCCTTACAGCATAACAGGTGCTCTAAGACAAGAAATATGGCCAAAATGAAAGACCAGATCAAAACTCCGGAAAACGAACTAAGTAATGAGGAGATAACCAACCTATCAGATGCAGAGTTCAAAACATTGGTAATTGGGATGCTCACAGAAATGATTCAGTATGGTCACAAATAAAGGAAGAAGTGAAGATTATACAAAGTGAAATAAAAAAAAAAAACACACACACACAGGGAACCAACAGTGGAGGGAAGGAAACCAGCACTCAAATCAACAATTTGGAACAAAAGGAAGAAATAAATATTCAAATGGAACAGAATGAAGAAATAAGAATTTAAAAATGAGAGGCTTATGAACCTCTGGGACAATTTTAAACATTCCAACATCTGGATCATAGGGTTCCAGAAGAAGAAAAAGAGCAAGAAAACTTACTTGAAAACTTACTTGAAAAAATAATGAAGGAAAACTTCCCCAGTCTGGTGAAGGAAATAGACATACAAGTCCAGGAAGCTCAGAGAATCCCTAAGAAGTTGGATCAAAGGAGGAACACACCAAACAACATAATAATTAAATTACTGAAGACTAAATATAAGGAGAGAATCTTAAATGCAGCGAGAGAAAAGAAGAGAGTTACCTACAAAGGAGTTCCCATCAGATCGTCAGCTGATTTCTCAAAAGAAACCTTACAGGCAAGAAGGGGCTAGAAAGTTATCGAAGTCATGAAAGGCACGGAACTTCATTTAAGATTACTCTATCCAACAAAGGTATCATTTAGAATGGAAGAGCAGATAAAGTGCTTCCCAGATAAGGTCAAGTTAACAGAGTTCATCATTACCAAGCCCTTATATGAAAGGTGAAAAGGACTTATCTAAGAAAAAATCAAAACTATGAACATTAAAATGACAACAAACTCACACCTATCAGCAACTGAACTTAGAATAAAACAAAAACAAAAAAAGTCTAGGCAAACAACTAGAACAGGAACAGAATCACAGAAATGGAGATCACATGGAGGATTATCAGCAGGGAGGAGACAGGGCAAGAATAAGGGGAAAGGTACAGGAAATAAGAAGCATAATTCATAGGTACAAAACAGACAGGGAGAGGTTAAGAGTAGTATAGGAAATGGAGAAGCCAAAGAACTTATATGTATGACCCATGGACATGAACCGAGGGGGGCAATGCTGGAGGAAGGCGGATGCAGGGCAGAGGGGGATGCAGGGGGAAAACTGAGACAACTCTAATACCATAATCAATAAAATATACTTAAAATTTAAGAGGTAGTTAAAGCTCTCCAGATACCAATTATGAAAAGTGAGCATGGCAAAGTGAATGTATGTTAACAGCCAATATCCATATTGATAAAGCTATGTATGAAATCATTGTACATTATGCATGCCTGTCACTTTTTGGAGGTCACATGTATTTATGAGCTGTGTATAACTGTTAGGCTTGTGTCCTCATCTTGTTACAAGCAACATATGGTTAATACTTTTGACATAATATAAATTATTTTCAATTTGAGTGCATTCTATGTAGAATTTTTTTAGATTAAAATAAAAATCTTATGGGATATTTTTTTCTCTTTGGCTTCAACAAGACATCAGAAATGTGTTAATACCTGGAGTACACAAGGGAGAGAAAGTTAGCTAAAATAACTTAAAAACTTTCTTAATTTTGCTTATGATATTTCCTGTTGACAAACAATGATTCAAACTTTAACTTTAGAAAATCAAAGATGGAAACTGTTAGGAATATCTCAGTAACTGGAAGGAGTCATTTAGCAGCCTGGGTTATCAAAGTGACATTTAGGATGAATTTCTGAGGCATGACCTCAGCTAGCTATAGAGAAAAATAAAAACATTAGTTTGGTATCTACTTACATTCTGGCATTTCTAAGAGTTTTTATCTGTACCTATTTTCTGTATATCCTGTTCTGACATACATATGATTTCCTGTCTACTGCTGCTCAGATTTTAGTTCAAATACAAGGTAACAATTTATAAACAGATAGAATAAATATAAAATAGTGAAATGACAAGAATTGAGGTTAACAATAAAAAAAAAAAAGACATTGACCACTTAAGCAATTTGCATAGTCACTGTTGCCCGCAGGAATTGTGCAAAAGATACAGTCAAAAAAGTCACATGTTGCTATGTTTGGAGAAAATCAACTGGTTTTACTTGTTTTTCCCTATTGATTTATCCTTTCTGTTGCTTGGCATAAAAGAATACATTCCATTGTGGTATCCAGGTATCCTGAGTTTATTCTTGCTGACAAGTAATGCCAGATAACTTTTATCTCATTGATTTTTCAGAGTGTTTTTATTGTGTAAAAATCATAATTACATATAGATGGGTGGATAAACAGACAATAGAGAAGTCACTCATTTTTATGTTTATGTATTCATGTGACTATTCCACCCCTTAGCTCTGTTGTCTGTCTCTCTCTGAGATACACAGACACACACATAAACACACACACATACTTCACACATGGACATGGAAAGAATAAATACCAAAGACCAGAAGTTCGTTGCAACTGCAGAACAACTGTGCAACAGCTTAAGCATATATATCCCCATTCAGGTACCATCCCACAAAAAAATTAATATAGCTAGGATAGGTCCTGGTTATCTTTGATTATGTAGGATTCCTTTTTTCCTAACCTTAACTTTATTAGTGTTGGCACTGAATATAGTTTGAGTATAAACTACAATGAGATTGCAGGGAAATAAACAAGGCTGTACTTAACAAAAGGTTGAACATAAGAATCCTTTATAGGTCATATCTTCAGGTGAATTCTAAGTGATCGAACTGGGTGAAAAACTTGATTTGCAGAGAATATTTTTAAAAATCTGGGAAAGATACAATGATACCATTTTTGTAGGATACAGTTTTCCATTTTGAATTTGTTCTAATGAAATACAAATTTTAATTTTTAAGCTCATGTTACTTCTCTTCTCAAAACTTTGCAACAGCTGCATATTCTCTAAGTAAAAGCCTAAGTTAATCCATTGGCCGATAATATCTGATTTTTTTTCTTAAAAGCCCCATGTCTTATGCTCATATTACCCCCAGCTGCTCCTATTCATAGAACTGGCCAAACATGTTTCTACCTTAGGATCTTCGTTTTAGTTTTTATCTCTAAGTTTTGCTCTAGACCACAGGTGGCAAACACAAGGCCTGTGGGCCGAATCCAGCCCTCCACCTTGTTTTATCCAGCCCAGCACCTTGTTTCTACCCAGTGGCAGCGCTGAGCTCCTTGCCCTTGTTAAGGAGTAGTTACATTTATACAGTTCTAAAATTACATTCGGCCCTTTGAGGGCAACCGCGAGGCTGATGTGGCCCCGGTGAAAATGAGTTGGACACCCCTGCCCTAGACATTTGCTTCGCTAGAATTTCACTCTGTTTGAGTTTTGCTCTATTTCATTTTCTCTTCAGAATTACCCATCAACCTATTTAATATTTTAACCGGCCCACCCACTTCTAGCATTCCCCAAACTTTATACTCTTCTGTCTTTTTTCTTTAATCCATCAACCTCTTGTAGTCTATAGAATTTACCTATTTGGCAATTTCATGTTCATCATCTCTACATATGGAAATGTAAAGCCCACTAAGTAAGGGATCTTGGTCAGATTTGTGCAAAAAGCCTAAAGTAGTGCATGGCAACAGAGAATGAATTAATTTTTTATTTTAAAATTTATTTAAAATAAATGAACCTAATTTATTTCAATACCTTATTGTGCAAACACTTACTTGCAAAAATATATAAAGTACAGAGGTTTACAAAAATAGTTTGTTCTCCACCAAACTGCATTACACCCTACCTACAAAACTTACCATGAATTTGACTGTGCAGTGCCACGCAAGCTATACCAAACTCGGACATATTGATCTTCACTACTAATCTTCAATATTGATCCTGATACCTTTCCTCAAACTATCAATAAGCAATTGGTAAGTTTCTGTCCCTTTAAATCAGGTGTTCAAAAGATTATGACAGTTAATCATGAATCACCTTAAAATGAGAACTTGATAAAGAAGTAAATTTCTTTTTTTAGAAAACTCTACAATTAAACAATGTTGAAGTAAGGAAATTGAAAGAGTGTAATTTTACTGTGAACTCTCTTTCCACAGTCACCAAAGATGAGTCAAACACAAGTAATATGCAGTCCTGATTTGTTTATAAAATTTGATGAGAGAGAGAGAGACAGCAGTCATGAAATAGGAAATAATAAATAAGTATTGCTTTATTGCCATATGTCCCAGAGTAATTAAGGTTAAGAAAGCAAGCAGAAACATACCATACCATGACCCTTCAGCTGCCCCTCTGTGTTTAAACCATCTTAACACCAAGAATTGCATCTGTGGAAGGTGGAGCATGCCTTCCAGGGAGTAATTCAGGTATTATCTTACTCTGTGGTTTAAATGCGTGACATTTGGAGTAAGGCTGAGAAGAACATAGAGTGTATGTGAGTGTCCTGCTCAAACTCAAATATGGAAGCAACAGAGAAAAAAGGAAATGAAAGATGATGTGTAAGAGGGGAGATCGAAGAGCGAAAAGCCAGAGAAGAAATACAGTCTTCTAGATTTGCTTTACACTCTACAAACTGATAACCCCACCATCGTTTTTACCTACGGTCAGTTGCAAAACCTAGTTTGCATTTTTCTGTTAACACCAAACCTAGGAAAAGGAATTATTCCCCTGTATTACTCCAAATGCAATTGCAACATATGTAATTAATGCAAGTCAAAATACATACATTATAGAAAGTAAAACTCAAGAATGTGTTATGAAAAGAGGTTTCTCTACAAAGCTAATAGAACAGTCTCTAAACAGATGGGGTAAAATAAACAAGAAATGATTATAGAAAAACTGAAAAGAAAAACTATTATTAAAAATTTAAAATGTACCTTAAAATATAACGTAGAAGAGAATATACAATACAGTGAATTATTGTACATGAGGTCTTGAATTCTTTACAGTTCACTTTTTGTCAAGAAATTATCTCCTTTTCTGTAATTTTGCTAGACCTACACAAGTGTACAAAGGACAAAATTTAACAAACTTATGTGGGAACAAAAGAGTAGAATTTTTTAAGTGAGCATACAAAGTAAAGTCTTTAGAGGATATGTGTTATAAGCAGTGCAATGTGAAAATTAATGTGCTGCTCTTTATAGAAGTGAAAATCCTTTACCACCCACCATGTCATCTTTGATACAGAATCATACTTTGCCTTGTTCTTTTGACTCAAAAATAATTATACCCTGTGTTTGTTACAGTAATAAAGCTGATAATAATTTGCTCTTATAATGTGCTTTTCTCCTAAGAATTTAAACACTTTAGAGCAAACTATTCCACTTGTCTTCATAAGAACCCTGCAAAGTAGGTATATGTAGATAAATGGTCATAAAAGATAAATAAAGGAAAATAACCAGGAGAGTTGAATTCATATTCATCTTGGTTGTCTGAGACAGATAAATGGAGTCTGTATCACAAATATAGACTTAAAATTCTCCCAAGATTTCATTATTTTTTCCTGGATCTCTAAGGTAAATAGTGAATATTTTTATTGCGTGAATTTTTGTCTTGACTTAAATTTAGATATATTGTCAAATTTTCTATCTAGTGATATATTACTGAAAGAATAAAAATACATTTTAGGGAATTTTTGGCACAGATAGTAGCAGTGTCCACTCTTAAAAAATATAGGCTCATTTTAGTCTATATATATATTTCCTAATTATAGTACATTTCATGTATTAACTAAGGACAACAATCAATAGGTATACCAAGCTAATGATTTTAGAAAAATTGCATTAAATATTTCCAAGGAACTCATATACATCATAAGATCCTTATAGACAAAGTCAAATCATGTTGAGAACTAGCAAAGGAAAAAGTGATCAGTTTCTGTCCTAAAAAAGTAGTTAAAGATTAATTTCATTAACCCTAAAATGTGAGTTTGACTAATACATTCTGAAGCAAGAAAAATTAAGCTAAACTTTCTAGGATTTTAAACACAGTTAAATTTACTCACAATTTCAAAACTTTGAGGAATATGTTCAAATATGAGAAAAATCTAAGATTTAGTTATATCTGCTAAATTATTTTATTTTGTTTTATTTTGTGAGATATAGTAAGTCTCATTGTTTGCCACTTATAACTTAAAATTTTAGTTAGTTTAGTCTTATATGTAATTTATATTAAAGAATATTGAAAATGAATGTTGAAATATATATCATTTATAGCCAGCAAAGTTGATATTTTATTTACTTTTGCAAAAAAAATGAGGTGTAAATAAGGTTATTTTCACACTGGCAAAATGCAGTGTAATATTTGGTAAAATGCCATACACTGTTTTGCATATTTGACACTGTTATAGCTCTCTTACAAAAGGACATTCATTATATTCGTATTGCCAACTCTGTAAATTCTAGCCGATGGTGAAAACAAACCCAGGGCTTATTGTGATAATATGGAATTGGGTGCAACGATATTCTAAATTGCCAAATAAAAAGCAGTTGGAAAATATAGTAAAATCAAAAGAACTATATTCATTCCTTTTTTTAAAAATCAATTGACACTTTGTTTAATATCTTAACTTATTTGCCCTATGCCCATTCTTTCTTTTCTATTGTATTATATTTCAGTTGTGTTGTAGATATTGGCAATCAATTTCTAATCCCACATGGAACAGCTAAACAGACAGTTTAATGGATAGAGAAATAGAAAGATAGATGATAGGTAGATGATAGATAGATAGATAATAGATTTTCACACAAATAAAGGATGAATACCAGTGGTGGTGGTGGGGAGTGGGAGGTAGAAGGGAGAGAAGAAAGTATAAAATTCAATCTGAGAAACCACAGTAGAAAAAAATGTACTGTTCTCCTTATTTTATAAATTAGGAAGCTGAACCTCACTGAAATTAAGCACATTGTTCCACATCACACTCTGGAATTTAATAGAGTCAGGTCTGTACACTGATCCAGAGAGCATGAAGACTGATGAATAGGTTGATGCTTAGATTGTTGCCCACTCTGAAGATGAATAGAGATCACTTAGCATGTAAGGACTGGAGATCAAAAGTTTATTTCCCATACATTTGAAAGCAGTATTAGGAAAGGGGAATCTCTAAATGAATTTAATGAACAGAATAAGAAGCATCATGTAACTTTCAAAATCTGAAGATTAATAGTCTATTTTTGTAAACAAATTTATTTTCAAAGCTAATTTATTTATATGCTGTTTCATTTAAGTTGCAAAAATTTTCATCTGCTGTTCAATCAAGTTAACTAGAAAAAAATTATGTCTTTTCAGCAGTTATTTCCACTTCTAGCATCTGGAAATTATGTCTTAGACTCTTATAATCCCTTCTCTTGTGTTTGGTTTTATTCACTGAGAACTTCTCACTGTGATCACATGCGTGGCGAGGTTCCTTGAGACTATGAGACCCTCCATCGTCATACACACGGTTTGCATTTTATTGCACCAGAAGGGGTTAAAAGCAGTTACAAGTGGGAAGCTGCAGACTATCACTATTATAGAGGGTACTAGATTTCTAGATGAGATCATCAACTGAATAAAACATGATAGATATTCCTACTCTGTCCCATGAAGTAAAAAACCTGTCCGAATAACATCATATATAGATCAGAGGGGTGGGGGAGGGAAATAGTGGAAAGAAGAGGAAAGGACTAGTCAAAAAACATGTGCGAATGACCCACGGGCATGGACAACATGACAGGACCTAACTGTGGGCAGAGGAGGGAAAAGGGCAGAAATTGGGACAACTGTGATAGAATAACAATAAAAACACCTTAAAAAATAAAATAAAAAAAAATACTGAAGATTGATGAAATTGACCTCATATCATAGAAAGTGAAAAGTGTCACTTCTTAGGTGACATCATAGCTTTTATGTCCTTAAGCATTCATTTTTAACATCCACTATTATAAATTAGCAAAATGTTATGCCTTTATTTCTAAATCTTGAAAATTCTTTCAATTTCTGACTTCATACATTAGAGTTGTGAACTAGATACAATTTTTAGATTTTGAGATGATAATAGATTGATGATAATGGGTTTTATGTGGGATAATGGGATGATAATGGGTTTTAATAAGTTCATAGTTAAACATCAAATGTAAGGTTTCAATAATAATAGGTAAGTCTTATATTAGCTTATCTTTGATATAATCACTCTTTTCAGATGATAAACATATTTCTATGTTACCAATAATTCATAAAAGTGTTTATGCCACAAAGGTAAAATTAGCCAACAATCTAGAGTGATGGATCCTGTGAGCTAATCATTAAGACAAATAGACATAGTTTACTATAAATGATTTCTGTGTTACTTAATATACAGCATGAAGACATAAAATTTTATCAAGAAAAGGTTTGTTTCAGTTTAAAGAGTAAATTAGGATCTTAACACTTCAAAAAAAAATTGGTTCCAAAGAGTCAGGATCAAATAAAATTTTGTGCTTAAAATTATGTAAAAGAAGCACAATAAAAATGTATAAAAAATAAAATTACTGCCACAAAGTCGAAGTTTTATTTAACTCAAGGCTTTACGAAGTCTGGTGTGTGTTTACTGACAAAGCTTTATGGCAAGTGAGAGGAACACTAAATGGTAAATATGGCGTTCTTTGTAGAAAGCCTTATTATCATTGAACAGCTATACAAAATGCTTATTTGCTCATCACATCATGGCACAGATGAAAATCAACACTTCAAAGAGCCAGAACCATTGTTCTCTGACATTACCCTGTTCAAACCATCATTCAAGCAAGAGAAATGAAACAGATTGAGGGATTTTGCAATTTTCAACATCAGTCAATTCCAGAGATGGTGTCTGCTCTAACAAAGATCTGGACGTCGTTTTAGCCAGTGCATCGACTGTACTGAAAGAGCCACAATGCTGCCCTCGGCTGTGGCTCTGAGATAAGAATTCTGGTGAATAAGAACAGTTCTAGGACATGCACAATGAGATTACAGGACAGAGGCCCAGGTTGTGCCAAAACTCAGGCTGACGTTTTTGTCTTCAGCTGTCACAGACAGGATGGTTTAAAGCATGCATACCACATTATCCTTTTAAAAGGAAAATTATGAAGGGAAAAATGGTTTGCAAGGACAAAATGTTATAAAACGCCAGAGAATTTGGACTTAGAGTAAAAGACTAGAGAGCTAAACCTATTACAAAACTGGCACATCACTGTTCAGGATCTTGGCAGGACATATTTATAACAGATTTCGTGTAGGGGATAGAATCCAAAAACTTCTCCTCCCCTAATTGTGAACTAAATTCTCCTCATTTTCAAAAAAAAAAAAAAAATAGAGGAAGAAATAAAAATAACTTCATTTTTGGATTGTATGGAAATTTGAAAGGAGTCGGCCTAGCAGGATAGATTACCAACTGGAAAAGTTGGAAGGAAAGGAAGGTCTGGGATTTCAGGTCCCAAGCTGGTGGACTCTGATTTGTCACAGAGGTTAGTTCTGTCTAGAAAGGGGAGCCAGCCATCCTGTACAAGAGTACCCCCTGCTGGTTGGCTGGCCAAGACTACTGGAGTGTGTGCTGTGGCAGCTGCTCATTTAAACTTCTACCCTGAAATTTGCTGAAAGGAAAGCAAGAAATACTCATCAGGGAGAAAGGAAACAGGATGGATATGTTGCAAAGAGGGAAGTTAGGTGTTAGGATTTTCTTTAATTCCTTTGCTAAGGTCAAAAAATAATAAAAGATGATTACAGAAAAGAAGGGGACAACCCTGTACCTAAATTTTATCCAAAGACATTAAATCATTGTTAATGCTAATGTGTTTGTAACCATGGCTTTTATTTATTTATTTATTTATTTATTTATTTATTTATTTATTTATTTATTTGAAAATAATTGTACCTCTGGATTATTACAGTGTAAGGGAAATCCTCATCTTTCTCCAAAACACTTTGACTAGATGATTCAGAGATCACAGAATACATGATTTTATTCCAAACAGAAGATGATGTGATTTCTCTGAATGAGGCAAATAGAGTCTGAACACTTTCTTGTCCTCAATAGTCAATGCTGGGAGTAAGGTGAAAATTCACAGAATTCTTAGATGAACGCAGCCAGCATGAAAACATGATTGAGAATGACGCTCTGTCAGATGCAAAAAGGTGACTGGGAAGGAAAATGGGAACAGCAAAGACTTCGTAATGTGAGCTTACAGATGCCCTCTGCAAGCTAGCTGTGTCATTTCAGTTTTCAGCAGTTACATAATTTTAACGAAAATAATTCTATCACAAGAAATGTACATAGCTCTGTGCTGAGCTGGAGTATTAACAAATGCTAGCACAGTCGAAGTCAGATTTGTTGTAATCTTTACAGCGAGGATACACTGGGGTTTTAAAAGGTTAATGAACCACTTGTGGTAGACCTTTCCTTCACATTTTAACTCTGTTTTATTCCTGATAGAACCATTAACTTCTGCACTAACCTTTCTACTTGTTACTATTACACACATTCTACCCACTAAAGCTTTCTATTGATTTTTGCCAGTGAGGTTTTATAAAATGTAGCTTTAAATACATGGTTTCTGCAATCATGTTAGCATCAGCCAGTGTGTATAAAGACAAAGATTAATTCTCTGGTTTTAATTTTTTTATATTGTCATTCAAGTACTCTTTCCTCGTGATTGTTTTTCAGAGGAAACTTCTCTAAAGCTTTTACATTGTACTTTGTGAATTATTCAGGAAATACCATTTTCTTTAATTTCTTAGTTTTAAATAATATACTCATCCTAAATATGCTAGAAGGTACACAACTTTATTTTTTGCTGTTCAATGTTTCCCAATGTGTTCAGTTATTGTACATGTGTGTATGTCAGAATGGGAGATTAAGAACAAGAGATGAAAACAATGTATACAGACATACAGATAGTTATATCATGTGAATTTTATTTAGAAGCTTACCAATGTTGCTAAAATGGAAACATGAGATTGTTAAACAAAAATATTTAAGACTAAACTTGGCCCTGTCAAAAGCATAAATTTAGTACACCTTAAGTAAAAATGCTACAAAGAAGCTAGCCCTGCCATTTCAGTATGAGTTTCCTTGTTTGTTTTGAAGATTTTAAGTTGATTTTATTATATTTAAAAAATTTAAATATCACCTAAAATCAATATCCTTCTTTAAAGTCTTTCAGGCTGTTATTTTTTCAGGGTGAAGATACTTTTTTCCTAATTTAAAAGAGTAATGACATATCAAAATAACAAGTGAGAAGAACAATAAATGGTTGGCCCTGGACCAAAGTGGCTTGGACTGCACAGGTCCACTTATATGGGGATTTTTTCAACAAATACCTGTCCAGTGCTCCATCATGGTTGGTAATACAGGATGTGGAGAGCTGACTCTATGAATTGGTCTTCACCATCTGTGGATTTCGGTGTCCACAAGGGTCCTGGACCCAATTCCTTGTGGATACCCAGGGACAACTTAAGTTTTGGGTGAGTCAAAATTTATCCCGGATTTTGGACTAGGAGGGTCATAGCACCTAATATCCACATTGCTCGTGTTCATTGTATTAATTTACATATGTTAACTCACCTCTGAATCAAAAAACAGAATATTTTTCAGACATTTGACTAATTCTAGGTAATTTAAAGAACATTTTCTTCTATAATAAAGCATTCACAATGAAGGGTGGAGAGCTACTTGCTAAATAGGAAATAGTGTAATAACTATATTAAAATATTAAAAGCATTATTTAAACATAGCATACACAAACATAAACTCAAGATGGATAAAAGACTTAAATATAAGTCATGACGCCATAAAAGTCCTAGAGGAGAATATAGGCAGGAAAATCTCAGATAGACCGTGCAGCAATATTTTCACCTATATATCACCTAGAACAAGGGACATAAAGGAAAGAATAAACAAATGGGACTTCATCAAAATAAAAAGTTTCTGCTCAGCTAAAGAAAACATCAGCAAAATGAAAAGGGAACCAACTGTACGGAAAATTTATTTGCCAATGAAACCTTGGATAAGGATTTGATCTCCAAAATATATAAAGAACTCACATGACTCTACTCTAGAAAGACAAACAATCCAATTAAAAATATGGACAAATGGCATGAATAGACACTTCTCCAAGGAGGGCATACAGAGGACCAAGAGACATGTGAAAAGATGCTCAGCATCACTAGCCATCAGAGAGATGCAAATTAAAACCACAATGAGATATGATACCACTTCACATTGGTCAGAATGGCCATAGAAAACAGTCAACAAACAATAAGTGCTGGGGAGATTGTGGAAGGGAACCCTAGTGCACTGTTGGTGGGAACGCAGACTGGTGTAGCCACTGTGGAAAACAGCATGGAATTTCCTCAGAAAACTAAAAATGGAACTGCCTTTTGACCTGGCAATTCCACTGCTGGGCCGATGTCCTAAGAACACTGAAACACCAATCTAAAAGAATCTATGTACCCCAATGTTCATAGCAGCACAATTTATAATAGTAAATTGCTGGAAGCAACCTAAGTGCCCACAGTAAATGAGTGAATCAAAAATGTGATACATTTACACAATGGAATATGACAAAGCAGAAAGAAAGAAGGAGCTCCCATTCTTCAAGACCGCATGGATGGAACTGGAGAGCATTGTGCTAATTGAAATAAGCCTGGCAGTGTAAGACAAATACTGTATGATCTCACCTTTAAGTGGAATCTAATCAACAAAACAAACAAGCAAGCAAAATATAACCAGAGACATTGAAGTAAAGAACATACTGACAGTAACCAGAGAGGAGGGGGGTGGAGGGGAGTGAAGGAAAGAAAGGCAAGGGTCAAGGAACATGTATAAAGGACACATGGACAAAGCCAAACGGGGGTGGGATTGAGGGTGGGAGGTGGGGATGGGTGGGGCAGGGAGAGTGGTGGTGGGGAAATGGGGACAATTGTACTTGAACGACAATAAAAAAAATAAACATAAGAAATCATTAGTGTTATTTTTTAAAAATTAAAGTGAATCAGATAAGAATACTAAATGCTTAAATGAACTGAATGGTCTCGGAATGAGATATTTATATTACGTGAAATAATATCATTTTTAGAAAGTTTGTTTAAACACTTGCTATTGAGAACATTTCAGATAATTTCCAAATACTTTCCTGATTCTGTTAACAGAGGCCACAGTATCATTTAGCCAATTTATTTTAAGATGATTAAGGATATTTCAGTGTTTCAAACTCATAATAATGTATATCAATTATTTTTTGTAAATTATCTAATCATAATTTAAATTAATTTATAAATTTATGAGTTTGGGTGTTTGAGACATATGATTCTTTTACTAAATATACTAGATCTCACTGTTGTTATTTATCTTTCTGTTAAAATTCTACTAACTGTAATAGAATTTTATTATATTTAAGACATATATGCATTTAATATATAAATGTGCATGCAATTTTAAAAATACAGAAGTGTATATAAAATTAAAAATAATTAGATGTGGAGTGTATCCCAAGTCCCCTGGCCATAGCATAAGTGTCATCACCGGGAATCTTCGCCCCACTCTCTAAGATATTTTCTCACACCTTCCTTACATCCTTATATGCATATGCTCCTCTCACGGTAAATACCTCCATGTCAATCATGTCGAAGCACCTCATATATAGCATATTCCAAAGTGGACTCACTGGTTTTTCTTACAAGGATGTTCCAATCTTGTGCTCACCACGACTGATGAGAATACCAGTAAATGTCCAGTATCTGACACTTGAAACTACAAGTCTTTTAAATGGTGCTTTCTGCCTGATTCTTGGTCAAGTATTATAATTCTAACTTTGAAGTATTTCTCTCTCCCTCTGCACATTCACTTTCTCCAGCTCCTTAATGACCTATTGCAATAGCCTCCTCTCCTGAGGAGGGCTGACAGTGGTCACACATCCTATGAATGGCTCTGAGTATGCCACCCGGGGTTCCCCAGAATAAATCCTGTAGGACTAGAGGAAGAGGGGAAAAACACATAAAGGATGTATGAGGCAAATAAGTTATTAAAAACATTTCAAAGGGAAAATCGTGTATATAGAATTCTGATGTATTATGTATTATCATAGATAACAGAATAAATAGATGGATGGAAGGAAGGAGAGAGGGAACAGAGGCAGAGAGAAAGCAAGACTGAGAAAGAAACTGCATCTGAGTAAGGTAATATCAGAGTAAGATAATTTAGAATCTACACACATAACAAAAGCAGCCCTGTTCCAATAAAAATAAATATGCAGTAATTAGAAATCTAACTACTTATCATAGTAATACTTTTGTATTTGTCTTCATATGTAATAATTAAAGTCTGGTTTGATCATTAAATATCTCCTCTTCAGATTATGTATCTGAAGGTTGGGAAATATCCTCAGTTCTTTTAAAATTGAATATCCTTGCCCAAAACTTTACTATTGTACTTTATCCTGAGATCCCAAATAGTACAACAGTTGTCTGGTTATCTAAACTGTGTTAAATCAATCATTAACATGAGTAGAAATGACTAAAAATGCACTGTTTATTCTTAGTAGCAGTGTCTAGATTTTTACATAATGCTTACCATGTGTTATATAATTAAATAAAAAGGCATGCATAATATTTATTTTGTAAGAAGCTGATTATTATATGGTGGCAATACTCATCTCTTTCACTTAACTGTGCTATGTGGAAAGCCTAAATTTTTGAACCAGGAAGTGATAATGTGTCTATTGTAAACAAAGTATCTTGAACTGAAGACCAAGTACACAAATATTTTGAATTTTTAGAACTTGATCTTTTAATCTAATTTTATGATAGGATGCAAATGGATACACTTCAGTTTGAGACACTAACACCATGGAAGTGTCCACCTATTCTCTAAAGGTATGAAATAATACATTTTTACCATGACATCAGATTCTAAGTGATCAGCAATTTTGTTTCAGTTCTTTTTTTTTTTTTTTTTTTTTTGCTTCATTCGATAATATGAAACAGCTGGACATGGTTAATTATTAGATGTCATTTCTTTGAGATAGCTGAGTAGCAGAAAAATTTAATGGCTTTGAAATTTTAAATTATAGCTTTGATTGGGTCATTTAAGTAAGGCCACTGATCAGGAGATCAGAGTCATCTGAGATGATGACAAAAGCCTTAAGGTGGAGAAAAAGTCAGGATGCCACTTGACAAACTGTACTTTGTGTGGAGAGTCCAGACAGCAAGTGGGCATTAGGAAGCTGGAGATATGCCAGAGGGAGCAAGAATGTCAAAGCTTGTTTTGTTCGTTTCATTATTTTAAAAAGAAAGTCATAGGAGAATGATCTAGAGCACAGGTAGCAAACACAAGGCCCCAGGGCCAAATCCGGCCCTCCACCTTGTTTTATCTGGCCTGGCACCTTGTTTCTACCCTGGTGGCAGCACCGAGCTCTTGCTTAATTTGTTAAGGACTAGTTACATTTATACAGTCCTAAAATTACATTTGGCTCTTTGAAGGCAATCTCGAGGCTGATGTGACCCCCCTGTGAAAATGAGTTTGACACCCCTGATCTAGAACCTGCATTGCTCCCAATAACATTGTCCTTTCAATTCTGATGTTTGAGAAAATGAATAACACCCCTAGAGAAGATAATACGGAAGGTCCTGTCCTCAGGAGAGAGGCCACGTTTAGGTGAGATGAGGCAGAGGAAATTTCAGAAGGCTGGTCGAGGCCTGTGGCCTCTTCTGTCTGCGGGGAGCACTGTGAAAACACTGGGGCAAGAGGGGAGAGAAGGAAATCAGTGGAGGTAAAGGCAGCTTTCTGGAGCTTTGAGTGGCATGGTGTTCAGTAGGGCCTGACTGTTTTGGAGCCCTTGAGCTTACCTGAAGTACTTCAGATGCTACCTGGCAAGGGTGTGTTTGTAAAGATGTGTGGACATAATTGCTTTTTTCCTAAGTCCACACATGTCTTCAGCAGCAGAGGAGATGCTATGGGTGTCAGAACAGAGCTATCAGACATGGAGGTATGGACCTCCACGTGGCTGAAGGAAGGGGCAGGCAGTCAGTCCTAAGCACAGACTTTAGTTGGTACTCTACTTCGTGAGTGGCCTTGGCAAGCTGTCAGGGGCCTGACATCACTGTGCGGTTGTATGCGCTCTGTATTGGTGTTTGTGCAGGCAGCTGTGGTATTACAGAGTCCTTACTAAATGATGTTGACAGGTTTTTGGAAACTGTAACTTCAAGTGAAACAAGGTAAAACAAAACCGATTTTACCATAGGCTAACTGATGTAAACAGGAGTTGACTTTCGCATGGCGGATTTCTGGACACAAAAACATCACCAAACTTTTAAATAAAAAACCGTAACACTTCTAATATTAAACTTTGAGATAAATGTGTGCTATACATTTGTTTAATAAATATTAATAATAACAAATAAGATCATTTTCTTCCAACCCACTTATTCTAGCTCCGGGTAGAGGTGACTGGAGCCCCATCCCACTAGCTCGGGGCGCCAGTTGAAAGCCCACCCTGGACAGGATGCCCTTCCATCGCAGGGTGCACTCACACCCACCCACACTCACTCAGACTGGGACAATTTACACACACCTGTTCACATCGTGTACATCTTTGGGATGTGCAAGGAAACCAGAGCACCAGAGAAAAGCCACACAGACATGGGGAAAACATACACTCTCCACACAGACAGTAGTCCCAGCCAGGAATCAGATCTTTTTTGTTGTTATTTTATTTAATTGCTTTTACTACTGTTCAAGGGTAGTTTTCTCTATCCCCCCCCACCATTCTCCCCCACCCCACCCATACCCACCATCCCCCTCTCGATCTTACCCCTCTTTGGCTTTGTCCATGTGTCCTTTATACATGTTCCTTGATGATCCTTTCCCATTTTTCACCCATAGCTACCCCACCCCCGGTTACTGTCAGTTTGTTCTTTATATCAATGTCTCTGGTTATATTTTGCTTGCTTGCTTGTTTTGTTAATTAGATTCAACTTATAGGTGAGATCATATGGTATATGTCTTTTACCACTTGGCTTATTTCACTTAGCATAATGCTCTCTATATGGAATACTATGCAGTGGAAAGAAAGAAGGAGCTCTTATCCTACACAACTGCATGGATGGATCAATTCTTTTTTCTTATCAATGTTATAACATGACAACATCACACAAAATTATGTTATTCAAAGATCTGCTGTACAACATCACACAAAATTATGTTATTCAAAGATCTGCTAAATTTGCAAATCCTCTTCTTCAGAAATGTACAGATCAGCTCCCACACTCTAGGGGGTCTGTATTCTGTACATGTGGCCTGGTCACAGCTCTGGTCACCCTAACTAGAGACCTCAAGAGATCATAGGAACCGTCCATGTGATGTGTTCATTAGCACCATGACATATTGAAGGCCACTTAATGGATCATATCATATCCTCTTGTTATATTTAACCCATAATTGAGAGAAAAAAGATGCAGCTGAACTTGGAAGTGAGAAAATATGTTCATGCAGTTACCCAATCCTTTATCCCAGGCTCTGTGGCAACATGGGGTGGGGAGGGAAGATCAGGAAAAAGTATGTCCCTTCTAAAGCACTTTGTTGAGTTGAAATGATGGATAATTTTATTACAATACAATATGTTCTGTGATAGTGGTTTGTACAAAGTACGCAAAGAACATATAGGAAGGGGGCTTATTTCAGTCTTGAGGTCAAGAAAGGCTTATTAGATAAACTTATATCTGCTCTGAAACACGAAGGATGACTAAGCATTAGTCCAGCAAAATAAGATGGTTCAATCCCTCAGGTTTGGGAAAGAGCATTGGCAAGGGTCTCTCTGGAGATGACAGGCTGTTTAAGACATTAGGAGAGTGTGTGGGGAAAGTGCCACGTGAGTGGGATTCAACAATGTTCCCTAAATTTTTATTACTTTTACTTCTGTTTTCACTGCTGCTACTGGTAATAATTCTAGATGCATGCTTCTGCTATATAGATTGAGGAAGATGTGTACTTTTGAACATAATAAAACTAAATAAAATATGCAAAATTTACATCATTCAATATTATATACAAACATATGCTTCAAGGTAAAAAGATGCTATTCCCAAAGCATGAACATTGGAAATCAACTACTTCAGACAAGTAGATCATGAGAGGGCTTCAAATGTTGTCTATTATTGTTGGATGGATTAATTTTTAGATATATATTACAGATTTTCTCATGCAGAAATAAATGCATGTTGTAAGATTAAGGGTCTTCCTACCTCCACTACCAAATAGTACTCTGCTACTCCAGCGATTTTTCACCTTTTCCATCTTATCATACACAAAAACTAATTACTAAAACTCTGCAGCACACCCAAATGTATTTTTTGCCAATCTGGCAGAAAAAAATAAGTATAATGTTGATTCATTCACACCAGACAGCTATTGTTGTGTTCTGTTGTCATTTTTTTATTTGACAATCTGAAGGAAAAGAGATCAGTATACCTGACTAAATAGTGAGGTATTGCATGTCTTAAAAATTATTGCAGAACACCAGTTGAAAATCGCTGTAGTACCCCATAAATCCTCCCAGACCACAGATCAGACCGTGAAAAGGATGGGAGACCTTGGCTGTAATGGGGATTGTTTCTACCATCTTCATAGGATGGGGCTCCATTATAATCAACAAATATTTTCATCAAATAAAATGAAAAGTTCTTATCTCTTAATTCATGAACACATACACAAGATTTAAAAAACCATTTTAGTAATTTTTACTATTATTTTATTCACTATACAAGTTGTCTCTCCTACTAAAAACTGTGCTCTTTGAGAGCAGCTAAGTGAAGTTTTGTTTTCATTTTAATGTTTCTGTGTTCGGTAAAGTACTTGGTCCATTTAATGTGTTTAAGAAAAGTTGCATAGATAGAGAAATAGACCAACAAGCTTAGAGAATCTCCAAAATTCTGAAAATAGTTGGTGTATTACTTTAGAGTCTAATTTATCCCACAGATAAGATTAGGTGTGTGGCGTTGTGTTGGTAGAGTAAGGAATTGTGTAGCAGAACATGGTGTTGAACTACTATGCCCATGTAATTCCAGAGAGTTGAAATTAGAATAGGCAAATTGGGTCTTAGTATTTAAATATATGCCACATAGGGAGGAAAAAGCAGTTTGAAGAACAGGTTTCACAAACACAGTGGCTTCTAAAACAGGCCATAAACTATTCATTTCTCTTCTTTGTTTTAACTATGTGAAGCCATGAAAGCAAATATGTTTCTTAAACTCACTTTCTCCTGAAGATAATTTATCAAGTCTTTGCCCTTAACTTTTGACAACCCAATGAATCCATGAAAATAGAACTGGTCCATATGCCCAAGGCCTAAAAGAAATTATAGTTCCAATGGATATTAGGTAGTGTATTAAAAAGGAACATCAATCCCGTTACTTGGTTTTCATGACAAGCTATGTCTATGACCAAAATCTGAGAATATGTGCTAAAGGATCAGTTGTATTTGTCATTCCTTTAGTAGAATGGAGGATAATAAAGATGGTAGGAATAAATAAAAATTGTTAAGGTGATTCCTGTGATTGTGCACAAATTAATTACAATTTCTATTAAAGTTTACTGTAGAACAAATGAACTTCAAAATATTTAGCAAAGCAACTTAGAAAATTGACCAGGACATATGTTTCAATGACATATTCTTTGATGAGAAATAAACCATAGTAGCTAAGTTCTTAAACATTATCCAGAGAAACAATAATTTATCACAGTAATCTTATTTAAATAATATTTGAGGGGTGATTAACAGGAAGTATGAATCAATAGAAATCTAGTTTTGATCAGTTCATAGATAAAGAGTATCCAAACTGCAATCTAAAATTATTTATATAAACACTTATTTGGGACCTACTATGTGCCAGGTACTGTGTTAAATATTAATGATACACACAATTCCTATCTTAAAAAACATTAACAGTCTTGATAAAATGTTATAGGAACAAAACAAAGACAAATACAGAAACCTAGCAGAAAACAGATGTATTGTAAGTGAAATTACTAAAAAACATAATACAAAATGTCATTGAATTTCCATTTTGATGTAGAAAGAGATTGCAATGCCATGTAGGAAATAAAATTTAATTTTAGCATAGTATAGAGTTGAGAATATTTGATGTGTATAGAATAAGAGGAAAAAGTTACAAAATATATATGAGACCTTTAGAATAATTGAGAATTATATCATTGTCCAAATCAATAAAGAATATGAAAAATAAAAGCAACAGAACGTAAGCTAAATAGAATTTTCTGAATGCATTCTTCAGAGTTTTCCCATGAGGTGCAAGCAGTTTGGAAGTACTTTTAGTGTAGTTAAAGTATATTACGTTTTCATAAGGAATCATTCGTATGTGAGTGATTGTCAGTAAGAGATATATTATGTAAGCCTTGTCATCTTGAATATATTTTAAGTAAAATGTCTTAAAGAAATACTTATTGCCATTTCATGAAACTATCTTGTTTGGGTCTATATAGGAAAATGATCAAATTGAGTATGTTTAGCATAGCTCTGACCCCAAAGTCCCATGACTGGAAGCTATAGTCTTTTCCAGGCAAAATTGTGCTTACTAGTGTTTCTCATTGATATAATTGTGCAATTTTTCTCTTCATTGCACTCAGATGGATAGTCACAAAATATGTCAGTAGTTTCTTTTGATAAGGGAGTCTTCTGTAAGGTACCCAAGGGAGGTACTGAGTGGAGATATTTTATTGGTAATACTGGTACTAGATAAATATGCACTGAGGAAAAGCAAAGCCCACACTCTTTTTGCCACCCCATTTCCCTCAGCCTCTGGCCATCTTGGAGGCAGGGCTTTGCAGAATTGATTTTGACACCTCACATCAAAATCCATTTTGACTAGATTAGGGAAGTGCTAAGCCATAAGAACCCCATGTTTATCTTTTGAATCACGAAGAATACAATTGAGGATTTCTTCTCTAATTAATCCAGAGTAGTAACAAATAACTTTCAAATCAACCTTACCTTGGAAAAGACAAAATTCATGGTAAGGGAATAAATCCACTGTGAAAAGAAATGACCATAACTATCAGAATACAAAATGAAAACAGATATGGAAACGATAGCTCATAGGTGACTGAGTTTAGGTTGCAAGTATTTCCTTTTCCTAGATTAATGATAAATGTAAAATGTTTACTTAAAAAAGAAAAACAGTTTGACAAGAACAATATGTATGAGGACCTGGATTAATAGAAATTTTTACAGAAGAGTACTTGTGGTTTAGTTTTCCGCAAGCTCAATATAAACCTGCAGTAGTATATGGATGCTTAAAAAAACAAGTAAGAGTCTAAACGTATATAACTGCGGAGGGGCATGAGCTTAGAATCAGTGGACTTAGCTAGGAGAAGCCATGAATCTCAAATTGCTCTGCCACATTTAGTTGCATTGGATGATCAGGGACATAAACCCCTATCTTCACCTGGAACCCTCCAGCAGCAGAGCTCCCTCATGTGGACTTCACCTTAGGTAGCTGGAAATTTGGTTCCAATGTACTACGGCTTCATCCTCAAAGCCACCATTTATGCTCAGTATTTAGTAACTTCATTCTGAGAGTAGTACCCCACAGATGAGCTCCATTAGGAACTATAGTGAATTAGAGAGTAAGGACCATTAGATTTTCTCATTGAGGCAAACCCTTCTTCCAGTGAATATGAGTCATTAGTGAAAAACCTCAAAAAAAAAAAAAAAATCTTATCAGTAGCTTCTATCTGGAGCCAAGTCACCTGCTTAGAAAAATATAGAAATTTTAGGGACTCACATAAGTATATCATGTAAGTTTCATGTGAAGACTTCTTGAAGCAAAAATATTTAGTCATTTTGTTCTTATTCCTGTATGGGTTGATAATTCTTCCCTCTCTCATATTCTGAGCGTAAAATTTGTTTACCCCATACTTAGTAGGGTCACAGAAAGACCTCAGTATCGCTAGAATGGATGGCCCAGTAGTATTCTATCAAAAGTTCAACCTACTTAGGCAAAAGAAAGATATTATCCACTCAGAAAGTTGGTGCACATTGGCCCCTTGCAAACGTATAGTTTGTCACAGTACAGCAATCATTGCTTAAGAGGAAAGAAGGGTCTCAGCACTGGTCAATTTCTCTAAGTCAGCTACATAATACCAATGCTGGAGCATCCTCACTCTGCATTGAATTAGATCCCCAGCCCTGGAGGGGAAATGTTTTGATGTAGGAACCCTCCAAAAACCTGGAAATTAAATTTTTAACTGGAAAACTTCTGTAAGAACCGGAGCATGAGATTAAGAAGAGTGTCAATGGCCGATCAGTAG
The DNA here is from genome assembly GCA_039655065.1 of Glossophaga mutica. Classification (NCBI taxonomy): domain Eukaryota; kingdom Metazoa; phylum Chordata; class Mammalia; order Chiroptera; family Phyllostomidae; genus Glossophaga; species Glossophaga mutica. The sequence goes on along the minus strand of CM077304.1, from coordinate 29,222,460 downwards.
AGGTACACACTCCAGCTAAGCATGAAGGTTTCTCCACTGTGCTTGAATTCGCCATGATTTGCCACAGATACGAGATCTCAGCACACGTAGGCCACTGTTTTGTTCAGGCCCAAGGACAGGGACAAAATTGAACCACTGGAATAGAAAGATTGTGAAATAATTATTCCCAAATGTCTCTGAGAAATCTAGGATGCGTAAGCTCAGATTTAGGTTGAATCCCTTCAGCCAGGTTTGAATGCACTTTGTGTGAGACTACAATAAAACTGTGAATATGTGTGAGAAACTGCGGTGGAGAGACAAAATATGATATTTTGAGGTGAAGCTGAGCCCAAGAAAGGAAGAAACACTACTAAGCAAGTCTCCAGTCCAGTGGAGACTAGGGGGAAAATCACAGAGGCCAAAAAACTCTAAGGAGAGAAAAGGGTGGGCAAGAAAGAGAAAGAAGAATGCCAACTAAAGAGAGAAGCAAAGACATTTCTAGAAGTGCTAAAAAATTATGTAGCAGAAAAGGACAAAGGACAAGCTCTTAGCTTATTGAAATTAATAGCATGTAAGGCTTGGAAATTAATAACTACCATAATGTAAGATGCATTGAAAAAAATAAGAGGATTTATTAAAATTACAGAATAGCTTTGGAAATTTAGGAAAGCAAACTAGGACAAGTGGCTTCAAATATTCTAAGAGCTGACAAGGTATGATAAAGTTGATATGATTGCTTTAGAAAACAAAACCTGGCCTTTTGGGTAGAAGATGAGAGAGTTTTTTCAGAGCCCTTCTATAAAGGATCAGTTTCCCTCATGTTGCAACGAATTGCCCACTCATAGAATTGTTCAAACAGAGCCAGGAAGTACACACCCCCCCATTGACCATATAGATCTTCATTTCTTTTTCAAACTTTAAACTTTATAAAACAAGCTATATGTTCTACAGTTAGTGTTATAAAAATACCAAATTAATATATCAATTCATCTTCTCATTTCTAAGTTCTTAGAGCATGAGAATTTATACAGATCTCTTTGTAAAGACCCAAATCTGACACAGTGATGAGTAGACACTTTGTAATTATTTTTCTGACAGAGATAACTATTGGAAGTTTTCTAAATGCTGTGGTTTATTCATTACTCCATTTTTACATGTAAAAAATCACAATGACATGACTGATTTGAGTTTAGCACTTCTCACAATAACCATCGTATTTAGAGATAGAAGTTCCAATCAAAATCTCTTTCTCTAATTAGTACACATAGGATATGTCCAACAGATTTGATCTTTTCAAGATTCTAAAATGTAAGGGACTATAATAAAGGAAAGTCATTCTGTGTTTATGATTTATGATTATCAACATATTTCTGTAGTGATAGGAAGAGACAAAATTATTTCAGAATGATTTTGAGGGTATTCAAATTTAGGAATAGATAGATTAGTAAATCAAGTCGTGCCTTTTTAATGCTTTTATCTCAAATATTGAGAGTTTTACTTACTCAGATTCCTTTTTCACTTAACTTGAATTTGAATACTTCAGTAATTTTGATCATATTGTCCTTCTCATTGCAATCATTTTTAAACCTGATTTACACACTTTTGAAATTTCAGTTCCATTTTATTTACCCACACATCGCACCAAATTTTAATTTTGAAATAAATTACCTTTACACAAACCTCATTGCTATAAAAGGGGTGAGGAAATGAGGTGTTAGTTATATTTACTTAAGCATTGTGGCAAGTTATTTGCTGTTTTAGTGCAATACACACATACATGCATACACACACACATTCACACAGAGCTTTTCTATTATGTCGGGAAGCTCACGGGGAGATTACAAAATAACCTTAAATTGGTAAATGAGTCAAGTGGGTGGTATTATCAGTGAGTGCACATTGTCAAATTGTAATGCGTTGGACTTTTACAATTGCACACTAATTCTGTTTAAAGGAATTGTTTTTTTCCTCCCTCCCAATTTGTAAACCCACAGTCTCCTTGAAAAATAAAACTCTGCACTTGACATTCTAAGAGTCTCCTTATCCCATTTCCATTAAAGACAAGTCTGACTTTGGGAGCACTAAGAATTTCAGAGAATTGAATTCCAGAGAGAAACTCCTACTGGAATAAAGTCTGCCTCTCCGGGAACAGGAGGACAGCTTTTTCTCACCCCTGCTAATGAAGAGCTAGACTAATGTCCCCTCTTGGGGGCCTCGGTAATACTCTCATGGAACATTCATTTGCAGAAGCTGCTGAGTTAACTCCAAAGTCCCCCTTTCCCATAGCAAGTTGTCTACAAAGACAGTAAATTTAAGGGGTCATGATTATGGTGTCTCCCAAGACACCTAGTAAAATGTTGTAAGTTCTCACACCCCATTTTAAACTCTCCAATGGATTGTTGATGGCAAGATGTGCATATCTTGAAGAGGTCACCTCCAGGAAGTTTCTACAAAGCAATTAATACACAGAGTAGATAACTGTAGAAGTAAAGCCACTTTTTTTGAAATTCTTCTTTCTGGTGCAGTTAAAGTAGATGGTGTCACTGTGTATGCAATAGAATTAAGGATGTAAGACCTCACCTTAAAGGTAAAAGCTAATAAATGAAACTTAGTATAACTTCTTTAAGGAAGAGAAATTTAGCTTTTCCCAATAAACAGCTTAGAATAGGGCCTTTCACAAATGAAGAAGAAAGGGGGGGAATGAAAGGAAGGGAGAAAGGAAGGAAGAAAGGGGTCATGAAATAGTAAACAGAAAAGTTTGTATAACAGCTAGGATGGAAAGGAAGTTATAAATAATGTTTTGTAATCACATGCATTAGGATTTTATTTTTTTAGTTATTTGATAGTGTTCTTGAGTTTTCTTCTAATAAATGTATTATGGGACTAAAATATAAAAATAAGATCCTGTATATGACAGGAAATTGAACTGAAGCAATCTCTATTGTTGGCTGGGAAGGGTTTCTTTGTTGTTTTTCCCCTAGTGAGTACTCCGTCATCAGCAGGAGGTCAATTTATGGTCTCTTTAAAATGAATAAATCCAACAGTTTTTCTTTCTTTTCTGTTATTTTTTAAACCTGCCTTAGAATAGTGAGGACAAATTTAATATATGGACTTCAAGTTGATTTTCTCTAAAAAGGATGGTTTATGCCCAGAAGTGCATCTCTCACTGATACTCATTTTCTGGGGACTGGTTTGTGACTCTGTGTAACACTAGCTCTTTTCGTAGCCACAGGAAGAATTAGTTAAAAATTGACTTTGAATGTAATTCATTTGCTACAAAGTGGTCTTTCACCCCCTGCTCTTCTCTTGTACTCACAACCACATTTTCGTTTCTAGTCCTTTGTTCAAAAATGAACTACACAGCAAAAGCATGTGAGGATGAGGATTTCTGAATACCTCCATTCACACCATGGTGTTCTCAGCACTGAGCCATTAATGCATCTCTGCTGTCTTGTGCTGGGTGAGTGAGGAGAGAGAGAGTTAAGAACAGCAAGTAGCTGGCTAAGAGGAGCCCCAAGGGAGGAGCTCCCAGAGACACCTGGAAAGCAGAAAGCAATAGCCTTCATCATGTCTGGTCTCTGCTGGGTTCCCTGCATTCAACTCCTAGGGATGGGCTGGTTGCTGGACATGCCACTAACTTCTGTGTCATTGTACACAACTCAGCGCAGGTAAAACTGAAAGGAAAATGTTTTCCTTATTTATCTGCTCAAAGTTAAGTTAGTCATAGTTTAGGGCAGTTATGTTGCAGAGCTGATTATAAGTACACATTTTAATTGGGCAAAAATTGTTTAGACCTGTTGCTACTCTTCACCTCCTTTGTAAGTAGCCAAGGTCCAGTAGCCAAGATAAATATGGTTTTAAAAAGAACCTTTCCTTCTTTCTAAAATCCCATTATAAACATTAAGAAAGGAGATTGTGCTATGACTTAATGTACTTTTAAATCAGCATTGAGATTCTTTAAGCATCTCCTCAAGTTATAAATTAAAAGATCTTTGTTATTGGTCTTTATTAAAGCTCTTTGCTAGCATCACTGAAGCGTAGAAGTGAGATCTTTGGGATCATTACAGTAGTTTATTCATAAATAAGAAACATTTTTCCATCTACATCTCCCATAGCAAACCATTTAGATACAGAACAAACTTGGCATTGATCAAATAAAACATATTTTCAACTCCTATCACAAAATGTTTCCCATGCTCATATGAAGGGAAAAAAGATGTTACCTATGACTAATTTCCTCATGTAGTCTTCATAACCTTTAATAAGGGCTCACCTTTGCCTCTTTCATCTATACACTATTCTTGATCCTGATTACTAAGTAAAATGAAAAGTGAAAACAACATTCAACAACTTTTGTAAGACAGAAAAGTATTAGTAAAAATAGGCAATTAAAAGATACAAAAAGAGATAAATACAGAGACCCAGAAGGCCACTTCATAATACTCAAGGGAAGAATCCACCAAGAAGACATAAATATTGTAAATATATATGCACCCAACGGAGGAGCACCTAAATACATCAAGAAAATTTTAGAGGACTTCAAGAAAGATATAGACAGCAACACAATTATAGTAGGTGATTTTAACACCCCACTGTCAAAAATGGACAGATCTTCCAAACAAAATATCAACAAAGATATTGTGGCACTGAACAACACTCTAGAGGAAATGGACTTAACTGATATATATAGAGCCCTTCATCCCAAAGAAGCTAAATACACTTTCTTTTCAAATGCACATGGAACATTTTCAAAGATAGACCACATGATAGGACACAAATCAAGCCTCAACAAATTCAAGAAAATTGAAATCATACCAAGCATTTTCTCTGACCACAAGGGACTGAAACTAGAAACCAACCCCAAGGAGAAAAACCCAAAACCCTCAAAATCATGGAGATTGAATAGCATGCTATTAAACAATGAATGGGTCAAGAATGAAATTAGGGAGGAAATCAAAAAGTTTCTGGAAACAAACGATAATGAACTCACATCGACCCAAAACTTATGGGACACAGCAAAGGCAGTCCTCAGAGGGAAGTTTATAGCGATACAGGCCTATCTAAAAAAGACAGAAACATCTCAAACAAACAACCTAACCCTTCGCCTACAAGAACTCGAGGAACAACAACAAAGACAGCCCAGAGCAAGTAGAAGGAAAGAAATAACCAAGATAAGAGCAGAATTAAATGATATAGAGACTAAAAGCACAATCCTAAAGATCAATGAATCCAGGAGTTGGTTCTTTGAAAAGATCAACAAAATCGACAAGCCTTTAAGCAGGCTCATCAAGAAAAAAAGAGAGAGGACTCAAATAAACACAATCAGAAATGAAAGAGGAGATATTACAACCGACACTGCAGAAATACAAAGGATTGTAAGAAATTACTATGAAGAACTGTATGCCAAGAAACTTGAAAACCTAGGTGAAATGGACAGGTTTCTGGAAAAATATAACCTTCCAAAACTCAATGAAAAAGAAACAGAAAGTCTGAACAGACCAATAACGGCTGGTGAAATTGAATCAGTAATCAAAACACTCCCGACGCACAAAAGCCCTGGACCAGATGGCTTCACAGGAGAGTTCTACAAAACATTTAAGGAAGAGCTAACCCCTATTCTCCACAGACTATTCCAAAAAATCCAAAATGATGGAAGACTCCCAAACTCTTTTTATGAAGCCAGCATCATCCTAATTCCAAAACCAGATAAAGACACAACAAAGAAGGAGAACTTCAGGCCAATATCGCTGATGAACATAGATGCTAAAATCCTCAACAAAATATTGGCAAACCGCATCCAGCAACACATTAAAAAGATCATACACCACGACCAAGTGGGATTCATCCCAGGGATGCAAGGATGGTTCAACATTCGCAAATCAGTAAATGTAATTCATCACATAAACAAAAGCAAAGACAAAAATCACATGATCATATCAATAGATGCGGAAAAAGCATTCGATAAGGAACAGCACCCATTTATGATAAAAACACTCAGCAAAGTGGGAATAGAGGGAGCATTCCTCAACATAATAAAGGCTATATATGAGAAACCTACAGCCAGCATCATACTCAATGGGCAAAGACTAAATTCTTTTCCACTAAAATCAGGAACAAGACAAGGCTGCCCACTCTCTCCACTTCTATTCAACATAGTATTGGAAGTATTAGCCACAGCGATTAGACAAGAAAAGGAAATAAAAGGCATCCAACTTGGAAAGGAGGAAACAAAACTATCATTGTTTGCAGATGACATGTTAGTATACATAGAAAATCCTATAGTCTCGGCCAAAAAACTGCTCGACCTAATAAATGAATTTAGCCAAACAGCCGGATACAAAGTCAATATCCAGAAATCAAAGGCATTTTTGTATACCAACAATGAAACAACAGAAGTAGAAATCAAGGAAAAAATACCATTTGATATAGCAAAAAGAAAAATAAAGTACCTAGGAATAAACCTAACCAAGGAGGTAAAAGACCTGTATGCAGAAAACTACACATCACTGAAGAAGGAAATCAAGGAAGACACAAATAAATGGAAACACATACCGTGTTCATGGATCGGAAGAATTAACATCATCAAAATGTCCATACTTCCCAAAGCAATCTACAGATTCAATGCAATACCTATTAAAGTACCAATGGCATATTTCACAGATATAGAACAAACTCTTCAAAAATTTATATGGAACCATAAACGACCCAGAATAGCGGCAGCAATCTTGAGAAAGAAGAGCAAAGCAGGAGGGATCACAATACCTGATATCAAAATGTATTACAAGGCCACTGTAATCAAAACAGCCTGGTACTGGCATAAAAACAGGCACGTCGACCAGTGGAATAGAATAGAGAGCCCAGAAATAAACCCTAGTGTCTATAGTCAATTAATATTCGACAAAGGGGGCAGCAACATAAAATGGAGTAAAAATAGCCTCTTCAACAAGTGGTGTTGGGAGAACTGGACAGCTTCGTGCAAGAAAATGAAACTCGAGCACCAACTTACACCATACACAAAAATAAATTCAAGGTGGATAAAAGACTTAAGCATAAGCCGTAACACCATTAAAGTCCTAGAAGAGAACATAGGCAGGAAAATCTCAGATATTACACGCAGCAACATTTTTACTGATATGTCCCCTAAAGCAAGGGACATAAAGGAAAGAATAAACAAATGGGATCTCATCAAAATAAAAAGCTTCTGCATGGCCAAGGAAAATAGTATTAAAATAAAAAGAGAACCGACTGTGTGGGAAAACATATTTGCCAATGATATCTCAGATAAGGGTTTAATCTCCAAAATATACAAAGAACTTACACGACTCCACTCTAAGAAGACAAGCAACCCAATTAAAAAATGGGCAAAGGACTTGGGCAGACACCTCTCCAAGGAGGACATACAGAGGATCCAGAGACACATGAAAAAATGCTCGATATCGCTAGCTATCAGAGAGATGCAAATTAAAACAACAATGAGATACCACTTGACACCAGTCAGAATGGCCCTCATAAACAAAGCAACAAACAGCAAGTGTTGGAGAGGTTGTGGAGAAAAGGGGACACTACTGCACTGCTGGTGGGAGTGCAGACTGGTACAACCACTATGGAAAACAGTATGGGTTTTTCTTAAAAAACTAAAAATGGATATACCTTTTGACCCAGCAATTCCATTGCTAGGACTATATCCTAAGAACCCTGAAACACCAATCCAAAAGAAACTATGCATCCCTATGTTTATAGCAGCACAATTTACAATAGCCAAGTGTTGGAAGCAACCTAGATGCCCATCAGTAAATGAATGGATCAAAAAACTGTGGTACATTTATACAATGGAATTCTATGCAGCAGAAAGAAAGAAGGAGCTCATACCCTATGCAACGGCATGGATGGAACTTGAGAGCATCATGCTAAGCGAAGTAAGCCAGGCAGTGAAAGACAAATACCATATGATCTCACCTTTAACAGGAACCTAATCAACAAAACAAAGAAACAAGCATAATATAACCAAAGACATAGAAATTGGGAACAGGCTGAAAGTCACCAGAGGGGAGAGGGGAGGGAATTTCAGGGGAAAAGGGGAAGGATTTACAGAAACAAGTAAAAAGGACACATGGATAAAAACTATGGGGAGGTGGAAATGGGAGGGAAGGGCTGGGGTGGTGGGTTGGGGTGAGAATAAAAGACAGAAAACTGTACAAGATCAACAATTAAAATAAAAATTAAAAAAAAAAAAAAAAAAAAAAAAAACTTTAAAAAAAAAAAAAAAAAAAAAAAAAAAAAAAAAAAAAAGAGATAAATACTGCATCTAACATTGATTTTCAATGGCTATTAGTTTTATTCACAAAGCAACTGAACATATAATTCCAAAAAAACTAAACATCTTTAAAAATTATTTTTTACTCATGTCTTCCTTCTTCAAAGAATCTGACATAGTAAAAATTCCTTTACTTCAGCTGATTGGAGTCCACATCTTTTAAAAGGAAAGTTATTTAGATACTGCTTTTTTCTCTGGTCCTATAGAGGTATTTATTTTAAAAATGTATATTTTGAGGTAAAATTAACAGTTTGTGCAGAGAAAAAAATGTTAACTTGGAAGGTCAGTTAACCAAGTTAAGGCTTACCGCTGTTGACTCAGTTATAAAGGATCTAAACCGCTTAAGAATAGTATCTAGAAACAGAGAAAAATCAGTAATTTGAAGGTTGAGCCTTACAACTTAAATCTGGATGAAGTTGTTTCTGGAGAAATAATGTTATAATGTTTCTGATATTTACTTAAATACAAATAAAATAAAATGTATAAGGATTCAGATAGATACATTTAAAATTCTAGCTGTGATCAACTGAAAATCATTTTAGGTGATATTATTATGTAAACATTATTTTATGTAATTATTTTATATTATATTACTTTTAGATATCCATAATCCAAAATTCTATTTATGACTAATCATGTTTGATACAAAATAATTTCAAATTTCACCCACCTCACCATCAGATAGTCATCACTTTAACACCTCTTAAACTATCATGGACATGGACCACAGTGTCGTGATTGCCGGTGCCGGCAGTATAAGGGGACTAAATGGTAATGGGAAAAATACAATAAAAAACAAAGTTTAAAAAAGGAGAAGTGATGAAGCTGACAAAGGGAAAGAAATTAGTGTGGAGGGGTCAAGGCTCTATTTCAAAATGGAATTTGATTGAAATTTTTAAAAAAAGAATCTTTTTATACATTGATGTTCCTCATTATGGCAATGTTATAATTAGGAGTAGGCATTCCTTCTGGAAAAATCTTCTCTTAGGCAAGATTTACTTTGGAACTCTTACAAAATAAGACTGAATGAAGCTTAGAAATTATGCCAATGAAAACTAGATAGGTTATTTTGGGGGTGAGTTCTTTTACTTTTAGTAATTTCCCTTACATCCCATTTTTAATGGACATATGTTACTTTTTAATAAAATAATAAAACAAACTATACATAAAGGGCTTCAAAAGACCTTCAAGTTTCTCACCATTTGTATGTTATTAACTGTAAATTCGTAGATATTCTTTATCAAGTTGAAAAAAATTCTCTCTATTCTTAGTTTACTGATTTTTTAAAATCAAGAATGAATGTTGGATCCTTGAAATTCTTTTTTCTGTATCTATTAGTATAATCAGGTAGTCTTTCCTTTTTAGCCTGCTGATGCAATGCATTACATTAATTGATTTTAAGTCTTTTACGTCATACTGGAAGTTCTAGCTAATGCAATAAGAAAAATAAATAAAATATATACAGATTGGTGAGAAAGGTATAAAACTGTATTTGTTCACAAATGATATCACACTTCTATGTAGAAAATCCCAAAATAATTGACATAATCCTGGAACTCATAAGCTATTTATATCATGGTTGCAGGATAAAAAGTTAAGAGGCAAATATAATTGTTTGTCTATACTCCAGTAATGAACAAATGGGATTTGAAGTTAAAAACACCATGAACATTAGCACCTCCCAAAATGAAATACTCTAAGTATAAATCTAACAAATTATATATGATTTATCTGAAGAAAACTAAAGTTCCAAGGAACATAATCCAAGAAATTCAATAATAGGGACACATCCACGTTTATGGATAGGAAGACTTAATATTCTCAGTATCATTTTTCCCAATTTGAAAAAAATTTACGAGACATACCAAAAGGCAAAAACACAATTTTGAGAGATTGAGCCAGCCTCAGAACACGTGCAGGGGTCATAGAATTAGACTGCAAATGTGAAACAAAAACTGATCGCTGGACAAAGTGAATAGGCCTTGTTAAGGTAGTCACGAGTCACGGTGAGAAGGGCAGTGTCCTTTCATCCTCTGACTAGGTCCTGTCTTGTAGTGAGTTATGTCTCTAGACTGTGACCTACGCAGTGTTTCCCTCTTTTTTTCCCCACTCCTCTCAGGTTGGGCAGGATGGCTAGAGTGCGATGGAGTTGGGTATTTCCTGACCCCCAGCCAGTTAGTCACTGATAACACCCCAGCTGGGTATGTACGACAGTCCGCTCTTAGGGCAGGCTTTGTTGAGAAGAGCAGAGTGCTCTGAAGTACCGCAGACTGGTTCTTTTTCTCTCCCTCTGCCAGAAGCGGAAGCAGATTTTTCTCCCACATTTAATATTATGGGAACCTGGTTGAACTCTTGGAGGTAAATCTCACAATGAGCCCCTCCTATGCTTGGGTGCTCTCGTTTTTAGTTCTAAGGCTTGTCCAACTGAGCTCCCAGCAATCTGTCAATTAGTTCAGGTTTATATCCTGTTCAATAAATTTTTAGATAACATCTTCTGAACATGAAGTCAAAATTCTTAAGCCTGGAAGAGTTTGATACAATAAACTAACAAATGACTTGAGATTTGAATCAAGAGAAATTTAGTTCTAATTCTGTTATTCACTGACCTTAAGCAAATATTTTATAGGTGCAAAATGGACATCATGGTAATTTTGCAAAGTATAATTAATAAAATATTGATTATTCTTTGTACAACATATATTGCTGATACTTGTTATCACACGAGGGTGTCAGAATGGGGTGTTATCTTAATATGCTCCTTAAATGTCATTTAGTACATCCCAGCATCAATTTTTCCAAAACTAAAAGACAGAAAAAAACATCAGAATCTGTTAAAATACATATGAAAGAAAAATAAAACTGTCTGGATTGGGGCTGAGTAGGTACAAAATGTACATAACTTGCTTTTGAACTTAAAATACTATTACATGAGTTTTATATTTAAAAACAACATGTAAATTAAATTTAATTCAGAAAATCCATTTCCTTCTAGTGTTATTTTAATTGTATGGAGGTTATCTCAATTAGAAACTGTACCTAACTGAGAAACTGTGCTTGTTCTTTAAAAGCCCTCTGGCATAAAACTGCTTCACAACTTGTAAATTATTATCATTTATTTTTGCTGTTTGGCTTGGGATTTTCCCATCACTTTTGAATTGTCTCTCTTGCTTCCCAAGATCTCTCAGCTTTTGACAATAAGAATGGGCTTTCCCCTGGGTAAAATTCAGACAGAGCACATAGCTTGACAATTTGAACTTACTCCTTGCCTTTCAGCTTCTCCTTCCACCTTTCTCTTTTCATAAAATCCCCAGGGATGCACAAATTTCACCTTTACTATGTGAAGATGTGTTTGGAGGAAAAAAAGGAAAAAGTGCTTTTCACATATAGTTGGATATGTCCAAATTATACTGGTGGAACTTGATGAGAAATGTAAAAAAAATGTTAAGAGATAAATCTTACTCTGCTTTATGTGGAAGAAAATTTGTATGGTTAGTGTATAAGACTTCTCACTATTTATTAATATTATTTTAGCAACCTTAGAAATTACTCTAGTTGTCGCAGAAGCTGAGAAATCACTGTAAGAGGAGATATTTCTCATCATCACTTTACCAGTATTCATTTCCCTTTTCATTGGAAGCAAAACATAATTGGTGTACCAAGCTCCATATTTCTTCCTTGCTCAAAATAAAAGTTGGAGAGCATTTATTGCATGAGGTCAATAATGGACTAATTGTCTAAGTTCTGCTTTTAGTTTACAGCATCCTGTGAACTAAAACAAATAAAATGGAAGCATGTTTATATTATTTATCACATCATTATCATCATCCTCAGCTCCCCGTTATTTTGTACTTACTGTACACCAGGTGCTGTTTCCTGCATTCAGCATCTATTAACTCATTTAAACATTTTAGCACGGGCGTCCATGTGTTCACCTGCAACAGTGTCCTTTGTCTTCTTCTGGCTTCACAGTATTACACAGTCTCTCTGGTACCCTCATCTAAACCTGTGGCTTACCTTCACATTTAGTCATGGTGCACTTGGAAGTTTTAGCCCAGACAACATTTCTGAATTTGAAACCTTCTAACAAGCTATCTCGCAAACCTCTCCGCTTGGGATGTCCTACTGCCATTCCAACTAAAAATCTTCCCTCTCACTATATTTTTTTCCCCGACAACTTGGACAGTACATGTCAAGTCACCCCAACAAGAATTCTTTCAATCATCTTTCATGCCTCTCTTTTACTTTTGACATTTATCATTTTTAAGTCCAATCAATTCAAATTAACATCATCTCTTTTGCTTATCATTGAGTTTCCATCCCCACTGCAAATGTTTTAAGCACACACTTATTCTTCTACATGCTGGGAGCAATATCATCTAGTCATTAAGTGGGAAAACGCTAGATTCAAGTAATAACGTGAATCCAAAGCCCATTTTCACTCGGCCTAGCTATATAAACTTGGACAAGTTTCTTAGCCTCTGTAAGAAGAGTGCAGAAATCTTTATCAATAATACAAGATGTAGGAAAAGCAAAAACAAACTCAAGGAAACAAATTGATAGTACACAAGAAATATCAAATGACATGTCAAATGAGAAGCATGAGATAGTAAGCATGAAACATCAAATGAGAAGTCCAAAGATATAAGTAAATAAAGCAAAAATGGAAGACTAAGTTTAGTTTTAAGAAGTCATAAATTATGATATTGCATTTAAAAATATTCTCATGTACACCCTGAGTGGTTTGGCTTACTTGGTTGAGCATCATTCCACAAAGTGAAAGCTTTGATTCCCAGTCAGGGCACGTGCCTGGCATGCAGGTTCAGTCCTGGCTAGGGCAGGTATGAGAAGCAACTGATTGATGTTTTTAGCATGGATCTACTATCTTTCCCTCTCTTTCTCCCTCCCTTCCTCTCCCTCTAAAATAAGTAAATAAAATATTTAATTTTTTTAAATTTTTAACGTACAAAAGACTTAAAGGTTTGTGAAAAACATACCATGAAATATCAATGATAGAAATGCTGATATATCAACATAAATACTGTAATAGAATCCTAAATCACAAATGGACTTTTATCTCCCTCTATTTTCTATATCAATCAGTAATTTCCATGGGAATTAATTCATACTCAATTGAAAACACCTTACATAAAACAGAAAACATTGATTCATATAACTGGAAGTTCAGTCATGGATTTGGCTTAGACATGGCTATATTCAGAGGCTTACATGGCAAAGTCATTCTCTCCATCTTTTGGCTCCATTGTTCTCTTCGTGTTGCTTTAACTCAGCAGATAGATTATCTCCACATGGCAGAAAAGATATCCACTGTCAGCCCTATTTGCAACCTGCCAGCTGACCAAGTCTAGCAGGTAAAAAGGGAAAGAGACTTTTCTTTCCCCATGCCCTGGAACACACTCTATTTGGGCTCGCCAGGGATATGTCTATGGATTATTCCTGACTGGGGCACATGCCCAACTGCTTGACCAGGAGTGAGATGAGGCACTGTGATTGACAGAACCACATGAATCATGTTTATATTGGAAGGTGGAGCAATTCTTCAAAAGTAAGGAGCAGTGAGCAAGGGAGAATGCAGACACTATGCCTCCTTTTATCAACTATTTTCTATAATAAAGCAATAAGTGCCAAGACCAGTCTGTGTGCTGTGAAAAGGATCCAGGGAGGCCTATTTTAACATAGTCCTTAGGCCCGTGGGGCAAAAATAATACTCTTGTGCTTATGTAGGAGTATAAACACAATTCAAAGTGACTTAATTAGCTATAAAATATCACTTTATTTAGATTATCAACTGTAAGACCTTTTTTAGGATTTTATACAAATAGTAGGTAGTGACTACAAGCTTATGGGTACCTTCTCATTAGGATAAAAATTAAAATTTATTTATGTGGAAATTAAAAGGTGTAATTAATTGAATTTTAAATTATACTTTCTAGCAATATCAAATTCTGAATCCTAACACAGTACAATAAAAACTTAAAATTGCTTTCAAAGTCACTTGGCATAGCTTTGTGCTTTGCTTTATTTTTTTCACATGTTTCCCCACACTGCAGTGTTTCAGGCAAATAAAATTAGCCTTGATTTTGTTACATTTCAGTGACCAGATTACAAGGTATTTACTGATGGTACATTTTATTGACTCAGATAAACCTTTAGGCAAAAGTCGCAAACCTCTGTAATTCTAAATATAACAAAAGTAGCTATACTTACAGATGACCATAAAGGTAGTAGCGTTAAAGGAAAGGAAGGTCAACAAAAAGATAAAACTGAGGGCATAAGCATGGAGCATAAAAGTATATATTATCCTTCCTAAATAATTAAAGTTTTTCTGGAAAATAATAGTGTATTGAAAATCAATTACAAAAGAAAACAAAAAAATCTGTGGTACATTTACACAATGGAATTCTATGCAGCAGAAAGAAAGAAGGAGCTCCTACCCTTTGCAACAGCATGGATGGAACTGGAGAGCATCATGCTAAGCAAAATAAGCCAGGCAGTGAAAGACAAATACCATATGATCTCACCTTTAACAGGAACCTAATCAACAAAACAATCAAACAAGCATAATATAACCAAAGACATTGAAATTGAGAACAGGCTGACAGTCACCAGAGGGGAGAGGGGAGGGAATTTCAGGGGAAAAGGGGAAGGGTTTACAGGCACAAGTATAAAGAACACACTGACAAAAACTATGGGGGGTGGAAATGGGAGGGAGGTGGGGAGGGCTGAGGTGGTGGGTTGGGGTGGGAGTAAAAGACAGAAAACTGTACAAGATCAACAATTAAAAAAATAAAATAAAAGTGTAGACATTTAGCATTAAAAAATAAAAAAATAAAAAATGTATAAAGTAGATAATATGGGATAAAACAGTTGTCCTGCTTAATGACCAGTGTTGCCATGAGGATCAAAAAGAATAAATTATATATGTTTTAATAACAACAAAAAAAGAAAACTGGAAAATTCACAAATATGTAGATATTAAACAACAGGCCATTGAACAATCAATTGATCAAAGAAGAAATCAAACAATATCTTGTGATTAATTTAAATGGAAATATAAAACCGAAACATGGTATGCAGCAAAAGCAGTTTTAATGGTGAAGTTTATAACAATAATGCCTACATTAAAAAGAGGAACATTTCAAATTAATAATCTAATTATATACCTCAGGGAAATAGATAAAAAATCTTAGCGTGTAGGTGGGCAGAAGAATGCAAATAGCAAAGATCACAGTAGAAATAAAAAAAATAAAAACTAAATAGAAAATTGATTTAAAAAATCAGTGTATCTAGAGCTTTTTAAAAATAAGATTAACAAATTAGATAAACCTCAAGTTAGACTCACAAAGAAAAAAAAAGAGAAGACTCAAATAAATAAAATAATAAATGAAAGAGGAGACATTGCAACTAAAAACACAGGAATAAAAAGATTATAAGAGGCCTCTATGAACAATTATATGCCAACAAATTGGACAAGCTAAGTTAAATGGATAAACTCCTAGAAACATAAAATCTGCCAAGACTAAATAATTAAGAAATAGAAAATTTAAAAAAAAAACAATTACTAGATTATTGAATCAGTAATCAAAAACTTCTCAACAAAGAACAGCTTAGGACCAGATGACTTTCTTGATGAATTCTAACAGACATTTTAAAAAAATAATTAATTCTACAAACAATATGAGAAGGAAAGGAAACTTTTCTAAGCCTATTTCATTATGCAAGCATTACCCTGATACCCAGACCAAGAAAGAACACTATAAAATTAAAAAAAAAACAAAACATTATAGGCCAGTATCACTAATGAACATAGGTGTAAAAATCCTTAACAAAATATTAGCAAACAGAATTCAACAGCATGTTACTAAAATCATACAACATGATCAACTGAGATTTATTCTAGGGATACCACGATACTTAACACTTGCAAATCAATTATTTTGCTACACCAAATTCACAGAATGAAAAATAAAAGTAACATGATCATTTCAATAGCTACGGAAGAAAACATTTTGAAAACTGATGATAAAAACTCAACAAACTGGGTATAGAGAAGATGTACATCAACCCTCAGCATAATGAAGGCCTTACTATTATGAAAGCTTTTCCTAAGATCAGGAACAAGACAAGGGTGACCACTATTACCACATTTATTCAACATAGTACTAGAAGTCTAGAAAGAACAATTAGGCAAAAAATAAATTTTAAAAAAGGCAGAAAAATAAAAAAAAACACATAAAATTGTCTCTATCTGCAAATAACTATATTATATAGAGAAAACTTAAAGATTCCACCAAAGAACTTTTAAAATTGATAAGCAAATTTAGGGAAGTTACAGGATACAAACTCAATATATAAAAATCTTCTGCATTACTCTATGCTAATAATTAATAGAAATATTTTTAAAAAAATCTAATTTACAAAATCATCAAAAATAATAAAATAATTAGGAATAAATTTAAACAAGAAATTGAAAGATCTTACACTGAAAACTATAAGACAACAATAAAAAAATTGCAGAAGCCACAAATAAATAAAAAGCTATATCTTGCTCATGCATTGGAAAATTAATATTGTTAAAATGATCATACTACCCAAATCAATCTGCCAATTCAATGTAATCCCTATGAACATTTCAATAACATTTTTTACAGAAATAGAAAAAGCAGTCCTAAAATGTGTATGAAGCCACAAAACATTCCAAATAGCCAAAGTGACTGTAGAAAGAAAATGAAATGTAAGCATCACACCTCCTGATTTCAAACTATTTTACAAAGCTATAGTAATCAAAACAGTATAGTATTGGCTTAAAACAGACACATGGATTGATGGAACAGAATAGAAAGGCCAGAAATAAACCCACACATACATGGTCAGCTAATTTAAGACAAAACTGTGAAGAAGATACAATAAGAAAAGGATAGTTTCTTCAAGATTGTGTTTGGAAAACTGGACAGCCACACACAAAAGAATGAAATTAAATCTCCATCTTACAGCATACACAAAAATCAGCTTGGAATAAATTAAAGACTTTCGTAGCTCAAAGAGTAAAATTCTCAGAAGGAAATATAGGTAGCAAGCTCCTTAACAACAGTCTGGGAAATCATGTTTTTGGATTTAACACTATTCCAAAGACAACAAAAACAAAAATAAACAAGTGTGACTACCTCCAACTAAAAATATACACAACAGAGGAATCCATTGATAAAATGAAAAAGCAACCATTGGAATGGAAGAAAATATTTGCAAATCATATATCTATAACAACTTAATATCCAAAATATACAAAGAAGTCTCACAACTCAATAGCAAACAAACAAACTATCCAATTAAAAAGTGAGTGGAGGAACTGAATAGACATTTTTACAAGGAAGACATCCAAATGATGAACTGGTATATGAAAAGGTGCTCAACATCATTAATTATTAAGAGGATGCAAATCAAAACCTTAATGAGATATCACCTTATACCAGTTAAAATGGCTCAAAACAACAAGATCACTGAACAGATATTATTCAGGATGTAGAGAGAAAGGAAAAGTGTGCACTTTTGGCAGGAATTTAGATTAGTGCAGCCACTATGAAAAACACTATGGAGTTCCCTAAGAAATTAAAAAAAAAAAAAAAAAACTATTACATGACCCAGAAATCTCATTTTTGGATGCATAGTCAAAGGGAAGGAAAACAAAATGCACCCCATATTCACTGCAGCATCGTTCATAACAGCCAAGATTTGGAAACTACTAAGTGTCATTGAATGAATAAAGAAGATATGGTATATATACACAGTGAAATTCTAGTCAGCAAAGACAAAGAAGGAAATCCTACCATTTGCAACAACATAGGTGGAACTGAGAGCACAATGCTAAATGAATTAAACCAGATAGAGGAAGACAAATACTGCATGGCATCACTTATAGGTGGAACCTAAGAAAAAGCATAACTCCTTGAAACAGAGTAGAAAAGTGTTTGCCAGGGGTTGGGAGGTAAAAGGTATAGGGACAGATTGGTAAAAGAGCACAAACTTTCAGAATAAAGTGTGCAAATCAAATGTATAGCATGGTAACTGTATCTGATAACACTGTATTGTATAAATAAAATTTACTAAGAAAATAGAATTTTCATATTCTCATAAAAATAAATAGAGCAAGATATCTATGTGTGGTGATGAATGTGGAAAACAAAAGTGTAAATACTTTAATGCTAAGAACATATTAATACCCTTAGTAGAACTAGATGTTTTAATCCCTTTTTAAAAATCTGTATACAGTTGTAATTCTATTTACTTACTACTGTATTATTTTTGTAAGGCAAATGATATAAGTATTAGAAACTCCCTGGAAATTAATTGGTATAATTTTACAATGATTTTTAACTTGAGACTTTTCCACTCATTTTAGTGAATCCTAATGCACATATTCTGATTATGATGACATTTGCTATTGAATCAGTGGTTCCCAATCTGTGTTATCAAAACACTGGAGTCTGGTGAGAGGTTTATAGGAATTCTGTCACACACAGTTTCCATGATAAAACATCTTTCAGGAGTGGCACAGATAAATAAACATTCTAACTAGGTAACAACCTTAAGAATCCCCCTCGTAAAGAAAATTGGTCTTACATTTTAAAAAAAGCAGCAGACTTCTGCTTCTGGCCAAGATTGAACAACTGGTACTAGGCTAGCCCTGCTGTCACTGAAAACAAAACAACAAAAATTTCTGGAAAATTAGGCAAAAAATATTTTAAAATCTCCTCACAGATATTGGACAACAACAAAAATAAAAACAGCACACACCTTGAATTCTGAGAAAGGAAAATAAATGGAGCGCATCCTACAATTTCCAGGTTTCATCTGAGGTACTCTCCAGACTAAAGTTCAGAGAAAGGAAACCCAAGCAAAGAGAGCCTTGCTGATAAAGGAACACACAGCCAGAAATTTGAAAAAGGGCTTACTTAATCATCGGGCTGAGTGTTGAACTGACCATACAAAAGCTGATACTCCATGAAGCCAGGCAAAGACATTTCTGAGTGAACACCTACCAGGGAACTATCAACTGAGCTAATATCTGAGCTGACCAGTTCACACACACTGAGACATGTTTCAGGTCCCACAGTCTCAAAGACACCTCATTGGACATCCAGGATAGTCAACGGAACCTCAGGAATACCACAACTTAGAGCAAGATCCACCATGAGGAGATATGCATGAACAAACTATAAAATCAAAGTTCAAAAAAGATGAAGGTGGCTGGAGAGTAAATGAATGGCTTGCCAGAACAAAACCACTACTGAAGGAAGACAGTAGGAAGATCAACAACTTTCAAAATGTCCAGCTTCCAATGAATAACCACTAATAGGCAAAATAAAGCTGGAATGCATGGAATGTATCAAGGAGAAATTCAGTCAGCAGAGACAATGAGAAATCGGAGGTAAACTTAAAAGAACTACTATAAATAACAGGTCTGTCCAGAAAAAGTCCAGCCATTGTTAATATAATGAGAATGGTTGTGCGACATTGCTGTAAATAATGTAAAGGTGATAGCCACTGTCCTATTACGGTTCCCATATGGCAGGTGAGAACGTCTACCCCCAGTCCTTGGAGAAATTATATAAGAACTAAGACAATATTTATCATGATTTTAAAATCAGGCCTTTTAAGAAGTGCAAATATTGATACTACATGATACAAATGTTCTTATTGCTGCTCAAAGACAACAATTCTCATCTGAGGTGCAACAACATGACGGTTTGTGTGATTCATTATGGGGTATCCGAAATAAGTTCCTAATAACAATCACATTACCAACGTTTGCAAACAAATCACTTAAAATATAAATTACCTGTGATACAAGTTTATCACTAAATTCATTATTCTCCTCACTTGTACTCAATATGCTTTCTTTCTTTTTCTCTTTTTTTTCATCATTTATCCCACCATATCCTCTTCCACTTCCACCCACTTCCCTACCCCTGCAATCTCCACACTGTGGTCCATGTCCATGATTTCCGCTTCTCTTTCCTCCTTCCTTCCTTCTTCCCTCCCTCCCTTCTTCCCTCTCTTCCTCCCTCCCTCGGTCCCTCGCTCCCTCCCCCCCCCTCTCTCTCTCTTCCTCAATTCTCTTGAATGAGAGAGAAAAGGATGAGTTTTTTCCAGGTCACTACACAAGCGTTTATGATACATCATTGTCATCCTCTATATGTATGGCTGGTAAGTGATGGAGAGCTGCAGTAAAGAGGTTAGGGAAAGTTTTCTTTTGGGACACACTACTGTCAATCTGTTTACTTGAGCTACTTCACATCTTTGTGATACTTCACGTCTTCACACACACACACACAGATACACTTTTGCTGTGTGACACTTCACATCTTCACACACACACCCCACCCCAGACCCACATACACATCACACAATCTGAAATTATAAATTGCCATAAAGTTCTCCCCATCTCTGACACATTTTATTCTAGGCTTTAAATTCTACAAAACTAAATCTGTATCTACCTTAAGGCATAGATTTTTGTAAATGCCAAATAAATCCATAAAGGAATTGGGAACACCAAGAAACAAGCCAAGAAAAAAATCAATGCAATCTCTTTTATAGAGTAGAGCAGTCATAATATGGAGTCTAAGATATGTGTTCTGCAGTATTTACAGGGATATTAGAAGGTCCCTCGATGACACACAAACTTATTTTTCAGAGTACTTAAATCACTTGCGACTTCAGTAATAACGTTTCACTGTATTTTCACTCGGTAGCAAAGAGTTCCTGAGCAACTCAAGAAGAGAGAGGACTGAAAGCGATGCTCCAAATTCTGGTTTGGGACTAAGTTTGTTGTAATAGAAAAGGTTCTTTTTCCAAATTAGAGAAAAAGTGTTTTCTTAACACTAACATAAAATAATGGGAAATTAGCATATGAACAAGCCAGCCTGAATGTCCTCTTCATCACATGGTTTTACAAGGTGGTAACTAAACCTAACACACCCCATATGTGCAGATTTGCTGATTTTCTAGAGAACATCATCCTTTTATGTTGTTGAAGCCAGAAGCATTGTCCCTGCAGTTTCAACGTCCACCTATGCCTGCATAGATATTGATCTAAATCAGTTTGGACGGGTAATACAATTTCTCTCATGATGTGGTTTAACTTTTTACCATAACAGAGATGCACTCCAACTTGGAATGCATCCAGTGTTCAGATGGCTAAAGGGCAAAAATACTGAAGGAGCTACTTGCACCTACAGGCTACACCTACACATAAAACTCACTGCACAGCCAGCTTGGGTGAAATTAGAGAGAAAACTGCCCAAGCATGTCAAATGTTTAAGCTTTAAGGCCCTGGGTCGAATGAAACAAAAGAGGAAGGAATCCAGGGGTGCTTTAGCATAATCAAGCTGGCTCATGCCACTGAAGGCACAGCTGGGATGGAGAGCTCACTGCTGTGAGGAAACTTGTAATCGTATTCCAGTCCCACAGTCACCAGTGGGCAAGTGCGTGTGCGCATGCACCCGTGTGTCTTAAGTTTCCCTGCTAGGAAAGCGAAGGGGGAGAACAAATAAATGCTATACAAAGTACTGTCTCTCATTCCTTTTAAATAAATGTGTAATATCTTAAATATTTCTTTGTTCCTCACACTTTCAACTTCACTTTTGACATACTTACATAAGGGTGCCCATCACCTTAAGATCCATTTATTATCTGAAAGTCTATTAGAACATTACAAATATGCACTGAATAGCAGTAATACTGTACTTGCCCTGTCTCATTTTTTAAGCAATAGGTACATTGAGAACAAAATTATTTTTATTTATTTTAGTGTCTTCAGTGCTGAGTAGAGGTACCCTTCAGCTATCCAGACTATTGGGTTCAAGCCCAGGTATTAAGACAACGACACTCTGTTTTGATTGCCTACACTTTCGTTTTAATGGCTTCTCAGTCCATTTCATTTGGTGATTTAGCCATTTTGTAAAACTGAGAGCAAAGTAAGGCTCATGAGAGGAAAGTTTGATGCCATTTTTGAAAATAAAAACCTATTTATAGAATATACCACCCACTAACACATCACAGATCTACTTACCAGATATATGTATTTCTATTATAGAGCTAGGAATTAGATGTAGGTAAGCAGAGGGCACAAAAAAAATCATACACTTCCATAAAAGGGTGAAAAAAAATTACCTAAACTGTTTTTCAAAATTTAGAAAAATGATACAAAACATGACACAAGTCTACAGGAACAAAAAAGTTGCACATTAAATATTCCAGCAGAATGTGGCCATGCTATCTGGCCTACTTTAACCCAGTTTATACCAAAAAAGTAAGCGCTTTCTAACACTGTGACAGATGGTTATCTAAACCGTCAAAGTCAGTTATGTTACACATTATTTATGAAAAAAAGAGACATGATTAATAAACACTTTTCTATCATTTTTCAGTACTTCTCACAGGCATTTCACGCTCTCATAGACATACTCGTGTTTTGGCCCTTTGTCCAAAGTCTGAGATCTGACATTGAAGGAGTGAGTATGGTTCTTGGTGTGTCTCAAGTTACTCTTCTCCCTTTCACTTAGCGGAGCTAAACATTGCACTGTATGAAAACTTTGGAGCTAGAGAAGTAAATATGATAGAGTTTGAAATATTTGAATAATGATGCTTCATCTCCAGAGTGGATGCCACTTTAGCAGTTTTCTTATATCTAGGCAGATGAGAGTTAATGCCTAACTCTACATTAAGTAGTTGGGAGGAGCTGGGCATATTATTTAAGTTTTCAGTGCCTCAGTTCGAGGATTGTTAAGTACCACCTACTTCATGGAGTGGTTAATTTAAAAGAATGCATGTCTACTATGAGAAGTACAGCTGCAGACACACAGTGAGAACTTGATATAAGCATTCTTTACTTATTATTTTCATGACATTATTTTAATTATTCTGAAGTACTTACTAAGTTAATTGGTTTATTTATCATCTACTACATAATCTGTTTGATATGTATAAAATACTTAGGATATCTTAGTACATAATATACTATGTTCTAATAGAGTAACACATGTAACTTCTCAACCTTCTGTCCCTTAAAAAAAATCTAGCATTTCAAGAATTCTTCTTAGAAGTTCTGCGTTAAGCTGAATGAACTAACACCAAAAGGGTTTGAGTAACTTCAAACCCTTACACATATTTCAAGCCAATGAACCAATTCATTATTACAATGCAGCCAAATCTACTATTTTTCTTCAGATGACTGATTTAATGTTTGAATTTTTGAAAATAAAAAAATTAGTAAAGATTTAGTTAAAATTAAAACATCTCATATGCATTCAGATGCACAAATACAAACAGTGCAGCCTATAGACAGCCTATAGATTAAGCAATTGATTTTGATAATAGACAGACCTGATTCCAATCACAGCTCCACATTTACAAGTTGGTGGTTTTGGAAAAAAATATAATCTGCTTTTTTTTTTTTCCTGTAAAAGAGAGATGATACTGGCAACAGCCTTATAGCGTTTCCTTGAGGATTTCTTAGCAGATCTTAGTTGATAATGTGCTCAATAAATACAATTGGTTGTTGTTGCTAGAGTTATGTGTGTAATGCATCAAACTACCTAGTTACAAGAAAACAGAGAAACAACACTTAAAGTGTGATCTGATGAATTGTTAGGGATTCTATATAAAATTACATTTAAATCAACTAAAATATTTTTATCTATACACTCAGAAATATATGTGATTCTGATCTATTTTGAATTTTGATATTATTTTTTTCCTATACCATTACATTAGTTTTTTCCTCATAGATTTAATTGTGATCTTTGGACAGTTGGACAGTTCTTATTTTCTTAATTTAGCAAGTTAAGTATCTCTAAACTGTTGGATCAGGTCTTTACTTAAAAGCCATCTCTTCAGTTATTTAAAAAAAATAGTTTTCTTTTGCTATTTATATCATTAGCACGTATTAAATTTATTAGCGTTAAATATAGATCTGTTTTGCTTTGTTTTGTTTTAAATTCTGTCTCTTCCAACAGAATAAAAGCTACATAATGAAAAGGAAATATTTTGTTACAGATATTGTCCACAGAACATATCACATGAAACTTAATACATTAAATAATTATTTGTGAAATGAATAAAACAACCACATATAATAGACTTACAGTTAATAAAAATGAAATAAAAAAGACAGAAGGAATTTCCATCTGTGCGTACAATGTCTCAGTTATGCTGCTCTCTTTACCTTTGGGTATCAGATACATATTTTCTTCAATAAAATTTTTTAAAGCTTGTGGAAATTTTATTTTAAAAATACCTCATATTCTCTCAAAAGGAAGAAAATTATTCATGATACCATCCCGCCATCTACAGATAGTAATAGCTAATAACATACATCGCATGCTCGCTTAGGGCCCGGCCCTGTGCTGAGCACACAGCACAGTCTACTAGAAACCCCATACAGCAGACAGGTGCAGACTGTGTTCACCACGCTTTTAGATGAGAAAACTGGGGAACAAACAGAGTAAGTAACTTTCCACAGACATCTCGTTAAGATAATAAAGCTGGATTCCAAACCTAGAATGTTTGCAGACCTTAGTTCGCTCTCAGCTCTATACTACATTATTAAAATGTTTTTGTCTATTTTGCACATGCAGATTGTTGCATGCAACTTATTTTAGATGTTTTCTTGTTTCTTTTACTGTTTTTATGATAGTAATTCTGAGCATTCCATTATGCATTGCATATTCTTCAAAATCTCATTTTTAAATTGATGGATACTATTAATTTAACAATTCCATTTTTTGTTAGATACTTGTTACTTTGAATATGATTGAAGCAAGACTATTCAGTATAGTAGGGAGATATAAACATTAGTTTCAGCTGTCAAATTACTTTAAATATATAAATTGTTTCTCTTAGAAACATTGTTTATCATATTATTTGGATGCCCTTGACTGCCTTTTGGCATTAAATATTTTCTTTAAATTCCACTTGAAAGTCAACAATAATGTTTCAACATTTTAGCTTTTATGTTTAACATGATTTTCACTTCTTTAGTTACTCTTTTTTCTCTGTAAATTGCCTGTTTATAACTTTTCTACCCAGTTTTCCTTTCACACTGAGATATCTGTTTTCAATTAATTTATAACCTTAACATTTCTCTATCATGTAGATTAAAGAATTCAATTCTAACCTAATTTTGGCTTTTTTTGGTTTATTATATTTGGTAATATATAGGAGATTTAACCTTTGTGCAGTTACTTTATCATTTTTTCTATGTATCCTTACACTATCTATCTACTTAAAAATTCTTTCCTAGATAAAATAAATTCTACTTTAACTTATATCTAATATATTTGATTATCCAAATAATATGAAATTTATATTAGTACAAATATAAAATTATCATCATTAACTAATTGGTACATCAATGTTCATTGATTTATATTTCTAATCCCTTATGAATTTTGACTACTGCTTTATTTGCTCAATTTTATATTGTGGTTTTATATCTATTTCCTTCTTTTGAACTTTATGTCAATTTCTTACAATTAGTACCTTCTTCTTATTACAGTTTTGTATGATTATTATCTAGTATGAAATGCCTTTTATTTTTATTCTTTTTTTCCCCCAAAATGCTAATGTCTGGCCTGATTAAGTTAATTTTCCAGATGTGCTCTATAATTATTTTGCCAAGATCCAAGTAATCTCTACTAATGTTTTAATCAAAATTATATTCAATATATAATCTAATGTAGAAGAATTAACACCTTTAAAATATTCAGAATTCTTTTGTGCTTTTCAGTAATGTTATTACTTTGTCTATAGTACTTTTGATCACCTTTTGTAAGGTTGGATCTCTGTACAGTATGCTGAATACTTTGTCCTTTTTGTAATTGTTTTTTATTGTTATTCTATTACAGTTGTCTCAATTCTTCCCCTTGGCCCTCTTCCGCCCATCCCATCCCCACTCCCACAGTCAATTCCCTCACTGTTGTCCATGTCTGTGGTTCATTCACACATGTTCTTTGTCTAGTCCCTTCCCCTTCTTCCCACCATTATCCCCCTCCTCTCCTCCCTGGCCACTTTCAGTCTGCTCCATGTTTCCATGGCTATGGTTCTGTTTCATTCGTTAGTTTGTTTTGCTCATTAGATCCCACTTATAAGTGAGATCATATGGTATTTGTCTTACACCAACTGGCTTAATTCACTTAGCATAATACTCTCCAGTTCTATTCATGCTGTCACAAAAGGTAGGGCTTCCTTCTTTCTTTCTGCTGAGTAGTATTCCATTGTGTAAATGTACCACAGTTTTTTGATCCATCCATTTACTAATGGGCATGTAGGCTGTTTCCAACACTTGATTATTGTAAATTGTGCTGCTATGAGCATTGGGGTGCATAAGTTCTTTTGAATTGGTGACTCAGGATTCTTAGGGTATATTCCCAGCAGTGGAATCACTGGGTCAGAAGGCATTTCCATTTTTTAGTTTTTTAAAGAAATTCCACACTATTTTCCACAGTGGCTTCAAGCTGAAACCAAACATAAGCAGTGGTAAAAATCATTTTCTCATCAATATTGGTAATACATCATGATGATGAAATTAATAGCACCCAAGTAGCAATTAAATATCAATTTATCTGTATGGTTAGTCACACATGAGCATGTTAGTCTCCCCAATTACCCACCACACAAAATACACACATACTCATATATATTCAGTGGTTTGGACCTAAACCTATAAAAACAGAAATAATTTTAGTTTCATTACTTTTTCAAATCCCCATGGAAAAAGCCAGGGTATCAATTTTATCTTTTATTGATTTGTAAATTTTTAATTATAGTTGGCATACAATATTATACTAATTTCAAGTATACATCATAGTGATTCAATATTTAAACACCTTATGATGTGATCATCACAATAAGCCTAGTAACCAACCGCCATTGCATATAGTTATTCTGATATTATTGCATTTATTACCTATTCTGTATATGACATCCTCGTGACTTATGCCTGGAAATTTGTACTTTTTTAACCTTCTTTTCATTTTCTGTCCATCTCCTCATCACCTGCCTCTGGCATCCATCAGTTTTTTTCTCTGTAGCTATGAGTTCATTTCTGTTTTGTTTTGTTTGTTTTGTTTTATTAGATATCACGTAGAACTGAAATAACCTGGTATTTATTTCTCTGTGTCAACTTATTTCACTTAGCCTAATACTCTCAAAGTTTAGCAGGATATCAGTTTTAAGCAATAATTCATTGTTTTCCACGTCAAAGTGGAGTGTAGGCTATAGAATGTGGTTTGAATCCTAGTCTTATTTTTACTGGGGTGCACTTCAGCATTATTTAATTTTTATAACTCAATTTTACTTAACAGTAGAAGCAAAATAATAAAACCTAGTTCATAGGATTGTGTTAAGGATTAAATGAAGGAATACATGGGAAAGCATTTATAACAGAGTCTGGAATCTAGTAAAAGTTTTATATGGGTTGGATAATATTATGCAAATGTTGACATTTAGGAAAGGATAAGGGGACACAAAGAGTATAATACCTTTCTTTTAAATCACAAATCTAATGACTAGAATAAGTAAACATGCAGATAGGTGTCAAAAGAAAAAAAAAACGTAAACAGTGTGAAACATCCTTTTGCAGAGTTCTTTTAAGACTTAACACATAATTCTACCAACATGAAAAAAGAACATGGAGAAGCTTTTGCACTGAGGAGTATTTCTTCTGTCTAGTCCTATTTGATTAACTCTTACCTATTGGGTTTAAGTCAGGGAGAACCTCCAAATATGAAAGATCCATAGGCACAGAAAAACTCATGGTGATGAAGTTATACCCCAAAGTAGCCACACAGTTTTTCCAGCTTTTGTCTAATTTTATAATTGAGCAGTGCAATCATAGAATAAGATTCTGTGAGCTTTCTGGATATATATTTTATTAAGGAAAAATAGTTAAATTTAAAAATTGAATTTACAAATGTCTATTTAAATGTATATACACATATATTTGCAAGTACATATGCATAACTGCACTAATAAAATATATACATTATAAAACAGAAGTACATATTAAGAGAAAAACAATATTTCTGGGTGACTCAAATCATCATACTTTATAGTATTGCTAATTAATAACTCATAATAAAGCATACATTTTGAATGAGAGTCACTATTAATCACAATGTATTCACATGTAAGTTTTGTTTATTTATTTTCTGTTTTTTATTTTAAATTACATTTATTTTATATTTTATTGTTTTTCAAGTACAGTTGTCTCCATTTTCTCCCTCCATTCCCCCCCACTCCACCTAACCCCACCTCCCACAAAGCAATTTAGATTCAACACAATCCCTAATAAAATACCAATGACATATTTCACAGACATAGAACAAACATTTCAAAAATATATATGGAACCATGAATGACCCGGAATAGCCACAGCAATTCTGAGAAAGAACAAAGTAGGAGGGATCACAATACTTGATATCAAACTATATTACAAGGCCACAGTAATCAAAACAGTCTGGTACTACCATAGGAACAGACACATAGATCAATGGAACAGAATAGAGAGCCCAGAAATAACACCAAGTTTCTTTGGTCAATTAACATTTGACAAAGGGAGCAAAAGCATAAAATGTAGTAAAAATAGCCTCTTCAGTAAATGGTGTTGAGAGATCTGGACAGCTACATTTAAAAAAAAAAAAGTTTTATTTATTTATTTATTTATTTTAAATTTTAAATATATTTTATTGATTATGTTATTACGGTTGTCCCATTTCTCCCCCATCATTCCCCTCCACCCTGCACACTCTCTCCCACCCACATTCCCCCTCTTTAGTTCATGTCCATGTGTCATAAGTTCTTTAGCTTCTACATTTCCCACACTATTCTTGCCCTCCCTCTATTTTCCACCCACCGTCTATACTACTTATTCTCTGTACCTTTTCCCCTCTCTTCTCCTCCCACTCCCCTGTTGCTAACCCTTTATGTGATCTACATTTCTGTGGTTCTGTTCCTGTTCTAGCTGTTTGCTTAGTTTGCTTTAGTTTTAGTTATGGTTGTTAATAGCTGTGAGTTTGCTGTCTTTTTACTGTCATATTTTTATCTTCTTTTTCTTAGATAAGTCCCTTTAACATTTCATATAAAAAGGGCTTGGTGATGACCTTACAGTCAAGAAGGGGCTGGCAAGAAATATTTGAAGTCTTGAAAGGCAGGGACCTACATCCAAAATTGCTCTATCCACCAAAGCTGTCATTTAGAATGGAAGGGAAGATAAAATGATTCTCAGATAAGGTCAAGTTAAAGGAGTTCATCATCATAAAGTTTTATTTATTTTTTTATTTAATCTATTTTTTTCATTACCAATTAAGCCCCTCTTACTCCCCTTCCCCAGAAAACGTAAGTTTTCTCTTTCTCTATTTTTTAAATAAGGGGACTAAATGGTAGTGGAAAAATACAATAAAGATTAAATTAAAAAAAAGCAAATGTGAGTTTTAAGTAGACTGTGATACTTATAAAAGACTTCAAAAGAATTTAGGGGTGATTATATCGTCAGTGTTTTCTCATTTGTGTTTTTAATATTTTGATATGGCTGATAGATAACTCACATTCAGACCAGAGGAATGTGAGTTCTACTTTCTTATTGCTCTCGTTTGCTTACAGAAGCTACATTTAGTATTATCTTATTTCTGTGCTCCCTTGCTAAAGATGATCCCCAAGCATGTTTCAGTTTATGATTTTCTTAGTTAAAACTATGTTACAACCTGCAAATTTAAATTGGGACAAGCAAGTCATTATCAGTTGAAACATGTTCACATGGAATGGAAGAAAGGAAGGACCCTGATCACCGTTTCCCCCAGCTGTGTGGGATGTCCCCTCTTCCCTCCTGAGCCCTGGGATGTGTCTGCAATTCTAGCAGATGAGGTTGCCAGGGCCCGGCCTTATATAAAAAATTTAGAATGCTATTTTTTCTCATTAATTAGTTACCCATAAATTTTAGCTAAAAGTGGAAGTTTTCAAGCAAGGGGTGCTATACCTCCACTTCCAAGCCACGGGTGTCGGAGTAGCACAGGGAAGGCGTGGCGGACGGGAACAGAGATGCCCCTTCCGCCTTTCTTCCTGAAGCTTTTCTCACCTCCAACTCTTCATCTCCATGAAACCATATTCAAACATAATCAGTATAGCATTAAGATGGAGGAGATTTTGTAATTGCCAGTTGTTCTGTAGCCATGGTTACATCAGAGATTCATAGCGAGTAACTTCAGGCTGGGCACGATCATGCAGTTAGCAGGAACAGCAGTGAGAAAACGTTTGTGTGCACGTGCAGGTGTGCCCGTGTGAATGTTTGCCAAAAAAAAAAAAAAAGAAAGAAAGAAAAAGGAAGAAGCAAGAAAGAGAATATTCGGTGACATTTAAGGTGCTAATATCTGGAAGTCAACCTTTAATTTGACAGCTTTTAGTGCTAGTTAATTTCATTCATCCAGGCGAGGTGTAGGAAATTTGCAGCACCTTTAAATTATCACGTTTTTCCACACTGCCTCAGGCCTATGTGGAATACCTGAACCATACATTTTTTTTTTTACCTTTTTTTTTTCAGGTCAGTTGAAGTAAAACTTTCATTCCCTTTCTCAGACAATTAATCTTTAGCTAATTGAAGCAGGGATGCTGCAGGATGGGTTTCACCGGGGCCTGTAAATCTCATTTAGCAAAGTGAATTCAAGGCACATGCTGCACCTAATGATGTGACAGGTGGACCGCACCGCAAGACAGCAGCCTCGCAAAAGTTGATTCTCATTAGACCCACAGAGTCCTGCAGTCAGTTTTCTGATGGCTAAAGAACACTAATCGCATCTGTTTGCTACTGGGGCGGGGTGGAGTGGGGGGAAGCAGCAAAGTTGCAGAGTGGCGCGGGGGGGGGGGGGGCGGGGGGCGGGGGGTGTGAAGGGAGAAAACGAAGAGGAAGGGGCAAAAATCTCTTCTATTCTTTCACGAGTTAATATCCTTGACTCCTGCCCAAAAACCCAGCAGGTCTACCCCCCGCCAAGCGATCAGCCTTCGATCTGCTGACGCCAACAGGGTGCACCCTTTTTCTAATTAACTAAAATGGCTATGGAAAGCAAAGGAGGCCTTGTGTTGGGTGAACCAATTATTTTGAAGGGTATTAAGTCATCAGATTTACTTTTATCTTGATTGCATTGTGGAAATCGTGCATAATTAATGGTGGGAGCTTATTAGGAAAATGATTAGGCAAATTACACAGGTGTCGGATGCATTTTTTATGATAAATTTGCTAGAACAATCCTGCAATTCCATCTGTTCAGCTCATATCAGAATGTCACTCTGAAGAAATTAATGGTGCAGAGTTAGACAAAGTTACTAGAGGCTTTGGTTGCAGATTTAGGTAAGATATGTATAAATATATAAATATAAATACATAATATCCAGCAAGTTACTAAGTATTTGATATTACAGTTCAATAAATTTCTTATTTAATCTTGAAAGTAAAAGGCAGTCAGATGGAAACAAAGAAATAGAGCATGTGTTAACCTCATCTCATCACTTTGATGTGCATGTAAATAAAAATTATCACAAACTAACAACACTTTACTTTGCATGATGACTGCAGATAAGCTACCAGCTCACTAGTAGTGTGTAATCCTTGTGTTTCGTTCCAAAATATCCAATCTTACCTGAAGCCATTTCCATTTTTAGTTTTCTTACTTTTAAATGGAATCACCTTAACACTCACACTTTTCCAGAAGTCTGTGTAGGTAGTATATCTACTATACCCATATATACCAATTGCTACTGCCTGAGGAGCCAACTCTCTTCCTTTTTCAACTTTATTTTTATTGTTAATACTATGTATTACAGAGTTCCCCATTTCCCCCATTGCCCACCTTTGTCCACCTCCATCCAGCCTACCCCCTTTGCTCTGGCCATCACCACAATGTCACCTCTGTCTACATGTCATGCATGTATGTCAACTTTCTCCTTGAATTCCAGAAGGAAGCTGAAAAGGAGAATTCCTAGAAGCTCTCATTCCACCTGATCATCTGTTAGGTGGGAACAAATCATGCTCACTCTTATCTATTCATAGATGATCAAGTAATGTTGTGTGTTAATGTCATGTATTAGTTTTGCTAAATTTTTTGATACCATTAACTTGTGTAATCTCTGATCTGAATTGTAACAACTAGTAATATTTAATGATAGTATTAAGTTTCAATAAGGGCAATACACTTCACAGTGCCTTTTTCAAAAATGCCAGATTTAGTTTCTTCTTATAACAAAAAAGTACTTAATTCTTAATAACAGTTAACATGTATCCATATTAAATACTTTGGAAAATGACTCTATCTTAAATTATTAGTAGGACTGATCTAAATGAGCTAATAACTCTTGTGGTTACATGTAACATCATGAAAAAAAACTATTATAATTTTGGCTTTGTTCTCTTCAAATTCCAAAGCAAGTCAAATGATTATAAATGAACACCTATAAATGTTGACAGTGTGGAATTTCCATCTGTGTCATTCACTAAAGCAGCATTTTTGACTTACAAAGAGAAGATACAAGATGATCCAAACTAATAGAAAGAACCAACTTCCATATTCCATATGTATTTTGTTTAAACTGGATATTCTTAACTACCTGCTACATAGCTATTTGATCCTCTTGCAAAATGCTCAAACCCAAGATAAAAACTGAAGACATTATCACTACTTTCATAATTGCTCTCATAGGTGTATATGGAGTTCTTTAACAAATATCACTGTATTCCCCTTAATTACCATACAATATTTGAAACTCATCTGTTTTCTCAATCTTCCTTCAATGTCCAATTTACCACCAAATCCTGTTCCTTTTACCTCTAGAATGCCTTTAACTATCCTTGCTGATATGACCTCAGTTCACAATGCATTGTTTCTCACTTGTATTGATTTGATGTTTTCCAAACTTGCTTTCTTGTCATTAAGCATTCCATTTGCTACTGAAATAATTTCCTAAAGCTCTATAGCAGTATCTCCACAGGACCTATAAGATAAAAATCTATCTCCCTTAGAATAAAGGTCATTCATTACTTGGTGTTTTCCCCACAATGCTAGTCTTACCTTTTGTCACTGCCACCCCCCACCCAGTCATCCCGAACCACCTGTGATTCCTTGAGTACACCGTGCATTTCGATGTCTCTTCACCTTTGCATGTACTATCACCTGTGAAAAGAATGATATTCCTTAATGTTCTGCTGCCTGAATATTCTTCCTCACTCATCAAGTGTAGAACAATGTCACATCCTCTATGAAACTTTCCTGAATCCTAAAGATGTCATTTCACTTTTTCCTCTCTGCTAATAATGAGTTTTGTGCTTAAATCAATATTACCATTTCCCTCATTGTGTCTGTCTGAAGTCTTCACTTAGATGTTAGCTCCTTGAATGAAGGGATCAAGTCTCACTCACCACTTTATAGCTACTGCTCAAGACATTTTCTGAAATATAGAGAGCAGATCCTTGAAAAAGTGTCATTTCATTATAGTGTTTATGAGATACCTAGGAGCTTAACTCTTAGTTATATCAATTAGCCCATGGTAAAATTGACTTTGTTAAATGTCATTTTGTCTAAGGTTGCAGAAGCTATCCACTACATTAAGTGAGGACTCACTGTGGTACATGATAGATTGTCGAATAAATAACCAAATGAAAGTATATGTGTAGCATGACATGGTTAAATGGTAACACCCCCAAATTGCTTCAGCCAGGGGAGATGTTGGCCCATGGGTAAGTGAATTATTGAATAATAAATAAACAAAATATTTTATACTAGCACCTATTACAGAAACCAAAAACCAAGATAAACTAATTTCCTCTTACTTACATCATTCTTGTGTACACACACACTCACTCACTCATGTACCACAGGAAGCACAAGGAAAG
Source organism: Glossophaga mutica (assembly GCA_039655065.1). Taxonomy (NCBI): domain Eukaryota; kingdom Metazoa; phylum Chordata; class Mammalia; order Chiroptera; family Phyllostomidae; genus Glossophaga; species Glossophaga mutica. Next base: position 29,188,216 of record CM077304.1, on the reverse strand, counting down.
GTGATCTCTGGTAGCACCAGCAGAGAGCTGCGTTCAGTGTGCATATGATCTTGCTACTCAGAATGCACACCAGGACCTGCAGCACTGGCATCTCCCTGTTCTAAATGTCAACTCTAAGGACTGACCCTAGACCTACTGAACCACAGACTAATTTTAGCAATATTACCGAGTGAATTGTATCACACAGAGTTGGAGAAACACATTTTTCACAAACTCTAGAGATTTGTGTAGAAATAAACAGCACTATTGAATCATTAATAGGTGTAATAGTTTGATATAGATTGTAAAAATTTTAAAACCAAACTTTTATCACACCAAATAAATAATGAGAATTTTCTATATGTACCATAGGGACTTTATTGTACAAGGGAGTGACCTCTATCTCTCTCATAGTCCTAAGTGTGGATCAACATTAAGGGACAAAAGCATGAGCATGCATTGCAGAACCAAGGAGGCCTGGAAACAAGGAACTGGACAGGGCTGTGGCATGACTATCACAGACACCTACTCGAGCAAAGCTTATGCCATTTCCTTAAAGAAAAAGGACTGAATACCCTAATTATCTGTGTGCATGTGAGGTCAGGTATGGGTATATTACGTTACATACACATACTCACACCACTAATAATGCTCAAATAAATGTAAAGGTTTTGTTCCATACTATGCAATCAGAGCTTTTCAAATAATCCTTTTATTTTCTTCTAAAGATTTCAAATAAAAACAATTATTTCCAATATTGCTGAGAGTACCTGAACCAGATAGTAGTAAACTGTGTAGAATAAATTTACACGTGGAAGAGGACCCTTGAAAAAATAGGGCTTGAAAAAATTGTACTTCAGCCTAGATTTGTTCCAGTGTCATGGCCTCATGTCAGGTCTACCAATCAAAGGGAAATGGAAGAATTGGCAAGCATGTCAATAATTCTAGCACCAAATGCAATCTATTGTCAACTAACCAGATATTCAAGACAAACAGTTTCTTTTATTTTCTCAGCATGTATAAGACAGTGTGCCTAACTGGATTTAGATTAAAATTAATATTGTGCTTCCCTAAATAATTAATTAAATTATGAGTATGAAAAGATGGGGAAGGTGCTTTTTCTCATGATTCTTCTGGCAAAATCACAAACGAAAAACATAACCAGACAGGTTCACTAGATATTAACATTTTAAAAGGTATCTACTGCCAGCACTATTCACCCCAGAATGTCAAGTCCAAGTCCTGGTTGTCTCTTATTAGATGATATACAACATTCTCGGGACCTTCTCCCTTACTCACTTTCGTGTTGTAAGGTATTCTCATTTTTTCTGACTTAGTTCTTATCAATCTAGACAGACATCGAGTGATGTGTCTTCTAAGATGCACTTAGAGACCTAAATACAAAATATAGAATGACATAAAAAAGTTGGTCATCTAAAATATATAGAGGGAATCCACATAAAAGGGGAAATTTTATTTGGTAGTGGAGAGCTGATTCTATGGAAGCAAACAAGAATTAGCTTTAAGGATAAATAATATCCTATACTTTTGAATGCATAGAAATGAAGAGAAAAGACCTTTTGTAAGAACTTTTGCTAGACCAGTGTTATCTCCCAGGGCTATCAGTTGTTATCTCCACAGTGAATTCAGCTGAAATTCAATTTTGTATTGGCTGTGGGACTTTGGAGAAGTTTTTTTCTTAGCCATAGCTTCCTTTCTATGAAATGGGGACATTGATCCTATTTCTGAAAATGATGTTGAGCACTGAAGGAGAGAATGCATATAAAATACTCACTATAATGCCACTGCCATCATCACCAAAATGATGATTCACACATTATGTCAAGATAGAGAAGAAATGAGGACACTGATCTAGCAACCATACTTCATTGTTTTAAGTTAATCCTTATAATGCCCCAAAGTTTGATTCTCTGTAAAAAAAATTAACATCAATTTTTTTTCTCAAGTTTTCTGTCCTTTTTATTTCTCTCTTGGTCTTCAGCATCAACATCAATTACATCAAGTGCTAAAAATTGAAGCGTGACCCCCATAGTTCCGAAAAAATAAATTATTCATGGGCTTATTTTAGCATTCAGTGCCTCTGTGATACAGTTCTGTGCCTTAGATCTTTGTGGTAGGAAAGACCCATTGCTAGTCATGGAAGCCACTGTTCATAGACAGCTCTTAAAGAATCAGACTAACTTGGAAGCAATCATAGAATATTAAAAACAACAAAAAGCATTAAATTTAGAAGGAAATGAAAGACATAGCAACAATTTGTAGAAGCTCTAATAAGGGATTTCAGTTACCATTAGGATATGTTCCAAAAATAAAGGCCCCAGGGAACTTAGATGAATATACCATTTATCTTACTGATGAGGTGGGTCTATAAATAACTACATCCACACAGCTCTGTTCAGTAGGTTACACAACAATGGGTCAGGTAGAAATAAGACTGTGTGGGCAAAGTGGCATTAATAAAAAGGTTGAGCTTGAATTCGTTTCTAAGATTCTTTGCTAGTGTGCCCTGACAACTTCCACCTATTTAGTTTTGAACTTGAATTTTTTTTTCTCACATGATTATGACCTTGAGATGGCTTTTAAGGGTGGAATGATTCCTTTCAGTTTTCAAGGGTCAAAAAAAAGAGAGAGATTCCTACAGACTTATACTATCAAATCATATTCTGGTCACTAATCTACAAGGTTTAAGTAGTGCAATAGCTACTTACCAGGGACTTGATAGCAACTCAATTCAAGAACAATTGAAAAAAAAGTAATTTTTTTTAAAGAAGAGTTATGGATGAGTAAATTCCAGGGAGGTCACAATTAACAGAGATTCGTGTTCTGTGGAATACATAACATTTTCCAAATGTCTAATCATTTCTTCAAGATTGGGAAAAGAAACATTGACAGTATGAATTGTTCATGGTGAAAAGTGTGTCTTACACAAGTAGTTTTGGCAACACATGGTCACTACAAATCCTTGGCCACGCTGTTAACTCCTCTATGTATGTGTTTGTTACTTCCAGAACAATCCTGCTGGTGAACGTTTATGGTTAACAGTTGAAAACATTGCTGAAGCAAATTATGTCTATGTGTTTCAAAAATGAAGTCAGTTTGGGTTCTATAATGGTAACACAGATAATCAGTCAGTTGAGAAACTTACTTAATTTCTTATTTATTCAGGCCAGTCTTGTACTGGAGATCATTCTGGTTTTTCAATAAATAATCTAGGAAGATAGGACAAGGTTTCCAGTCTGTCACAAAGCTGAACATTGCCTCTTTCCCAACGCAAGTTTACGTGTTAATCAACGGACTGGTAAATCACTGCCTTTGCCTATGCGAGAATTGCAGCATGACCAAACATTGACTTGGTCTGCGCTACTCTTACCACCAGATCTCAACTGGGTTGCCCAGGGAGAAATTCCCTGTGGGGCTACTTGTGGAGAAATTGCGTTGGTATTTTCTCTCTTCCTTTATTAGATAACAGAGATCATCTTTCACTCCTGAACACCTTTACTTAAGATATTTTGTATGAGGAAAGAGGAAAAGGTACTGCAGAATGAATGAAAGGCTACATATTTATCACTTGAGTATCTTAAAATGTTGGGAGAGGGCAACAACCTTACTTCGTCTGTGAGTGGGGTTACTATTTGGACAAACAGCTTGATATGGTTTTGTAATGGGGTACAGGGTGAGGGGTGTCCAGGAAAATAAGAGAAAACTACCATAGCCTTTGGAGCAGAAGATACAGGTCAGGATACTTTTCATAACAAAGGCTAGTTTAATAGCTGTGCTATCGCCTGGGGCAAGGTGGGCGTGACTACAAGGGTGTATCCCGTAGCCGGGGCAGGAGGGTTCCCCTGGATCACTGAGTCACTCTTGCCCTGAGTGGGGATGTCAGCCAAGAGAATGTAAACTATCTTTTACTCCCAAACTGTACAAGAACAGCAATTAAAATAAAAATTTTTAAAAATAAATAAAAATTAAAAAATAAATACATAATGGTTAAAACAATAAAAAGAGAGAGAATGTATACTATACAGAAGAATGTAGCTCATTCTTCTGGAAATGTACTAGAAAATGTAGCTCCTTGTGTGGCAAGAGTCAGAGATGAGGTCACACAGGAGGTCAGGTCAGGATTTAAACAAAGGGCAGGCAATTACGAGGAATTCAGCCCTGTGGCTTGGAAGGGAGTGGAAGAGCCACGAGGGAGGAGTGATGTGGCAGCCATGTGAGGGGGAGAGGTAAGCAAGCAGCCATGTAGTGTGCGGTCAGGATCTGGCCATGCGGCCTGGTGTAGTAAGGAAGGGGGTGTGCCACTGCTCTAACGGCGCCTGCTCTAGCGGACTCTGAAGCCTTCCTTATAAGACACTGACCTGCTGCTCCGCAGACCCAGGCTTTATCTGGACTTGTGAGACTGGTGCCGTTCCTGAACTTCGCCATGATCCAGTGCACCATGGCACATGCTTTCCTGGACAATCTCACAGAGGCTGATGACAACGTATCCCAAGTCCTGAAGAAGAGAACTACTGTGTGAGGATGGCAACTTGGGTACCTTCCAGAGAGGCTGGAGAACTGTTTGCGCAGCAGGCTTAAGATAAGAATATGGGGAACCACTGTGTTTGCTTATAGCCTTTTTGGGGAACAAGGGAAGTGCTGGGTCTTGTGGGAAAGGAGGGCTCTCAGCATAAATGCTCTGAGCCCCGCCCCCCGAGGTTGGAATATTGTAAATAAAGTCCTATTCCTTCCAATACTAATGGGTCATGCATCAAGGTGCCACGAGAAAGGGCCTCCTTGCTCAGTTATTAAGGAAGGTGAAGCTTTAGGAACAGAGTCGAGAGGGGAGAAAAAAGAGAAAAACAAACTATTTTGAAGATAAAATGAACAGTAATTAAAGAAGGCAAAGAGATAAAAAAAAAATAGAAGAAAGGAAAGAGCAAGAGCAAAATCAGGTCAACAGGTAAGAAAGTTCTAACTATTTTGAAAAGGTGGCCAGTGCTAATTTTCTGGCTGCAGAGCAAACCACTCTGTGTCTCCACACAATAAAAACCTCACGATGTAAATGTGCCTTGTGTAAGAGGTTAGAGAGAAATGAAAATAAAGAACTTTAGTTACAAGTCTGAGCAGGGCTAACAAACACAGGAAACAAAGAGTCAAGTAAGTGAGATAAGGGAGACTAAAAGATCAACAGAAAGAATAGATACCTTGAGGACATAAGATATGAAGAATTGGCAACATTCTTGGGGATGACTTGACACTCTCTTAAGCTGTTGAATAGGGGCATCCAGCTAATTTAGTTTAAATCTCAGTGTATAAAAGGGCATCAGCTATATTTGGTTATATAATTTTAAAAAATAAATATATTTTATGTAGAAAATGAATGAATTAAGCATTTGGAAAGCCATACTCATAGGTAAAGCTATAATCTAATTTGCCAAAATGGAAAATAAATGTGGCAGAAGGTCTCGAACTAAATATATATTGTGTGCAAAATTTAGGCCTATATAAATGCAAGTGACTAAAGCAAACATATGAGTTCTGTCCAGAAAATGTCCAGTCATTGTTAATATAACAAGATTGGTTTGTGTGACATCAATGTAACCTGGCAGCCAAAGGAGAGTGGACTGAAATGAGTATGCATGAACAATAACGACTTCACTGTACCTGGCAGTGGAGGCTGTAAACACCATTGAGTGAGCATGGGTACTGTGTGGGTATCACATTTAAAATGACTGAGTGAGTATAGCAACACATCTGCATCAAGTTTTGCATTAAGCTTGAGCATTCTTCCTCAGAAACTATTTGGATGATTCAGAAGGCCACATTCAGGGGCAACTGGTGATTGGCAACTTCATTACAAAACATATCTTCCGTGGAGTTTTTTGATGAAACGTCAAATCATCCAGGTGACTCAGCCCCTCTATAGCCCAGATTTGGTGCCCTGCAACTTCCGGCCTTTCCCAAAACTAAAATCACCTTTGAAAGGGGAGAGATTCCGGCAACTAGGATAGAGCTGCTGATGGTGATTGAGACAACTGTGTGAGGTCCCAAGGGGCCTAGTTTGAAGGGGACTGAGGTGTCATTGTTCTATGTACATTGTTTCTTGTAATTTGTATCTTCTTCAAGAAATATCTATTTTTCATAGTACATGGCTGGATACTTTTTGGACCTACCTGGATACTTTCTGGACATACCTTGATAGTAGCAGATATACAAAAACAAATGTATTGGCCACTTTATCTGGTAAATTAAAGAGTTTTAAGATCCAATAGCTCAAATAATGTCATCATGTTACTTATGCATTTACCTGTCACCTTTAGGCAATGCTTTTCAGTCTGTCGCCTTCATTTTAAGGCAGTCCCTCCCCTGTTGTGGTATTGATAGCCACCTGCAGCTATCCCAATGAGAAAATACTTTTATTTTTGAAAGCATCATCAAAACACCATTGTCTTAAGTTTGGGTGATGTGTCCATTCTTAGTCCAATCAGTGTAGCAAAGTAAAACTCCAGAAAACATTTGGAAAAGCAGACAGAGTCAGAAATGTTAGTGTAAAGTCTTTTGAAATTAACAGAGTCTAGTTTATTTACTGATATGCAGACATGAATTTTACAGCACCTCTCCTCTAGTCTAAAATCCAGACAAAGGCCTAAACCCAAATAATATAACAAATAGTTTTGGCTTTATTTGCTTTCAAATTTGTTTTATTCATGTAGTCTTGGTCAGTTCCTGTTTTACTGTTGATAGCTTTCCCAATGAATCTATGTTTAGAAAGATACTAGTAGTAAATATAGAATAATTTTCTTTGTTATAATCGTCACTTGAGGTTGTATTTATTGACTTGAGAGGGAGGAAGGCGAAGAGAGAGGAGAGGGAGAGGAGAGAGAGGACAGAAGAGAGGGCGGGGAGGGGAGAGAGCAGAGGAGAGACACAAAACACTGATCTGGGAGAGAAACGTTGACGTGAGGGAGGTCGATCAGCAGTCCCCTATGTGCGCCCTGACCAGGACCAAACCCGCAAGCTAGATGTGGGCCCAGACCAGGATGGAACCCACAAAATGTTGTTGAACGGGACATGTTCCAACCTACTGAATCACCTGAAGAGGGGTTTTTTTTGGCTTTGTTTTTTTTTTAAACTATCTACAAACATATATGTAGCTCCCTGGTTTCACATTTTTATTTGCAACAAATTTCTGTTATCTTTATATGATCACCTTTGATAACACGCATAAAAGTCTTTATGGACATACTGTACAAAATGTTATGACCAAACAAGATTCTGTGGTTTTTAATATTTTACAAAGATAATAAAATCGTTAAACTGCTTACATATGCTTTATAGCTAATTGTTTTTATAGCTAATCGTTTTACTCTATTGTTACCATAAATCCACAATTAATACTTATATCCTCTTCGTTAAAATTATTGAAACTAGTAAAGAGCAAAGAGATGGTGTTGTTACTATAGGAGTAGAATTTTAAAAGTTACTTTTTCCTTCTTTTCCCCAAGTTTAATGTCAGAATACTAATATTTGTAAAACATAAATGAACACATTAAATATGTTAAAATGTATCAAGTCAAAGTTTACAAAGTGCATATAGTGAATTCATATATATGTCCATTAACAGGCCAGACTAGAGACAAAAAATGGGATGAATTATATTCAGCTATCCATGAGGAAGAGATGACTACTTCAATAATTTATGTAGACTTATCTATAAACATAAAAACTTTATATAACTTAAATAATCGTATGCTAACTCTAGTTCAAAGAACTGCTTAACTTTGAAAAAATATGAAAACTTAGTAAAAGCAAACAATGTATTAATACAGTTATAAGGCTATGCCATAATGTTTTCAATATTTATTCTCAAGATGAGTTTGTTTCCCATTTAATCATAATCATACGTTTAGGCCAGAAATACTTTGAAGGTCATTGTTCACTTTATTGTATGACTTTTACATTACAGGTATGTTACCATAGGTAGTTAGCTAATTATTAACAAGAAAAAGGAGGAAAAGGGATTAGGTATTGAGCTTAATAAAGCAAGAATCATGAACCTCTTTGCTTCCTGAAGGAGTTACTGCTTCACACCACAGGGTACACTGAATTGCTCTACCAAAAGGATTCACACTCCTCCCTTCCCCACTCTGGTACTGGATTTAGGAGACTGGTGCCGGTGGGGAAGTGCTGGACCATAGAGGATTGTCAGTCTAACTAAGGACTGTAAGCTTATCAAAAGCCAGTAAAAGATTGGGAAGTCGATTGGTTCTTTTGAAAAAGCACCTAGTCCACCCCAAACCCAAACTGATATAATCCCAGAGGAACAAATATTCTCTCTCTCTCTTTCTCTCCATCTTGCCTTCCTGGTTGTAACACACTCACACTTGTGTTCATGCATTCTCTTTCAACTGGGAGCAAGAGACCATGCAGGTGTAGCAGCTATGGGGGTCCATAGCAGATTGTGTGGATGCCAAAGGACTAAGCTTTACTATGAAGCAGAGACTCTGGGAGCAGGCTTTTGTTTTGGCCTTGTAGAAGACATGGTTGGACTTTCTCCATAGTGGGATTGACAGAGATGGGAAATTGGAAACCCAGGGGGAAGCTTCTATTTCCACACAAAAAAATCCACTTTGCCACACCACAATCTCCAGTGTATGGGTCTTTGGAATACTTCCCTGTCATCCTGTGGAAGAGCCTGATTTCAGTACCTACAACACATAGAAAAGAGCTTCCTTAAACTTATTTTCTGTATTTATTTCAGGGTTCATAGCAAAATGAAAAGAAAGTGCTTAGGTAGAAGAAAGGGACATGGAAGATTCAACAGGTCTATCTCCAAATATTTGAAGGATTCATTAATCAAACAGATCAGCCTAATTTTTATGGCAAGAAATGGCTATAAAAAGTGAGATTTTAGCTGAGATAAACAGAGTTTCCAATCATCAGAGCACTTCAAAAACTGAAAAAAGTGAATTCCTTATCAATGGAATTGTGCATTATAAAACTGAATGTTTCATGTATCACAGGGAGGATTGTAGGCTGTGAACTGGGGAATGGGTAACTAGATGATGTCGATGGACTTCAAACCTCTTCATTTCCAGATGCTACTAATTCTTTAATCAAGAATCTGAAGGTAGATACTCCCCAATTGTTAAGAACTGATACTTAGCAAAATCACTTAAAGTAAGTGATAAATGATTCATGAAATTCATGAAACTTAATGGGAAATCATGTTTTTAAAATAAAATTCAATTGACATGCTGATTCCCAGGAACAATACGGATATCTTAGTTGACAAGACAGGGTTATTTGTTGTTGTTGTTGTTGTTGTTTAGAAAAAGGGGTAATGTTTTAATACATCATGCAGACAGTTAGCCAGTCAGGCAGCCATTTGTCCATTCATCCATGAATATATATTAAGTAGCAAATATGGGCCACATTTTTTTTTTTTTTTGCTAAGAGCATGTGATACATCAGTGATCTGGATAGACATGGCCCCTGCCATTTGCAGCTTTCATTCTAGGGGGGAAACCAGACCAGAAGCAAGTTACTAAATAAAGTAATTAAAATGGGTGGGGAGTTAGATACAAAGCATAGCCAAGAAAGGCTTTTCTAAAGGAATGGCATTGATCTTGGGACTTGATTTTGAGGTGTTACTTAGTGAAAAGAAGGGCAAGGAACATCTCATGGCAAAAGTCTTGGAGGCAGCAAAGAGCCAGCCGAATGGAAGATATGAAGAAAGCCCTTACGGTTGAAGTCAGGGAGGAGAATGGCATGAGGTATAAATGTAGCATGAGGCAGGTGCCAGATTATGCACATATGGAGCTTAGATTTTATTTTAAATGCAATGAGAAAAGCATTATATAATTTTAAGTTGGAAGAAATATGATTCAATGGTTTTTAAAAATGTTTAGGGCAGATGAGTAAGGAATGCACAGAAAGTGAGAAAAAGTAGAAGCAAGAAGAACAGATAGAGAAAATAAATGATTTCATACATAATTCTAGGTAAAAGTGCTAGGATAGGTTGAAATGTGTAAGATTAATTTAGGCAATATTGAAACTTTCCATGAGTTTTGGAACTCGACTTCATAATGAGGGCAGCACTCTCCAGTCAGTGGAAGCCCAGATATCTCTCACTGTGCATTAACGTAAATCCTCACCACAGAAGTGCCAAGAAGACTCTCAGCATTTTTCCCAAATAAAGAGTAGTACTGTGCTTACCAAAGCTTTATGAGGTGATGGGTGTGTTAATTAACTAGTTAAGAGGAATCCTTTCACAATGTACACGTATATCAAATCATAACAATGTACGCTTTAAATATCCTACAGTTTTGTCAAGTATACCTCAATGAAGCTGGAAAAAAAAGTAATATGCTGCATTAAATGAATTGATGCAGGTTTCACTAATGTCCTTAAATATTTTTAACCATTGTAGGTACTGGTTAGCAAATTGTGTGGCAAATCAGTTAACAATAAAAGTTAAAAGTGAAATAATGACCAACATCTGAAGAGCAGTTTAGGTACAATGTTTTATTATTCATTTTCTTCAAGATATTGCAAATTTGTACAACAGGTGTCATGAACCCCATCTTATAGATGAAATAACGAAGGGTCACAAAGTTTAGTTGATTCACCTAAAGTTACAATAACTAAAAAAGCAATAGCCCTGTGCTCGCACCTAGGTCTCTTAATTCTTAACGATGAACTCATTCTAACATGTAACACTGTCCTCCCAGTGCAAATTGGATCTGTTTTGCTTGATCTCATGTTTAAATATGCATTTGTGCAAAGTGACTATATTCGAAATTTGCTTCTAATATCTAGCTAGTAGGAATAGTCACAAAAAAAGAAGGGAGTTTAGCCTCTTTAACCAAACCTTGGCCTTTCTGCTTAGACTGCAAATTAGTACTGATTGTGATGGAGGTTTCCATGGTGTAGGCACTAGTCTTTCATGAACTGAACTTACACCATCAACACTGAAAGCTAAAAGCCATGAGACATCCGTAACTTAGGTCACTGTTGTTATTGTTAAGAATTGATGCTGCATTTTATATTTGGAAAGAGGTCAATGAAATGTAGACGGATTTGAGTAGTGCTTAAGTGGGGAAATCTGTGCTGGCATCTCAGTATCACAGTAGCTTCATGATAGAGTTTTCTCTGTTTTTGATTTATGACAGAATATAGGATTTATAACATATACGCAGTTTACAACAAAGAGAACCTTTACCCATAGTGACCAAGGAAAATATTATGTTTTTTTTAAGGTAACACCTTTATCATTAGTTATAAGGTGTCCAATTTATCCCTTGGTTCTCAGGTAATAAGAAGGAAAAAATCACTGACACGTAGCAGACTTACTTCTTATTGAAACAATTTAGAATACTTTGCTGGTTTTATGCTTTGAAGTAAAGGCACACATGAGGTTCTATTCATATGTATGCCCCATAATAATTCTGTTAATTTAGGTATGTAACTTAACTTTTCTACATCTTTGTGTTATCAGCATTCTTGGAGGAATTAAAGAAAACATCTATGGGTATTATGGGCATTACAAATTATTTTTGGCCACCCAGCCTTTGACGTAGCTCCCATTAACTGAAGCTGTCATTCCTCCTTTGTGACTATGATGCAGGAACCTTATCTGTAATTTTTCAACCACTGAAGTTCCCTTAGATACTGGTCCTACAGTTTTGTATGCAACAAAGCGGTGAGTCCCACTGAAGTGGTTCTTTTTTCTTCAAAGGTGGTCCTCCTTCATTTTCTGCAGCTCAGTGAAAAGCATTCCTCACCTTCAGTTTCTCAGTGAAAAATTTGGAAATTTTCACTCCTTCTCTCCCACTTCACATCATACTTATCAGAAAATCCTGTTGATTCTAATTTCAAAAATATAAAGTATGTGATTCTATCTCTTAATTATCCCTACTTCATCCTAACTAATGTTTTCAAGATTATTGCAGTAGGCTTCTAACTTAAGAATCACCAAACTACTGCCTGGAGGCCAAATTATTTGTTCATAGGCAATAGTCTAATATCCTGAATACTGATTCTTTGCCCACTGTATATTTTGCAACTGTTATCTCCTAAGCTTTAGCTTACATTTTAACATTATTTCTGGTGTTATCAGTACATAATTTTTCAGATTAAAAAAGTTACAGCTAACTAAATTTTAAGTTCCCTGAGGGTATGAGCCTTGCCTAATGGAACTTTAATATCCTGCTCTATCACATCATGTGTGCTCAATGAACACTTTTTAAAAGATTTTATTTATTTATTTATTTTTAGAGAGGACGGGAGAAAGAGAGGGAAAGAAATATCAGTGTATGGTTGTCTCTCACACACCCCCTACTGGAAACCTGGCCTGTAACCCAGGCATGTGCCCTGACTGGGAATGGAACCAGTGACCCCTTGCTTCACAGGCTGGCACTCAATCCACTGAGCCACACCAGCCAGGGCTCATAGAACATTTTTGATTGATTGATTCAAAATACTGCATTTTACTTGAATTTCAACACATAGCGGATGAGTAACAAAGCAGTGAGATTCAGTAGTCTTCACTAGTGCTGACCTGTACCCTATCAGCAGTCAGAAATGAGCTTTGGAGGATAAGCTGGTTTCCCATGTTCCACTGTGTCAGAACTCAGGTACACAGGGCAAGAAGTAGGAAGCAGCATAAAAATGCACAGAGGATTCCAGGCAGAATCTTAAAGTAGTAAATGCACTTTCAAAAATGAAAAGGTTTACTTCAAGGTCCCAGTTTCTAACACTGTTAGAAATATTATTCGGGAGAAGTCTTTTAAAGAATCTCTGTTCACATAGTATGAAATTTTATACACACAGGGCAGTCAGGCTACTTGGGACTCGTTTTGTATTCTATAATTCATTTGCCACCTTCAACTGTTAGCTTGTATATATGTTTATGTAATACTATATTTTACATTTATTACCAGATCAAATAATATATATGCAGCACCAAGAGAAAGTATTTCTCCTGCCCCTGCAATAGTATCTTTCACCACAAATTTGAGGAATAAGGGAGATGACTGCCTAGCCAATGCATTTCCCTCTCTCTCTTTCTCAAAAGAAATAACTACCTTGGAAGTTCACAAAGTTCATAAGTCTGTAAATGAGTTCTACAGATATAAGGAGAGTCAGGAGAGACAACATCTGAGAAAAATAAACCTGAGGGAAAGGGAGAGGGGGAAATGTACATTGCTCCAAACTCTAGGTGTCCAATAATGTGAGGCTCACGCTTGTTTTTTCTATATAAGTCTCAGAGGCCATTACAGCTGTGTGTCTAATTAGAAAAATTAAAAGTGATTTTTGAACATTACCAAGTAGAGTGAAAAACTGCCATCTTAAACAGAAAAAGTAAATATAATGAGATTATTCTGGGAGTGGCGGATGTAAGAAGAGTGGAGAGAAATAGATAGTAGGCCGAGAAGTACTTGAAGAGAGAAGCAGAGAAGAAGAAACAGGGGCATATACAGAGAGAAGTTAGAGATAGCCAGTTTTAAAGTGACACCTCGGAGAAAGTAATACCCTGATGCTAATTGATCTTTGTACTCCTGATATTATTGCCAGTTATTTACTGCACTGTGAAATATGATCTGGTGTTCCCAAACATTTATGATTTTAAGAATCACCTGGAGAGTTTGTTATAAAATAGATTCCCCTGATCGAGCCTCTACCTCTGAACCTACATCCCACGTTATGCTTCAGGATGGCATGTGTGCATCATTTACTCACTCAGTCATTTATTTAAAAACCTTCTTGGCTGTATGTGCAGATAGATAGATGATAGATTGAGAGAGAGATAGGTGATGATAATGAAGAAGATAGATAATGAAGAAGAAGATAGATAGATAGATAGGTAGATAGATAGATAGGTAGATAGATAGATAGATAGATAGATAGATGTACGTAGGTTTAGATTCAGGAGTTGATCTCAATTTCCAGACAAGAGCTAACACTAATTTTGTTGGGCAATAAAAACATGGATGGAAAGAGATCTCTGTCCCTCCCTCTGTTTGCCTAGTTTTTCCTTCAAAACAGGAAAAAAAAATCACATTGAATGGGGTTTCAGAGCTGCCATTAAAATGCAAGATATGAAGCTCTTTCATAGATATAGCCAACTTGCTGCTTTTTCTATTCATTTGAATGGAGATTACTTTGATCCCTTCAGTTATTCATTTCTTATAGCTAAATGGCAGTGAGGTTTGGACTTAGAGAAATGTGCCTAATAATTTCTCACAAGTAGTTAACTTGTAGCTTTGTCAAGCCTCAACTCTGACTCCATCTGTAGACTAGAGATAATAAAACAAATCCACCATGAAGTTTTGAAAGAGTACAGATAAATAATGTATATGTATGGATTTGTTAACTGGTGTCAAATTTTATTTATATAGTTAGCTAAATGTAGAATTGTTCTTTGACTGTCAAACTAGACATTGCCTGATACTTTTGATCTTCCACACCAGACAGCGCACATGGCATGACATGTGGTCTCAGGGTCCTATCCTGAATTTTCAGATTCCTAACAAAGGCTTAGTGTTTTCATCAAGCTTTTTTCACATTTTTCCAATTCTTTATTCCATCTGCTTTTAAGGAGAGAGGGAATATTGGCCCAATCTTTAATGCTGGAAATTATTCTGTGAGATGCATCATCAGATGTCAGAATACGTAGTTGAAGACTTCAGTTTACTGAACCAAAGTAACGAAAATAAAAAAGGAACAACATATCTTAAAAATACTTTCATAAGATTTACCAACAAGACCTCACCTATCTTTTTAGCTATGTAACTGTGGTATAGTTATTTAAACTTATTAGGGCTCATTATCTCCATACTTAAAACAATAACAATAATTACTTCTACCACCTTTGAATGTTATCATTTACATAAAACAAATACTATAGTTTCTGGTATATGTTAAGTGCTATGCAAAAGTTAGCTATTTTGATTAACTATATAGTCAAAAAGTAGAATTCTTACCCTAAAAGAAGCTTCTTGGGTCTCCTAATCACTCCTACACTATTATTGTATTATTTGTTTTATATATATAAAATTTGTTTCAAAATATGTACTTTAATCATTACAAAAATAAAAGAAGGTTGAAAGGTTTTTGTCAAACCCATGATCCTTGAAATAAAACAGTATAGTAAAACATATTCATACTTGTTAAAAACAAATATATCAGGAAATGATATAGTATTAAAATATATATTAAAACATATTAATAAATTCTTTATTGATTTCTTCATAAAACAGTGATACTGTTCACTATTTAGGGACAAGTCTGACATGGTATTAGAAGAAATTTTCACACCCAAGTCTAAGAATCAAAATCTAGTCCAGGAATTTTAATTGATGGCGAAGTTCTACAAACATACAAATATCTAGACTTAGTTTTGTTATAGTTCTCAGAACTTCACTTACAATTGTTTATTTACTTATTTGTCTATTTAAAATAATATGTGTTTTTGACAAAATACATTTTGGAGGGTTGCACTTTATACAATATAAATGATGATATAAACACAAAAGGACGATATAAACAACTATTAGGCTTCCCATTACTTCCACTGTAAAAAATATCCAGAATTTTGCTTAATATCAAAACCCAAGAAAAGGACTTTACTTTTGGAAAAAAAAGTTAAACGAGTCAAAATAGGCCAATTATTAGGCTTCAACAACTAGAAGAGTTTAGATAACATTGTTAAGCATATTTTTAAAGACACCCAAGAACCTTTGAAGCAACAAAGAATAGAAAACAATTTTGTAGGAGGAACTTTTAAAGAGACTATGTTGCCGTTTTCATTTTTTTATGTTTTGCTTATTTAATAATTCTGATCAAGACTGAAAGTCAGATTTGCATTAGTACAAAGAATCCATTGAGTGAAAAAATCACTAACAGAACTTTACCTTTTATGAGGTGCTGGTGGATAAACTGGAAAGTCAGCAGGACTCAAATGCATGGCTGATTTTCCTGCTAGATATTCTCTGAATGTTGGTCTCACCTGGGTCTAGAGAGCCAGGGGAAAAAGAAATTCTAAAAGACAAAGTAAAAAACACTGCAGTCTCATAAAGTATAGAAAACAAAGACATAGTTAAAATTCATCATTGATATCATTTTTCAGAAAGTTAACATGTTTACGACAAGGCAGGAGGTTGGGCAAATGAGCCGAAACATCTGAAGGACAAAGTTCGAAGTAACATCATGTTTCAGGGCCATTGAGAATAATGCTGCTACGAACATGTGCGTGCAAATATATCCTTGAGAACCTGCTCTCAGTCTTCTGGACATGTACCGGGATGTCGATTGCTGGATCATGTGGTAGTTCTATTTTTACTTTTTGAGGATCCTCCATACTGTTACCTATAGTGGTTGTATGATTGTATAATCCCATTTTACAATCCCACCAGCAGTGCCCGGGTGTTTTATTTCGCCACATCCTTGCTGATACGTTTTTTTCTGAGGCTTTTCCCCCTTGCTTTTGTTTTTGGGTTGTTATTTTTGTAGTAGTCACTCCAGTGGGGGTGTCTCCTTCATTCTTGAAAAACAATTTCACTGAGTACAGAATTCTAGGATAACATTTTGTCTTTGAATAGTTTATAGATTTTGTTCTACTTTTTATTTAGTTCCTGAAAAAAAAATGTGTTCTGTAATTCTTACACTTGTTTCTTCATAAGTAAGGTATTTTTCCCCTCTGGGTATTTTCAACATTTTCTCTTTGTTTTGGGATTTTTTTCATCTGCACATGGAATTCCTAGGTGTCTATTTTTAGCTTCCTGGATCTGTACTTTTGTGTCTGTCACTAATTTTTCAAAACTGTCAGCAATTGATACAAATATTTCTCCTGCTCCTTTCTCTCGGTCTTATCCTAGTATTCCCAAGCCATGCACACCTGTTGTAAACATAGCATTGCTTTTGAATATTTTGTTCCATTTTATTCATTCATTTTTCTCTTTTCACTTTCTCTGTCATTTAATGTTCTTTTCAGAAACATTAAGTGACATATCTTCAAGCTCACTTATTCTTTCTTTGGTTATGTCTAGCCTACTAATGAGTCCATCAATGTCAATCTCCATTAGGTCATACACATTTTAGCATTTCTTATTGTTACAGTTGTTAAATTTCTGCTTACACCATCCATCTGCTCTGACATGTTGTCTGCCTTTTACATAATGTTGTAACATATCAGTCATAGTTATTTTAAATTTTATATTTGACCATTCCAAAATATGTTATATCTGAATCTGGTCTTGATGTTTGCATTGGCTCTTCAGATTATGCTTCTAGGATTCTTTGTAATTTTTTTTGTTGTTGTTGCAAACTGGTGATGGCATAGTGTACCTGGTAATAGGAACATTTAAATGGTCCTATAATTTTCTGGCTCCAATATAGCTCCTCCAATTAAGTAGATCGTGGCTGTACTTCTCTGTTTTCACCTGTCTCCTTAGGTTGTCAGGTGGTAATTTGTCCTTGACCTCAGTTCTCTGACAGATTTTTAAAAAGTCTTTGATTTTCAGCTTGTTCAATATTTTTCTTATTGTGAAATTAAAAATTATGACTTTCACACTGGTTACATATTAAAACTGAAACTAAAAATCCTAAGTGTTTTTTTTAATGTTGTGTTTTTATCCTTATGCAAAAGTACTAGTCTTTCCATACATGCATTCACTATATGCTTTTTTATTTTAAAATTTTGTAGAATATAAAAGTAATACTCAAGTATGATTTCATTACTATTTTGTCTGAATTATATAACATAAAATGGCATGCTTCTATTTATTCAGCCCACTAGTACTTCCACTTTAACCCACTCAGGGAAAATTGTTATATTCTATTTGGTGTCTATCTTTTCTGAGTTTTATGTAAAGCTATACATGTACACACTCATACTTTTTAAACAAAACTTCAATCACATTTAATAATTGGTCACTTATCTTATTGGGTTGGCCAAAAAGTTTGTTTAGTTTTTCCATAAAGTAAGAGACACATCTTTTATATTTTCACCAATAACTTTTTTGGTGAAATTTGGATATTTTGAGTAAGTTGGCTATCTCCTGCTATTGGCTTCTAGTGGGTAGAGGCTGGGTATTCTGCTAAGTATCTTCCAATGCATAAGACAGCCCACAGTAAAGAATTATTTGGACAAAATGTCAATGGTACAAGAAACTTTGCAAACCACTTTTGGCATGTTTGGTCATTCACAGCACCTTCTCTATACACTGCACAAACCTTTTTATTTTTTGCATTTCAGTTGTGTTTTTACCTTTCTTGAAATAATAAAGCATAATATGCTGAAAATATGGTATATTTTTTCCATCTTCAATATTAAAATGGCTGCACAAATATTCACCAATTCTGATAAGTTTTTTTAAGTGCACACTGATATGTCAGCTGTCACAATACAATCTAACAAAATTGTTTCAAATGATGTTAAAGACAACTAAGCGCAACTAGAGCCATTGTGCAGGAAAACTAAGCAAACTTTTTGGCCAACCCAAGAAGATGCTAAGCTCCATAGAGAGGAAAGTAATAAGGTTAAGACACAGTTTATTACATAGTAATTTTACTGCAGCTTTTCTTACTTACTTTTATAATGGTTATGAAGAAAAATTATTTGTTGAGCATATACTTCATTCTAGACACTCTAGTAGGTGTGGTAATAATGATGGGGGTTTGGGGAAGCAAAACCATACATATTTTAATATTGTACTAGCAATTAAAGGAAGCATCATATTAAAAATCAAATAAGCAGCAGAAATTTATAACTATCACAAGTTCACAGGAGGATGAAATCACTATCTTATGCAGCAGAAATGTTTTCATTGATTAGGATCTGGTGTAGGATGATTTGGGAATAAGAGACAGGATGATGTGGGGAAGAAATTTCGTACCAAATAAATAATAAAACTAATTTAAAATACCCTACACTAAGCACTATGCCTGTTCTGTTCTAGCAACTTCACATGTATTAACACATTTAATACTTAACAATCCTATGAGATAAATACTCATTATCTCCATTATAGCTGTGAGGAGAATGAAGCTTAGAGAGAAAAATAACTTGCCCATATTTATGCAGACTTTGAAGGAAAACAGTCTCTAGAGCCAATGTTTTTATCACTCCGCTAAATCCCGCAGGTGGCTATGTATACCATTTAGGGAGGGAGGGGAGGTTGGAGCTACGGTTTCCGGGCTGCTGAATGCCAGCCTAAGTATTTTGAATATTTTTCGCTAAGCAGTGAAGTGTCAATGAAGACTCGACCAGAGGAACAGCTTGTACAAAAGAGCGTTTTAAGATAATTAACATAATAGCAGTATATAAATGGGCTGAATTTTAAAAAGACAAGAAGGGGAGTAATTATTGAGAAATCTGGTTCAATCGTTGAGTAACAAAGGGGTGAATGCCTATTTCAGGGTAATAGGAAGAAATAACAATATCAAAGGAAAGATATGACAGTCATATTATTCTCTTAATTGTATCAGAGACATGACACCAAAAAGAAAAATGTCCCTCTTCTGTTCATAGTCTAAGGTCTCTAACACAATAGTTCTTACCTCTTAGTCTAGCCAAATAAAACATTTTTTTTATGTGTATATCATGGTTATGGGCAGATAGAGAAAATTTCAATTGCTATTCAGTGAAATTACCAACATTATTTCCTTAAAATGCTTTATAATATAAAATTATAAAATGATATATACTTGAAAATTGAAAAATAAAGATATTATGAGGGTCAAAATAAACATGTTAATGCACCATATATTATCTTTAGTGAAAGAACCATTTTCAAAGAGGTAAGCAGGAAAAAAAATCTTTTAACTGAGGCAGCACAAATAAGCATCTCAGAAAATGAAGGAATACAAAAATGGAAGCAAGATTTGGAAAACAGAGATTTTCAGTCAGAGCAGAACATTCAATATAATAATAAGAAGGACATCATAATGGAAAAGGGAGAGTGCATAAACACCTCTGGCACACACATAGATAATAATTGTTTTTAGAAACTAGGAGATGGGTTGCAATTTCCATAACTTAATAAAAAGACACTTTACATGCAAAAGAGCCCTAGAAAAGATTAGAGGCTGAATGGCCTAAAATAATGCTTTAGAATTGCCCTGCTTTTTTGTCAAAATCTTATATTATTCAATATAATCATATAACCAAAAAAGTAATCTAGCAACAAATTAATTTCTAGATGCCTGAATATAACAGAGAAGGACATGTGCAAATAAACCCAGCGGGTAGTTAATAGCTGGCTCCTCCAAAGAACTGATTGTCATCTTTTTATCGGGAAAAAAAAAATCAGGGTACTGCCTTTGGGAATATTTCCAAACATACTTAGACTGGCGATTTACCCTACTAGTTAAAGGACGTGGATGTCCTGGCACCAAAATAAAAATACTGGAAAGAGATTGAAATGAACTCAAAGGGAATATTTCACTTTAAGATAAATACCATGAAAATGTAGCTGATTGCATTTTCCTGAGCATAAATTGCCATGCGTACACACTTCATTAAAAATGAATTTAATATAAAAAATATTCTTGGTACTCCACTAATGTATTTATCCTCCCCACCTCCTGTAGCAGCACAGCTTAGCTGATGAGTTAAAAAAAAAAAAAGTGAGAGTGACATAAGAATGGGGCCAAGAGCTGTTGACAGTGGTGTAATGATGAAGATTACATGGGCTAAATGCATCATTTTAAATTAAAAAAAAAAAAAACTTATATTCAAAAGATATGTTAAAGTAAAAAATGCATATTCTTAACATTGCTGTATTTTTTCAAGGGCTTATGATATGACCTCAGTTTAGAATATGAAATGTTATGATTCTATCAATGAGGTGTTATTAAAAAATAAATGGTCTCGTCTGACTGAGCCACTCTTTGCGGAAGCCCCACAGGCTTTCTCTGCATTGTGTTTCATCAGCTCATCTGGCTGTGAGAATGCTGGACGTGATGGCCACGCACCGCATGTCATACAAACAGCCTCAGAGCCATGACGAACGCCGCTTCTAGTGTCCCGAGAAGTACAAAAACTGTACCATCTTGGAAAAATCACTTTCTGGGCTAAAATTTGTCAAGTATTTTGATTGCACTTGACAAATTTGAGGAGCTCTTTGCTTCTACGTTGTCATGCACTCACCAGTATTTTCAGGTTCCAGATTTGACTGGAACGTCAAATATGATGAACTGGATGTTTCACAATATTCAAGCACTGAAATCCTATCAGAGGTCTCCAGTACAAAGTAATCCATAATCCAGTTACTTTCAACACGTTTGTCTTTTCGTGTTCCCAAGCGCCTAGCAGCCTGTAGTATACATGATAGAGATGCCTTCAGAGACTGTCAAATTTAAATTCAATGAACACTCATTGAACATAATCTGTGTGCAAGGTACTATGCTAGGTCCTAAAATTAAATTATTTATTTAGCTTAATCTTTACAAAAATGTCTACATGTGTTGCCATTATCTTCACTTTACAGTTGCAAAAACTGATGCTTATAGATGCTTAGAAAAATGGAAGAATGAAATTTTTAGACCCAATCCTACGGTCCCTAAATTTAAGGACACACGTGTACATGAGTGTGTGCCCATGCATGTAGTATGTATGTGCCATCACTCAACACCCATTATTGACCAGACATTGTGCTTATGAGTTTATGTGTGCATGTGTGTTTTATGTATGTGTGTGCTGCAAACTATTACTTAGTATTTTAAACACAGAGATTTGATAACTGGCCCCAAAGTGCCGAGGCTCTCATGGACCCAGGACTTGAGCCCACACTCTCAGTCTCATCATCGTACTGCCTGCAGAGAGTGTGCCTATTTCCTTCTTCAATTTTTAGTTCACTTCTATCGCTACTGGACCACAGCTCTAAACAGTTCATTATAATAAAGTTATTTGAAATCTATACAATGAAATGTGGGACAGTACTTGAATATTTCCTATTATCCTTTTAAGTCCTCCAGTTCCTGCCTGTCAGATTACCAAGATGATAATTTGAAGAAAATATTTTTTCTTCACTCTATGTTTTTGTTCTGCAAATGGATTAATATATTTGCATATATAATCATGTGACTATTCTGTTTACAGTGGGATAGGGGACTATTGATCAAGCCCTGTAGTAGAACTTGTGAAGGTCTTATCATTATTCTGCTCCTGACTGTGATCCCTTTATATTTTTAAACGTAGGGGGTGGAGCAGGGGAGCGTACCTACAATGCTGTCCTACAGCATATCTGACCTTTCAACCAACACCTAGAAGAAATAGCCAGCAGAAATGTCACTCGGTTTAACTGCAGATTCCTTTCAGCACATTGCTTGGATGACCAGCCACGTATACATGCGTGGGTTTGCTCTCACCGATATGCTCAGTTTCAGCTGTAATCCACCTTTAAATACCCCATTTTCCTTTAGAAAAAAACCTTTTCACTTTTGGAAATTTAGCTAATTCTCCAAAACAAAATTTACCAATCTCCCTCCTGTTTTTAGCAGCAACAATGGAAAGAGACAATTTCTTAAATGGAGAATTGACAAGTGACAGTGATTAATGACATTTTTGTTTATTGGTTTGGCTGTAGGCCAACTGTAAAGCAATGCTTTCCTAGACCCCTTGTTGGTAAAATTGCAGCAAAAAAACAGGTGCAAAAACATTACGCATAATGTAGTAGTAAAGGGATTACTTCCAAGAAAGTCTACCTACATAAGTTTATGTATTTCGTACTCACTAAAGAAAAAATATGCTTCAAATCTGTTCCAACACAGTCGCAAGTTCTATTTGTTTTTTGTTTGTTTGTTTGTTTGTTTTGAGCTATATATTGTTTAAAAGTCAGTTGAGATACATGTAAAGTGCTTGTGCTGGTTTCTATTTTGTAATTATTTTAAATTTTTGGTGGCTGTTCACTTTTTAATTCTTACTTCAGGCTAATTTTATGCTTAATAGGGAATATACAAATAATTTTTTTTATTTTAATTGTTGATCTTGTACAGTTTTCTGTCTTTTATTCTCACCCAAACCCTAATTTTTAAAAAGAATATTTATCAAACAGCAATGTTCCTTGCTTTACATGCTGCAGGAAACAGTTTCTATCCTTGAAAAACTTCCATTCTCATCAGAAAAACTAAACTTTGAGCATAAACTGCCATCTTCTCTAACTAGATAGCAGCTCCTGCAGTTCCATTAACATCCCACTTGCCTCAATTACACTATTTATTTCTGTTTCCACCGTCTCATCACTTGGATCCCAGTTTTGTAATATTTATGCATCAAATGTTCTCATTAAAGTTACTGACTGCGATGTCTCCATAGGAGAGTAAAGTCAGCCTAGGCACTCACAGTCTACAGACACAGATAAAAGAGGTACAAGACAAGGAAAACAGTGACTCATTTTTACTGAGGGAGAAATAAAGTGCAAAACTTCAGTGAGAAGAAAGCTCATAACATATTAGTACTCAAACAGGTATATTGAATAAATAAAATTATTTTGGAAACCAAAATTGGCTTATAAAAGAAAAGAAACTGCCATTATTTTTAAAATGCATATATATTTTACTTGATATTGGACATCCTGGGGCCTCAAATGTTCCCAAACATTTTCTAAAAATCATTCAAGTGCTTTAAAATGTTATTTGAATTTCTCCTGGCATACTCTCTGGATTTGAATATTATTAAAGTATTTATTTCTATCAATTAAATGAATATGTCTCCAATGGAACCAGTACCTAGACTCAGGATTGCAACCCCCTACTGTATACTGACATTGTGAGAAAGAAATAAAGTTATCTTAGTAATAACTTTAATATGTTAAAATTTTGTTATGATTTTAAAGTCTCTTACCCTGAAGGCGTCTGAGCAGCACAAAAATTGAACAGAGAATTTGAAGCACACCCATAATCCATCACCAACTGTTTACAATGTAGTTCAGTCAGATCGTATCTGCACCATGAATCACCATTTCATTGTCAAAATTATCCCATAACCGCACTTTAGCTGAGTGGTGTCCAACCTCAAGAAATTCAGCCCACTAGAGGCATTTGAAAGGATGGGAGTAGGGGCATTGTCGTAACAAAAATACCTGTGGCACCTCTGCTGAAAGTTATTGCCTGAATCTGGCCCTCCTCCATGAGGGAAAAAAAACCAGAATGGAAGTATTGCGCATGAGCCAATATCAACACTGGTCTGGTGGGCATGCCAAGGTATCACCAAGGATCTCTAAAGGACTAACAATATGTGTTTATAAATTTTCAAATTCAAGTTTGGGGACCTTCTTTTAAACAGAAATGCTACATTGCATTTTGTGGTGAGAAGGTCTTGAAAACAAGCTAGATAAAGCACTGAAACTTTAGTTAAAGATTCTATATTATGTACCCTATCTAACCTAGTATTTAGGGCAAACGCTAGGAAATTGGAAACCATCCGAAGCTGATGCAAATTTAAATGGGTGGACTAAATAAACAGATAAATATTTTGCTCAATGCAAAGTGCCTACAGAGGATGTCAAAAAGAATCAACATTTTTCCTATTTTTATGTAGCTTTATACTGAATTGTGGGAAAAGGAGTAACTATTTCTCAAATGCTGACTTAAAAAAGTACGTTTAGAAATACAGAAACCAATGCTGTTGAAGATTTTTACTGACAATTCTGAGAGCCCCTAGGTGGTAAGACTTTGTCCTAGTATAATGGGCACCAGGAAAAATAGCTGGGTAAAAATGTAGACAAAAGATGCTTATGACTTGCTGTCTAATTTGTCACTCACTGTATGACTTTGTGCCCTGGCTGGTGCGGCTCAGTGAATTGAGTACCAACCTGCGCATCATACAGTTGCCAGTTTGATTCATGCCTGGGTTTTGGGCCAGGTCCCCAGTGGGGCACGTGAAAGGTAACCACACATTGATATTTCTCTCCTTCTCTTCCTCCCTCCCTTCCTCTCTCTGTAAAACCAAATAAATAATATCTTTAAAATAAAAGACTTTATAGTAAGTTTATATCATTTTCTGTTCACAAATCAAAGAGATAGAAATATATAGTGTGACCAAAGAAGTTATGGGAATTCAATCATTAGTTTTCTTTTTATAAGATCTTAAATTGTATTGTTATTTGTATTTTTACCTTGGCAACTTATTGGGGAAACCTTCCCATTCATTTATTCATTCATTCACCCATCACTAAGTAAGTCTCTGCTGTGCAACTCCTATACGTTTGACAATTTGGGAGAAAACAAAGGTACATTAGACAAAAAATCTATTCTCTAAGAATTTATGACTTCCAGGTTCTTTTTGACAAAAAAATATTGAAACCTTCTGCAAAGATGTTGATCTGACAGTAAAGATATTCTTCATGATGTATGAAACTGGGGTACTGTTACAGCGCAACGCAGACCTAGAAATGCAATATAGATAGAGCATAATAAATGTTCATTTTGCCATGTCCCATCCTGTCCTAAGTGCTCTTCTGAGAGCACAAATTAGTCTAAAATAGCTTGATCATCTCTCTATTCACCAAAAAGAGTAGTGACACTGTTTGCATTGTCTCAGAAAAAAATGTTCATAATTTACCATTCTTTTGCTGATCCTAGGTTTCAAATAGGCATTCCATGATGAAGTAATGACAAAAAAGTAACACTGCAGTATTAGAATGATTGACGCCTTTATGGTATTTGTAACAGATCCATTCAGTCAAATTATTTTCTACAGGTCTTCCTTTACTTTTCTGCTACTATTTTGCCAGTAATCAGTTGAAGTCAAACTGTAAAACATGTAGAGAGTTATCCAATTTCTTGTCCCTACTTCTCTCTGTTTCTGTACACATATCCATATATACGTATATAACTACACATACCATATGGGATATGTTTATGTTTAGGTAAGCAGGTAGGTAAACAGATAGATAAGTAGATAGGTAGGTAGATAATAGATAGGTATTGTGTCTTTCAATTCGATATATCTATTTGTTTTCAACCTATTTGTTATATTATTGAAAGCAAAAAAGAAGGTAGGAAGGAAGGAAGGAGAGAGTAAGAAAAATATCTATTATGTTTACATATGTAGGCCCAACATCAGATAGGTTTATTTAGGTACTTCACTTCTAAGAAAAGACAGTCACGACCTCTTTTCAATGTTCTTAAGCCATAGACACATGTTCAGGGACCTATGTTCCAAATTGTGAACTACTTAGGTCTTTGGATTTATTCTCCTTCTTCCTGCTGTTTGTCTACAGATAACTTAAAAGATCAGCACATGAATCAAAAGACTTGAAAAAATATTAGAGATGATATTAACATTAGGGAGCACAGGTCCTTTTGGATTGGAGTTTCAAGGTTCTTAGGGTACAATCCCAGCAGTGGAATTGCCAGGTCAAAAGGCAGCTCCATTTTTAGTTTTCTGAGGAAATTCCACACTGTTTCCACAGAGGTGGAAGGGAATAATGCAGGGGAAGGGTCATCAAGAAACCGGTATGAAGGACACATGGACAAAGCCAAAGGGTTTAGGACAGAAGGTGGGAGGTGGAGATGGGTGGGGTGGGAGAGAGCGATGGGGGGGAAATAGAAACAACTGTACTTGAACAACAGTGAAAAAAGAAAAAAAATATGAGAGATGAAGTTAAAAGCTTAAAATTCAGCTTGTGCCTAGCTCTAGCAGGAATATTGGTGAGCAAAAAATTTAAATAACTACTGTTTATTTCATTTTGGTTTGCTTAATTTTAATACAAATAGTCCAAAATAAACACACCAAAAAAGGTTCCCCTTCAAATTATGAGCCACCTTCACTGTCTCCTTCTTTTTAAAAACAGATTTCCTGAAAAACTGCCTCCCACCCACAGTCCCTCTCATGGATTCTCTGACATTCCGCTTACACCTCTATCATTCCATTGAAATTCCCTCTTCAGCTGCTATCTGCAGGTTTTTCTCTGTCAAATCCGAAGGCCTCTGTTCAGTCCCATCCTTGTTTTATTCTGTGGCATTTTCTATTCTAGACCACCTTCTCCTGGGCATTTTAGGCAAAAAGAAAAAAAATAGCATGCTACCATTAAAATAAAAAACAAACACTAAACCAAATAAGGAGTTTGGCTCAGTGGGTGGTAAGAAAAACAAATATTGCAAACTGGAAAGCTACAGGCCTTGTTACATTATGGCCAAATATTTAAACTGTCATCTGCAATAACTTGGAAAGCAGATTACATGTCTTAAATAGAAGGTAATTTTGGGGCTTGGAGATAAAAACTCAATGTCATAGTGGGTTGAATGTATTTTAATGCTTTTAGCAAGGTATTATAAAAAAGAGATGAGCCCAGTCAAAATTTGACAGATTTGCATGTAGAGATGGAATAGACTAGAATTCTATAATGAAGATTTTATTTAACTGTGACCTCAGTTATACAATCCAGTAATTTTGGTAGGCAGGGTTGAAAAGTCACAACTTCTCAACTAGAAAAATGGAGGCTACTTAGAGGTGAAGATTAGATTAAGGATATCTTATCCCATTAGCCATTTTTTTTTTAATTTAACTACTAAAACCAAAGAGAAGGGGGATGATCCTGGAATAGAAGTCAGTATTTAACACAGGTTTAGAGAACTATCTTCAAAAATTAACTTTGGTGTGGTTGATGGTACCTAAAATATTGAAACTGAACTAACCTGAAGTCAAAAAGTTTTTAAAGAAATTACATTGTCAAAGAAACGTCCAGCCAAACCTTCAAAACTCATACGATTGCTTGAGTCCTAAACTTATTTCTGAGCTTTCAAACCTGCACTGCAGGGAGTGGGCTGCAAATGCTGGACAGTTCAGTAATGCCCACTCCAATAAATTCACAGAAGATAACGAACAAGGAAGACCTATCTAATGTGCCAAGTCAGGGGTCACAGAGAGCAATGAATCAAGTTCTTTCTTTCCAAAAAAACACAAAACCACAGAATGTGTGTCATTTCTGTTCAGTATGATTTCATCGTTGATATAAGCTAGTAATCGTCATGTCTCCTACTTTTCTCTTATCCAAATGGTAAGGTCTTTCACATTTATCATATACCACTCCCACTCAGTGGGAGCGATCTCATGTGAGAACAGAAAAGTGACTGTGGACATCCCTAAAACCGAAGAGACCAGAGAGTGATAATTGTAAACCATCGTCCATGTTGCATTTCCCCTACTCACCCTTTTAGTAATTACCCTTTCCCATTTATTTTCAGCTGAGCACATGCAAAAGAGGAACTCTATGAAACTGGTATTTATTTATAAAAAAATTGTGTATTTATTTTCACACGTTTGAACTTCAGTTACCTTCAAAATACTCTCCATTTCCTGCAGTGCACCTACATATCAAGACTTTTTTTTCACTGCTCAACAGGTTTTTGAATTTGTTGATTTTAATGCCTTTTAGTGTTTCTGCCATTTTTTGTTTCACCTCTACCATATCTGCAAAATGTTTCCCTTTGAGCACTTTTTTCATTCCAGGAATAAATAAAGGTTGCTTGGGGTGAGATTGGGTGAATAAGGAGGGTGAGGCATGAGGGTTATGCCATTTTTGGTCAAAAACTGCTGAACACTCAGCTGAGTGTGGGCAGGTGTGCTCGTAAGTCACCCATCATGAAATGGGCAAATGTATTGAAAGAGTCTTCAAAAAAATTCCCTGAAGTCCAATGCAGCCTCTCACAATAAAGCCAGCTGGCACACTGACACAGATGGGTTCCTGGAACACTCACCTAGCAGAAGAAGCCTGTGCTATAAGGGGCCCAGCCTCCAGAACATAATTTCAGTTTCCAAGGGGTTAACTCTTACATATGCTCCACCTGAGACTATATTTCCCAGCATTCCTTGAAGATAAGTGTAACCATAAGACTAAGTTCATAAAAAAGGGATTTGAATAGAAGTTATGTGTTCAATTTTCAGGTTATGTATGTCTAAGATGGAGCTTTTGCCTTCAGTTTCTTTCTACTCCCATCCCTTGGGCTAAAACATGAACATGGTATTGGTGAGCTTCCCTTTAATATGCTAACGAGTACAAGCAAATAAGAAACTTTAAGGCCAATGATCATAGGGGCACATATATTCTTTCGAATTACTGTTCCAGGTTTCTTCAGATAAATTTCCA
Organism: Glossophaga mutica; assembly: GCA_039655065.1. Lineage (NCBI taxonomy): Eukaryota > Metazoa > Chordata > Mammalia > Chiroptera > Phyllostomidae > Glossophaga > Glossophaga mutica. The sequence goes on along the minus strand of CM077304.1, from coordinate 29,159,138 downwards.
GAAGTGGAATTACTTGGTCATAAGGCAGTTCCATTTAGATTTTTTAATTTATTTTTATTGTATTTCTTTCCATTTCCATTTATCATCCTTATACCTTCTTCCAATTACACCCACTCCACACACCCCCAGTCACCACATTGTTGTCCATGTCCATGAGTCCTGTTTTTTTTTTTTTTTTTGCTTGATCCTTTCACCCTCTTACCCCTCACCCCAGAGCTGTCAGCCCACTCCATGTCTATGAGTCTGTCTCATTTTGCTCGTTAGTTCAGTTTGTTCATCAAATTCTGCATATGAGTGAAATCATATGGTATTTGTCTTTCTCTGACTGGTTTATTTCACTTAGCATAGTGTTCTCCAGGTCCATCCATGCTGTCTCAATGGGTTAAATTTTCTTCTTTTTTATGGGTGAGTAGTATCCCATTGAGGAAATGCACCACAGTTGTGTTATCCACTCAACTGCTGTTGGGCACTTGGGCTGCTCACAAATCTTAGCTATTGCAAATAATGCTGCAACGGACACAGGGGTGCTTATGTTCTTTTGAATTTGTGTTTTGGGTTTTATACTTTTTGACTTATTCATGATAGCCATTCTGACAGGTGTAAGGTGATATCTCATTGTGGTTTTAATTTGCAATTGTCTAATGATTAGTGAAATTGAATATATTTTCATATGTCTATCAGCCATCTGTATGTCCTCTTTGGAGAAGTTTCTATTCAAATCCTTTGACTAATTTTTAGTTGGATCATTTGTTTTTTTAATGTCAAGTTGTGTAATTTCTTTATAAATTTTGTGTATTAACTTATTATCAGGTATATCATTGACAAACGTTCTACCATTCACTGGGTTGTGTTTTCATTTTGTTGATGGTTTCCTTTGCTATGCAAAAATTTGATAGTTTGATGTAGTTCCATTTGTGTCTTTGTTTGTTTATTTATTTTTGTTTCCTTTACCCGAGGAGACATATTAAAAAACATCACTTCAAAAACTGTCTGAGGTTTGCCATCTATAATTCCTCTTAGAATTTTACCATTTCGAGTGTAACATTAAACTCTTTAATTTGTTTTGACTTACTCTTATGTATGGTATAAGAAGATGGTCTAGTTTTCTTCTTCATCCTCCTCCCTCTCCCCCCTCCCCCCTCCTCCTCCTTCTCCTCTTCTTCTTCTTCTTGCACCTATCTGTCAAATATTCCAAACTCCATTTATTGAATAAACTGTCTTTACCCCATTGTATCTTCTGGTCTCTTTTTTTTGCCAAATATTAATTGATGGTAAAGGCATGGGTTTATTTCTGGGCTCTCTATTCTGTTCCATTGATCTTTATGTCTGTTTTTATGCCAGTACCATGCTGTTTTGATTACTATGACCTCATAAGATAGTTTGGTATCAGGTAGTATGATTCTGTCAATTTTTTCTTTTCAAGACTGTGGTGGCTACTTGTGCTTTTTTTGTGGTTCCATATAAATTTTTGAACATTTGTTTTAGTTCTGTGACATACACCATTGGTATCTTTACAGGAATTATGTTGAATCTACAGATTGCTTTGGACATTTTAATGATGTTAATTCATCCTATCCATGAAAAAGTATGTGCTTCCACTTATTTATTTTCTTCAATTTCTTTCTTTAGTGTCTTATAATTTCCCAAGTACAGATATTTTACATCTTTGGTTAAATGTCTTCCAAGGTATTTTATCACTATTTTTGATGTAATTGTAAATGAGATTATTTTCTCAGTTTCCTTTTATGATAATCTATTACTGGTATATAAATTTGCTACTGATTCCATGATATTTACTTTGTATCCTACTATTTAACTGAATTCATTTATCAGTTGTGGTAGGTTTTTGGTGCAATCTTTAAGGTCTCTATATACAGTATTATGTCATGTGCTACTAATAACAGTTTTACTTCTTTCCAATTTACATGCCTTTTATTTCTTCTTCTTGGTTGATTGCTATGGCTAGGACTTCCAGTACTGTGTTGAATAAGAGTGGTGAAAACAGATAGCCCTGTCTTGTTCCCAATCTTAAGGGGTAGACTTGTAGTTTTTGCCATTGAGTATGATGTTGGCTTTTGATCAGTAACATATGATCTTTATTGTGCTGAGGTGTGTTCCCTCTATTCCTGAAACTTACAAAAAATTTTTAACTAATGTCACCCCAATAAATTCAATAAACATTTTTCTAAAAATTGAAAGCATACCACATAAGAAAGTAATTTATGGACAGCCAAACCAAAAAAAAAAAAAAAAAAAAAAGACACAAATAAAACTATATGTTTGCATATGTGCTGAATTCCAAAGGTAAAACAACAAAAAATACTGGCATCAAGAGCTGGTTAGCAAAGTCACCGGAAATAAGATCAATACTAAAAATAGATTTCTACATAGTAGTTAGAAAAAATAGAAATTTGAATGTGTATATAATTTACATTTGAATTAGAAATCCTAAAGTTAGAGATAAATATATGAAATATGTTTAAAACCTTTATACTTGAAACTATAAAATGTTGCTGGAATAATGTAAGAGATCTAAATGAATGGACAAAATGTACCATATTGAAGTATTACAAGACAATATCATCAAGTTTTTAAATCTTCTCAAATTGATGTACATATTTTAGGCAACTTAATCAATATATTTGTGGTATTATTATTGTTTTTTATTGTGATTGTTAGAAAATGAGAAAATATAAAGTCCTTTCAAAAGACAGACATAGATTAAATTTAAATATAGGCTTAAATTTACAAAGAAAAGGTTGTTAAGCCCTGAGGAAACTTATGTGGTAAAAAGTAGTCAACTTTAAAGAAATCACATTACCAATAATAGTTTAGAAGAAGTGTATTTCATAATTAGAAATGAAAATCTATCATTTACAAGTAATAAACAAGTAATAAATGTATAAATATATTCTATTAGATAAAAATTCACTTAGAAAAAATATAATCAGGAAAAATTGAGTTCAAATTATCTGTATTTTTATTTATCTTTACTAGTTAAGATAATGATTACTATTTTAAAAACAGAATGTTGTGCATACATAATCAGCTGCAGTTACATATGCATTTACTGAAACAAAATACAAACTGTGTAAATTATAGTGCAAAATAAGCCAAGCCCAAAAAATAAATAAATAAAAAGAAGAATAACATAACAACAGACATTATAACTTACACATGACTTCAGAACTCAAAGCAAACATTTTTTTGTCAAACAAAGGAAAGGATTTAATAGAATATTCGTTACATAAATTAAGTTGCCACCACCTAGTGAAATATGTGTGGAGTGCATGTATCTATTGAAAAGAATGAAGCAGGTCAATATACACCAGTGAGAGCAGTCTTCCAATAAAACGTACACAATGAGGAAAGGTGAATGAGTCAGTTCATGTGTTTTTAAAAGCCTCACACCTATAGAATATCTGCGAAAATATAGAGAAGAAATAACTGAATATTGATTTCCTTTGATGGTAATATTTGGGAGAGGGGAAAGATACTTTAAACAGCATATACTTTTGTATATTTTCAATTGTGTGCATGCACATACTTTATTTAACTATAAATAATGTTTTAATAAGTAATTAGTTCTTTTTTCTATTTCACTATTTTATTCACTTGTTTCAGAGAAGTTATAAAAAACTGCAATAAAAATAAAATATTTTTAATATTTACTGTTTATGAGGCACATGGAGCCATCAGCTCTGCATGGGCTGCACCAGGTGTGGTCCCCACTGTACAAAACCAGCCTGCAAAGTGGCTCTAAATGTGCACATTGTGAGAGAATGGACGGGCATCATCAGGTGAATAAAAGGGCAGGTTATTGCATCAACCAAGAGAGACTCAACCTTTTTTAAAAATTATTCGTAATAGTAAGAAACAATTTGTGAAACACTTTGTGGTTATAATGCCCAACACCTGTGGTTGTATGTAAACAGACCCTTTCAAACATGACTATATTAGAATGAGTGATGAACTTCAGACAAATTTTCATAAAATAGAAAAATAGGACTTATAAAATTATAAACAACTAGGACTGGCTAAAATATTAGGCATAACCCCACAAGTGAAATACTGCAGAGGAAACCTATTTTATAATAACAATGTCATGAAATTGTTTTGCATACCAAGAACCTAACTATTTACATTTCTGAACACATTTTTCAAAAGATACAGCACACAGAGGCCCACATACATTGCAATGATACTGCAAATATATAAGGCTAGAAGTTCAAAATGGTTATCTTGAAGTCAGGGTTTCTCTCTCTCTGTATACTTAGATATTTTCCAGATTTTCTGTAGTAAAAATATGTGACATTTTGAAGATAAAATCCATAACGGAAAGTTTAAAAGCTTGATTCTAATCTGGCCAAAAAATAAAAAAAAAAAAAAAACCCACACAATAATAATGAGAAGACATAGTTTCTATTTTGAGACCTGTTCTTATAAAATAATGTTTTAAAGCATTTCTTTTCTAGTTGGGGTGAGCTGAAGAGACCACTGCAGACTTGAGAGGGGCTGTATAAACTAAAGAGCATGTGTTTGACTCTTGTATGATCTTGGATTCAAATATGGCTCCACTTCTCACCAGATCCCAGCCTGGCCGGCAGGTGCCAGGCTTTCTTTATTATGCACATGGACAGTGGTGCTGCCTGCCTAGCCCTCTGCAAGGACAGACTACCTTCACTGTCTTGGAGTCTGTTTCCCTGTCTGAAGTGGTGCCAGATCCAAAACTATTTAACAAAATACTGCTCATAAAAACGATTAAAACACATTTATCCTAATGAATGTGTACGTAAAATATACATTTATAAATTATAATTAACATACACTATATGTAAACAGAAATACAGATTGTATGCCTACAAGATGGAAATTTGTAACACCTACCGAGAAATGGAAGTAAATTATGGAAACTACATTTTCATAAAGAGAAGATTTGATATGCCTGCAAATGGAACATAAAAGGCCAGTATAGTTTTTATCTTACAGAAGCAATTTTAAGAATAAACAGAAGAGATTTACAGAATTTGATTTATTAGTAATGTATTTTATTTTTGGTTCTAAACTAGGTTTATTCTTTTAGGATGGGCAGAAATATGCAAGAAAGAAAGAGAAGAAAGCCAAGATTTAAGACAACAACTCTGAAATAAAATATGCACACAGACTTGAAACAATCTGGTCGTAGGGTAACAAAGTAACGGGTTTTCCTCCCCATACTCCCCCACCCCCAGAGAGGCACTGAAGCCCAGTGTGCAAACAAAAGGGACATATTGTAGAGGTGATCCACGCAGCTGGGGAGACAAAAGGCTGCACCGGCCAAAACCAACATTTAACAACCGCCTTGCATGAAAAACTTGTTTTTCTCTTTTTGAGAAAAAGCGGCATGTTTGAGTAACTGACATATTCTTTAAAGTTTCCAATTTTAAACATTAACAAATATACCTCAAAATAACAACAAACTTTCCTTTTTTTTTTTTTTTTACAGAAACCCGGTTTTTCATAAATATCTGTCTGTGCTTTCATCTACATATGTGCTGCCATCTTTCCATAAACTCCATCACAGCATCATTTAGACCGTATTGGTAAATGTAGAAAGGCTCTCAGATGGCTTAGAAGAAATAGAACAAAATTACTTTGGATTTTTTTCCAAGTGGATTGCCACAATCTGTGTGTGTTATTTCCCTTATCGTTACATTTATGCAACATTCAGATTCCCTTTCCTCCTTTATCTGTCTCCTATTAAACATAAACAGGGGAAAAATTAAGTGGATATAATCACCCCTCAATCCTTTATAAACTTTATACAATAGCTAAGAGACTGTAACATTTGAATGGCTGTTACTGGTTCGAATTTGGCATGTGACGTTGAAGCGATGCATCTTCTGCTGTGCCCAGGAAAATCTCAGTCGGAGTGCCAAGCATCGATAGACAGGGAAGACATTTGCTGGCTTTGCCGTGTTTCACATCCATGAATCTGGTCTCTGTCACGATCATGTTTCAAAAGAATCTCTATTTTAACACAGCTACCAATAGGCAGGAAAACAAAAACAAAAAACCAGGTATTAAAGCAGCTTGTTTGGAGAAATATGTTGTCTCATTTTTAAGCAAGTTTATATTTGACATAATTGTATTAAAATGATTGTTTGCTATTAAAGATATGTAATATGAGTGTCAAAGTCATAATTGAAATTATTTTTTTCAAGTAGCTCCAAGATCATCTCCAAATTGCCAGGCTCCTTCAATTTCCTTTTACTGAATATTTCTTTAATAAGAGGATGATACCTAGGATTTAAGCATCTTTTTTCTAACAGTTGACAATGTTATCAGAAGTGTTTGAAATAATCAGATTTAAAAGATGTTTCTAATTCTCCTAGATTCAATTGATTTCTCCCTATCGTGTGTGCCTGCTAAACCCTTTACTCACATTTTTATGATGAACACTTACTAAAATGAATGTCAATTACCCATTTATACTGTTTTCTCTCTTACTAGTACTCCCCATGGAGCAGAGTTCTTGTCTCCCTCCTGTCTGTACCCAAATTTAAAATGCAGTGCTGAAACATTCTTATAATTCCATAAATTATCTATTGTATGATAATCTAGTTTAAAGTCCACAGTCACAACTCTGATGTGCAGAAAATTTTTTCACTATACTGAATTTAATTCCATTAGAGACTTATCTTCCTGCTAAGAAGTGGATAAATAACACCAGCATTTCAGCTTCAATATAACCTAGTCACTTCCAGATTAATATGGTTTCCTTGGGGAAAATCCTCAGCTTTTCAGGGTTTCTCCTTCATCTTTCATTAGATGACATCTGAATTTTGAAATTGCTTTTGTAATGCAAGGGCATTGGAAGTAATAGGTGACAGAAGCAGGGCAAATAGGCTATAATGCTCCACGAAGGCCCAGGACTCGATCCCTTAGCGTACTTTTTCAGTCTTCACAGGGTCAAAGCTAACTTCCCGGTACTCCATCCATGTTCCAGACTCGTAAGAAAGGGGAATGAGAGGAAATGAAGACCATGCTATTTCCTGTTTAAAAGTAAGACCTAGGAGTTGTGTGCATTATTCTGTTTATATCCAGTTTACTGGAACTTAGTTTCATGGATCATATTAACAGAAGAGCTAGAGAATATATAGATAACTTCAGTATATGGAATAAGGAAGTAACTTTCACAAAATGGGGGAAAAGAATGTCTAAAAATAGTTGAGCAAGAAGAATTAATTCATCTTGAGGAATTAAATAAAGCACTTTAGAATATGTCTCCCATAAAATGAACTGATTGTTACAATCAATTGCTTTATTTAATTAATATTTATTGAATTTCATCCATGTAAGTAATGGGAAATTATTAGACATGAAGCAAAACAATTATAGTATCTTCCTTAATGAGAGTTACTAATTATTAATTTTGCTGTAATTTTATCACTTGACCAAAATGGAAATGGGAAGGTGGAACTTGGGATTATTTTGAGATAGTTTTTAAAGAACCGAGAGTTTCCATGGGTTATCGGTCACATCCAATGGCAGGAATTAGGGTGGTAGCAAAAAGGAACTTTTAGTCAAATTTCTTCTTTTCGACAGTGAAGGAAAAACTTAAGTAGACACTCCCTGGAAGATCTAACTTTTTACTTTCTTGACCAGAACTGCAAGAAAATTTAGGAAATTTTAAGAAAATCTGGAAAAGGAGCTGTTCCTATAAGAAACCTTAATCAATAATGGCTAGACTGACCTGCTAGCATGGAACTCATTGACACTGTAATGAAGTCAAAGTTTGTATAATAAGTGAATAGCGGAAGAACGTTTCTATGGATAAGCAAATACTGGGTTCTGTCATAGTTATATGATCACCTAATGGGTGGCCTTTACAAACCTTCATTCTCGTGCAATTTAAAGGTTGTTCCCATTCCCACTGCCTCCTCAGGAGCTCACTGCATCAACAGTTGCATCTCTCTCCTTAATTAACAATATTCCCTTCATGTACCTCCTTACTCCCAGAAGTATAAACATAATCTTGTATCTCCCATAATAAAAATTAGTAAATCTCCCTTCATCCCAAGGACTGATTCTAGCTCTAGCTACCTGACAGCTTTTCCCTTTCCTCCACTGTGAAGTATTTCTAAAGCGTACTTCTTACCCATTGTTTCTACTCACTTACTCCCCTTTCCTGTTCTAACTCAAATCAGAGTGACCTTTGCTCCCACAACTACCACTATAGCTAAAGCCAACAGTGCTCCATTGTCTTCATATTCCAAAAGAAGTCAACAATATTCTCTATTTATGAAACCTGAGTTCTGTGTGGCATTGGACTCTGTTTACTGCTGCCTCTTGCTAGGTTATAGCTTCTTTGGCTCCTGAGGAAATACTCCTCACTGGGTTTTCACAAACCTTTCTGGTCACACCTCATGCACTTTAATGATTTATGTCTTCTCTTTGTAAACCTACTCTGCTGATGTGGGGTACGAATATGATACAGATTCTCCCCATTACGGAACATAAACATTCAAAGAAATGCCATGTATTCCATCAGTACTTATAAATAAAACAAGATTGATTTTATTAAACCATTCAGTTACTCCATCAATGGCTGTAAATTTTAAGTGATATATGGGAATCCCCTGAAGATAAATTACCAGAAATATGAAAGACCAATCTAATGAAGAGATACCTTATTCCACCACATAGAGAAATGCGACAAAATGTAATTCGGAAAGTTGTTAAACATGAGTCCATGAGCATAAAAATAAAAGAAAGGGGCCCCTCAGTCACCAGCAACAAAGAAAACAACTTGAAACCATACCGACAACTTCAAAGTGATTCAATTGTGGCCCATGAGTATTTCACTAATTGTTGAGGACTAAAAGCTAATACCATCGTACAGAAAGCTGTGTCCTATAGTCTCTAGAAAGTGGAAAGCTTGAAGAAACTCACCTGGGTAAAATTCAGATCCTTACAAAGTACTGCCTTAGCCATTAAAAAGAAACAGACAGAAAGGGGCCCTTTCTCTTCAGAGAGGTGGGGAGCAGCCTCTCCAGCAGAGATGCTGGTCCTCGTAAAAACCCTGACGGGCAGGACCAGCACCCCCGAGGCTGAGCCCGGTGACACCATTGAAAATGTCAAAGCAAAAAGCCATGGAGAATATCAAGCCTGGCAAGCTGAGTCTGACTTTTGAGGGCAAACAACTGGAGGATGGCTACACTCTCTTCAACTACAATATTCAGAAAGAGTCCACCCTGCCCCTGGTGCTTTGTCTACACGGTGGCATCATGGAACCTCCCCTGCCAGCTTGCCCAGAAGTAGAGTTACACCAACAACCTGCACCACCCAAAGAAGGTTGAATAAGGCTCCTTCACCACCTCCTCAGCACACGTGTGGCCTCCTGCCTGCACTTTAGGGCTATTGGGCGTCAACGAAGTTCCCCTTTTATTGATTGGAGTAGTACCGAAAAATTCTCTATGATCTTGGGGAAGTAAAAAAAAAATGTTATACGTTTACAGTAAAAGAAAATAAAGAGTGTCATAAGAAATAGACTCTCTATGTCTATTACATGCTCAAGTACAGAGTCTGATTACATGAGGTCTGTCCGGAAAAAGCCCAGCCATTGTTAATATAACAAGAACAGTTTGTGTGACATCCATGTAACCTGACAGCCAAGGAAAGTGGACTGGAATGTGCATGACTGAACAATGACGACTTCACTGTACTAGTCAATGGGAGCAGTAGATGCCATTGAGTGTGCATGTGTACTGTGTGGCTGTCACATTACAGAGCCAGCAAAGCAATGAATCTGCATCAAATTTTGCATTAAACTTGAATGTTCATCCACAGAAAGTATTGGGATAATTCAGAAGCCTTTCAGGGATGATGCAATGAGTGCAGCACATGTAAAATTTGGCACAGATATTTCAAAGATGGTGGAACATCTGTTGAAAGTGATCCACATTCTGGAAGGTCTGCAACAAGCAGAACACCTGAGAATGTGGAATGTGTACCGGCTGCAATCAGCAAAGATCGGTGACTGACAGTGAGAGAATTAGAAGCTAATCTGGGGATTCCAAAAACTACTGTGTCTGAGATTGTAACACAAGATCTCGGCATGAAACGTGTCAGAGCAAAATTCATTCTGTGGCTTCTGCTAACAGGGCAGAAGGAACATCGTGCTGCAGGTACTAATGACTTGATTGAAACCGCTACCAATGAACCAGATTTCTTCAAGAAGGTCATAACTGGAGCTGAATCGTGGGTCTATGGCTGTGATCCTGAAATGAAGGCCTAGTCGTCCCAATGGAAGTTGCCCAGGTCTCCACACCCAAAGGCAGCACAGTGAAGTCACAGCAAGATTAAAATAATTTTAACTGTGTTTCTTTTTTATTGTAAGTTGTTTTCTATCACAAGCACACCCCTCCAGACCAAACAGTTAATAAAGAGTACAATCTCAATGTTCTTCTATGGGTGAGAGATACAATACGACAAAAATGGCCACAGATATGGACAACTAATGATTGGCAGCTTCATTACCACAATGTGCTCACTCACAGATCACATCTTGTGCAGAGATTTTGGACGAAACATCAAATCACCTAGGTGACTCAAACCCCATAGAGCCCATCTTTGGTGTCCTGTGATTTCTGGCTTTTCACAAAACTAAAATCACCTTTGAAAGGGAAGAAATTTAAAACTGTCAATATGATTCAGGAAAATATGATGGGGTAGCTGATGGTGATTCCAACAAAGCATTTTGCAGTGTTTTGAACAGTGAAGGAGATACTGCGAGAACTGTTTGACGTTCCAAGATGCCTAGTGAAGGAGACCGAGGTGTCATTGCCCTATGCTGGAACAACATAGAAATGATTAGCCTACCTTCTTTTCCCAAATGATATGCAAGTGTGTCAATATTTCTATATAAATCTTGGCATCAATATCTAACCATTGAGTAAGATATCACAGACTTATTTCACTCATGAATATTGATGAAATAATTCTTAATATCAAACATAATTCAACCATAAGTAAAATTATTTTAATAAAAATTTAGAAATGCAAGGATGGTTCAGTGTCTACTAGATATTTTATTAATATTACTATATAATTTACCTAAGGAGAAAACCTGTAAGAATGTGTCTGGAATTGATGAGAATGCCTTATATAAAGCTTTAAAGTGCACAGCTGCTCCAAACTACCTAATAAATAGGAATATGTAGATACAATGAAATATCACTTTATACCCATCAGAATGGCTAAAATAAAAGAGAGAAAATATCAAATTTTGCTGAAGATGTGGAGTAATCAGTACTTTCCTTACTATTGAAAAGAGTATAAATTAGTACAACTTTGGAAAATGTACATCAGTATCCGCTAAAGGTGAACATTTGTGTAACCTATGACCCACCAATTTCATTCTTAGATATATCACTGACTCACAGGGTCTTAATACTTCCCTCAGTTTTTTTGACTCGATGTTAAACAGGTTTCTTCCTTACTCTTTGACCTTGACCTTTCTCTCCTAGAACATTTACATTAGAAAACCTGTTATTTAAACTCTGTCTCTGCATCTTTGAGATGTAAACTTTTTTTCTAAAGCCTCTTGCCAGTTTTACAACCCCAGGCTGTCTTTCTTGAGGACCTGGGAACCATCCCCTTGAAATGTAAATAACAAGGACTATAGCACCTTTATCTTGCAGTCTCTTTTGGAGAATAGAAAACCTAACTTCAGTGGGTGTAAAACTACCCCCTATTCTGAATGTAGGCAGTTGGGTGCGGCCAGTTAGCAACAGATGGCCTACAACCCACCCCAAATTTACTAACTCTTTAGACTGCTGCTGTTTCAGTGGAGTTGAGTTTAGACTGCATTCTGGACTCGGTTGCAATAGCCTTGAATATGATATTCCTTACCTTTCTTTGTCTAGTGCAACTTTTGCTTTGATGTTCAAAACAGAAATGCAAACATATGCACCGCAAAAAAAAAAAAAAATGCACTAGAATGTTCATAGTGACACTATTCAAAATTACCTGAAACAGATGGAAACTAGCCAACTGTCCATCAAAATCTGAATGAATACATAAGTCATGGTGTATTCACAATATAATTGTATTTAACTATGAGAAAAAATAATGCAGTAAAACTACAGGCAAAAATATGGATCAGTTTTTACAAACATAATGTCAAGGTAAAGAAGCCAATCAAAAGGGCACATCCTGTTTTATTTAATTCATACCAATTACAAAAACAGGTGGAACTTACATGCTTTTACAAATCAAGGTAGTGATTTTCCTTAGTGGAGGCAGTGACAAAGAGTATTACTAAAGAGGTTTCTGGCTATAGTCAAGAGGTATTCTCTACAGCATCAAAAAGTGCTGGTCATATTCTGTATTTTTGATCAAGGTGCTGGTTATATGAGTGTGTTCAGAATGCAAAGTTTCAGCACACTGTAAAGTTGTAAAATATGCAATTTTCTTTATGGATATTACACTTAATGTTTCTAAAAGTCACCCAAGGATCTTGTTAAACAGATTGTGGTGTTAAAATTCTAGAGATTCTGATTTAGAAAATTTAAAATGAGGGTAGCATAGGCACATTTCAATAAGCAGGAGGTCTTGGCACAATTTGAAAATGTACCACTGTTGAGTGCTATCAGGTAGTGAAACTCTAATTACAGATTCTGTTAAAGACCGATAAGGAAAAAATAGTAATATTTAAATGTGACAAAAAATTACTAAATACGACTCTACCAACAATGACATTTTGGGCACTTTGTTAAACAAAGAGTTATGGTTTAGTGAACAAACGAAAAAGTTTCTTCTATTCCACCCTAATTTTAAAAAATACCATTTTCAATGGATATCCTCATCATTCATTACTTGGACTGCTGGCATTGCGATGGCAGTGCAACAAAGATCATAATCTACTGTCAGTGACTAAATAAAGGTTGAGCTGCATGAGACCTCGATCTGGCCTCAATTACCTATTCCTGCTTCAGCTCCTGACTGACTTAGCCATTCTGGAATCCCCTCTCTCCTTATACCCATTCTCCCTGATGTTGCAGTGAATAGGAACTTGGCCAAGTAAGCTGTGCATTGATCAAAACAAACCTCTTCTAACAGAAGGTACACGAAGCTGCTCAGGGCTTGCTATCCTATTAATGCAAACCTGAGGGCAGAGTCTGTAGGAATACAACAGGAGCAGGGTAGATCTTGCCCATTCCAGATCTTGGCAGGTGCATTGCCTGAGCCACACTGAGATACTCAGGGAAAGAAATGACTAAACAAGGTCTTGTTTTATTCACATGACTCTCCAACAATAGGTAAATTATTGGAGTAGCTTTACAAATACCCTAAAAATCACAAATAAATAAATTATGCATGTCTGCTGACTATAAAACATTAAAAGCATAACTTATTGCTGCAAGTAAGAGGAAAATCTCTGTACTTACTTGCTTGGCTGTAGATTCATAAAGCTCTTCTTATTCCAACTTCTTTCCTGACTCCTTTCCTCCTACATTCTCCCTTACAGAATATCTCGTATTTTCCCTGTAACAGATGTTGAATTCAATGATTCACTAGTCTACAATTTTCTGGTTTGTCTTTTGACCCATTTTAAAATTAATGGATTTGTGTTTGCCACTTTTAAATCCTCAGATATCTTCCCTGAATCATGTGATTTTTCCCCCTTTTGCTGTCACTTTGGTTTTGAAGGAAGTAAATCAATACTGTGCCTTAAAAGCCCTAGCACCATTGTCGGTAAATATATTGCATTCGGTTACTTTTGCTCACTAACTGTTGTTTGATATAATGCCAGAGCATCCTCTGCTGCAACAGGAAAAAAGATGCTGTTCTGAGCTGCGGAACCAAGGATTGATTTCTTTTAAGATGCAATATATATTTTATGTATTGCATCTAACCTTGTTATTTGTCAGATTTCATAGAAACCTCCGTTCTCTTGTTTGTGTGCGATCTAGGCTGCCTTCAGCAGAGGTGAGGAGTTGTCTTTGTCTCTTCAGTTTATATGCTGGTAAATTTCACCTGTGGTAATTTAATCAAGCATAGTTAGAAAGCTTCACACAAGTACTCCAAAGCATGGCTTTAATAGTCAGAAAGCCAATGTGGAATCTTTAACAAATTTCAACCTCCCTGAGTCTATCTTTTCTCAACCATCAAATGGAAATTTTAGTAATAAAGCCACTTTGTTATATTGGCAATCAAATGATGTAATGCATATGAAAGTGTACACTGTAATGTTGATACAGAGAGATCTGGTCAGATCCCTGGGGGAAATGTAGGGAGTGGGTGTAGGAGGAAGTTGCCTGAAGCAATTATAAACAGTCTAGGATGGGAATGGCTGAGACCTTGTATGCCTCTAGAATGCACCAAATTATGGGCCAGAAGATTTAACATGAAAGGAGGGCAGAGACTGGCTCTCTGAATCTCTTCCTGGAGAATACCTGGATGATGGTGCTGCAACTGCCTGCATTTCCCTAAGGATGGTAGAAGGAACTCTGGGCACAGCCTAGCTGGTCTGGGAGAGGGTGGAAGGGTTATTCTTCTTTGGCTGTTCTAGAGGGAATAAGGTCTGAGGCAGAAGCCTGCCATTCTTCCCAAATTGTGTAACTTTTGTATCTTACACAGTTGTTGTTTTAGTTTGTAAACTAACCCTATAGAAATAAGATAACTAAAAGATAACATGGGAATGATAGGGGAACTCAAGAGTTAAAGATTTCAGCCTTAATTGATAGGCTTAAGTGACTATGCTGGTAGAAGGCTATTATTCCAAAATTGTGTAGCTTTTGAATAAAGACTCCTGTCCTTTATCACCAAGCTTTTGCCTCTGGACTTTTGCCCAGAGGGTGGCTGCAGGCAGCAGGATCCCACTTGCTCTTCAGAAACAATACAAGGTGGAAATGCCAGCCAATTCTGCATTATAAAAAGTTGAGCAAAGACTGTATCATAAGAAAGAGGGGTAACTGTCCTTCAATGACTCCCATTGTCTGCTATTGTGTCGAAAGGTGGAAGATATCTCAAAGGGATTATTTTGATTAGCCAACTTCACAGTAACTATATCCAAAATGTGGCAGCTTCAGAAGAAGGCAGGCAATCCACTTATCTTGCAACTTTCCATGGTGGACAGGTTTACTTGGGATCACTGTTGGGAATACATGACCTGTGTTAGTTCACGGGTGGGGCCAAGAATCACATTGAGGGAAGTCCTTACTCCCTTACATACTAACTGCACACAAAGCTAGCAGGATGCCCAGAAATTATATAACAAAGCAGGATTCTGCTCCTGCCGGCCCATTCTCAAAGTTACAGGAACACTGCTCATCAACCCGGTGAGGGAGCCTGAGTGACTCCATTTCCCCTACACACTACATCTCACCAAATTAAATCCCTGCTCTTCAACACCAGGGGGCCAAACATGCCCCGTTTTGTCAAGTTAGTGTTCATTCTTAAGCACCACAAAGGTTCTCTGAAACTCCTTCCACTTGCTTAAATCTACCTTATCCTCTCTTTCTTCACTTTTAGCTGATGAGTTTTCCCCTCATGTCTTGTTTTAAAAATATACAAGGACTTGGATGGGGAATCATACAATCCTCCACCATTAAGCTTATTAGCTGTGCCTTCATTCACAGTCTCTCCTATGACAGGAGAGCTAGTCCTGGAACTCCAGCCTCTCCCTGTCTACTACATCATTCCAGGGAAGAGTTAAACACGTTGCAGGTGCTCCATCTAGTTTTCCCTGGATAGCACATCCATCTCCAACTAGAAATGTGCCTTCATCCACCCCTTCACAGCCAAATTTCTTCACAGAGTCAATCCTTGGTATATCCACTTAACGTCCTACTCATGCTTCAACCCACTGCCGTCTGGCCTCTTCCCACTGCACCGCCAACAACTCTCTTTAAAACACATGGAAACTTTTCAGTGTCTTTCATTCTTGATCTCGTAATAGCTTTTGCTTGTTGTCATTTATCTTCCTTTTTTCAAAAAAAATATAGAGGTAAATTTATATAACATAAAATTAACTATTTGAAAATGAATAGTTCCGTGGTATTTAGTTTATTCACAATGTTTGAAACCACCACCTCTCACTAACTCCGAAGGATTGTCATAACTCCAAAGCAAAATTCTTTCTGCATTAAACAGTTTTTCCTGATTCCTGCCCCCTTCCAGGCCCTAACAATTACCAATTTGCATTTTGTCTCTATGGATTTATTTATTCTGGATATTTCATGTATCAAATGGAATCATATCATATGTGGCCCTTTTCTCTGGCTTCCTTTTTCACTTGACATGTTTTGGAGGTTCGTCCACATTGTAGTGTCGTTTGTTATTATGGCTGACTAATATTTCGTTGACTGTATATACCCAATTTGTTTACCTATTTATTTTCCTTTCTTCTTAAAACACACTCTTTCTATGATTTCTGCACCACTACACTAAAATTTCCTCTTACTCTCTGCAGGGTAAACACTTAGCATAATATTTTAGAGGTTCATCTACATTGTAGCTTATGTCAGTACTTGATTCCTCCTTAACAATGAATAATACATAGGCTGGCACAGATAATGCCCCCTTTTATTACAAAATGCTTTATTACAAAATCATAAGCCTGTAATTCTGCAATATAATAATATCATAGTCAAGCATACCACATGACATTTTAGGTAAAAATGTTACAATTGCTGTCCATCTTGTATGAGACAATCACATACCCTACCAATTACACTCAAGCAAGCCTTACTTCTGCTGGACCCTGTAGACTCCATTATATGCCCATACTACACTATATACATGTATTATTCCCCCTCCTCAGTTTCAAGACCCATACCTCTATCCCAGGTATTTCTTCTGCACTCCAGACCCATATATTTAACCGTTATCATGTATTGTCATTTGGCAATCATATATACAACTGTTATGAATATATCTCACATATGACATAAAGGACTGATATGATCATGTTTTCCAAAAGAACATATTTTTTTCTACTCTACATTTTCCCTCTCATTAAATGCCACTAACGTTCTACAACTTTAAAACTCAGACATGATCCTGGCTTTATCCCGCCCTTCTAATACATTCAAACACATTTTTATTATTATTTTTAAAATTAATTTTTAATTTTCAATTGCGATTTACTCAAGTATCATTTTGGGTTTTTTTAAAGATTTTATTTATTATTTTTAGAGAGGGAAAGGGAGGGGGAAAGAAAAAAGAAACATCAATGTGTGGTTGCTTCTTGAGCATCCCCCTAGTGGGGACCTGGCCAGCAATCTAGGTGTGTGCCCTGACTGGAAATGGAACCAGCGACCTTTTGGTTCACAGGCTGGCACTCAATCCACAAAGCCAAAGCAGCCAGCGCTCTCAGTATTATTTTGTATTGATTTCAGGTGTACAGCATAGTGATTAAACAATCATGTACTTTACAAAATGTTCCCCTAATATTTCGAATACCCACCTGGCACTATACAGAGGTATCACAGTATTATTGCCTATATTCCCTGCGTTGTACTTTACAGTCTCAGGATTATGTTTTAACTACCAATTTGTACTTCCTAATGCCTTCACCTCTTTCATCCAGCCTCCTAACCCTTCTTCCTTCTGGCAACCACCAAGCCACTCTCTGTGTTTATCAGTCTGTTACCATTTTGTTTGTTTTGTTCTTTAGATTCCACATGTAAGTGAAATCATGTGGTATTTGTCTTTCTCTGACTGACTTCTTTTACTGAGTATAATACCCACTAGGTTGATCCATGCCATCACAAATGGTAAGATTTTGTTCTTTTACATGGCTGAGTAATATTCCATTGTATAGATAGGAGTGGACAAAATTAGGTTGATAGTTGTCCATATAAAAATGCAAACAAATAATACAATAGTTAATAAATAAACAATACAAAAATAAGTTATGTTTCACATATGCAGAACTGTAAATCTATTTTGCCCACCCCTGTATGTACAACTGTGTATTTTGTGCACTTGTCTATTGATGGGCACTTGGGTTGTTTCCATATCTTGGCTATTGTGAATAATGCTGCAATGAACATAGGAATGCATAAATACATTTTTAAATCTATCTCTTTAATATCTCCTGAATCTAATCACTTCAGTCAAACCTCATTAACATTGAACTTGTCCAAGCCAACCTTACCCATCCTGTCTCCTGTGACTTAAAACAAATGTTTTTTAGTTAAAATCCATGTCTCGAGGCACAGTTTTTTCCACACTGCATCTAGAGTAATTTTCATTACAGTGTACAAGTCCTATATCAATCCTATGACAAAGAAACCTCAACTGCTTCACACTGTCCTCAGAAAAAAAAAAATTCCTTAAAAATGCATATGAGACCCTTCAAGAACTGAGTCTCCTCATATCTGGCCACCCATCCTAACATTTTGAATTCCATGCATAAAGATTAATTTTCGTTCTTGATCAGACCACACCCCTTTTTTAGGAAAAACAGTCTTTGCACAAGCTATTTTTTTGTCTAGAACAGTCTCCACACAGACATCACACTATCTCCATGTTGCCAGTTGTTAGTCAGAAGTGAGAGGTCAAGTCTTTCCTTTCTGCCTTCAATATAAATTTGATTCTGATCTTGTTTTGGTGGTTCTACAATCTGAGCTGTTCAATCTCCTATATAAACTGCTCTACCTTTGGCTCAGCCTTGTGGTTTCGAACTCCTCTTTGACCAAGACCTTATGATTTTGCATCTTTTTTTGAGAACATTAAAGCACAGTTTTCTAAAACTATCATTGTATCCGAAAGACATTTTTTCAGATTATGTGCTCCCTTTAGCTTTCCCTTTGTGCACATGAGGGTATGCATTTAATGACTGTGGTGGGGTATCGATGAAGTGACTCTCCTGTCCTCTCACTAACCCTCGCTCACCCCTTCACACCTCAAGGTCAGTCTATGTAAAAAGATGATGCATCAACATAGAAAGGTCTTTCAAAATACCCTTGCAAAGCTTTGAGGTTTGGAAATTTAAGTTTTGAGGACTGCGATTTAAAAAGGGATAGTGTAGAACACTCAGCCTATTAACTAATCAAAATTTGAAAGAATAACAATCGAATACAAATGATAAATGTACTTTATTACCAAAAGGAAGTCTCCTATAATGTGATTTGTATGAAAATAATGTTAATTTTACTCAACTCAAGATTTTAAGTGTTTTAAATGTCTTTTTAAAAGGTGATCAATCAGAAAATGCAAGAAAAAGAAAAAGTTTTTCTAAAACATTTTGGAAAAATCCCCAAATGAAGCAGAATAAAAATATTGGTAATGAAAAATAAATCAAAAGCCTTCAGCAAGTATCAGAGTCAAGGTTAAAAACAGTGACTAGACTGAGAAATGATCACTCTGATTTTACTGTTTAGATAAGTGAAATAATAAAACAATTTCATCACTTTGATAGAAAAGAAAGTAGACTTTCCCTTAAGTGACCCACATTTCTGAATCACCCATAAATAATTTTTTAAAAGTACAATGCTTCTGGCATGTGAAGCAAAGTGAACAGTGCTACTTTATCTTTTTAAAATCCACAAAAACACATTAACATATTCTGTACTTTCCCATTTGAAAATTGCCTTATATTATGTAAGTCTCCTACAAAATAAATTCTGTTAGGGTTGCAAAAGGAGAGTGCAACACTAACAGAAGGTAGGTGGGAGCATATTGCATCAGTGGTCAAGGACATAACTCTAGTGTTAGACATATAACTAAGTAACCTTGGGCAGGCTCTAGCTTCCGGTTTCTCTGTGCCACATTTCTTCACCTATGGAGTAGTGAATGGATTGGACTAAATGGCCTCTAAGATCACTTTCAGCTCAAATTCAAGAATAGAATAAAATTGAAGAGCAATTGTATTTTTCACTAAAGTAATTACTTGTTACTTAGTATAACCTCTTCTTTTTGGTAAAAATATATGCTCATCATACTCATTTATATGTGTATAACAATGTTTTCTGTTTACACATATGCCCACAAAGCTATCTGATGTTTTTCGAGGAAGCACAAAGACACTTACGCTTGCAAAGGAGTCTAGTCTGATCTTAGGTGACTGAGTCCAGAGATTGCAGAATATTCTTTTGAGGCTGAGATTTATTAGGTTAAAACTCTTAAAAAAAACTTTGAAATTGAAAAAATATATTTTTGAATTCACTTAATATTTCATGCATTTATTCATTTATCAATATATCTTGTCTAGAGATAAATCTTAATCTTTGGAATGCGTTTTTTATTTATCATTTTCAGTAACAATAAAAATATATTATAGCCAGAACTGTACATGAAGATAGGGTGATAACACTGTATAATGTAGCATTTGGTTTTTAAATTGTGTGATTTAATTATAACATAGAAAGATAAATTATCTTGTGTGGCTAATAAAATAGTATTTTTTTTAATCTCGAGAGTGACTCTAAATAATGTTTGAAAAATAGCAGCATTATTTAGAATAAATGTATGTTTTCCCAAGGAAAATACTTTGAAGTTTAACATTTCTCTGATTATATAAGTTCTATGGTTTCTTTAAAAAATCAGTCATTACTCTATAAACAGACATTTATATAAACATAAAAATAAAATTTGTGTTCATATATTATACAGTTATATGATGGAATTTGCTAGCTTTGGAATTCCAGTTTCTTCCATCACTCTTTGCCTTAAACCACCTTCATCTCCAATGTCCAGAATAAATAAATAATAATCAAAGGAGAAATTGAATTTTCCTTAGGAGTTATCTTTAAGCTCATGTAATAGTAACTACTTATGGAAACCTATTCCTATAGCCTGAATACTAGAGGTCTCTTCATGTTTTTGTCAGCACTGTGGCAATTTCTTCACCAGATTGAAAACCACATTTAGAAAGATAGGCAAATATTACAATTTATCCTGATGCATTTTATTACATAGACCTCTTGTCACAGAATGTAAATCGAGAAAACATCTCTATGAAGTCCTGATTTGTGGTCCATTGAGACAACTTTGTTTTTGTACTTGTGACACTTTTCACTTGTGAAAAGTGAAAAGATGACTTTTCACAGGTAGTATGGGAGATGACACCAAATCCTACAATTCCTAGAAGTCACACACATTACAAAGACAAAACAAGATGTTATCATTAACACCTATAGATTTGCTATTGTTAATTTCTGAGAAATATAAGAGAAAAATATTTGGAAAAATTAAATGTACAGCTGAGTTACTTCCATTCTCAAATTTTACTTTCTTTGTCATACAGTTTTTACATTTTGTCCTTTATTTATTCACTAATCTAGATTTATTTTTCACTCTATCATACTGTCATTTTCTATACTAAACGCAATTTCATATAAATAGGCTTTTTTGTTTACCATTGTTTTTAAACATTATTTGTTAACACATTCCACTTGAAATCTGGTCAGGAAGAAAAATATGGCAAAATTTTTATTTACGTTTTAGTTTCATATTATTGTCATTTCTGAGTTAACAGCTTGTTTTAGTAATCAATCATTGAGTTGCAATCACTTTTTGGAGGAAAATTTTGAAATGAGTGTGGAGAAGTTGGTATTATGTGACATATATTGACTAAATTATAATTTACACTTTCTACTAAAGTTCTGCAATGTGATTCTCCGAGATGAATTCCACTCCCTTTAATAATTAAAAAAAAACTTTTCTGTGTGTACTTAAAACATGTTTATAAGAGGTTATATGTGTGTATGCATGCATGTTTTTCTTATTCCAATTCTGTAATGCACAGTGACTAATAAAAGACAGTGCTCTTTATCCATGAAAGAATAAGCTCATAGAAGGCACTGTCTTAAGAACTCACCAGCATTACTTGACCCCACTCCCATGCCAGTTTATGAAAATGAGACTCAGAGTCTCTTTCCGTGTTTGCTTTAGCCCCTATAACACCTCCTCCAGGCCAGCTAAACTCTCAGCTTTTACACAGGCTCCATCTTAATTTTTCTATTACCTAGAGCAAATTTCCATGCAATTTTAAGGTCTGTCTTGACATTATTCACCTGAAAAGTCTTCCTGGTCATCTGAGCCTGAGTGCAGTGATTGATAGTGCTTGTGATCCCACAGTATCTTCGACTAATTTCCACTGCAGCATTTAACAAGAGCATTACTCCTGATTTCCAGGTGTGAATAAGACCATGTCTTAGTCACTGTTGTATCCCCAGTTGGTTCTATAGTTCTTGCTGGATACTTGGTACTTAATACTCTGTTGAATGAATTCTCACTAAAAAAAAGTGTGACACCCATCACTTTTACAATGAGTGTGGTATCTTATCATCCAAACTTTCCAGCCTCATTTTGAGCCTTGAAGTCAGTTTCTCTGCCAGCTGGTCAGAGAGAATCAGTAACGCTGAAAGCAACTTCCTGGAATCTCAACCTTGTCCATGATCCTTCACTCTTCAGTGACTATTCCTTCCGGTCAACTCAGTGCAGCGTACAAAATACAGCTCCCCTGTAGTCCTATAGTTCTTGGGTACTGCCCTTGGCTCTTCTCAACTTGGATTTGCCAAATTTTTGCCATAGACTTTTCCACTTTAAAGCACTCTCAGAAACAATACAGCATAATTCAGTTCTTGGTTCAGATCTTGGCTTTGGCTGGATTTATCTTAGCTTTTATGGACAGTAACTTCATAATATAAACATTTTGTACAGTTTTGTGTTCATGATATAATGTGACAACAATGCTCTTCTAATTTTGTTTATCTTCTATTTCTGTCATACACTAAATTTCTTACCTTCATATTACTTCTCTAATAATATAAAGATTAAATAATTTAATAGATTGAAGCCAAATATTTCACTTTAATCTTATTAAATTATTAATACTTTAATAAGCAATTTTAATCACTGTTTTGTGAACATATGTATAATTTCTTAATTTAATGTTTTTATTTTCTCATAAAATGAAATGGCCATCTATAAATTGTCCACACACTTGTGGTAATTCACATCTTTGTTCACCATATTTGTTGTTAAAAGTGAAAGTCGTCACCCTTTGGTACTGTGAATGTGTCACAGTAAGTCCCTCCCACCATTCCTCTCCAACTTAGTCCCTTGGTGACAGTAAGATACCATTTAACTCATGAGTTTCCATAGTAATAACTACTAAATACACTACTTCACTTTGTCTTTACTGTGTCCCATTATTTCACCAGCCCTGTCAAGTATGAAAGCATCTGAGCTTACATTCAACCCAAGAAAATTAGGAGGATGTTATGCACAAACATAAAAGTTATCTGATAAAAATATATTTAATGCCTGTACTCTACAATTTCAGGGGACATAATGTAATACAGAGTATATGTAGTTTATTTGCACATTCTATTTTTTAAACCAGGTAATATAATTTGTTAACAATTAGTTTCAAGTACTATTCTGACTTACTTATTTTTGAGGAAGACATACATTATGGACATATTTTCCCATGGAAATATCCAAGCTTGAGAGCAAAAGTGAATATAGAGAGAAGATATGGGGGGAAAAGTGCTCAAAAGAAGTTAAGAAGAAAGGTAGAATATCAAAGATTCCCTGAAGATAATTGAACTAACATCTTTTTGTAAAGTTACTCAAGTCTGCATTTTCAGAAAATATTAAAGACAGAGTATCTGTAACCAAAATGTTTTATAATGTCTTTCATCTGATAATATCTTTAAGTAGCATATCTGATCATCTTAGGTAGACTGGCGTGTCTCATATAAAGGAACCTGATTTGTAGGGATTACGAAAGCTTCTGTAAAAGCATTTAAGTATGACTTCTGTTGGTGTTCAGACATATATGCCATGTTTTGCAAACAGTGGGGCAGCCTGGCAGAAGCCCATTGGCAACAGAAGCTGAACAGCAGTCTAGCCTCCCAGTGGAGAAAGCATCTTTAGAAAAAGCAAAGATTACCCTGCTGAATTTGAACAGGTAGATAAGAAAACTTTAGCTGTTGGAAAGAACTGAAACTCTAAGAAAAATGTTATTACTATTTCATGAATTCTTCCTCAGCCCGTAGATCATGACTCAGGTTTAGGTTGGAGTACAAGCATAATTTGGACACAATTTTGGTATCGTGAAGGGTCAGATCTGCTTCCAGTAGAAGACTATTGTGTTTGGTGAGGACTGTGGAGCCGCAGCAGAGAAAGACAGCTCCTCTTGGGCCTAACAAGAGAGGGGTGGTCATTGTCAGGCAGCACGGCATGAGTGAAGTAGAAGGAAACTTATATCAGAGCACATAGGAGATTCTCCCTGGATATTCCAGGAAATGGTTAAGGGGGCAGATGTGATCAACATGAAGAAGGTTGCTAACTCAATCCATGTGAACTTTAATACGGTATTTTCTAAAAGGTGAAGGGTTTTATATCTCCACAGCTATAAGATTTCCAGGCCTGTTTTTCCTAATAAAACTCTGATTTTAAAATATCATTGGAGCAATGGCAGCAAAATGGCAGAATAGGAATTTTCAGCTATCGTCACCCAGAACATCAATTTTTGACAATGACCCATGGACAAGAACACATCTGTGGCCATACAACCGACCCCAAATTTTGAGAACAGATGTATTAATGAGGACAAGAAGAATGTCACTTTACCTGTGTCACCTTCTTCCAAGGCAGGACGATTCAGTGTCAAGACAGACAGACCCCCTCAGCCCCTGATTTCTCCACAGGGAAAAGTGAGAACATAGTAAGTGAGTGCCTGGTTTCCCCAGCTGTATAGGACACAGTCTGTTCACTTTTTCTCACCTACCCTGCATACTCAAGGGAACTGGCGCCCAGAATACTGAAGGAATTAATACAGCTAAGTGCTTGGGAGAATCTGAGAGCAGGGCAGAGAAGTGAAGACCTAGATATTAGAGCTTAGAACTCAACGAAGAGTCACTGATTCTAATATTCCCTTCATGGACTCCATCGAGAAGGCCTTCAAATAAGCTGCTTGGGGAACCTGACATGGAGACCCCTCTCACTGGCATATGCACACCTTCAGTGCTCTGCACACTTCACCTCCACTTTAGCCAGCTTCAGTGAATAGTCCTGTGAATGGAAAGTGTGGACTTTTGCAGACAGCTTGCAACTACACACAGCCAGCTAGTCAGTCTGACTCTGCAGAGTTGAGAGTAAGCACACAAACTATAGCATTTCAGTGCACTACCCTAGGAAAAACAAATAGGAAGCTCTCTGTACCCGGCCAGGTTTTATAGACTGAGAGAAGGCAGATGATCTTCAGAATTCCCTTGTTAAGGGGAAAAAAAAGTATAGAGTCATTGCATACGTAGAAAAGGTCTAAGAGAGTTTCATAATTCCTAGTTGGCATTCTGATTAGTGAAGGTGTTTTTCCCCTGAAGCCACTTAGTAAATACTAAGTGGAGACCTCTCCTTCTTCAAAGACAAAGACAGCAAAGCAAAACTTCAAGGCACTTACAAAACAAAGGAACCATGACACCAGAAAGGAATAAGATAATTTTTCAGCAATTAATCACAAAAAAGTAGGTATCTACAAATTGTCTGATGAAGAATTTTAAATAATTGTTGTAAGGAAATTGAGCAAGCTACAAGAGAACACAGACAGTTCAACAAAATCAAGGAAATAATAAATGAACAAAAAAGAAAGTTCAGCAGACAGAAATCATAAGAAAAATTTCTAGAGCTGAAGAATACAATGCATGAAATGAAAACTCAATACAAATAATTGACAGTAGATTCAGCCAAGCAGAAGAACACATCCATGAACTGGAGGACAGATAATTTGAATTGTCTAGTCAGAGAAGAATAATTAAAACATAAATAAAAGGAATGAGAAAAGCCTAGATGATTTATGGGATATCATCAAGAAAATTAATATACACATTATGGAAATTCTAAAAGAAGAAAGGTGCAAAAATTATTTAAAGAACTAATGGATAGCCCAGGCCAGTGTGGCTCGGTTGGTGGGAGCGTCATCCCATAACCAAAGTGTTGCTGGTTTGATTCCCTGTCAGGAGTCATACCGGGGTTGCTGGGTCAATCCCTGGTCCAGGTGTGTACAGGGGGCAAACAATGGATGTTTGTCTCTTACACCAATGTTTTGATGTTTCTTTCTCAGCCTTTATCTCCCTCTGAAAGCAATAAAAAATTGTCCTTGGGTAAGGATGAAAAAAAAAAAACTAATGCCTAAAAACTTCCCAAATCTTGGAAGAAATATGCACATCCATTCATACATGAAGCTCAAAAGTCCCCTCAAACAGGTATAATTGAATGAGAACTTCAGTGAGGTGTGTCACAAACAGTCAAAAATCAAAGACAAAGAAAGGTTATGAAAGCAGTAAAAGAAAAAATACTCATTGCATCCAGTGGAGTTTCCACAAGACTATCAATGAATTTCTCAGCAGAAACCCTCAGGCAATGAGAAGTAGGCTGATACACTCAAAGTGCTAAAAGAATAAAACTACTACCATAATGCTTTACCTGTGTGGCCTGAGAAGAATGTGTGTTCAGCTGGTGTTGGCTGGAATGTGCTGTCTATGTCTGCTACATCCATCTGGTATAAAGTCCAATGTAACCTCATTGATTTTCTGTTTGGAAGATGTGTCTATTGTTGAAACTGAGTATTGAAGTCTCTAATTGTTCTATTTCTATTTATCCCTTTAGTTCTTTTAGTACCTGACTTATACATGCAGGTGTTTCAATGTTCTATATTCTAGATAATTGACACTTTTGTGACACAGAAAGTCTATTTTGTCTCACTTAAGTACAGCTACTCGTGCTTTCTTAGTTTTCCATTTGCATGGAATATCTTTTAAATTCCTTTCACTTTTACCTCTGTAGGTCCTTAAAGCTGAAGTGAGTCTCTTGCCAACATGTAGTTGGGTCTTGCTTATTATCCATTCCCACCTTTTGTATTTTCATTGGAAAATGTAATCCATTTACATTTAAAATAATTATTGATATGTAAGGGCCAACTATTGACATTTTCTTAATTGTTTTCTGGCTATTTTGTATTTTTTCTGTTCCTTTCTCTTCCTCTCCTCCTTTATGATATCATGAATTTTGAAATATTTTTAAAGATTTTATTTATTTTTAGAGAGAGAGAAAAGGAGGGAGAAAAAACATCAGTGTGAGAGAGAAACACCGGTCAGCTGCATCTTGCACACTCCCCGACTGGGACCAAACCAAGACATGTTCCCTGACTGGGAATCGAACTGGTGACCCTTTGCTTTGCAGATGACACCCAATCAACTGAGCTATACCGGTCAGGGCTGATGATTTTTTAAATGAATGCTCTGATTTCCTTCTCTTTTTCTTTTGTGTATTTCCTGTAGTTTTTTCTTTTGGGGTTACAATGATACTTGCATGAAATATAGTTATATACAATTTATTTTTTTCATTACATTTATTTTTTACTTTATTTTATACATTTTTTACTTTACATTTTCTATATTATGTACCCATTAACAAAATAGTGTAGCTATAGCTATTTTCAATTATTTTGTCTTTTAACCTTTATATTAGAATCAAAAGTGATTTACACACCACCATTACAGTATTAGAGTATTCTGAATGAATCTAACAAAGTCGAACTCATAGAAACGTATTAAAAGGCTTCTAGGAGCTGAGGGTGACACAGGGGAAGGGGTGAGAAGATGTTAATCAAAGAATATAAATTTTCAGTTATAAGTTAAGTAAGTTCTGAAGACCTAATGCACAGTATGGTGACTATAGTTAATGGCAATGTATTGTGTACTTGAAATTTGCAATAGTCTATTGTAAGCATTCTTCATGCACACACACACAGTAGTATCTATGTCAGGTGATGGATATGTTTTTAGCTTCAGTGTGCTAATCATTTCACAATGTACACATAAATCAAAACATCATTTTGAACACCTTAAATGTATTTAATTTTTGATAAACATACCTCAATAAATCTGGAAAAATAAAAATAAAATATTGTTAAATATCTCATAAAGAATATTAATTTTTCTCCTAACCTTATTCAGATTCCTTTTGAAATCCTCAAAATACAATTGAATAGACCTGGATATCCTGCTCTGTGGCTGGACCATGGCTATAGTTTTCTCCATTCAACGTAAATGGGATGCAGGTAATCTAGCAAATGTTAGTGATATGAGGATTTAAAGACTTAAAGGTATAGTCATAAAACACATCTCACAGATGACCAGCTACAATATAAATAAAGTGTAACATTTGTTGCAATTAAATCCACTATGTCCATGCATTGTTCCAAGAATTTATGTGTATTAACTCACCTTATCCTAACCAATACAACTCGAGATAGGCTTTTTATAATCTATATGGTACAGATGAGAAAACTGAGGCACAAGTGACATTAGTTTATCCTTAGAAAATGTGAGATGTGGAGTTAGAATCCAGGCAGTCTAATTCTAAGGGTCACAGCCTTACTACTTTCTGGCACAATTTTAATCCCTTACACAAAGATTATGTCAACTTCCCTATTCTTTCCCTGGAAAGACTCTTCAACTTCTGTTATTAACCAGCATCTTATTTAAGAAGGTAATTGGAGGATATTCAAAAGCTCCAAGATTTCTGACAAGGCAGATAAGGTTGTTTTTCCTGATGGGAATGGTCTCTCCAAATTTCAGATGGGATTTTGAACAACTTAATTGTTTTTATGGAGGACTCTACAGGCAGGTAAGTTTGCTTTTTCCCTCTCCTCTAGTGATTTTAAGGAAATAAGCTACATTTTTTTTAAGGAAAGAAGAAACATTTAATCTTTTCTTCAGAGAAAAAAAAAGCACCTTGCATTATGGACACAGAAATAATTCTTATACTATTAATCGTTTGTGAAGTGCTTGGAGCCAAATGGTTTTGTGTTAAGGGAGAATCTTCCTTCCCCCAAATCTATAACCTTTCAGAAACAAGACAGGAATTGTACTAGGAATTGTACAATTTTCTTGTTAGACTCCATAAAGGTTACTTTACTAAGTAACTTATAAGTTACAGACACATATTACTGTTGAAGGAAAAGTAATTTGTTATAATCATTTTAATTATAGTTATTTTTAATTATCTTTGCTGTATGTGTAAACATTAAAAATACAAACAGTGCTGCTATAGCACAGATGGCTGGTGCTTGTTACCCAGGCTGTCAAGCACCATTTGAACACCACTGCCTCCTTTTCTAAGAAAAAACAATAAAGTTGCTTCTTGGAAATGATTTTTATGTTTGAGAAAACTGGCTGTAATGAAAGAAGGGAAAACCAATGTACAAACAATTTAGTGACACTTTCTCTCTCCCTCAGCAATGCTTTGAAGTCCTCTGCATTTGGGACCCTGTCCACCCTTAATGATCCTGGTATATCCAGTATCACCCTAGACATGCCCATGTTTGGTTTTGCTGCAACTCAATCAATTCATCAAGGACCTGGAATGACTAGGAAAAAATGCTTCTTTTAAAACTTGAATATGTTCATTGAAGTGGCAATATTAAGTATGTAGATGGCACCAGTATTCCAAATATCTGGTTTTATTCACATCCACACACAAAAAACAAAGCAAAACTAAATAACATTCCAAGATTTTCACACTGGGAGCTCTCTGGTGTCCAGCTATTATCAAAGAAAATAGCTCCAACTTTTTCAGTTATTAACATGATAACTTTTAAATCTGCCACCTGGTGGCCAGCACTGAAGTGGTCAAACTCGAGTTAGAATGTCCCTCCGATAGATGAATTTGCTCTGTGAGCTTCAAGCCAAAAGTCAAAAGCTATATCATAATCCAAATGTTAAATCTCTCAGATCAATGCAAAGAGAAAACTGATCTTGGCTGAGCTGGACCTTGGTCAATACATTATATTCCTATTTATTTTTTAAACTATTGTTCAGTATTTAATGTTGTCCATGCAGGCACATTGGACTGCAGCCATGGCAAAAAGGGAAAAATGAGAGAGAGATTCTGATAATCAGCTTTAGATTATCAGAAAAGGATATTCTTTACAAATATGGAGTTATAACCATTATAATTCAAGTTCCTAGAAAAGGAATTTTACCCACAAAGATGAAAATGAGTATACCATGTTTAAAATAATGTGGTCCAATGGCAGATCACATCTACTTCGGTGGTCAT
Source organism: Glossophaga mutica (assembly GCA_039655065.1). Lineage (NCBI taxonomy): Eukaryota > Metazoa > Chordata > Mammalia > Chiroptera > Phyllostomidae > Glossophaga > Glossophaga mutica. Next base: position 29,129,069 of record CM077304.1, on the reverse strand, counting down.
CCACACTGACCCACCCTCTTTACTACCCATCATTCTGACCGTCCAGGATGGCAGAAAGAACCTACAGGAAGGATAACCAGAATATTTCCTACTGTTTGTATTTCTATGTTTTAGGTCATTTAAGCACAAATCTATAGAAAGATGCACACAGCACGACATATAAATATTTAGATATTCTTTTCTCATATACAGATACATGAGAGAAGTTAATGAGCTTGAAAGTCATTTACTCAAAAGTTAAGGAATAAAACTCTAAATTTGAAAAACAAAAGTTACCTTCTTTTAGTCCAAAAATACTTGTTAATGATGAGTATTGAGACAATTAAAAATCAAATTTTAATTTATCACTGGAGGTGCCAGATGAACAATCCCAGAGTGCATATCTGTTTTGCAAGAAACAAGTTACAAAGACTACACTGCCACTTCATGTCAATTATATATTTAATGATGAAATTGCCCTTATTAAAGCCATAGTTCATTGCTGAGAATATGTATTAGTTATAATGCATGCTCCTCTTAACTGTGGGAATTTGACAAATAGTACAGTTGAGATTAAACTCCAGTTACATAGAGTATATTTTGAAATGAATAAGCTGGATGTAAACAATTTCACAAATGTTATTTAAGTTAGTGTCTATTATATGAGTCAAAATTTTAAATCTGTACTATAAAAGCTTATTTTAATGACACAGATGAGTAATTTAATCACATGTCCAGAGTCCAGATAGTGAGGCTAGCAATATTCTTTAGGAAAAAATAAGGGGCCTGAGAAGAAGTCTATGAGTTTGCTTCTGAATTGCAGTCCTTTAGTTAAAAAAAAAAAAAAAAAAACCTACACATATTGCATATTTAATAAAAATATTTAAAAGCAACATTGGTCTAGTAAAAAGATACAAATGTAAGAAGGCAAAATTGAATCAAAAAGAGGAATTCAGGGAGGTAACTCAGTACTATAGCCAGTTTTGCCTTAAAGACAAAGGTCAAAATCCAGTGTCATGCAGCTTCTAAAGCAAAGACTAGATAGAGACTTTCCTTAACACTGGTAAAATCCTGAAACACTGGAACTTTAAAAGGCGTAATGGAAAATGAGGGGGTGAGTTTTCCTTCCAGAAGATGTAAAGAAGCTTTCTTTTTCTGACTTTGGAACCAACAGGAGGTAATAAATATCTCCCTTGAGTTTGCAACACTACACATCAACCCTCACAGATTTTAATATTGTACTAATTCACTCTTTCCTTTGTGATTCCAAAAATTCCTTAAGCTTCGTATCCATTGGTCTTGTTTTAGGGTTGGTACCAATATTTATACCTAACAGAAGTAAATACATGTCTTCATGAGAGAAATTCAGCTTTCCCTCAGACCTTCCACCAAAAAAAAATCTCAGAAAATAAATTTCCAGAAAGCATGGCTCACATTCAGAAGTTAGAACATAGATGAGGGCTGCCCAGAAGGTATCCAGCCAGGTAATATGAAAAATAGAGACATTTATTGAAAAAGATACAAGAATCATTGTACTTAGGACAATGACGCCTCGGTCTCCTTCAAAGTAGGCACGTTGGGACCTCACAGTTCTCCCAATTGCCATCAGCTTCCCTGTTGTATTTTTCTGAATCTCACTGATGATCTGAAATGTCTTCCCTTTCAAAGGTGATTTTAGTTTTGGGAAAAGCCAGAAGTATCAAGGCACCAAATCTGGGCTGTAGGGGGCTAGTCACCTGAGGGATTTGATATTTCACCAAAAAAACTCTATACAAGACGTGATGCATGAGCGGGCTCATTGTTGTGATGAAACTGCCAGTCACCAGCTGCCCATAACAGAGGCCTTCTGAATCATCTGAATAGTTTCCACAGAGGAATGTTCAAGCTTAATGCAAAAATTGATGCAGATTCATTGCTCTACTCACTCAGTCATTTTGAATACGATGGCCACACAGTACACATGCTCACTCCATGGCATCTACCGACCACACTGACTAGCACAGTGAAGTTGTCATTGTTCATGCATGTGCATTCCAGTACACTCTCCTTGGCTGCCAGGTTACAACAGATGTCACTCAAACCATTCTTGTTTTATTAACAGTGGCTGGACATTTTCTGGACACACCTTGTGCATGACAACACAGCACTGTGACTGAGAACCAGCAGAAATAAAACATAATCAAATACATAAAACTTCCAAATGATCAGATACATAATAGTAAGTATATTGCTATATGTAAAAATTTGCAACATGTTCAAATTTGAATTTCTAACTACCTTTCAAAACGCTCCTCCTCAAGCCTCCTCAGAACAGTCGATATTATAGCCATCCCTCAATGGCAGAGCCAAAAGCCTTGGAACATGCCTGACATTTGTCTTTCATACCTCATATCCAATTTTTCAGGAAATCCGTTGACTCTATCTTAAGATTAAATGCAGAATATGATTAGCTTATATCTCCATATTTACTCTGTAGACTGATTGTGTTGAAGCTGTTTGCCTCATCTTACTTTTGGTTGTCCTTTTCTTCAATAGAAGGTTCTTCTCTGAATTCCAGCTTGAGGGGATTAGGTAAGAGTGTGAATTTAGAAGTCCACCTAACTTTATTAATCTGCTCCGGCAATAGGATCTGCTAATGCACATATATTTAGTTTCTCTTTTCTGCAATTCTAATCAGAAACGTTGAACACTTTACCTGATTATGATGCAAAATTTTTATGCCTTACCTGTCATGCACCCCTCCTTTGGGTGCCAATGACATCTCAGATAAATTTGAGTTGACCATGATGCATTAGGCACTACATATTCAACAGTGGCTTAAACATCATGTTTCAGTCCTACAGTTAGGTCAAGACTCTGGCCCCATGCTGCTCCATCTCATTTTTTCTACCCAATCTCACTTCACTTTCAACCATTGGCATATATGGCTAAGGTACTTTCATAATTCAAACCTAAATCTTAAAGCCAGGGAAGTCCAGAGGTAGGCAGTCTAGGACTCATGCAGTGGCTTGAAACTGCCACCGAGTCATGGCCTTTTTGTCTTTATCTCCAATGTGTAAGTGGAGGCCTTCATCTTCATTCTTCTGGTCTCAAAACTGTCAAGTGACTGCTTCTCCTCTAGCCATCATGGTTATATTCCAGCCATAAGGAGGAAAAGAGGTACGCAAAGGGCGTTACCTATATTAGGAAAGTGAAAATTACCTCTCATTGGAAACATGCCATATATTATCCCAACTGCCAGAAAGTGTGGGAGGCAAGTATTTTTAACTGTTATATTGGATCTCAAACATAATCAGGATTTTCTTGGTAACAAAAAAAAAAGAAGCCATATATAATGCAGATAGTCAGTTTCAGCCACACTTAGCAAAGAATACTGGGCCTGTTTCATAATCTGAAAGAAAGGTCATACAAGTTGAATTAAGTATTAACAGCAGGTTAAAAATAAATCCCTCTTTCCTAAAAGTCTCTCTTAGCTTTAAAATTACAAAGATAATTGTTCATTGGGTCATTTTTTCCCTTAGAGCCAACTCAGTGTTGGACTACTTTGTGCACTTTCATTGTGAACAATTGGTCAGCTTGCTTCCAGCGTGAATGCTCAGAAGATTAGTGAGCTCTGCTCCAGCGTGTTTCCCAGTTTTTAAAATATTCTTCTGTCTGATTCAGCTCCTTTTCATGGTTTGAAGTTGAATAGTAGAAATGGTCTAAATTTATTGGGCTAAGAATAATTATAGATATATGACTATGACTGGTTATAAGAAATACTAGTTAAATATATTGGGTTAGCCAAAAAGTCCGTTTATTTTTTTCTGTAAAATAAAAGACACAGTTTTATTTCCATCAATAACTTTATTGATTTATATATTTTGAGTAAGTGGGCTATCTCCCATGTGGTATAACGTAGATTGTTCTTAGTTAATGTCTCAACTTGATTGCTGGTGTACCCAACTGTGGAACATTGCCCATCGAGAAATCTCCAGCACAAAACTACAAACCACTTTTGACACATTTGATCAGTCACAGCACCTTCTCCATACACTGCACAAATCTTTTTTTTTTTTATTTCAGCTACGTTTTTACTTTTCTTGAAATAGTAAAACATAATATGCCAAAAAATGTTGCATATATTCTTCCATCTTCAATATTAAAATGGCAACACAAAAATTCACCAATTTTGATGCTTTTGTAAAAGCACGCTGATAAGACAGATGTCACAGTACAATCTAACAAAATTGTTTTGAAAGAAGTTAAAGACAACCAAATGCTAGTGGAGCCATCTTACAGAAAAACAAAACAAAACAAAGCAACAACAAAAAATCCTAAACTTTTTGGCCAACCCAATACTACTGCTGAGAAAATAGTTTGCTCTGCGAATGATTTCTACTTGTTGACCACCGGAAGGCCTGAAGCCAGATTTGGAGTCTGCTCTGATCAAGTTTATTAGTACTTTAACAGCACATTTTCTTTCTTGACTCTGTTTTTCTCAGACATGTATAATTTATGTTCTATTGCCATAGTACATACAACTTCATAAGCTGAGTCTTCTTCCAAAAAGATGGATTGAAAATAAACTAAAGTATTCCTACATACATCTGTATTACACAGGCCAAATTTTTTTGCATAGAGTACATTATTTTATGAATTGTGAAGACACACAAGAAAATTGGAACACATGCTACTATTAACAAGAGTCATAAGCATATATACATAACCTCCTTCTTCATGTGAAACAGTGATGCACAATTTGGAAATAGGTAACCATTACTGAAATTTAAGTGTAAATTAAGAGTAAACATCTGCTAGAATGTGCCAAATGGAAAGGAAAGAATTAGAAAAGATGAATGTGTGATTACTCTTTGAGTAAAAAGTAAGACATGTTGAAAAGATGAGAGCTTTATAGAAAGATAGAATGAAAGAGTGGAAGGCACAGACAGAAGTGAACATGTCATACGGAGAGCCACAAGATTGCATGGCTGTATTAAGGGTCCATAAAGACACATTAAGCTGATGAGAGCAGGATACAAAAGGAGAAAAGTGGAGAGCCTTATGTCTGATTCAGTAAGAAACTGGGAACCACATCATTCTGGAAGCGAAAAGAGATGTAATGAAACAGTGTTTCAGGAAGATTAATTTTGTAAGCACTATGAAAAATGGATTGGCATGAAACTGAATTGAGGGAGAACAGCTAGGAGTCTGTTGAAATAATCCATGTGTGAAGTTATGAGGGCCAAGATAAAAATGGTAACTGCTGAAATGGAAACAAGTAAAAAAAAAGTAGGGAGTCATTATATGAAGCATCAGCAGTCTCCAACTTTAAAGGGAATCCAGCTGAGAACTGGAGGTTAAGCTGCCTGTATGGCAGCCTTAACCATGCTTATAATAGTGCATATGTTGTTACCTATTTTTTCAGATCAAGGGGTTCACAAATAATGAACCCCATGTCTACAATTCCTACCAATTTTAAAATGATCTCCCAGTGGTTATAATTTGTGCTCTGATGATTTCATGAAAATGTGTTTTTTCCCCTCTGTTCTAATTACATTGATAGTTTCTGAAATAAATCACTGATTGTATCAACTCTCTGAAATTTGTCTTTCATTTGGACCTTCTTTACAAAGTGTTTTTGGCTTGTGTCATAGATGAAAGACAAGCCTAAAAAATCCAACACATTATGTCTCTCTGCCCTAAGGTTATAGATAATTTTAAATGTCACCAGATATTTATATTTGAAATCTCCAACAGCATTATATGCTTCCTAGGTCTGATGAAGTGACTGATTTTACCAAAATCCACACTTTGCTCTCTTCCTGAGAACCACACTGGATTACATTTTCCTTCAGTGTAGCAATATGACTGAGCTCTTGCTAATAGATGGCCAGTAGAGTTAATGTTCTGAGCACTTCCAGGCCTTGCCCACACCCATTCTATGGAATTCCATGAATTTCAGTTCCAAGTGACCTTGTAAACCACATGGTCTTCAATCACTCAAGATCCCTGAAGAATTGCACAAACCATTCCCCAAGGCAAACCTGTTACAATCTTGGACTCTTATGTGGAAAAATATAAACTTCTCCTTGTGCTTAAGACATTATACAGATTAGGGTCCATTAGTTAGAGTAGTTAACCCACCCTAATAAAATAGATATCAGGATTTTCCATGAAAATGCAATTTGACAAAAGTTGCAATTCACTCTTTTGAGATGACAGTAAATATTAGGTTGAGCATCAGGTTCCAGCCAAAATTGGAATTTTTAAAAAAAATGCTTATCTAAGCTTTCATTTTTGTGGCTTTTTCCTGTGACTCTGGAGCTGGACAGCTTGTTGGTAATGTATACCATGAAAGGTTTTAGGAGATAGACCTAGAAGGCTATTTGCAAGATTCCAAAACCATATACAAAAGACAAAACAAGTCTCAGAAAATAGATCTAATAAAAAATTGAAGAAAAAGTTGAAAAGTTTATCAACCGGAGCATGCTTAAATGGTGGATGATAGATAGATAATGAAAGGTAGAGGAAAAAATTGGAATATGTGGGTCCCAAAACTGTGTGTCAAAAAGAGAACACAGCAGTTATTACTTGATGCCTTCTCCTTTCCTTTTTATTGTTTTGTAAACATTTTTGAGGGCCAGCATAAATAAATTGCACACATTCTAAATTACAGTTTGATAAATTCTTACCATGTAAACACACCCTTTTGTCACACACTTCAGTCATATTCAGCCTTGGAGCTAATTACTTTTCTGACTTTTATCATGACAGATATATAAATAAAGGTATGCAGAAGGTATTATACAGTGTGTTTCTTTTGCTCAATATTTACATAAGAATATATATCAATAAGTCAATAGTATTCACATATTTTTCTTTTTCTTTTCTATTATCTGAATATATCAAAATTCATTTATTCATTTTAATATTGAAGAAAATTTGTGTTATTTTCAATTTGTAGCTATTGTAAATAATGCTGATAAGAAAATTGCACATTTATTTTGGTGCACATCTGCATCTATCGCTGTTAAGTAGAAGTGGAATTGCAGGATCATAAGCTATTCCTATATTCAGCTTTAGAAAATATTGACAAGTTTCCAAATTTACTTTAGTAATTATCATGGCTACTGACAGGATATGAGAGTTCCAGTTGTTCCTTATCTTTGCCAGTGCTTGATATTATAAGGTTTTTAAAAAGTTAGCTATTCTGATAATTAGCTTTGGAGAAGGCAATGATTGAAAAGTGGCAAGAGACTTTCAGTGTTATAGTGTACCTAATCTTTTTGAAAATTTATAATGTAGTTTTTTTTTTAATTTAAGCATTCTAGTGAGTGTGGTATGGTATATCATTGTGATTTTAATTTGTATTTCCCTGATTCTTTCTTTTTGTTTTGTTTTGTTTTAAATATATTTTATTGATTATGCTATTACAGTTGTCCCATTTCTCCCCCATCATTCCCCTCCACCCTGCACACCCTCTCCCACCCACATTCCCCCCTTTAGTTCATGTCCATGTGTCATAAGTTCTTTAGCTTCTACATTTCCCATACTATTCTTGCCCTCCCCCTGTCTATTTTCTACCCACTATCTATGCTACTCATTCTCTGTACCTTTTGCCCCTCTCTCCTCCTCCCACTCCCCTGTTGCTAACCCTCCATATGATCTTCATTTCTGTGATTCTGTTCCTGTTCTAGCTGTTTGCTTAGTTTGCTTTTGTTTTAGGTGTGGTTCTTAATAGCTGTGAGTTTGCTGTCTTTTCACTGTCGTATTTTTTATCTTCTTTTTCTTAGATAAGTCCCTTTAACATTTCATATAATAAGGGCTTGGTGATGATGAAGTCCTTGAACTTGACCTTATCTGAGAAGCGCTTTATCGGTCCTTCCATTCTAAATGACAGCTTTGCTGGAAAGAGCAATTTTGGATGTAGGTCCCTGCTTTTCAAGATTTCAAATATTTCTTTCCAGCCCCTTCTTGCCTGGAAGGTTTCTTTGGAGAAATCAGCTGACAGTCTGATGGGAACTCCTTTGTATGTGACTGTCCCCTTATCCCTTGCTGCTTCTATAATTCTCTCCTTCATTTGAATCTTGGCTAATGTAATTACGATGTGCCTTGGTGTGTTCCTCCTTGGGTCCAACTTCTTTGGGACTCTCTGAGCTTCCTGGACATCCTGGTAGTCTATTTCCTTTGCCAGATTGGGGAAGTTCTCCTTTATTATTTGTCCAAATAAGTTTTCCACTTGTTGCTCTTCTTCTCCCCCTTCTGGGACCCCTATAATTCGGATGTTGGGATGTTTAACGATGTCCTGGAGGTTCCTAAGCCTCTCCTCATTTTTTGAATTCTTGTTTCTTCCTCGTTTTCTGTTTGGTTGTTAGTTTCTTCCCTCTGGTCCACTCCATTGATTTGAGTCCCAGTTTTCCTTCCATCTCTATCCATTCCCCATGCATCTTCCTTCATTTCACGTATTGTAGCCTGCATTTTTTCATCTAATTTGTGAGCAAAATCAACCAGTTCTGTGAGCATTTTGATGACCAGTGCTTTGAACTGTGCATCTGATAGGTTGGCTATCTCTCCACGGCTTAGAGGAATTGGCTCTGGTGCTTTCATTTGTTCTCCGGTTTGAGCCATTTTTCGTGGGTTTTTTGTTTTGTTTTGTTTTGGTTTGGTTTGGTTTGGTTTTAGTCTGGTTGCGGCTATTACGTAGTGAGGGGTGGAGCCTCAGGCGCTCCTCAGTGCGGGGCAGCCCAGTCGCTGGGTTTTGACGCTGTATGTGGGGGTGGGGTCTGAGAGGGAACAATGGCGCCTGCTCTGCTCTCTCCTGGATCCAGTCCCTTCCTCCACTTCCCCTCCACCTGGACCGTCTGAGCGCGCGAACGTGGGACCACCTGGTCAGCCAGCCACCCTGTGTGGCCTCACTGGGTCTGCACAGCTGCCCCGCTGTGCCCGGGGTCCGCCAGCTGCTGCCTGTGGGCCCGGGGACCGCCAGCGACTGCCAGCCACCGCCTGTGCACCTGGGAACTGCCAGCCACTGCTGCTTGCGTTCCTGGGTCCTCACCTCCACTTTTTTCTGCCACGACTCCGCCCCTCTTACCAGTCTGGATGAATGGTTGTTGGACCTCTGTACAGTTCAATTTTCTATAAGTTCTGGTTGTTTTCTTGTTTCTAAATATTTGTTGTCCTTAATTTTGGTTGTAAGAGGAGGCACAGTGTGTCCGCCTATGCCTCCATCTTGGCCGGAAGTCTCCCTGATTCTTTTTGATGTTGACCTTTCTATGTGCTTATTTACCACCCCTATGTCTTCATTAGTAAGGTCTTCTTTAGTTAGGTTTTTGTCTCTTATTTTCTTTGGTGTTTTTGCCCTAAAACTATCTACCCGCCACAATTTTTTAATATAATTTTTAAATACATCTACTAAAAAATAGACTAATGCATATATTTTTTTCCCTAGGCTATGATTTATCTACTCATTGCCTTGAAAATGTTTTTGATGAGTAGAAATTTTAAACTCTGATGAATATCCAAAACATCTTTTTTCCCTAATATGGACAGTGTTCTTAAGAAACCTTTGGCTACCTCAAAATTATAAAGTTATTGACCTTTGTTTTATTCTAGAAGGCTTATGGTTGTAACGTTTACATTTAGATCTGTAGTCTAGGCCAAATGAAATTTTGTGTATAATGGGAGATGTTGAAGTTCATTATTTTTTCCATGTGTTTATCTCATTGTTAAAGCCCATTTGTTATTTAAAAAAAACTTTACTTATTAAGTGGCTTGATGCCTTTGTTTAAAATCAGTTGCGCATAGAAGTATCAGTCCATTTACAGACTCGTTACTCTCTTGCATATCTGTGTTTATGACAAACAACACCGTTTTATATGTTATGGCTTAATATTAACTCTTGAATTAATATAGTGTAAGTTAGCCAATCTTGTTTTTCTTTTCAAATATTTTGTTGCTAATCTAGGTCCTTTGTATGTTCATATAAATTTTAGAATCAGCTTGTCAATTTCTATTTAAAAAAGCCTACTAAGATTTTATTTGTAACTGTGCTAAATTTATGTAAGGGCAGAAAATTGTCAATCCATCAAAATGGTATATCTCTATATTTATTTAAACCTCCTTTAACCTACTTGTTATCAGCAATGATTTTAATTTTTAGAAAAAGACTTTTCTAAACTTTTGTTACATTTATTTTTAAGTATTAATTTTTTTATCGTATCGTGAATTGATTTTTTAATTGTTGTTCAAGTACAGTTTTCTGCCTATTCTCCCCACCCCAGATCAACACCCCACCCCTACCCACCTCCCTCCCATTTCCACCCCTCCCTTTATTGTCCATGTGTGCTTTATAATTGTTCCTGCAAACCCTTGACCCTTTCCCCCTGAAATCCCCTCCCCTCTGGTCACTGTCAGCCTTTTCTCAATTTCAGTGTCTTTGGTTATATTTTACTTGTTTGTTTGTTTTGTTGATTAGGTTCCTGATAAAAGTGAGATCATATGGTATTTATCTTTCACCACCTGGCTTATTTCACTTAGCATAATGCTTTCCAGTGTCATCCATGCTGTTGCAAAGGGTAGGAGCTCCTTCTTTCTTTCCACTGCGTAGAATTGCATTGTGTAAATGTACCACAGTTTTTTGATCCATTCATTTACTGATGGGCACTTAGGTTGCTTCCAGCGCTTGGCTGTTGTACATTGTGCTGCTATGAACATTGGCGTATTAATTTTTTTAAAAAGATTTTATTTATTTTGAGAGAGGGGAAGGGAGGGAGAAAGAGAGGGAAAGAAACATCAGTGTGTGGTTGCATCTCATGCAGCCCCCACTGGGGACCTGGCCTGCAACCCAGGCATGTGCCCTGACTGGGAATTGATCCAGTGACCCTGTGATTCACAGGCCAGCACTCAGTCCAGTAAGCCACACCAGCCAGGGCTGGAGTATTAATTTTTATGCCATTTTAAGTTGAAGTTGTTTAATTTTATATTTTAATATTCATATAATTTTGTAGAAATTTGTATACTGCCCTTGTAGCCTGAAACCCTGCCCAATACAGAGGAAGAAATTAAGCTGCAGATCTGAAAGTACTATATTTAATTTCAAATATATATATATGATGTATAATAAATATGTAAATGCATATATATTTAGTACATTGAAAAAGTTACCTTCTATTTCTAGTTTTCTGAATTTTAATTATATTTGTCTGTATTTTATCTCTAATTATATTTTATCTGTATTTTGAACTTTCAAGTGTTTTTCTTATTTATTTAAATGATAATTGTTTTTTCTTTAATTTGTTATTATGGTAAGTTATATTGATTTTCAACATAAACAATAGCTTTACTGGATAGAGCACTTTTGGCTATAAGTCCTTGCTTTTCATGATTTTGGATATTTCTTGCCAATCCCTTCCAACCTGCATAGTTTCTTTTGAGACATCAGCTGATAACCTTATGGGAACTCCTCTGTAGATAACTAACTGCTTTTCTTTTGCTGCTTTTGAGATTCTCTCTTTATCTTTAAACTTTGGCCTTTTAATTATGATGTATTTTGGAATTGGCCTCTTTAAATCCATCTTGTTTGGGACTCTCTGCGCTACCTGGTCTTGCATGTCTATTTTCTTCACCAAATTAGGGAAGTTTTCTTTCACTATTTTTTCAAATAGATTTCCAATTTCTTGCTTATTCTCCTCTCCTTCTGGCATCCTTATGATGAGAATGTTGGACCTCTTGGAGTTGTCTCAGAGGCTGCTTATACTATCTTCATTTTATTGGATTCTTTTTTCTTTTTGATGTTCTGGATGGTTGTCTTTGATACCTTATGTTCCAAATCATTGATTTGATTTTCAGCTTCATCCACTCTATTGTTGTTTGCCTTTAAATTGTTCTTTATTTCCATTAGTGTATTCTTCATTTCTTTTTTTTAAAGATTTTATTTATTTATTTTTTGAGAGAGAGGAAGGGAAGGAGAAAGAGAGGGAGAGAAACATCAATGTGTGGATGCCTATTGAGCACTCCTACTGGGGACCTGCTCTACAACCCAGGCATATGCCCTGACAGGGAATCAAACTGGCAACCTTTTGGTTTGCAAGCCCATGCTCAGTCCACTGAGGTACATCAGCCAGGGAGTGTATCCTTCATTTATGACTGGATCTTTTTTATGCTGTTGAGGTCCTCTTTAAGTTCCTTGAGCATATTTATAACCAGTGTTTAGAACTTTGTGCCTGATAGATTGTTCAAATCCATTTTATTTAGTTCTTTTTCTGGAGTTTTGATCTTTTATGGGCTATATTTCTTTGTCTCCTCATTTTGGCAGCCTCCACATGTTTGTTTTTATGTATTAGGTAGAGCTGCTTTGACTCTGTGTCTTGGTAGTGTGGTCTAATGTAGTATGTGTCCTATAGGGTCCAGCGGCACAGCTTCCCCTATCATCCAAGCTGGATACTCAAGGTGTGCCCTTCATGTGGGCTAGGTACACTATCCTCTTGTCATTGAGACTTGATTGCTATTGGCAGATCAATGGGAAGGATTTACCCATGCCAGTCAGCTGCAAGGACTGGCTGTGACCACTGACCAACTTCCACACTCTCTGGAGATTCAGCTGTGCAGGGGCTGGGTGGTGGTCCACCAGTGTGGTCTGTAGCTGTCCACTGGTTGCATTGGCCCTTGGGTTTCCCAGGTAGTGCAGGCCAAGGTCACCCCGCACCTGAGTTTTACCCACAGCACCCCGCATGAGCTATAAAACAATCCGAGATAGCTGCTGCATGTGCTGGGCTTGGGAATCCTCAGGCAAAGCCAAGCTGTAACTCTAAGCAGGCTGCTGCTAGTGCCTGGCCTGGGACTCGCTGAAGCCAGTTTTTGCTTATTTGCTAGAATTGAAGAAGTTGTGAAGCACAAGCCAAGACCAGCCATTCATATGAAAAAGCATCTTGTGTAGATCTATAAACTGGGTGGGGCAGAACCTCTGGGGATCTTCAAGGCAGGTCGAACAGTGTTAGCCAAGCTGATGGAGTCTCGGTAATGACACTGGCTTACCAGCTCTGTTGTAATTCCTGCTAAACCTCTGTACTTTGAAGGGGAATCAAAAGGACAAATACGTGACCAATCTGAATGCATTTTTTCTTCCCATTTGAATGCTGGCCCTGAAAACCCCAAATGCCCTTACTTTCCTACCATTTAAGTAGAGGTGTTAATGAGGTCAAATAGTAGATATTCATTTCTGGAGCTAGAGTTCTAGAATATAGGTGGCAGCTGGAGCCATGAGAACTTGTGATAAAAAATGATATATGAGAATTGAAGATCTTAAATGTGGTACTACTCCAGGTGACAGCAACTTTCAATGATTGAGGAGGTGACTGAATTGATAAAACTGAATGAAATTAATGCTTATAATTGCAACCAAGGTTTGATGTCTCTTAGACTAAGTCATTTCATGGTGTTAGTCAGATAATACTGCATAATAAATCACTCTTTAAAATTTAGTTGCTTAAACAGTAAGAATTTATTTTTCTCTCTCATATCTCTGTAGGTCATTGGCAAGGCTCTCCATTGGGCTGTGCATTGACTGCACTTGGCTCAAGACTTGGGTTTTGAATCAGGAATCCTACATATGTCTCTTTCTCCTCTTTGGTCCAATGGCTTTCCAACATATATTTTTCTTATGGAGAATGGCAGCAGCACAAGAGAGCAAGTAGAAAAACCTAGTGACTCAGAAACTCTGTCCAAAATGAGCACATTGTCATTTCTGCCAATATTCTATTGGTCAAAGCAAGTCACACAAAAAAGTCCAATATTAATAGAATGGAGAAATATACCCTACTCTCAGTGGAAAGAAATGCAAAGGCTAAAGAAAGGGGCTGGAATATATTATTTTACTAGGGAAAGTGTTTTTAAATTTTCAAATAATGATTTACTCTATCACAGATGTGTGACCCACACCCTGTCAAAGTCACTGCATTGGAAATAAAAAGCCATATTGGAAAAATTCCTCATGAAACAGAAGGAAAAGTATGCAGTGGTAGGCAAAGAGAAATTTATATCAAATACAGGCACGAAAAGGGAAAGAAAGGAGAATTGAATTGGAAGAATCTCAGATTATACAAAGCCATAGACAGACCAATGGGAAGTCCTTGGGTTAGAGTTGCCCAGATGAGTCTCACCTCTCAGGGTTGTACCTGCGGGGGACCCTGTCCTGGGCACCAGATGTGGGGGGGCTCCACCCGCAGAGCCCCATCCCTCCGTCACGGATGAAAATAAAAACTACCAAGACATGACTGCTTGGGGAGGAAAGGGGTCAAACTCTCAGAGGAGAATAACCCAGAGGCCCATCCTCACTAGGCTTTTATTGGGCTCAAATACAATGGAATACAGGTTTAACATGTCAAAGAAATCTGAGGGCTTAATCCGAGCCAGTGTTTGTCAGGAAAGGGGGTTGCCAAACTTTGGGAGACATACTCATTTCCTCCTGGGACACTTATCACCTAAGGGAGAACACTCTTAGCAAAGCAGGTTTCACAGGACTTTAGGAATTCTTTCTTCTGCCCGATCACCCAGGGAGCCGTCCTGGCCCATACAGGGCTGCACTGCTCACCCCCACAGTTTCAGGCTTTAAGGCAATTAGGAAGCAGGAGACATCTCCCAAATGGAAACGAGGACTCAGGCTATGTCAGAATACCTGGGGGGGCGGGCAAGGGTCCATCACATCCTCTGCTGCAGCCCCCCCACCCCCGAGTCCTTCCATGAGGCCTCCCAAGTGGTCGAGTCTGGCTTAGGTTGCCCCTCCCATGAGGAGTCTTACCGTCATTCACTGCCAACCAAGCATTGGGGCCAGAGATGGGTGAGGCAGAAGCAGCACTCCTGCCAGGGAGATAAGCTTTGTCTCCTTAGTAGGTCATGTCCTTGTGACAGAACAGACCCAGATGAAGTGAGTCCCTTGGGCTCTTACACAGCCCACCATGGGGTGAGGGTTACAACTCCTGAAATCAGGCTGAATGGTCCACGACATGTAGCCTTCATTAATAATTTTTCCAGCTCAGTCTTTGCTTTGCATACAGGAAAAAGCTTGACTTTAGCATAAAGGTGGTGGTCTGTCCAAAGGGGCAGGAGTTGGCCCTGTCAGCCAACTTCACTTCCCCCTTCAGGAGAGTTACCTGGTGCATTTCCATGGCTGTGACAGTCACACAGTATACTGGAGTAGAGAGGAAATCTTGAGACTCAACAGTCAAAATTATCAATGAATTAGACAGAGCTACTACCATGTTGCAAGCAATGATAGTAATAAATGATGAAGTACTGACAGTAATAAGTGATGAAGGGAAAGCAACACTGCTAGTCACAGAGCTCACAGAGGAGAGTTGAAACAATTTGTTCTGATGAAACCCATGATGGACATAAGCGTTCACTTCTCTCTTCAAGAGTTTATGCATTATCAGTTTCATAACCTGTTGTACCACTTCATCAAGAATTACCAAATTTTTGTCACTCCTACAAAAAATCAACATCTCTTCTTTTATAACAGATTTCTATTATAAAAAACCACATTACATAAAATTCTGTATCTTAACCATTTTAAGTGTTCTGATCAGTGGTATATTTCAATAGGGCAGCTCCTTGCAAGGTCACCTGGGAAATAATTCGAATCCAAGAATAATTTTAGGTAAAAATGTGTTTTAGTGTAATTCTCTCTATAGACTCTATGCATTCTGTCCCTCTGGGTGGATTTTCCTATTCTGATTCTTTTCATTTCTATTTTTACTTTTTTGCTCTTTCTTCGTTTCTTCTATATAATTTAATTTCTGTTTTATGCTCCAAAGTTCTGTTCTCTTCTCCTTGTTGTCTCTGGTCATTAGTCACATATATTTGCTCTCCCATGTTTGTTGCATGACAAGTAAATTGCAAGATTTTCAAGAAACAAATTGGTTCCGTGTATATGGGTTATCAAAGTAGCACAACATAGCTTTACAGAAAGTTAAAAATAAAACCAAAAAAATTAGGTACTTACATAATCAGCTAGAAAACAGGAAGATTATGCATCAACATCTAGAAAAAGATGTCATAGACAAAGGAAAGAAGAAAAAATAGAGATCTTAGCTGTCAACTACCACATTATGCACTTTGCAAATATTATTTAACTACGTCTTTTCATAGCACTCCCAAGCAATCCTTATTGAGGAAAATGAATCTCAGAAAAGACCATAATTTATTACCTAATGTCATGCAACTAGTTCACAGAGATGGAAATCCAATTCAGGTCCTATGTCTCCAAAAATCCATGTTCTTTTTAGCTTACCACACTTTATGGTGGCTTCAAATTATTTACATAAAGAGAAATCTAGCACAGTTGTTTATTTGGGTATTATAATGCCTAAAATATTATAAAAGAAAATGAAGAGAGTATAATCAATTCAGTCAAATCAAGTTGTTT
This sequence comes from Glossophaga mutica, assembly GCA_039655065.1. Taxonomy (NCBI): domain Eukaryota; kingdom Metazoa; phylum Chordata; class Mammalia; order Chiroptera; family Phyllostomidae; genus Glossophaga; species Glossophaga mutica. The sequence goes on along the minus strand of CM077304.1, from coordinate 29,112,688 downwards.
ATTATTTTCTCTTGATTTTGGCACATTGCCTTGCTACCTAAATGGCTAGTGGTTGAAACTGATTGGCTGGTGTAATAAAAATCTTGTTAAAAAGGAAATTATTGCTATCTAATTATGGTATCAAGCTTAAGGATTCTCATATGTATTTCAATTTATTCAGTCTCCAGGGACATAAGTTAACTTTGCGTATAAAAGAGTCCACTCAAAAATACTGCACATGTCTCATGATGGAATTTTTAATCATTAGGCTATGATCTACTCTATGTAAGCACTTATTCTAAGATATACAACAAATATGCATTAATAATAAGAATTCTAAGGATCATATATGATTTTTTTAAAGTTACAAATTAGAGAACATTAAAGATCATGCCGGTACCAGAACCTTTGCTTTCATTTGCATGAGTGGATATTGACAGACAGCTCTTTATGGGTCCCTTGTGTTTCTGCGCATCTTATCAGCAGAAGCACCGACTGCCCCTTGTTCCAGACTGTATTTTCAAATGTAGTTGTATAGTGAACAGGCAAGTAAGATTGCAATAACATCTCCATCTAGAGCAAAGGAAAATTCAGCTTACAGTCTGGAGAAGCAGGATTAGTGTCTCCCTCTGGAGTGATAGGCACACTCGTTCCCTGTCCAGCGTAAAGGACTCAGGTTGCCTGAAAACAGGGTTCGTCTCCTGATTCTCATTTATGAATGTAGGTATTATTTGGCCCTTTTCACGCTGTCTTGTGGGAATTATAGATGAGGGAACCAGCCTAAAAACATTGTAGACTAACTACTGCTATTATGATGAGTAGTAAGGTGTCCTTTGTCTATTACCCAGGAAAATGATGTCATTTGCCAGCATCCATAATACTGTGGCAGCTTAACATAACATGCTAGCTGGCAAGTAAAGTCTTGCCACTTCACAGTTCTAGACAGATGAAAGAAAACTTGGTCATAAAAATTATTTTAGAGAATGACAAGGCACTTGACAAAGGAAGAATTTTTGGAGAAAGAATAAGCTTAAAATCTTTTCATAGTTTTGCTTAGGTTTACATCTGTGATCCTGGACTAGATATTTCAAGTTGCCTGGTCTGAAGGTTAACTTCAAAGAGATTCATTATTTAACATGCTGCTATTTGTATTTCAAATAGTTTTTGTTCGTTTTCTATTTCAGAGTCAAATTTGGGGGATAAGTCTAAGTTTATTGACTTAAAAAGTTTCTTTAATGTGTTTTATTTTACTAAATTTCAAATAGTTTAACCAATCTATCAAAAACCTTACATCTCATATCCAGTAGGGAAAGCAATAAAAATTTACCTATAGTCTAAGTCAGTATTATGAATCAATATTATAGAAAAATACTATCATATTAAAAATATTATCTCCATTTTGTATTTCACATTTCAGTTTTGTTTCTATGTTTTTGAATTCACTATTTTTTCAGTTAATTTTAAAATTAATTTATTTATAAAAATGTTTCATTATATATTTGATTTTCAATAGAAATAGCCTGGGAAATCAGATATTCAATGAAATATAGTTGGCCTATAAAATAATTATAATAAAAATTAAAATCTGCATTATTCGAAACTAATTTTAACTTGAAAAAGAATCAAATATTTTGTCTGATAATCTGGACTATCATATTGGGGAGCAGCAAATATGTTTTCTCTGTTTAGATCAGTAGCATATGATGCTAATTGATTTATAGTAGGCTGTCTTTGTGTACTCTCCTAATAAATTTAAGCTAGCAGTTTAGAGAAAATTTCACCCTTTTCTCAGAGAAAAAAAAAAAGCTTCTTAAAATTAGAAAATTACAGATTTAAATATCCAATACCAAGAAGAGCAGGTGTTTCCAACCCTAAATTATCTTTCCTCATGCTGACATTTGAAATCCCAATGTATTCACGTGGAACATTTCATCATTTCCTATCCCTTCGTCTCTGCAGCATTTTTCTGTAGAATGTTCTATGCTGCTTTCCATATAACATAAGACATTAGTGAGTGTGAGAGAAACCTTAGAAAGTGTGAATGTCACTTTTGTGTATTTCTTCACAGTCCTTCATAGGCGCCTGCTACTAAACACACTTAATCAGCAGCCTGATAAATGGTGCATCCACATAATTGGAATAATTGCCAAGAAGAAGAATCAGTGTAGTTCATTTCAATGATTCCAAACAATGGATAAATTGCACACGGAGTCCATTTAAATAGCACCCCTGATGTTGTCCGTAGGCCTGAAACAGGTGTGAATTGGTATTTGCCAGCACGAACTTCCCACTGTGTAACCTTTTTTTTCAGCCTCACGCTGCTTTCCTGTTCTACTACAGCTGCTGAATTAGGTTACCGCACTTTGGATGAGGAAGTTACTAGTCCTTGAAGCTCCGATTCCTCAGCAACGTCATCACATGAGCAATACATCAATAATAGAAGCAAAAAGTAGGTATTCTGGAAAGGAGTAATAAATAATTAGAAGGTGAAAGAGAAAAATGAAATTAAGTCATATTCTTTTTTTAAAGCTCAGAACATTATCATATCAGAATAATTCTCAGGCTTTTAATAAGAAAAGAATGCCAGAGCATTTACATCATAATGTAAATATCTCTTGCAAATTATATTAAAACTTGGAGTGGTTTTTTAGAAATGGAGATAGGTGGCAAAATATCTCTAATTTCAGGTATCTATAATGTTGCATATATGGGTATGACATTTTGATAATCAAGATGAGTGATTAATTAACACATTTGTCTTTTTTCATAATCTGTGCTAATTAAGCATATTTTACTATATTTTTTCAGTTTCCTTTAAAACTGAACCCATATGCAAAGTGTCTCTGTCTTCCTACATGTTTGCTTGTTTATCTTGCAAACCTGTTTGCTGAAATCTGTTCATGAGCAACATCGAGACTGGAGATCTGGGAGTTGGAGTGAGAATGATTAGGACTAATTTCCCTTGGTATTCCTGATGTACTTTCTCATCATAAATTTTGGCACCCTTCAAAGGGATACGGGCTTCATGAACTCTAGAAGGGAAGGGTAGGTGGCATGCTAAATATCATCTTATGCAAAGTCCTCGTTTTATAGATGAGGATTATAAATCCTAGACAAACTAAAGTTTGTGTTGAGTTCTTTCAGCTGGTTAGTGGTAGAATCATCAGGCTTTTCTGGTTTCTTCTCAACACCTTCCTATTCTACTCTAGCTTCATAAGAAAGTAGCTATTTAATCACACAGGAAGTAGACTGTACATCGAAGAGTAAATGTTGTCATATTTCGATCTACTGTACTATTTCTGCATGCCTTTGCCTTCTAAGTTCTCATTCACACAATCATTTTTCTCATGCATTTTTGCATTCTTTCAGCAAAATGTATCAGTTCTTGTATTTCAGGCCTAGTAATAAGCCCCAGAGATTCTATGAATTTCTATGTCCCTGCTTTTAGGAATTTTATGGTATGGTGATTGGCCCTAGTACATGGGGAATGATACATTTAATTACCACCCTTCAGGACTCTGCTCTGTATAACATCTCATTTAACCTTCACTACAACCTTCAGAAACAGGTATTATGGACTACATTATACAGATGAGAAAAAAGGAGATTTACACCTACTCAGCCAACAGGGAGCAGAGAGAAGTTTTTCACTTACTAACTCATAATACAAATGCCTTTTCTTTCCCACGCCATCTCTGAAGCACGTGGAAACAGTGCCACAGATCAATAAATGTGTAATAGTTTCCACTCTTCGATGCTTGCTAATAGTTTTAAAAAGTGGCTAAAATTTAATATCTATGTCCTTCCTAGATTTGTTAATTATAGGAAAATTTGGGTTGTAGAAAATGTATATATTTATCCTGTGAAAATCTAACCTTGCTTATTCGGGAGTGGCAGTGGCCTCCCCTAAGAGGAGAGCTGTGGTTTAGGTCAGGACACAGAGCTGAAAAGGAAGGGATGAAAGCCTTCCCTTCCACTTTAATTAATAAACTAAACTTCAATACAGTTTCCTCTCAAACCCTTCCTTTCCAATTTTAAAACAGCTAAAAAGACACTTCTGAAAATAGAGGTAAAAGGTCACATTTGTGTAACCTTTCATGTGGGTGTCATGGTCATTTCTTGAAGGGGAGATTTTATGCGGGTGAACAACAAAGGCAACACTGCAAAAGGAATGAACTAACCACAGGTCATCATGTAGACCGGAGCAGAAAAAGTGGGAAGTTACATGTTCACGACCCAGTTACATATACATGAACATCAGATATCTGGGGCAGCAAAATCATAGTCTCAAGAAGCCACAGTGTGCCTCCTTGAATACTGAGCAGGGTGGATGGCTCTGGGGAAAGAACCTGAGGCTCAGGGCCCAGTCGGCCACTTCTAATGAACACTTTGAATGTAAACGTGAAAACAATATTGCCATTTTTAATCTTACAATCTACTAAACTAAACAAATATTTAATGAGTATTGCATTACCTATGCCACCCCAGGACTAAACTTATGGCCATAGAACACAGCCCATGAAATTACATTTTAATTTCTCTACTTCAAATATTGACACAAAGGTACACTGTATTGGCCTACAACATTTTAATTCCGATCTTTTAATTCTATACTATTCTTTTGCTGCACAAAAAAAAAAAAAATGTATCCATAGTCTTTAAAAACTGAAACAAAAATCAAAATGTTATGTGAAGTAAAGGGAATTTTCTTGAAAAATATCTAATGTAACGGTATTATTTTTGAACAGATGGTAAATCTTAACTTTTATTTTTGCAATGCACATATTGTTAACACTTGACCTGGTATGTTCCCTTTGGATAATGATTGTAACATGATAAAGAGAAGGAAAAAAAACAACTAAAACTGTTACCCTGTTAGCAGCTAAGATTAATTTGATATAGCAAAGCATTGCTAAATAATCTGGCAAAACATGAAGTACTTTGTATCTCTATTTTAAGAACATGCACTAGTCATTACAAAGGACAGTGACAAGCAGGTATGTTGCAAATTTCACATTAATTAAAATTCTGTTTAAAAAGCCCAATTAGAATGCAAACGTTTTTTCATGATGGCAGTCACAAGCTGGGTTTCAGTTTTGTCTGCCAGGTTTCCCATCCCTGTAAGTCCTTCTATCCCTCCATCCCCAGCCTCCACGCCTTTGCATTTAAGTGAACCCAAGCACAGTAGCATTAGTATAATGCATGAGAACAATGAGGGGAAGAAAAAAAGACTAAAGAAGTAAGTCTAATTACTCTAGTTTCATAGAATAAGCTTTTAAGGCTAAGTTCACACGAGGGCAATTACCCACCTAATTGCTCTAGTTTGAAGCTGGTTTGAAAAGATGTTTTCAGTAATGTGAGGGGACAACATGAAAATTCAGTGGATTGGTTTGATCCCTATTGCCCTTTTTATTAAAGAAAAACCCCTTGAAGTGTTGAAATGACATTCCTTGAACATACTTCTAATGTGCCGCAAAGCCTTTCCTGATAGTCTGCAGGCCAATGTGGAATCACATGGAAATCCATGTACTAACCATACTCTAATAACTGATCAGTGAACAGAAAGAATGTCACTAAAAGTATGCAGCCTACATTTGTAAAGACGAATGTGGCAATATAAAAATCTAATGAATTTTTTTAAATTTGAAATCACTCATTTATTCTTTTAAGAGCATCCTAAAAAATTATGTCCTAATATAGCCAGTTAGTTTTATAACCCTAGCCTCTTAAACTGCAAGGCCTATGTGTCTGAGTTAGACCTGATTGATAAAATATCCAATGGGATGCAGTTCTCAGATAATATCTGATGGAAAGGATGTTTCAGAAGGAAAGGAGGGAGGGAGGGAGGGAGGGAGGGAGGGAGGGAGGGAGGGAGGGAGGGAGAGAGGAAGCGGGGCGGAAGGGTGGGACGAGAAGGGGAGGGAGGGAAGGAGGGGAAAAGAGCAGTTAGACTGAAGGAAAAACTAAACTAAAACGGGGCAGGGAGATGAGTCCTGAAGACACGAAGCCCATACCTCTGGCAGAGTACACACTGCTGTGGGTCGGTATCCCTTTCAGAAATTGCTTGGACATGAAGATAGAAAAAAAAAAAGATATCAAGAGAATTATTCAAAACAAGGGTAGATTTAGGGCTTAAGAAATCAAATCATATAAGACAACCTCCTCATTGTGATAAGAAGGAAATTAAACTTCAGAAAACTGGCAGTCATGTGAAGAAGTAGTAATACAGACTGTTCTCAAATCCTGGTTTCCTGACTGCCTGAAAGGTTAGTTTATTGGATTAAAAAAAAAAAAAAAAACCGAAAAGAAAAGAAGTGCCTTTTAACTAGAGTCTACCGTTAGGGATCAGAAGGCAACCAGCAAAACTCTGTATAAAATAGGGTACCCAGGTCTAGTAAGTCAGGAGGCAAAGCACACTGAAGGAGAGCTGTGGAAACAATGGTATGAAGAAGGAGAGCAGTGGAAAGGTAGTATCAGGCTGTTAACAGAGGAAAGAGGGTTATGTCTTGGTCCAATGCTGCTGGATATTTTGCACATTCTCTATAGACACCAGAATACCTGGTGTTCTAGGTGCTTTGCAAGGAGTAAAGGCAGAAAATGTAAAATGTATATTTGATTCCACTGTGTTGTGTCACTGGTCACTTTTCTTCTGATGTGTACCTCTGTGATAAAGAAGAAAAAAGTAAGATAGCAGACAGACACAATATGGAAAGGAGTGTGTTGGCTTTTTGTCTTGTAAAGGCATATCTTCACAAAGAGTAACTTGAATGATACTTTATGTAATTTAAGAAAAGCAAGAAAGAAAACTTCTATGGTTTCTAATAATTAAGAAGTCATGAAAAAGGAAACCTTATGGTTATGCTGAAAATTTTTGTTCAAAATGCACTGTTTTAAAATTTGTGACTATGCTTAACTCTTTCAAATATTAAGGAAAAAAGAATATATTCTCTGTGATTTTATTGATGATTGCTAAGGAAAGGCTGTCTTTTTTAGACCAAGGATGGTAAATAGATGGTATAAATGTTCCTATTTCCTCTTGTTTTCACCCATTGCAGACATAACTGATTATTCACTATATTAGTCAATTGATTTTTTGGTAGCTTGTCATTCCTGCTTTAGACCAATTTTCAGCAAACTTTTTTCCTAAAGAGTCAGATACTAGATAATTTATGCTTTGTGGTCTATGAAATCTCTGTTGCAACTACTCAAACCTACTGTTCTAACTCCAAAGCAGCCACAGACAACACATAAAAGACGCGGCTACTCTTTACTGTAGCCATTCTCAAGTGGAATTGAAGTGATTTGCAATCACTTCAGTTTTAATGTAATGTATTTAATTGTAATCTTTTATCACTTAATTTTTAATCATGATGGGGTTTCACAATCAGCCCACAAAAGTCCTGAAAATTTATCAATAGGCTCTTGCTAGCTGGTATTAGTTAGCTCCTCTCTGTCTATAGACAAAGGCACACGTGCAACATTGTGCTAATGTAATACATGGTAAGCATTTATTGTTTCAATTTGTCTGGCATGTTACTGGTATATGAAACATCATATGTCATTAGTATTTTAATAAATTTTCTAACTGGATTTGCAATGACTTGGGCAGATTAACACATGAGAAATATATGAATCATAGTTTTATGTGGGTTGCTATGGACAAGTTAGAGTATGTAAACTTTATTTTGTTAGATTTCAGAAGTTTAGTCATCCTTAAGTTATTCTCAAACATTGCTTTCCCCCCGCTGCAATCTGCTTACGCCTTAGGCATAGAAAAATTACCCCCTCCGGAAAGGTAAGTTTCCCTACAGAAATATGTCTTCCCTCTGAAATCTGAAATTGTACTCAGCGGAGCTAAATATTCTACGAACTATTAGGCATACATTATGACAAAAGAGCAATAGTCATTAAGGTCGTTGCACTTGAGACTTCCATTTTAACTTCCTTTGGGTTCAATATAGACAAAAATCTTTTGTTTTACTGACTTTCTTCCTCAGCCCAGAGGCAATGTAAGGGAGGATAAGAAGGAAAACTTCTCCCTAGATTTCTGAAAACTTTAAAGTCTAATGATAGAAAAGAGCTGCAGTTTGAAACATGAAAGGTCAAGGCAGCCTACTGGAGACACAGCGAATATATAACTTCTTATGGGAATCTCCGAGGCGTGAGATTATTCTGAGATTTCAATCTCATAGTTAAATAGTAATATATCAAAAAGATGGAGAAAATAGTTGCTTTATAAAATGTTCAGGAGACAGTCATTTAACTCTCACAAAATGTCAGTAGCTTTATTCACAGGCCTTAAACTTAGGAAACTTAAGATATGACTATTTAAGAAAACATCCTTCAAAAATAAACAAATTTCCTTTTAAGAGTAACTTGGAATAAAACATTAAGTGAATCATTTTCACAAAGCAATCATTTGCCTATTTCTAAACCTTGAATGAACCTATACAGAAACAAATTGGTGGCCAGATTCATGTATCTGCTACCAAAGAGTTATTTCTTGGGGACATAAAAAATATTTACCAGAGGTTCTGAGAAGTTGAATCACAGCCTCAAGTGTTCTGGGGCCTAGGCACCCATCACCAATATGATGCTGTTCTCACATCTCTATTGGAGTGTCCAATGCCCTGGCCCACATCTTGGCCTCATCTCTGATTTCAGCCAGATCAGGACACTCCTGTGCAGGTTTTAAGTCACTCTTTTTTTTGTTTTTTAACTAATATTGTCTTGCCTCAACTGTTGACATCTTAGATTTCTGTATCTAACTCTAACCACATGTAAATAGCTTAGAAATGTAGGGAAACTGACAAATGACTCTCAACCAATGGTGAATTCAAACTGATGATAATAACTTCTGCATCCTGTGTCGTGGGTGATACTCTAACCTTACGAGCCTTTCCTACATGTCAGCCTCCAGCCTTTGTCATGGGCTGAAGGTGCGCTGGGTCACCTATTCAGCCACCAGCCCTAGAGACAACATAAGGAATAACAGTAAGACAACACAATTGACTATGCTATTCTCTCAGCTTTTATTAATGCAGTCAATCCAAATCTATAATAACCCAATAAATAATAATAATCAATCAGAAACAATCAGCAATAATATCACACAAGAGAATTGGGGGATAACAAACCCAAGTCCCAAAAGAGTCCAGCTCAAGTCCAGATCCAGGAGGCAGCTGGTCAGCATCTTGCAAAGCAGAGTCTAAGGTGGCTTCAGAATCAGTTACAGCAGGGTGGCCCAAGCAGTGAAGCATCTCTGAGCTATCTCAGCTGTCTTGGCTGTCTGTTCAAAGGCCTTTGCTTTCATATTCTTGCATGATGCAATGTAGCCTCAGCCTCTGATTAGCCCATGCTGTTTTGTGCCACCTCCATAAGCACATGTTGATTATGTCACCTTATTGCACATGCTCTAAGAGAGTGGTATTACCCTTCAGATAAGCATATGATGTTTACCGCCTTGTACTGCACATGCTCAAGGGATTGCATCATCCCACATCATTGCTCAACTGCACATACTCTAAACATGACTTCTTTTTTAAATGTATTTTATTGATTATGCTATTACAGTTGTCCCATTTCTCCCCCATCATTCCCCTCCACCCTGCATACCCCCCTCCCACCCACATTCTCCCCTTTAGTTCATGTCCATATGTCATAAGTTCTTTAGCTTCTACTTTCCCCACACTATTCTTGCTCTCCCCCTATTTTCTACCCACTGTCTATGCTGTGACGGTTCTCCACATCTGGTCTTAGGTGGATAATTCTAAAAGACATTCTGTACTCTTCTTAGCATGATCTCAAGGCTCCAATTGCCCACACCTGCCATCCTGATGAAACTTTACTTCTCCTTGTCTTCTGACATCCACCACAGATCTTTAGAGTTCTATTCTAAATACCACCTGTAAATAAATCAGACTTCCTTTCAGGAGAACTTAAACTGAAACACAATCAAATCATCACACAGGTATGTGTTACACCAAGTTCACATCTAAGAAAATTTGATACTTGCTAGGGGCATCAAAAGACTCCTTATTTTACTACTGTGTACAATTTTTCTTTATTTACTGTGTAGAATTCAGCTACCAGCATACTGTCCTAAATCTTCCCATTCTTCCATATATGCAACCATCTTAACTTGTCTTTTTAACTTGCTGCTTTATCCTTCAGAGCTTTTCCGACTACTCTTCCCATCAGAGTTTTTCATGTCTGTGCCCTGGCCCTAGAAACCTTTGTGTAGAATATGATCTAGATAAAGTGGTAGAATAACAGAAGAGAGAACTGGACCATTGGTACATTCATAAGACCATTTTTATAGTAACTTTCTAAGGACAATGCCTTTTCTTTATGTCAAACACAAAGGAACAATCCTAGTGGTAGCAATACTATACGTCTTGTAAAATGTAATCAATCATTTATTCTGGAAATGAAAATGACCCCAAAGACAGTATTGAGACATAATATAAATTTAGAAAGCAACAAAAATATGTTTTAGTTGGCAAGCCATTTGCTTTTCTATAGGAACACTAGCAGAATAATCTTTAATGATCTAGAAGTATGTTCTCTGTCACTGATGCTTTCTTATATTTATGTTTTCTTTTCTTTGAGAAAATACTGTACATATTCCTACAGTCTACTAAAATATTGCAGTTCTTTATCATTGTTTTTCATGCTTAAGGTGTTGAGTCAACTCCGCATACACTGGGCCACACTCAGAACCCAGTGGAGTAGATAGAACTGTGATGCTCCAATACTGTAACACATCTTGTTGTGAAGAAAGATTGGGTTTCAACAGGAATTTCTAGAAAGATCCTTATTAAATTCTCATGTACAAACATATGCAGTACAAACATATGCAGGTGTGAAGTTTGAACATTTTAAATCTTACATAAAAACCACTGTTCCCTACTTAAATTTGATAAGGCTAAACTATGAATTTTGCTGATTCCATAGGGAAGAAATCTCAAACATTGACAATGACACACAGCATGGTCAAGGCCACGGGTTACCCACCACTTGTTTCAATGAGATAATAAAGTTGTGAAACAAATACAGTTCATTGTTTCAGCAAGGAATCAACGGAAATAAAGATGATATAAATTATCTTATATTTATTTATTTTTACATGGATAAGTAAAATAAATACTTTCTAAACACTTTTTGTACTTAGTTGATGTTATGTTTTGATGCTTGCGTGTGCTCTTCTTGTTTATCTAAGGCAATATTTTTTTATGTTGGACTGTGGTAAACATGTTTTGCTAAGGCATCAATTTTGTTTCTGCTTGGACCCAACGCCAAAGTCAATTTTCCCCAAAAAGGATTAACCAAAATGCATCCTTGCCATTTGGGCATATGGGGAACATATTAAAAGCCAAAGAAGAGATGAGAAAGAGTCAGAGTAAGTAGGAACAAGTAAGAGTACAATCCATATCTCATGGTGAGTAGATGTCTAAGAGTGTGAAGGATAACCAGGACCTTTCAAACAGTTCATAAGTACTCATAAAATTATAAATGTGGAGAAGTTGAAGACAGGTGATAAAAATTTACCTAATCTAAACAATTACCTTTCATGCCAAAAGAGAATTTTTAATAGTAGAGATGGGGAGGGGCATTTAGGGAAGGGAGAGAATGACAGAATAAGAGAAACTCAGACTGAACAAATATAGAAACTTAATTTTGAAATTCATAATCAAATCCTGCTGGCTCCGCTTTCATACTCACTTTTTTGTCCCACCAGTTTCTCTTTCCCAAAATGTTAGCCTCCACCTGGTTTTACTGATTTATCACTTGCCCTCCTATGGTCTTTTATTTTCATTATAGCCAGAGAAACCTATTTAAAATACAGATGATCAGCCTTGGCTGGTGTAGCTCAGTGGATTGAGCGCGGGCCTGCGAACCAAAGGATCGCAGTTCGATTCCCAGTCAGGGCACATGCCTGGGTTGCCAGGCCAGTTCCTGGCAGGGGACATACAAGAGGCAACCGCACATTGATGTTTCCCTCCCTCTCTCCTTCCCTTCCCCTCTAAAGATAAATAAATAAAATCTTAAAAAAATAAAAATAAAGAAATAAATATCTAAAAAAAATAATAAAAAATAAAATACAGATGATCAGTTAAAGTAAAAAAAAATACTAACTTATATTACAAAGTAACCCTTTGTCTATAATGTTATAATACACAAAATAGCGCAAGTTTTGTAACTATTATTGTCACTGTCTAAATTAGATTTATGGAAATAGGTGAGTTCCTCTCCACACAGTCACGTAACAAGTTCTGCATTTCATTTGCTGCATCTCAGTCACAGTACCACATCGAAATTCAAGGGAGGCTGAATATTGGTCAGAATATTCTCTCAAATCTCCTGAGAAAATGCATTTGGTCTTATGCACCCATTTTTACAGAGTCTGCACACTTGGTACCTACAACCTTAATGGAGAGATGAGCTGCTGAAGCTGCTTTGTCCCAAAGCACTGTTAGTAGAAGTGCCTGGGAGTTTAAGTCAGCTCAGGGCTGCCCCCAGCCAATGACTGACTGCTGCAGAAGTTTGAAAGTCCAGATCTCTTACCTCAAAGTGGTACAAACTCTGCAAAGTAATTTATATTCCAGAACACCCAGAAGGGTCAGGTTGAGGAGATGATGTTGCCTGAAATCACATTCATGTTTAGCTTTTCTACTTTTCTGTCCACCTGATCAGTTTTTTGGTACATTACTTGCACATGAATCTGAAGCTCAGACAATCCAAACTAAAATCCTCCTCTTTATTGGCTCTGCTCTAGACATGCTCATGCCCTTGCTCTCTCTTGAACCTGCCAACATGCCTCAATGTCAGGGACATGTAAGTGCTTTTCTTTCTGCTTGGAATGCTATTTTCTCACATGTCAACATGGTTTACTGCTTTACTTCCTCCATGTTTTTGCTCAAATATCAAGTAATCGAGGAAGTCTTCCATGACCACCCTCTATCCTCAGCCTTGCCAGTATATACTCTTTTCTCCTTTCTCATCCCATTCTTCACAGTGTTCAGCTTCACATGGCATAGTATATATTTATTCGGGCTTGCTGATGGATTGTAATGCACATCGGGATAGAGGCTCCACCTGGAGTACCAACTTCATCTCCAATCCCTACCTGCATTCTGGCACCCAGTATAGTGCCTCAGTTCATAATAAGCATTAAGCACATATTTTCAAATAAAGTGTACAAATGGATGAATGACCATGAAAAACTAGCTACAAAATGTACCATATATAATTTTCATTCTATAATTAAACTTTATGTTGTTTTTCTAATGTCCAAAATTGTTTTAAATTCTGTAAGACTGTGATTGACAAATATCTGGTCCAGCTGTGCCCCACTGTCTGTTATAGAAATAATTATCTTAACGGTAGGCAGACATGGTAAACAGCACTTGGTGCAGGATACTTCTTTAACCAAGCCTAGATGGGCCTGTCTGGAATATACTGTGTAACACATTATGGAATCAAAACCTCTGATAATATTAATAAACAACATATGCATACTCTGCCTGAAAGCTGCCAATAATTTCAACACATTGATTGAGAGCACAATGCATGGTTAGAGGCCTTCTCTTGGAGATTTGTGCTGTTAGTGAATAAAAAGCTAAGTGATGTAAATAACCTTTAGAATTAAATTTGTATACAACAAATGAAAGACAGGAAAACTTTCCCAATAGTTTTATAGGAATGAGCAAGCTTGGAAGGGACAGAGCTGTAAAGATAATGCTGAGGTGGTAAACATTAATAAATTAAAAGAGAAAGAGAACTAAAGCATGAAATGAAGAGTGAATTTTAAAGGTAACTTGATCAGAACATCAGGAAGGGCAGGTGGCGACAGAAGGCTGCTACTGAGAGGTCTGAAGCCAGACTGTAGCACAGGGTACATATTATCCTTGTCTTTTTTTTTTTTTTTTTTTTCAATCTGAAGAGACAGACACCCTCTGTTGCCAGTTTGGCTGACACTTAGGATCGTTGATAAATGCATGGCAACTTGCAGTAAGTTGAGTCAAGTCCTTTCTGGGCTACACCCCTGATACGGAGTCAGGCTGTCTGTCCGTTTTTATCCACAATGTGAGCGCCTAAGTTTTAATCAGAACAAGAGACTTATGACTGAAAGTCTATCACCATACTGGCGTATCATATTGACTTTCTGATAATGTTCTAAAGCAGTTGAGTAAGAGGGAGAAAATGCCACTGGGTACAAATTGTGGCATCAATTCTCTGCCAGACTGATCAATCGGATTTATACATTACCTCCAGCTACATTCTTAAAATCTTTGGTTTTGCTCTCTCTTCAGTGCACAGCCCACAGCTTAAATAATTGCAGAGTCAAAGGACTTTTAAAAGAATTACAAAGGTTTTAAATTAAAAAATGTGTGAACATTGTTGTTTTAAACACTTTTAATTATATACTTGTTTAACTCAATAGATTCCATCTCTCCCTCTCTCCCCCCCTCTCTCACTCCCCTAAGTGTAATGATTCTACCATGCTTCCATGTTCATCCTTCAAATGATTTGGAACTACTTTAATCAATGAAAGAGATAATATGTATATATAGATTTTTAGATCCATTAAACTGGATCATCAAACAAAATCAGAAGTTCTGAATTGCAGATCATCTGCCCTCCATCTTAACTACCTTTCTCTTAAAGTCGTAAGATTTTAAAATCCATTCATTAGGCATCAATGTTGTATAGAGAGAATTAAAAGTGCACCTACTCAAAAAGGTTTCTAGAAGAATTTAAAACACTGAAGCCTTTTATTCATGAAGTTTTGGGACAAAATAGCAAAGCTCTGACAGTAACCCCAACATAATGTCACTTGCAGAAAATTCAATACATATTAAAGAAATTCATCAAAATTATATAATACAAAAACTTTCAAAATATGTCTTATAATTTTACTCTACATTTTGGGTATTAAGAAAAAACACTTAAGCCATCTTTCACTAGAAAACTTTTAAAAGTTAATAGTTTCAAATTGCTTTAATTACTTAGTATTGGTAAATTCTTATGTCATAATTTCAATGTATATTGCTTAGAATTATAATACTAATGAATTACATTTACTGAATATTTATGATTTACTAAGCAATATGCTAAGCCATTAGCATGTGTTAATTTAATTTATTTTAACAAACACCCAGTAAGTTAGGAGTATTCTCTGTTTTTCAGATCTAGAAACCTAAACCTGAAGAGGTTAAATACGTGTATAGCTGATACGGGAGATTAAGCTAACATGGACGATTCTCCTCTCCAAAATTTAGAAATATTGGATGAAATAGGGAAAAACCTATTTAAATAAGCAAACAACCACAAACAAGGTTAAATACACAATTTTCAGAAACTAAAACAGAACTTAAATCTTAAAATTCAGTGACTCAAAGCTGAAGTCAAAATGGTTCAATGGAGTGTCAGAGCCAGAGACAGACCTTAGAGGTTTTATTCTAAATCTCTAATAGGGAAGAAATCCATGCCATAAACTGTAGGAGCTCAAGCTTCATTTATTTACATTAGGCAGGTAGTTATGAAAAAAACTACCATATCCATGAAACAGAAACTAAAAAACTTAAAAGGGAAAATAACTTTCAACTTCCTGGGGCCATGAGAATTTTAACAAACACAAGGAGAAATAAAAGAGAACTCTCATGGATTGTCTAAACCCTGTTGCTGTGGGACCCAAATTCACAACAGACACATGTTTCCTAGACACAAAACAAACAAAAATGTGAAACATCCCAGAACAGATGCTTTCTAACACAGAGCATACAGTTTTCCCACCAAAAAAAATTCACAGGATAAACTCATAAAAGTAAACTACACAAGGAAAAAAACATCACAAAATAAAGTTAAGATAAAGAAATCATAATATTTCAGACCAAGTATAGAACTAATAGAACAATCAAAATAGCTTTAAAATGAGTGTGGTTGTTATGGACTCTTTTTATTCCACAAAAATTGATGTGTTGAAGCCCTAACTCTCAATGTGATGGTATTTGAAAGTGGGATCCTTGGGATCTTAGGTTTAGATGAAGTCATGAGGATGGGAGTGCGTGAAGAGACAGATCACTGTCCTTATAAGAAGAGGAAAGAAGAGCAGAGTGTTCTCTCTCTCTTTCTCTCTCTTTCCTTCTCTCTCTCTCCCTTCACCATCTGCCATGCAAGGACATAGTGAAAAGGTGGTTATCTGTAAGACAGGAAGTGGACTTTCACCATAAACTGAATTTAATGAACTAGAACTTTGACCTTGGACTTCCCAGCCTCAGAAACTGTGAAAAATAAATGCCTGTTATTTAAGCCACCAAGTCCATGGTATTTTGTTATAACAGCCTGAGTTAAAATAGTGATTAATATGTTCAAATCAATAAAAAAGTTTTGGAAATTATAAACAAAATGTAAGACAATGTTAAATCAGAATAGAATGCTTTGAGAAAAAAAAGATAGTTCATTAGCCTGCATAAACTGCATAGCAAAATATTAGAAACTGAAATTTACTTTCCCACAGTACTAAATGCTGGAAGTACAATATTGAGTTGTCAGTAGAGTTGATTTCTCATGAGTTTTTGTTCTTCTAATCCTCACCAGAGGATGTGTTTATCGATTTTAGAGAGAGAAGAAGGGACAGAGAGAAACACCGATGTGAGAGAGAAACATCAATCAGTTTTCTCCTGTTGGCACTCCGGCTGGTGATGGAACCCACAACCTATATGTGTGCCCTGATGGTGGATCAAACCCGTGATCTTTTGGTGTATGGGATGACACTTCAATCAACCGAGCCACCCTGTCAAGGCTCTTGTGAGATTTTGCTTTCCAACTTGCCGACAGAGCCTCTTGCTGTGTGCTCACATGGTGTTTTCTCTGTGTGTGCACAAGAAGAGAGAGCACACTCTCTTCTGGTGTCTCTTATAAGGACACCAGCACTGTTGGAATAGGGCCACACTCGTATGTCCTTGTTCAACCTTAGCTACTTCCTTGAAGTTCTGATCTCCAAATACAGTAAAGTTGTGTGTTAGGACTTCAACTTATGAATTTAAGATGAACATCATTCAGTCCATAACAAAGTTCTTAAAATTAAAAACAAACACATTTAATTAATCTATTCATTGAAAAATAGATTTCAATAAATCATCAACTGTGCAGTGCAAAAGGATAAAAGATGGGTAGTATAAAAACAAGTTGCTAAAAGACATGAATTTACTTTTAAGATTTTGTGTTTTCTTTATTTTTGTATACTTCCCTTGCCATGTGAAATACTTTTCTCAGAAAATCTTCACCTGAGTGTCTCCAGTAATTCCTATGAAAATATATTGGTAAAATTATGTCAAATATCTTGTCTACCAGCCAAGGGAAGGGATATCTTTGAGTTAAATAAGTAAATTTATAGAGATCCATCAAGGTCCATGTCTTACTAGTGGAGTTAAACTAAAACCAGAATAAATACTATTACAGACTTTATCTAATAACACTTAAAAATACATCTCCAAAGGAGTAAGTTAACCAACAAGTTAATTACTTTCCAAAATAGTTTCAAACACTCTTGAAAAGGAGGCGATATGATCTAAACACAAATTAATGTAATCGTCATGATATACAATATGTAGTTGAAAATGAGGAGATATGAGAGAGGATTCTGGGAATATGGAGAGGAGAAAGCATGAAAAATCTGTCTTTCCTCCTAGAGACAACAGTTACACTGGCAGAATCCATCAGAGGGTTTTGGAAATCTGCAGTCTCTTGAAGCCTTCAACTTCTAGGGGAAGGTTAGGATGATAAATTAAGATTAATACTGGTCAATTTTAGCTGTTAGCCCAGCAGCGACTACCCATTCCCACTCCCAACACTGTGAAATACAACTGTGCACAAGTTCTTAGAGATGTTTACACATAGCTTACAGGAGACAAGATATATACCTCTATCTATATATAAATTTATATCAATATCTATATAGGTTAACTTGATGTACCAACTTGGCCAGGCCCAGATATTTGGTCAAATATTAGTCTGGTTATTTCTGTAAAGGTGTTATTAGATGAGATTAACAGTGAAATTAGTGGACTGAGTAGAGCACAGTGCCCTTCCTAATTTGGGTGGGTCTCATAAAATCAGATGAAGACCTAAATAGAACAAAAAGTCTGATCTTCCTACAAGTAAGAGGGCATTCCCGTTGATTAACTACCCTCAGTCTGAAACACTAGCTCTTTCTGGGTCCTGAGCCTGCTGACCTTCAAGTTAAAACTAAACTATTAGTTCTCCTGGACTCCAGTTTGCTGACTCAGTAGATCTTGAGACATTCTAGGTCCCATGACCACATGAGCCAAACACTTGTAATATCTACATCTATATCTATATCTATATACACCTATATCTTTTTAAAATCCTCACCCGAGGACATATTTTCATTGATTTAGAGAAAGAGGAAGGGAGAGAGAGAGGAACATGGATGTTAAGAGAAAAACATCCATTACTTGCCCCCCATATGTGCCCAGACTGGGAATCCTATGCACCCAGACCAGAAATGGAACCTACAACCTTTTAGTAGTGAGACAACACTCCAATCAACTGAGCCGCACCTATGTCTTTGTCTATGCCTTTGTCTATCCTGTGTCTATGTCTGTGTCTGTGTCTGTGTCTGTGTCTGTGTCTGTGTCTGTGTCTGTGTCTGTGTCTGTGTCTGTGTCTGTGTCTATGTCTGTGTCTGTGTCTGTGTCTGTGTCTGTGTCTATGTCTGTGTGTCTATGTCTATGTCTATGTCTATGCCTTTGTCTATGCCTGTGTCTATGTCTATGTCTGTGTCTGTGTCTATGTCTTTATTTATGTCTGTATCTATGTCTATGTCCATATATATCATCTATATCTACATCCATATCATTTATATCTACATCTATATCTATCTATATATATCTTTGATCTGTTTCTCTGGAGATTCTTGACTAATGTAACAAGAGCCATGCCCTCAAATATTAGGGATCTGTCTTCTGATTGCTGAGTGTGGCTTCCGATTAGAGAGGTGCAGACACAGAGGTGGACAGCCATTGTTGCACCCTTCCCCTGACTGTTGCAAGTCACTCCCCTCCAGCTGAAGCAACCACCACCAGATTTAAAGGTCTGATGCCTTCACCCCTTACTTTTTAAAATGTTTTACCCTTTTGGGAACAGCCATTAGAGACTAGGGCATTCAAAAACAACTACATATAAAAGGCCATCTAAGAAAACAAACATCTAACACTGCACAATGTGCTGAAATACTAAATGCTGATCCCCTAAGATCAAAAATGAACAAAAGTATCCACTTCAAGTATTTGTATCCACCTTAATGTTAAAAACTGTGAAAGGTCCTAGATTTTACCTTACTTGAAACTAATAATCTTCCACAATTTTATGAATGATAGCAGAAGACAAGATCTACTGGGTTTGAGACAAAAACTTCATTTCTCAAAGCACAATAAACACAATGAGCTTCATAGTCACATCAATTCCTTTTGACCCCCAAAGGGTCACATGAGAGCAGCTTAGGTGAATGATTCATATGCAATAGTTTTACATCACAGTAAGGAACCCCAAGGTTAGGAATTTCTAATGTTTTGCAAGGAGATATAAGTGAACCTGACAAACACTTGCTGAAGAGAAAGATAATCTCCATTGTTCGGCACTGTTTGCTGGAGTAAGAACACCTTACCTGCTTTCTGTTCTGGAGAGAGACACTGTCTATCCCTTCCAGGGCTTGTCAGCACATCGTTGAAAAGAACAAAGGGGTTCAGTGCCTCTGCTCACAAAATGTGCAGAAACAAGACAGACATTTGGAAAATTGTCTACCTATGATTCAGCCATCAGTTCTGCAACATCTTAGCTTCTGAACAATTTCCCCAGAGAGACAGATGATGGGCCACAGCTGCTTAATGAGTATATTTGTTTCATTTAATTAAGGCTACTTCAAACAGACTACAAGCAGCAGGATGAGGCCAACTTGGTGTACTATAGTACAGCCAAAGCTCCTAGGGTCCTGAACCTAACCCAAGCTCCATAAAATTTCAGTGTCTACTTTAGAAAGGCAGATAGCTTTCTACTTATGTTTCTTTATTGACCTTTCCACTTGGTTTAAGGCATTAATCCAGGCATAGCAGGATGCATGAGTGATTGCATAGACTCTGCCTTGGCCTGAAAGGAGGAAGACTGGGAACATTCTGTCATCTGTAACAACTCTTGCTGATAAGTTGAATCTGCTCTAAATGCTCTCCGTAATTAAGGAAGGATCATCAGTCACTCTTCAACTAAAATCAGAGACAAATTTTATACTATTTTTCCCAATTCTACCACTGTGATTATAGAGAAAAACTCCCCCAAGTGTATTCATAAATAAGGAATCCATTATTCCTTTGAGAGCCCCTCTACCTCTACCACACTGTTACCCATTCCAAGTAAACAAGGCCACCCAGAGTTTGGAGAAATCTACGCTGTCATCTGAGGCCTGCAGGATCTACTGGTGGTGCTTTCTTAAACACTTGAAGCTATTCTGTAACCATTCCTGAAGTGCAAGTGCTGTGTTTTCAAAAGGCCAGTTTATGTCTGGGTTATATGCAAGAGGTATAATTCCAGGAGCATAAGAGAATATTATTCATGCCCCCAAGAGATAGGGGTGTGTGTGTGTGTGTGTGTGTGTGTGTGTGTAATTTATTATATATATAAATGATTATATATATAATCATTTGGGGGGCACAGGATGATTGTGTCTCTGTTGTGGCTCCACGGCTGGCTGATAAGTCTTAAAATTCCCACTTCAGTTTAAATAATTGATTCTCTATCATAGTATTTGAGAGGGGTCAGTCTAATCTATCTCATTTGTTATACCACCAGCCAGATGGCTTTCATCTGCCTCAATGAAAGGCATTGCGTAAGCAAGGAAAATCTCGAGAAGTGTCTCTCAGTGTCTTAAAAGGAAGTTGTGGGAGTGGAGCCATTGCTGTTGTTGTCAATAGTCACCTTAATAAGTTTAGGAGAAAGGTGATTTGATTTCACTCAGGGTGTTCTGTTGATGAAGAACAAACCCAGGAGTCAATTGGTCTTATAAACATTTGGAATGCTGCATAAAGTTATTTTCCACCATGAAGAAGGCTTCAGGATGATTCTGCGTAAGTCAGATCTGCAGTGCCACTTGCCCTCACTCGATGCCTAGTTGCTCTACCTCCACAAAACGGGTGTGTCCATTTCAATATTTGCAGTGTCACCTTTTCTCTTAACCATCACCTACTTACTTCCAGAACTTTTATCCAAAAGATCTGATGCAAGATGGAGAGGAACATTTTAAGAAAACTTACAGAGACCCTTTATCTCTCCCACTTTGGCCCACAAAAGGCATGAGATAAGGAGTCTGTGGGTAGTTTTCTCAACCATATGATCATTAGGACCCAGTCGAACCAGGAGGAGAGCCAAGGTGGCTAAGCCAGAATTAAGTTTGAATTTCCTACACTCTCTTTTGGCTGGAATACCACCCAGAACATGTACTAACCATGTTGGCCTGGAGTTGATGTTAGGGGAAAGAAAGCTACATCATTTCCAGGATAGATCAGCATGGAATTCCTAATGCTGAAAGTTATATAAACCTTTCTACCCCTTTTGTGTTGATGTTTGCACAGCAGCAGCTGAAAGGAAATGGTCCTTTTCTGGAAATATCCACATTCAGTGACCCAAATGCATTAGCAAGTTTAAAGTGTTTTTCTTTTCCTACATTCCTAGTTTGTTTTTCTCCCATTTCTTCCTATGTTTAGCTATGAATGGGTAGAGAATTTTGTTAAGTGCTTATTTGCATCTTTTAAAATACTGTTATGGTTTTCCCTTTTATTTTACTATGAAAAAATCACATTTATTGACTTTGCAAAACTTAAAGCAAATTTGCATTACCAGAAGAGATGTTACATATTATTTTAATATATCATTGACTTAAATTTTAAAATATTTTTTTCACCTATGGTTATGAGGGGTTCTATATTTCTTTCCTTGTAACATATTTTTCTACTTTCAAAGAGGATAACACTGGCCTCATGAGCACAATCGAAAAGTGTTTCCTCCATTTCTAATTTTCTGAAGGTGTTCACAATGAAGTAGTAATAATTCTTCCTTAAATATTTTAGGGAATTGGCCAATTAATCCATCTACAATTTTCTTTGTAGGAATTTCTTTAACTGAAAAAGAATTTTTCAAGTTTTTAAGTGTTTTATTTGTTCAGTTGTGACAATGGTGTCTTTAAAGGAATTAACTGTGTCTTTATTTCATATTAATCGTTGAATTTTTTGACATGAAGTTTTTCTTAATATCTCTGTGTTTTGACTTTGATATTAGTAGCATCTGTAGTGATAGCCATTCCCTCTTTCCTGATACTGGAAATTTGCCTTTTCTCTTTTTCTTTTGAACAATCTGCCTAGGCTTAGAATTTTTTCTTTTTTTTCCAAAGAAACTGATTTTGGATTTATAGATTTCTTCTATTTTTCTATCTAATACAGTTAGAATCTACCTCTTATCTTTATTATTTTCTTTCTTCTACTTAATTTGAATGTAAATTCCTTTTCTATGTCTCTGATTTCTTAAGTAGAAATTTCATGACTGATTTGAAATCTGTTTTTTTCAATTTAAGGCAATGTCTTGCACTCCTTTATTCATATCTCCAAAATTTTATATGTCATAGTTTCATTATTATTCAGTTCACATACTTTTAAATTCTCATATCATCTCTTTTTAAACTATTGGATTATTTAGAAGTCAGTTTAATTTACATATATTTTGGGTTTCATGGTTATTGATTTCTAGTTTAATTTCAGTGTTTCTGGTAGTTGCCTTTAAATTGTATCCTAATTTCATGGTTGTTCTTTGAAGGTTAGTCATCTGGTAAGGTCTTCTGTCATTACTCTAAATGGAAATCAGCAGGAAGATTTTTAAGGAAAATGTTTGTGTTGATAATGAACACCAGTCAACATAGGTTAAGTTTTTACTCTTAAAATGTTAATACAAAATTATTAATTTGTTTTTCACATTATAAACCTCAGACCACCAATCTGAGCACTGAAAATGATACAAGTTACCTTGAGATTTGTATATTTTTGAAGGTACTATACATTTTTATGAGAAGTTTTCTAGAAATTAATATAGAAGGTGGGAGGGAGCAAAGTTGGTATGTGATTAGACACTATCTCTTTCTAGCATTATATCCCATGTCACTGCCTACAAATTAAATATCACTATCGTGTCATTTGAAACACATACTAATAGGAATAAGTTGCACTTTGTCACCATTAGAAGCACATGTGCACACATACACAGACCAGATCAAAGAAGAACTTTCTTTGATCGTTGTTTCCAACTTCTGCAAACAAATGAAACTGGCTTGGAATAAAAAATCTAAAAAAAAAAGTGGGATGACTTTGTTTTCTTGATTGTTTGATTTCCACTGTCCTCATTCTATTACTGATTCTACAATATACTCTTATATAGTTTAAATCACATTAAATTTTTAAAAGAGCCAAGAAGTATAACAATTTAAATATTAGCTACGTTCTGCATGAGCCAAAAAACAATTTCAATTTCTGCCAGCGTCAAATTCTTTTTTTTAATTTTATTGTCTTAGTAAGTACAATATGTAAATGTGACTTACTTTTAATTTTTTGATGGTTTAAGAATTTTTATGCTTAAAATAATGTAAATAAAAACTGTCATGTTACTATCTGTTTCTAAAAATGGTAGATATGCTCAAGTTTTCCTTGTATTTTAAAAAATAAAAAAAATTAAAGATTTTGTTACTATCATTGGCTTCTCTTTTTTAACATAAAGCAAAAAAATTTTCTTTATCAATGATGATCTTTAGGTCAATAGTCTTAAACTAGGAATGATCTTGCCCTCCAGGGATTTGGCAATGTCTAGGGATATTCCGGTAGTAACAACTGGGAAGTGCTACTGGCATCTAGTGGTTAGAGGCCAGGATGCTGCTAAACTTCTCGTAATGTGCAGGCAGGACCCTATAACAACAAATCACTGACCCAAAATATCAATAGTGCTGAGGCTGAGAAACACTCTCTTTGATGAATTCTGGCTATTTTTATTTCCAAGATAATATAATATGATGATTCAATATTATTTATGTGAAATGTTCCTCTTGTTACTTGTGGGTTAACATGAGTACAGAAAATTATTTTCTAATTTTTATCAGAAATTATTAAAGTATCAATAAAATTAAATCTATTAAAATGATTATATATCATTTAAGAAACTGAATTTTTTCTTCATCAAAGGGGTATACAAATATAGAAAATATGACAACTTCACAATCTGGTTTAGCTAATTTATGGACATAATACTTAAGAAAGAATTTGTCATAATATCATAAAAAGATGTTCTCTTATAAACTTAGAATTTCCTATAACTAATTCATGAATCTTTTTTTGCTGCTCTTTTTTCTTACCACAAAAAATCATTCAGTTATGGGAGGTTGTGGTGTTTTAGTAACTTATTCTCTAAAATAATACTAAAACATAGGCAACAATGGCTAAAGGATAGAAAATACCAAAGAGGTGAAAGGTTCACACAAGTCAAGGCACTTGCAGCCTCAAACTAGATTATTGCACAGGTACTAGAAGTTTATCAATTTTCCTTATTTGTTAATTTGGGAGCTTCGCATTTTCACATTCCTTTTTAAAACCTAGATATTTTATATTTTGAAGCTATCAGAAAAGCTCTTTGTAACTATAAGATTAATAAATTTTAATTTGCATTTCTTGGATTGAGTATGGAAATATTTGGTAACAGTAGACATTCATACATGACAATTCAGAAACCTGACAGAATTTTGATAAGCATACAAGTTTTAACTAGAGCTTTACATTTAGAGTTTTATTTTCTACAGTTTGGTGACCTAGATATGATAGTTTAGATATGATAGTTGACTGGCTTAATTGCTTTCCCTGTAGAAATTTTTAAAAATTATATTGATTTTCTACTAAATGTGAATATAAAATGTGAATGATCCAGAGGACATTGAAATCTCAATAATTATATAGTAGAGCACATCCTTGATAATTTACCTTATTTAATTAGAAGTTTTCAGATGTACTCAATAATAAGCCATACAACTATGAGAAAGCATCAAATATATTACTCAATAAATACTAACTAAAATAATAGAGCTTGTTATAAATTTTTGAAAAGCATTAAACAGGATATTGTATGTTAAAATGTATAATGTTGAAATATAATAGCAAGAATTAAGCCAAAGAGTGTATTCCTTATGTTGATTTTGCTGCAGAATGATTTATAGTGACCATAATTTTTGTTTCAAAAAATAGACAAAAATTATTTATTTTAGTAATTGAAATGTTCTCCCAGATAAGTGAGTTCCAGTAAAAGTTATTATAAATGTTATCTTTATAAAAATTTCAATATTTTACTCTTCCTAGAAGATTAACTTTAATTTTAAATTACTGTGTTTTGAGGGAGATGAACCCCTGTATGCATATATTCTGATATGATAAATAAACATAGTATATATAACTTCTTTCCATAGTATTCAATTTGAACCAGCTAAGCTAAAATCCACATGATAAAAGAAATGTGTGAAATAATAAGAGTGATGGTTTTATGTGCACTTCAAACTGAAAGTGATAGTCCATTTGCAAAAATCTGCATGACAAAAAGGGCTTGCTAGTCTTCCTGAATTAAAAGTCGCTAATAACTATAAAAAATATGAGCACTAGAGTGAATCATTTTATAAAAACAAAAGCAAGCAATTTAGCGATTTAAACCTTTCATAGTTAATTTATGTAGCAGGGAAGGTTCATGCTTAGGGAGGGCCCATCTGGCCTCTCTACAAATGGGAAGGTTTGTACATATGGCCTATAATGAACACGTGGCTAGCTGAACCAACCCAACCCCTTCAACTAAAGAGTAATTAGCATGGGGCAGGTTTTTCATGGCTGCTAGCACACTAGCAAGTCCTTCCTGACCTACATCCAAATGGACATATGATTACATAAAATGGGTAGTTTCTTTCTCAAGCATTTATTTGTGTGCAAAAATGTAGGATTTGTTTAACTGCCGCCAACTAAAGAACTGAGACCCATATGTTACCCCATAAACTTACCGGTTAGCAATTTGTTATAAGCAAGATGCAAATATTATGGTAAGCATTCAGAACATTTATTCAATGAACCTTATGTTGTAAATGGAAACAACAGTATGTCTGAAAATTTTGTAATCACAATTTCACCACTGGCCCCATTTTATGTGTAATTCAATGTTTCCAAAATCTGCAATTTTCAATTAGAAGCATCAAGATTAGTGGAGTTTTAAATATAAACAAAGCAATAGATCATTCAATTTTAAGGGAAAAGAAATACTTAAAACCTGTAAGACACCAGAGGAGTTTAATCTTAAATAAGTCACAGTAGAGTTATTAGGTACATCAGAGGGAATACATACTTATTATTGAATGTATTGAGGTGACATTGGTTAATAAAAATGTATACCTTTACAAGTGTACAATTCTATAATATATCATCTGTATATTGTATTGTGTATTCACAATCCCAAGTATCTTTTTATTTTTTAATTATATTTTATTGATTATGCTATTACAGTTGTCCCAATTTTTCTCCTTTGCCCCCTACCACCTAGCACCACCAACTCCCTCAGACCATCCCCACACCATTGTTCATGTCCATGGCTCATGTGTATAGGTTCTTTGACTACTCCATCTCCTATACTGTACTTTACATCCCCATGGCTGTTCTGTACCTACCAATTTTTACTTCTTAATCCCCTCACCTCTTTACCCATTCCCCCACACCTCCCTCCCATCTGGCAACCATCGAAATGCTCTCTATATCCACAATTCTGTCTCTGTTCTTCTTGTTTGCTTAGTTTGTTTTTTAGATTCAATTGTTGGTAGATATATAGTATTGCTATTTTATTGTTCATAGTTTTGATCTTTTTCTTAAATGAGTCCCTTTAACATTTCATATAGTAATGGTTTGGTTTGGTGATAATAAACTCCTTTATTTCTTCCTTATCTTGGAAGCTCTTTGCTCTTCAATTCTAAATGACATCCTGGCTGGGTAGAGCAGTCTTGGCTGTAGGTCCCTGCTTTTCATGACTTTGAATATTTCTTGCCAGTCCCCTCAAGCCTACAATTTCTTTTGAGAAATCAGCTGACAGACTTATGAGAACTCCCCTGTAGGTAACTAACTTCTTTTGTCTTGCTGCTTTTAAGATTCTCTCTTTATCTTTATTAAATCTTTGGCATTTCAATCATGATGTGTCTTAGAGTGGGCCTCTTTGCATCCATCTTGTTTGGGACTCTCTGCTTTCTGTACTTGTATGTCTATTTCTTTTGCCAAACTTTTTTCAAATAGATTTCCAGTTTCTTACTATTTCTCTTCTCCATCTGGCACCCCTATGATGCAAATGTTGGAATACTTGAAGTTAGCCCAGAGGCTGCTTATACTATCCTTGTTTTTGTTTTTTGTTTTTTTTTTTAATTCTTTTTTCTTCTTGTTGTTCCGGTTGGTTGTTTTTTGTTTCTTTATCTTCCAAATTATTGATTTGATTCTCAACTTCATCAGTCCTACTTTTGTTTCTTTGTAAATTGTTCTTTATCACCACTGAATCTCACAGGTATTCTACCACAGAAGGTCATACCACAAACCCAGGGAGCCAGAACAGATCAATTTAAGAAGTTGAGGCTAACAACAAGAGTCTTACAAACAATAGAAAGACAAAGAAACAACCCCCAAATGAAAGGAAAGGAGGAAGCTCCAGAAAGAATGATAAATGAAACGGAGGCAACTCAACTGTCAGATACAGAGTTCAAAGCAATGGTTGTCAGGAAGCTCAATGAGCTCTCAATGAGCTACCAGAAACTACAGGGAAATTATGATGAACTCACCACAAACTATATCAACATGAAAAAGGAAATAGAAATAATCAACAAGGGCCAAGAGGAAATGAAGAACACAATTTCTGAACTGAGGAACACAGTAGAAGGAATGAAAAGCAGAATCGATGAAGCAGAAGATCGGATCAGCGAGTTGGAGGACAAAATAGAAAAAAACACCCAGAATAAGCAAGATAAGGAAAAGAGGCTCAGAAAGAATGAAGAGGGTTCTTTATCTCAGTATGTCCTCCATTTTTGACTGGATTTTTTTAATGCTGTTGAGGTTCTTACCTAGTTCCTTGAGCATATTTGTAACCAGTGTTTTGAATTCTGCATCTGACAAATTGCTTATCTCCATTTCGTTTAGCTCTTTTTTGAAGCAGACACCGGCCTGCAGTGTCCTCGGCCTTATGGATGAAATGAGATGTTCACTCGGACTACCGAGTCCGGTGGAGGAAAAGGGACAGCATGGCTTTTCTCTCAAGGGGAGCAAAAAGCCCATGGCCTCCACCATGACAGGCCTTTATTGGGTTTCCCCAAACATTACATGATGGTCCTCATTTACTATGCACAGGTTCGCTTTAGGTGGTTACCTTTTACAGACGACAAAGGAGCCAATGCCGTTAATCACATCACAGAAGAAGGATATTAGCAAACGAAAAGGGAAAAGTGGTTGAACTGGTTCCACTCATCCTAGGAAGGTTTAGCATAGATTTTGGGAAGTTACAATAAGTACTTGTTGTCTCAATTCAGGGTGAGGGAGTTTTAGTAAAGTTTCACAAAGCGAGTTTCACAGCAGTCCAGGTACAGTGCAGGCCTGATTCCCCATGGGAGAACCTATCCGTGGCCATGGGTCCTGTGCATCTTCAAGTGGGAGCTGGGCCCATGCCATATGGAACAGTCTCCTACACTTTTTCTGGAGTTCTGATCTGTTCTTTCATTTGGGCCACGTTACTTTGTCTCCTCCTTGTGTTTGTTTCTATGTATTACTTAGATCTGCTTTGACTCTCTGTCTTGGTAGCATGGCGTAAAGTCATGGGTGTCCTGTAGGTTCTAGTAGCACAGCCTCCCCATCACCCAAGCTTGATACTCGAGGAGCACCCTTCATATGAGCTGAGTATACCTTTCTTTTATAGTTGAGACTTGATTGCTTGTTGGCAGGTCAATGGAAGGGGGTTACCCAGACTAGTCAGCTGCAAGGACTAGCTGTGACCACTGATCACCAATCTCTACCATCCCTGGAGGATAAACTGTACAGAGACAGGGTGATGGTGCTCTGATGTGGTCTGTAGCTGTCCACTGGGTGTATAGGCTCTGGGGTTTTCCAGGTGGTACAGGCCAGAATCAGGCCCTCATCTGTGTTCTGGCCAGGGCCACTCTGCATGAGCTATAAAATAATCTGAGATGGCTGCCACCTGGGCTGGGTTTGGAGCTTCTGAAGCAAAGCCAATCTATGAATCTAGGTTAGGTGCTCCTAGTGCTGGGGCTGGATCACTTAGCAAGAGGTACAAGGGCTGGAGGCTCACTGTTACTTTTTTGATAGCATTTAGGAAATTTTGAAGCACAAGCCAAGTTCAGCCATTCATGTGGAAAAGTCATAGTTAATAGTTTGTTTGGGACTGTCAATTAGGTGTGACAGAATCTCAGAGGATCTCCAGGGAGAGGCAAACAGTTTTTAGCCAGGTCGATGGAGTCTCAGATATGACACCCTCTTTCCAGCTCTGCGGCTCTGTAGGGGGAGCCCTCAGCAAAAGGACAATGGCCTCTGCCCTCCTTTCTCTCTGAGAGAAGGCTGTCCCCCAGTTCTTTTCCTGATGCCAGGTACCTCAATTCTTCCCTGTGTGCCACTGATACCTTTCAAGCTGCTACTCTGGTGCTGAAGCTCAGAGAGGGTGAGTTTGAGTAACTGTTGTGTGTGGGAAGGGAACTGCTTGAGACTCTAAAAGTTTCTTCCACTGACTCAATCCCTGCTGGTTTTGCAGCCAGAAGTTATGTAGACTTATCTTCCTGGCACTGGAACCCTGGACTGAGGCACCTGGAGTGGGGCTAGGACTCCTCACTCCTGAGAGATCCTTCCCAAAATTTTATCTACCACATGTGAATATGGGAACAGCCTGTCCTGCATCCCTGCTTCTCCTAGCAGTCTGCATGGATGTGGTTTCTTTAATTCCATAGTTGTCGGATTTCCATTCAACTTGATTTCTGATGGTTCTGAGTGATGGTTGTTCTTTATTTTAGTTGTAATTTTGATGTGGTTGTGCAAGGAGGCAAGCCATGCTTACCCATATTGCCTTCTTGATGGAATTACCTCAAGTATCTTTTTACAACCATTTATCATTGCTTTACCTTCCTCTACCTCCTCCCATCCCCCCTTTCTTTGGCCATAACCACAGTGTTGTCTGTGTCTATGGGTTATACACACATGGCTATGCTCTTTGGCTAATCCCTTCACCTTCTTTCATGTAATCCCCTTCCCATCTGGCAGTTGTCAGTCTGTTCCATGTACCCATGCCTGTTTCTACTTTATTAGTTTATTTTATTTATTAATTTCCACATATAACTGAGATCATATGGTATTTGTCTTTCTCTGACTGGATTACTTATCTTTAGCATAATAATCTCTAGGTCCATCTATGATGTTGAAAAGAGTAAGATTTCCTTCTTTTTAATGGCCTCTAGTATTCATTGCGTAAATGTACCACAGGGTTTTTATACATTCATCTACTGATGGGCACTTCGGCTGCTTCCAAGTCTTAGCTACTGTAAATAGCAGTGCTTTGAACATAGGGGTGCATGTATTCTTTCAAATTAGTGTTTTGGATTTCTTTGGATATATTCTCAGAACCAGATTTGCTGGGTCACAAGGTAGTCCATTTTTAACTTTTTGAGGTACCTCCATACTGCTTTCCACAGTGGCTGCACCAGTCTGTGTTCCCACCAACAGTTCATGAGGGTTCTCTTTTCTCCACATCCTTGACAACACTTGTTGCTTGTTGATTTATTGATAACAACCATTCTGACAAGTATAAGGTGATATCTCATTGTGGTTTTAATTTGTATTTTTCTACTGATAAGCGACATTAAGCATTCCTTCATACGTCTGTTGACTATCTCTTCAGAGAACGCTATGAATATTTGTTTAAATTTAGTTTAGATCTGAAGGAGATTTGATGAGGCAGTAAAGTATACTGGAACTTTAGACTGTAGACAGACCAAAACATTTTAGAAATTAACATTAAAGGAAGAGTTTGACAAATTTATGTTTATGTGAAAGTAGTTAATCTAGGCAACAGAATAATAGGTGTAGATTGACTCTAGCTTTATTCCAGATGCAAAAATATAAAAAGATTGATGAGTTTTAAATTTTTAAGTAATAAGTTTTCCCAACACAAATCACACATATTTATCATGAAAAATCAGAAATTGTGTAATTCAATGAGAATTTAAGTACAGAAGTCTATTATAATTTTGAGGGGTTAAATTCTAGTTTTAGAAATTGATCCTACTGCTTACAGTTAAAAAGAATGGGTTTCAGTCAATTTTGCCATGTTAAAAACTGAGAGAAAATATAGTCAACTTTTGAATCAATCATTGTTATTTGCATAACATATTTTAAAAATCATTTTAGACAGTGTAAACAAGGTTAATGTAGGCTAATTTTTGTCAGGAACATTTAGATGTTAACAAGAGAATATTGACTAATATTTTCATCTTCTTAGAATTTTTAAAATTTTGGTCCAAAAATGAAGATTCTTTCAAGTATTGTAGAAACTAATCTTTCATGGCCTCAAAATGAAATTTACATTACTTTCAGAATAGTTCTGACTCCAGGTACGCTCTAATCCAGAATTTCAAAATTGTTACAAGGTTGTATTTTATTTCGTTTGTTTGTTTTCACCTGAATCTTTTAGCTCTGTCTTCTGTGCTGGCTTTATGACTGATATGTTCCTTTATGTGGTATGATGACTGCTGGGAATTTTAAGTTTTATCTCCAACTTTCAAATTTAGTGAAGGGTTTCTCTTACTCATAAGCCCTCCAAAACATCACTTTTCACCTTATTAAATTGTATCATTTGTGGGTAAGAGGGATGGCATTTTTATCTGATGTTTATTTCCATATTTTGTGATTCTAGATTAGTGCCTGACATATATACATCACTCAATTAATAAATTTTCAATGAGTGAAAAATAAATCCTTCTCAGAATTGCATGGCTGAGAATAGAGATACATGATCTCCCCAAAGCAAAACTTTTCCCTTTATCTCCACTTCCTTCCTCTTTCTACATCCCGATCTCTCTCTTTTTCTAATTCTCTTCTTTTTCTTTTCTTTCTTTCTGCTTGCTTTTTTCCCTCCCTGATTCCCTCCCTTCCTTCCTTTTTTTCCTTATCATCATCTCCATTATTGAAGTTCACTCATTTCTTAGTATTTTTATATTTAAAATCCTTATGCTGAGCTTATGAATATATGACCATGACAAAACCTACGATTCCATAGGCCACTTTGTAGGTGAGTAAAGGTGGTTTTTTTCTAAAAACAGCAGAGTAGTATACTCTGGTTTCTCTTCAGGTCATATAAATCTTTCACCTTTTACTAAAAACAGTATGGTAGCAATAGTGATGAGTATGATAGTAAAGCAATACTATAGCCATGATATTTTATGTTAGTTATCATGAGAAAAACCATTATAGTCCTGAATACTAAATACAATAAGTCCATATTTTACTTGGAATTCAGCATATTGAGTTTTGGTTTATTAAGTTTCCCAGAGACCAGAATCCTGGTCTCTGTTACTCCTCAATTTTCTTTGCAATTTCTTTTACTCCTTTCTGACCACTAATATTGGGATTACTCAATTTTTTTAACCCTATTTCTTGTCATATGACTCCCTCTCCCCAGACAATTCCATTCACTCCCAGGTTTCAACTACTATCTTTAAAGGACAACTGTGAAATTTGCATCTACCCCTGATTTCTCTGTTACTTCTTAGACTCACATGTCCAACTGCTTACCGAACATTTTTAAATGCTGGATGACAAATTCTTCTGACTTAACCAATCTAAAACTCAATTTATCACCTCACCTATATTTTTGGGTTTTGCCCAATACATTCCTTCTCCTATATATTCCTTATATTAGCCAATGAAATGACTACCCACCTGTTTAACCCAGGTAAAAAATCAGAACTGCGAAATTCCATTTGATGCCCATAGTAGACACTGCCAGTGCTCTGCTCAGACCCCCTCAAGTTGTTTTTGTCATTCTGTTTCATAGCGTCCTTCCCCAGGCTCCCTGTGCTTTTACATCCAATGACCCTCAACTTCAATTCCTGTTAAGAGAAGTTTCTTGGGCTACAAAATTCATTTTGGCCAGTGTGCAGAAATCCATTGACACGTAGGAGGAACAGTAGAGTTTAGCCACTGATTAATGATGCAGAAATATGTCATTTTGACTAGATTTGTTTGGCATGTTTTATGCATCTATGGTACCCCAAATTTCTCCTCTCTGCTAGACTCTGACTACACAAGGGCTGGGGACATGTGTGTTTTCTTTTATTTTTTCAATTGGCAGGATCAGCAACAGGCATGAATGCCTGATGCATAATAGGCATTTTGTAAATACTTGTTGGAAGAATCACTTAAGAATTCCTTTAATTCTTTCAAGTGTTCTGTGACACCGAAGTTGGGTAAGCACAACCAAGGTAGATAATCACAATCCTCGCTGGCAGGTGGGGCCTGGTGCATCCATGTGAACAAACCTCCACATCCATATGACATGCATTCGATTTTATATACGTATGAATGGAAGACTTCTAGACAGATTGTTTATAAAATGCCAAATGGCACTAAGTATTGTCTTGTATAATTTTAAAAAGATAACACTAAATTTGAAGCACTTTAATGTATGTGACTACATATGTCACTCCTTCCCATGTGTCTTCTACAATCTTTCCCCAACAAAAACAACAACAAAACCCCAATTCAGATCACACTGGTTTTTCTTGTTTAACTTTATCAAGCCCATGAATACAAGAGTTATCTTACAGTTAACCTTGTGAGGTAACACATATGTAGTATATCTTGTATATAAGTATGCTGCATACTTATATATAAGTATAACTTATATATGCATATAAGTATATATAAGTATAACTTATATATAAGTTATACACCCCACCTATACAGAATTACTTGATCCTGCCAACGAAGGCATCTGATTATCCATATTGGTTGTGCCTAGCCAACTTAGGCATTGCACAAATGCTCTCTCGTGGAATCCTTGTTGGAGAAGCTCTATGCTCAAATGTTTGTTTGTGGCAAAGCTGGGGCTGGAAACCATCTGTCCAGACTCCATCTCCAGAATCGTTTCTTCCCCATCACTTGGTGCCATACCCTGCACAGGCACAACGGGCTTGCTTCCTTTATTCTCCACCTGCTGCCTGCAGCCCTGGCCCAGTTTCACTGAAGGCATTTTATTTTTAATTAGCTTACGTTATTTATTTATTTTTTAAATCAATTAAGACATTTTAATTCTACTTAATTTTTCTTCTTGTTTTATACTCCCCTTTTCAGCCTAATTATGATGCCTTCTTCACATTCTGCCACCGGAAAACCAAAATTTAGGTAAAGGAAATAGTTCATGCCCCAATACCTGGTATGTCTTTTGGTCCTGGTTTTAATTTTTCTGAAGTTTATTTATTAGGAAAAGAAAACAAAGAGGAACAGAGTAGGAAAAGATGAGGGGGCTGGGTGGGCAGAAAAGCAAAATAATGAAAAATATATAAAAGCAAAAAATATAAAAGCAAAATATTTCATGCTATATTAGCATATCATTATAAGGCTTCTGATTTTGTCATTTTCGGAGCATCTTCACCCCCATGTACAACTGAGCAGTCTCGGTGGATTATGACTCAGGTAGGTTTCAAGTCCTCTCACTTCTTTCCGTTTCAACCTAATTCAGGGTTCCCACAATTAGCTCCTGTCAGCGGGCACCCGCTGCTGCCCATTCAGTGCATGTCCCACACTGTAGACAAAATCACCCAAAAAAGGACTTTGAAGCCTCATGCTAAACTGTCACTGTGAAGCTCTGTAAGGAATAAAGATAAGAGTCATCATAACTGTTGTTAAAATTTGATAAGCATTTTCTGTGTGTCAGTCACTTTTTAAATCATTTTTAATCAAACCCTTAAATGTAAGAAATCAAGTTTACTTATTTATTTATCTTTGCATGCCCTCAAAGGCGAGGCAATTTTGTGAAGACGGCTCATACTGTTTTCAGTCTTGGTGGGAAAATGTGTTTTCACACGTACAAGTACACAGCAACTGATCCTAGGTGTAATTCTTGGCTTAAAATGAATCATGATTGTGGGCTGTATATTCTTGGCTCCTGAAAAAAATGGTTTCCTGAATTGAATTATACAATCTGTTTGTTTTAATTTTATGTTAGAGCCTATTACTTGGAAAATCCTGCACCATCTATATGTCTCTAGTATGTTTATCATTTTTTGTACCCCAAACACAAAGTACTACTTACCTCTTATTGTCAATCTCAGGTTGGTTTCCTTTTTTTCTAGGTATAATTTTTTACTTTTTATCATTTTACCCCATACTCATTTTTAATTTAGCTAAACACACAACTTTTCACTTCATAAATATTTCAAAAATCATAATATCAGGTTGTAAAAGAAAATTATCATTGATTGGTTTTATGTCTTTTAGAGTTTTACCTGTATAGTCACAAAATCTAAAATGTAGTAATAATACTTTTTCTACAGTTCTTTTTAGCAGATTTAACATCTCAGAAACTTTCCTGAAAATATATTCATTGTTTTTAACATTGCTTCTTCGATTTCATACCAAACTTATGTTTATCACATGATTGCTCACCCAATTATAGAGAGAAATACAAAGCATCATCAAATAGTTTAATAGGAATATAGGAAAATATAGTTTGGTCCATCAAATGATGCAGAAAATAATGTGACAAAAAATCCTGATTGCTTGTAAGATATTAGTTGTACTAGAATCTGTATGCCCATGTTTGAGGAAAAAAGGAAAGTACAGAGCTTTGAGAACATAAAAAAATAGAAGTGTATGGACATAGTAAGATCACTGAGTTTTAACAATAATACAATGACAACACAACATAAAATATTTATGTCTAAATATGTAATTGCAACAGATTCTAAGTCCCGTGAGGGAACGAACACACCTTGTTCAAACTGGTGTTAATGACTGTCAGCTTACGTGACCCACGTGTTCATGTGGCTTCCCACACTATTTTAAATAAATATTTAGCAGATAATGAGAAGAAACAACAATTATTTTAAGATAATTGTCTGCCCTCAAAAAGTAAAGAAAGTAAAAACAAATAACACGTCTGGTGTGTGCATCAGTGCATGGATACATGTATTACAAAATTTCTGCCAACTTTTTCTTTTTAAGCTACTTTTGTTTATTCAATTCTTCAATAATTTACTTTGTTACTTTTAACATATATATATGGTACAGTCATAGTATGATTTTTAATAATCTCTATATCCATAGATATCAGATAGGCTGCTTCTTGGTTAAATTAAAGCATGCACAATGCAAAAATAGGATCAGTCATCTTCACTTTTTCTGTTCTATTTCTGGAGTCAATCAGGCCAGCAGAAAAGCAAGCCGGTAGAGTATCCCTCAGTCTAATTAGGTCTCTTTAAGGCAAGACAAAATGCGGGGAGGGAAGAATACCAAGCACTCGCCAGCCCCTCCAAGCAGCTGGAGTAGCCCAGGCAAACAGTGATAGGCCTCCAAGAAGCACAGCAAAGAAACTGGCATTATGTCCACAGGTTATCATTATCATCTAAAAAAGAAAAATAAATAAAGAAAGAAAACCTGATCGATCCCTCCCTACCGCAATGATGCTTCAGGGCATCTCTCGCACTGCTGGGGAGTGATTGACCATCACCATCGGGTATCATTAAAGAAGGTAGGTGGAAAGGAAGTGGGGCACGCGGGCCAGGTGTGGGGGAGGGCGGAGGGAGAGGAAAAGCAAGGTCAGAGGCAGCCACAAGCTCCAGCTCCAACTTGCGTCTTTCTCTCCCTCCTGAACTCCACTGACCTTTCACTCAGGAGCCAGCTGGAGCCGAGAGAGATTTAATTGAATGAATTCCTCAGATGTGTTTGGAGTATGGGTGATGAAGAAAGGAGGAGGAGGGAAAGACGGCTGGATACTGTGGTGAAAAGAGAGAAAAGGGGGAGGGAACTTTCGGTGACCTTCAAAGGCTAATTGCCTGGCTCTTCCTAGGCCCTTACTGGAGCTTCACTTGCAGAGGGCTCCCGTTGTCTGCTCTAGCCAAAGCTCTCCAGCCGCTCCCAGAACCCCGGACTCAGAAATGCAGCCCCATCAGCTGCTCCCGGGTGACCTGCGGTCCAATCAATAGCGGGCCGGCCCAAGTGGCTGCAGCTCCACTGCCCTTCTTGGGCCGAGCTGCATTAACAGGCTCTGCTCATCCGGCTTCCCATACACCCCTCATTAATCTGAGCCCAGGAAAAAAAGAGGAGTATGGGACTGACCAGAAGCACTGATGTGTATGTGTGTGTGCTTCCGTCCTTTTCATTGTTAGTTTAATAGAATAAAGTCGAAGTCAGTGAGAAAAATCAAACCTCTCCTCTGGCACTTTCGCTCTATCTTGTTTCCATTGTTTGTTTCTGAAATTATAAATCACAGGGAGTAACCAGATTAAGAGTTTATCCACGAACACTGCCTCTCCCTACTTCGCCCTCTCTCTAAATCCTGTCGTTACTGGGCTTTGAGTGTGTGTGTGTGTGTGTGTGTGTGTGTGAGTGTGTGTGTGTGTGAGTGTGTGTGTCTGTGCCGGATTTTTTTTTTTTTTTGAACATAAGTAAAAAGGAGTCAGTGAATGTCAGCTGAGTTAAATGGGTGACAAGGGAGATGGAAAGAAGAAAATTCATCCCTTCTTGTCTTTGAGAGCAATTTAATTAGGCCTTAGCCTCCTGTGAGTGGGTAAGAAAAAGGCTGGGGGTGGCTTGTCTAGGCTTCCTCTAGAGGCAAAAGCGGCCTTGGACGCTGAACAAGTGCCTGTACACACACACAAAGGATTTTTAAAGGATCATGTAAGAAGATCAACTGATAAGCAGCTAATTTTGTGTACTTAGGGAGCAAACGAGTGAGCACATTCCCACTGGAATACCTAGGGTAATGGGATGAAAAAAAGTGGAGAAAAGATCTTAAGTATTTTACTTCTAATGCTGATCACTAAAATTAAAGATTTATGCTGCTTGACAGGGTGGCTAGTTGTAGCTATGGGGAAGCCTGTGTGTGTGCGTGCGATGGGTTTATGTGTGTGTTACAGTGCTTGTACATGTGTGTGTGAAGTATGAATTGATACAGTCATATACATGCAAATATGAGTTGTTTTATGTACCACTTGGTTATTTTGAAAATTTTCATCAGGAGCCACTTTTAAACTAATTGGAGTATGCAAAGAGGAAACCTCATTTTTGATTCAGATAAATTTTCAGAAATGACATTTGATTCTGGAAATATGACTGATCTGCACAATTTCTTGATAAGAAATGAAATGAGCTGTTGTCCTTCAGGATATCATAGACTTAAAATGGGGGATTTTATGGTTAATGCCATCAGATAGAAGTGTCCTACTTTGAAAGGAGAAGTCCATCAGCCTCAGGGGAAGTCTGAAGTCTGAATTCATCTTTAAATCTGCTGCTGCAGTTAAAGCTGGCATAAAGCAATGGTGGATTTTTTTCTAAACAATAATTATAAAATAAATGGCAATAAATAATAAGATGGCTGATACCAAAAAGTTAACTAGTTTTATACCTTAACATTTGGATTTCACTTTAAGTTCCTAATGTCAATGTTTGATAAGGAAGTCAAAAGTGAACATGGAGGCTAAATTAATCTGTTTAGATCACAGGATGGAATATTAAATTTTTAGAAATATGATTAATACTGTCATTCTTGTAAAACACAATGTCAAAATGGAAATGGAAAATCAATAAGGGAATAAACCGATAACATAGAAGAAAAACTACAAATAGCCAGAAGCAAGAAGATGAATATCGGCGTCATTGATCTTGGGCACAGATGAATGAGAAAGTGTGTAGCCATGTTAAGAAAAGGTAGGCGCCCTGTCTGGTGTAGCTCAGTGGATTGAGTGCTGGCCTGCGAACCAAAGGGTAGCTGGTTCCGTTCCCAGTCAGGGCACATTCCTGGGTTTCGGACCAGATCCCCAGTAGGGGGCACGTGAGAGGCAACCACACATTGATATTTCTCCTTCCCTTCTCCTCTCTCTAAAAAGAAATAAAACCTTAAAAAAAGAAACAGTAGGCAATAGAATGGAGTCAGTCGTGCCATATCGAGGTGTATGTGTGTTTTAAATGGATTGCAACAGGCAGCAGAAAATCATCAAGAGAGACTTATTCCGTGGGAAGAAACCTCATTGTAAATAAAGCTTTTATCTGCTGTCTTACAAAACTACTGATCAATCCCTTCACTCTCAACAGCCCCTCCCTGCACTCCTGGCCTGGGTTTTCATATCTTCTCCTCTATATGTGCTTATGCTAAGAGATTGTATGTCATGGTCAGGTGTATTTTGAGTTCTGCAACAAATAAAGATTTCCATGAAAATTACTCAGAATATAACAGAATAGAGTTGTGAAAAAGAAAAAGATAAAAACTAAGATAAGGAAAAGATATGTTTCAAAGTAGTTTCTTCAGTGCAGAGGGAAAGTATGAGAGAGATAAGAGAAGAAAGAAGCAAAGGCAACCAGTAGAGATGGGGAATGGAACAAAAAATAGGATGAAATGAGCAGAATACACTTGAGGAAAGAAGAGTGGGAATGGGGATGATGTGCTTAGTGCTTTAAATAACCTGTCCCCTTCTTTTTTAGATACTTTCTAACTTCAGTTACCATCTATAAATATGAGAACTTGATTCTATGATTTACATATCCATGAGTTAACACTAGTACTAACATAAATGCAGAAAACAACGTAATCATAAAGTATTTTATATTCTATCAATGCAATGGGAATGCAGTGTTATGACATATGAAATTGCAGGCATGGACTTATTACTGATAAATGTGGCATGTCACAGTTTTCTTGTGGCCTTTTTAGAAATAAAATTTGCTTATTAAGTAATAATTAGAAATTCAGAACTTCCCTGAAAACAGGCAACCTGAATTTTCAAATATTTAGAAGGGTAACTCATAGTCTAATCCTATATAAACCTGATATAAGAGTTTTCTGGTCAGTTTTCTGATTAACATGCAGCTGATCTGCAAAATGCCAACAGAAATAAAAGTTTGACACCTTCATAGTAGCTAGATTGTTTTTTAAAAGTCATCCCTGTTTGCATAATCAATAATAGTTTGTATATACTTGTATTTGAAGTGGGGCAATAGTAGATTTACAGTTATTTGTATGGAAAATAATACAATAATTAATTAATAATAATACAAGATTAAACTCTGTGTTTCAAGTTCTCACAACTCTAAACCCTGTATATTGGAGAGTCAGCTACACATGTTTCTGTCAATATTTCTTTCTCAAACTCAACATGTTTACAAAAGAATATTAAAAATGGTACACAGATGATGTGTAGATGACTTATTTTGGAAATTAAATAGTTTTCTATTTTGAAATGCTTAACATTAATAATAAGAAAGCATTAACTTCAGGAATTTCAACTTCTTAAAATAAATCAGCTCAGTATATGTAAAAAAATAACAAAAGGCTCAGTCTGTTTCCCTCACATGTAAACCAGCTAAAAATAAAAATTTTATTTAAGGCTTAAGATAAATGAGTTCATACATACGGGTGCATACTGTACTGTTTTCTAACTCTTTGTAAATACATATGACAAAGAGTAGCCTTAGAGTATGACACACATTTGTTTGGTCCCACATTCTGTACAGCAACCGCTGAATAAGAGAAGCCCAGAAAGAATTACAATCGCACAGGCATTGATAGAGCAAAGCTAAGAGGAGATGATATAACTCAGCCTTAGATTACACCCTTCAGAAATCATGTTGAATTTCACAACAGGTAAGCATCTTGATAAATCCTTCTGAGTATGATGAAATCAGCTTGCAAAAATAGCTTAAGAGTACATACCGGATAACATCTCAGATACATCAATTTTGTTTTCGGGCCCTTTCCAGTATTACACTTAACTAGAGGGAGAGCAAGGTACTTCTTCAATCACACCATCCATCTTACAAAGCCAGTGCCAGTACCTTTTTTATAATAGCAAATTTATCACTTGCTTAAAGTTGCACTTTTTTAATTCTGAAATTTTATTAGCCATGTGTTGATAAAAGCATTAGCTTAGGAAAAGTACTCCTCTTCTCACAAATACTGCACATCGGTTAAATTGTGGAGGATCCTCCAAGAGGCATTATTTTCAAATTTGATATTCCACATGTTATTTTATGTGGAGCAGAACAGTAACTAGGTTTTTCCGCTGATACCAATTTTTCACAAATATTAATCTTCTAAACTCTGCATTCATGTATTATTTTTCATTCAACATCTACTAAATGAATTTCTGCACACCTAACTCTTGTGTAGTTTGTTCACCATTATATACCCATTACTGAGCATAACACCTGACAACAGTATTAACTATATAGATAAAAATTGGGGGTACTGTTAAGTAGCAGAACAAAACTTATAAGTAAAAAAACTGAAATTTTATGTTTCTTTTTAAAATTATTACAGAAAATCATCACTCAAACTATGACAGCCTTCCATAGATAATAAGCATATATACTTGCCTTGGACTGAATAAAAATGGCTATTATCCTGTGACTGACCTAGAGCCTCAGGTAGACACAATGGCATATATAGGGTTTAAAAGGAGAAATAGGATCCCAGATGAAACTCAGATCAACAGAGTTCTCTATTATCTTACAAAGAGCAGGGGCAAGGGGATTAATGAGTCATAATTGGGAAGAATGTCAAAGACTAGATGAAGAGGTTCTGAGGACATAGGCAGAATTTATTTCTGAGCAAAGATACGCTTATAGATTAAAAATAGCCATGGAGGACCATGACAAGCTATAAAATATTAAGTATAGGCAATTAGCAAATTAATCTCTAATTCTCTACCCTTGGATTAAGAAATGATGGTTGAGGAATTCATCTGAGATAGCCCTTTCCCCTACTTACTTTTCATATGGGCTTCCTGGCAGAACCAGACTCACACTAAACAAGAGCACTCCCCTCGAACAGTATCAGTGCTCCATTGTGAAGGATTAGTCCACTGAGTGTCTAACATAAACGCTGTTTGATTGCCTTTCTGCTGGCAGCAGTTAATCTTGGCATGACCTCTGACCGCAACTGGTTAAGTCCACAGTTAGAAGTAAGACAATTTAAAATAAGTAATACAATAGGATGACCATAAGTCTCCAAAACTTTGCAACATGCTGTTAAGCTAATGAAGTTAGAAATCAAATTCAACCATGTAGAAAGGAGAAGGAGATTGAGACCGTCTCAGTCTCTTCGTTATTTTCAAGTTTCATGAAGCTACCTAAATTGTTGAAGATACCAACAGATTTAAAATGGAAGGGCGCAGTGTGATACGATTTAAATTTTAGGAATTATGTTCTTACCTTTTCTCTAGGGCTCTGTCTTTCATAGTAGGCAAACAAGAATAGTGATTGGAAAATGAATAAATGAACATGCATATAAATAAATCTAAGGCAGACATTTTTGTGGAGAAAAAAACAAATTATTATTGGATTCTATAATTATGCATGCTGTTACAGATCTCTTAAATATTTAATACTTTAACATCTTGATATGGCGTGCTCTGCCTCTGGGCAGCCATCCACACCATTCCCTTTCCTTTTCCTCCCTCACTTCTTCCCCCACGGGCACGCATCTTCTATACTCTAAGGGACCCCCAAACTTGCAAAAGTGGCAGCTCATCCCAAGCTAATCTTCTGAACCTGTCCCCAAGGCTCCCTTTTCTCTGACTTCCCAGTGAGCTAAGGCAGCCCAGCCTAGGCTCTCCTGTTGCTTTTTCTATGCTAAGCCCTTCCTAGTTTCACTGTCCCCAGCTTTAATAAGTAGCCTCATAGTCACCTGAACTCATGATGTGAAATCTTTCCTACATAAAGTCAAGAACTTCCTTACCCCAGAAATAAAATAAATATAACATAAAATAAATCCTGATATAATGATTCCTATGCCTGTGCTAATTTTTAAAATCAGAGTGACAATATTTACTAATGAAAGATTTTTAAATATTAAATTAAAATTTATGTGTAAAATATTTTATTTATTTATTTTTTAGAGAGAGGAGAAGGGAGGGAGAATGAGAAGGAGAGAAGCATCGATGAGAGAGAGAAACATCAACTGGTTGCCTCTTGTAGGTGCCCCATCTGGGGACCAAATCTGCAACCCAAATCTGACTAGAATCAAACCTACAACCTTTCGCTTTGTGAGATGATGACCAACCCAATTGAGCCACACTGGTCAAGACAGAATACTAAATTAAAATTTCTAAAGACTCCTTCTAATTTATAGACTAAAAAAAATGGTTTTATAAATCACTGGAACAATGGAATACACAAGACATTTCAAATGAAATTGTGAGTGAAATTTGGAATAACAAAAATAATGTCCAGTTATTTGAAAAAATATTGTGCTCGCTGAATAAATCTGTGATAACATGGCTTAATGTAACCTCTAAAATAAGTGCTATGTTCATTTATGCTGACTATTGTAATGCACAAGAAAAAAATAACTGTGAAATACAATTATATTAAAAATACATTAAAAATTATTTGTACTTGACTATGCCTCCAGCTATGATAAAGTA
Organism: Glossophaga mutica; assembly: GCA_039655065.1. Taxonomy (NCBI): domain Eukaryota; kingdom Metazoa; phylum Chordata; class Mammalia; order Chiroptera; family Phyllostomidae; genus Glossophaga; species Glossophaga mutica. The sequence continues at coordinate 29,068,926 of CM077304.1, read as the reverse complement.
AGAGATTTTATTTACCTTGCCATCTCCAACAACAATGACAAAAATAAAACAAGATATATCAAGTGATAATCTTCAAACATTGGAAATAAGCAACATGAGATGACCCCTGAGAAACAGGAAACAAATGAGGTGAGCCTTTTGATTGTCCCAGCTTCTTGCCTGAAGGCAATTTCCAGCCAACGGTGTTAGGAAGGGGGTTCAAAACAGATCCCAAAGGACTGTCTGAGTTGGACAGAGAGATTAAAAATTGGGAAGGCCAAGATGACTGTAATTTGTGAACATAGTGCAAAAGAATATGTACCAGGGAGAGACAATGAAAGCTCCAAAAATGGGCAGAAGTGTTCACTTTACTCTCTGGCTTAGTAATTCTTTGAATATTTGTGAGAGGAATCGTGAATTTATGTTTTTCCCACCAGCCAGAGAAGAAAGAATTAATAATATAAGAGGCATCAGAGGAAACCTTAAAAATGTAATTAAGAGGTTAAATTAGCCCTCGATTAAAGTCTAGTTTGTAGTTGTCATAATAAACTGGAAGAGCAAGCCTCAAAAAAAAAAAAGTATAGATTACTTACTCTGAACCAAGTCAAACACTATTTAAAGGAATACAACAAAATCCAGCAACAACAGTATAAAATTCACACTGTCCCTTACCCAATTAAAAAATTATCAATGTACAAAGAGGCAGAAAGAAGGACAAAGTCAATTAATACAAACTGATTGAAAAATGACAGAGATGATGGAATTATCAGACAAAGTAATTAAAGTGGCTATCTTTGGAAATTTTTGAGAAATACACCATGATAATTAAAATAATATAAAAAGAGATACAAATAATACTTGTAGAGATTAAAAAATACAATGTCTTAAAAATACATGAAATAAAATTAGTAACATGGTAGCATATTAATTTCTGCAGAGTAAAAGATAAGGAAACTTAAGAAAGCAAAAAAAAAACCCTGAAAAACTATTCAATATGATGCACAGGCATAAAAGAAATTGAATATGAAGCAAAAGAATATCAGGGAACTCTGATAGTACAAAACAATATAACATTATACAATAAAAATCTGAGAAGAGTGACAGAGAACATGTTTGAAGAAATATGCCATTTCCTGCCCCCTGATTTTATAGAGAGTATAAAAACTACAGACCTGAGAATCTCATTAAAACCAAGACAGAAAAAAGATGAGAAAAACAACACATTCTGAACACTAGTCATAAAGAGGAAAGTCTAAAAGCAGTCAGAAAAGAAGACACATTATATGGATAAAGATTATAACAGACTTGTCAAAAGCTATATAAATAAGGTAAAAATCGAGCAACATCTTTTATGTGCTGAAGATTTTTTAAAAACTAACAATCTAAATTTTATATTTGGCCAAATAATAATTTTTCAAAATAATGAAATACAAAAGTTTTCAGGCAAGTAATCACTGAGATCATTTATTACCAATAGATATGCATAAAAAAGAAGTGTCAAAAGATATGAAAATGGCACTGGATTTAATTTGCATCTATACAAAGCTATTAAAAAAACTTTGAAATGGTAAATATGTGGGAAAATGTACAAGACTTTTTTTCTCATTTTCTGTTTAAAAGATAATCCACTGCTTTAAGTGAAATAACAATACATCATGAATATGGTAGATTGAATATTTAGTCTCTAAAGATGTCCACTTTCTAATCCCAGAATTTATGAATGTACTACTTGACATTCAAAAGTAATATTCAGATATGAGTTGTTAAAGATCTTGAGATGGAGAGATAATCCTGGGTCTGGGTAGGCCTAATTTAATCACAAGCTTCCTTATAAAAAGGGACACAGAGGTCTAACAAAGAGCAAGAAGATCAGATGACAGAAACAGGTTGGAAGAAGCCACATTCTGAAGGTGAAGGAAGGGATAACTCAAACAACATGGGCAACCTCTGTAATTGGGAGAGTCAAGGAAACAAATTCTCCCCAGCACTTCCATATGGAACACAACCCTGGAGATAAGTTTTTAACTTCTTATCTCCAGAACCATAAGAGAATGAATTTGTATTCCTTTAAGTCACCAGATGCACAGTAATTTGATATAGCAGGATTAAAATGCAAATTTTGTAATGATAATAAAATATGTAAAAATAAGTACCTCATAACAATAACATGGGAAATAGAGGAGAAGAAAAATGGAGGCATATAGTTTTACATTTCTTACACTATTCATGAATTGATATATTGTTATTTGAAAACAGATTGTGTTAGCTTAAAGATGGATACCGAGCCCTAGGACAACTGCTAGAAAAACTAAACAAGAGAATGTTATGTGAGATCTCCCCACCCCTAAAAATCCCCCCAACCCCTGGCTGCTGTGGGGGTAGGGGAGTGGGATGAGTGGAGGTGAAAGAGGGTATAAGGGGGATAAATGGAAATGGAAAAAATACAATAAAAATGAAACAAAATAAAGAGAACATCAACTAAATGAAAGGGGAGATAGAATGGAATCATAAAATATATTCAATCTTTTCAAAGAAGGCAAGAAAAGAGACAAATAGAAATACAAATAACAGAAGAGAAAAATAAAAAATTAATATGGCATAGTTAGGTCTGTTTTGAAAATCATATTAAATAAAAATATGTTAAATTCCCTATAAAAATTAGACATTGCCATCTTGGATAAAAAAGTGAAATACGATTGTAATGTCTAACAACAAGAAAACATAGAGCCACTTTATATATAAAGACACAAGTAGCCCTGGCTGGTGTGGCTCAGTGGACTGAGTGCTGACCTGTGAACCAAAGCATCGCAGGTTCAATTCCCAATTAGGGCACATGCCTGGGCTGCAGGCCAGGTGCCCGGTAGGGGGTGTGCAAGAGGCAACCACACACTGATACTTCTCTCCCTCTCTTTCTCCCTCCCTTGCCCTCTCTCTAAAAATAAACAAATAAATCTTTTACAAAAAGACACAGGTAGATTAAATGTAAAGAAAGATGGAAAAAACAATATATTTTTTAACACTAATTATAAGACAATTGGAGTTGTGGTATAAATATCAGAAAAAGTAGATTTCAGAGAAAGAATCAAAGGGATAAAGAGAACTTTGCAATGATAACAAGTTCATTTTTCAGGAGGATGAATTTGTCCTAAATGTATATGTACATGGTAACCTAGCCTCAAAACATATAAAGCAAAAACCTGTAAACCTGAAAAAAAAACAGACAAATTCAAATTTATAGTTGGAAATTTTGAACGCTTTTTTTTCTGAGTAATTCAGAGAATTGCAATTAGACAGAAAATAAATAGGATATAATAGAATTCAATAAAACAACCCTCTTGACCAAATGAGTCTTTATTTACAGCAACGCCACCACACAGCAGAAGAATGCACATTATTTTTTCAGAAGCAAATGGAACACACATGTATTCTGAGCTATAAAAATAGTTACAAGTTGAAAAGAAAAAAATTTGTGCAAAGTACATTTTCTGACCTCAGAAAAATTAAACTAGAATCAGTAACAAATGTTATCTGGAAATCAAATATTTAGAAATTAAATGATGCACTCTAAATAACCAATTGCCCAATGAGAAAATCATTTGGTGTGTTAAACAATATATTTAATTAGATAAAATGAATGTATAGCATTTTAAATGTTGTTAGATGAAGCTAAATCAGTTTTGAAGAAAATTTTCATAGCATTTAAAATAAGATTTCTCAAATCATTGATCTATGATTTTGCTTTAAGTAACTATAAAATAAGAAAAATTAATTCAAAAATAATCAGAAGGGGGGAATACTGGGTAAGAGTAAATTACATTTAAAAAAAGAACCGAAAAAAATGAAGTCAAAGAACACCAAAAAAATATTTTTTTCATTTTCGAAAATAAAATTTAGAAACTTCTAGTAAACTAACAAGAAAAACAAAGGGAAACCAGAAATTACCAATAATGGAATTTTAGAAAGGAACATTAGTAGAAATCCTACCACATTAAAATAATAATAAGGGAATATTTTGAATAATATTATACCATTTTAATAACTGAGGTAAAATAAGCAAGTACCTCAAAATAACTTGACTAAGAAGCCCATTCATTTAAAATTAAATACACAATTAAATATCTTACATATTTAAAGGTATTTAAATTTGTAGTTAAAAACCTAGAAATTTAGGTTTTTAAACACAAAGAAATTCAAACCCGTAGAATTTCACTGGTGAATTCTAGCAATCACTTTAAAAGTAATACAATTCCACAATCTCTTCTGGGAAATGAAAAGACAGGATACATTTCCTAGCTCATTTTATGAAGAATCATTAATCTGATAACAAAATTAGAAAGTGTTATTACAAAAAATGCAGAAAAATATTTCTGAACACATATAATAAAATACTTATTCCAAATTTAGTTAATTCAATTCAGGCATATATAAAAAGGATCACATGATATAATCAAGTTAAGTTTATACTGAAAATGTAAGAATGTAAAGATGGTTAAACATTCAAAAGTCAATCATTATAATTCACTATATTAATAGACTAAGAAGTGAAAAATATATAACTATCTCCGTGGATTCAGAATGGATGTAGAAATACCATTTATCAATATTCAACATCCATTTATGTTAATAAAAGAAACTCTTTAAAAACTAGCTTGATTAAAGACATCTATATATCTGTACCTCTGAATGACTAAATATTTTCCCATAAGATCATAAATAAAACAATAATATTCAATGCCATTATATGTAGAGAAAATTATAGTGGAGATTATCATCAGTACAATACAGGAAAAACCAAAAGAATTGGAAATAAATAATATTTATTTATTAATAGATATCTTGGGAATCTACTAAAAAGTCCTAATGAATATACAGGGAAAAACAATGAAAAATAAGTGAATTTAGCAATATCACAGTATACAAAGTCTATATGCAAAATTATACTACACATTTTATATAATTTCAATAAACAAATGAAAATGAAATAAAAATATACCATGTATGAAAATAGTATAAAGTATGAAAGTAGTTTATAATGAAACTTTTATATAATTAAAATCTTAGGGATAAATTGTAATAACACATGTGCAAAACCAAGATATTGAATATTACAATTCATTGTTTGTAGATATTAAAGAAAACTTAAATAAGTGGAGAGAAATTCTATATTGATGAATTGGAAGACAGAATAATCTTAAAATGTCAATTATCTTCAATTTGCTGTACAGATTGAATGTAAATTCAATTAATTCCCGGAAAGTTTATTTTTAATTGGTAAGCTGATTCTTTAGTGTATACAGAAATATTGATGAGCTAGATCAGTCACCAATTACTGATTCACGGCATCATGGAAGAATCTCAAAACATTAAGTTAATTAACAAAAACACACATAAAGACCACGTGTTGTATGGATTCCATTTATGTAGAGTTCTAGAAAAGGAAAAATTATAGTGACAGCATATTGATGGTTGTAAACACCGAGGGTTGGGAGGACAGGATTGATTACGGAGAAGCATGAGAGGATAGTAATGTTATATATTATGATTTTGTTGATTAAATAACAATATATATTTGTCAAAATTTATTGACTTGTATATGTTAAATAAGTATATTTATATTATTTATATCTCAACATATTAATATACCTTAAAACAGATTAAAATAATATTCAAAATTTGTTTTAGAAAATCAATTTGATACATAATTTAAGAATTGTTGGCATGATAGGACAAATTTACCCTAATGTTTCTTAAGAATTCATGACCCTTAATAAATGAATAAGTAAAAGAACAATTAAATAAATACTACAATAAATAATTAAGAGCATGTAAACAGAGTAAGAGCAGCAGTGATTGCTTTATAATTAGAAGACAATAAATATTTGTAGTTTTGGTGTGGTCATATTTTGAAGTTATATGTATTTTTTTACACAAAGACACCTTTTATGAATGTATGTGTAATTATATGTAAAAAAGAGTTGCAAAAACAATTTTATTGATCAAACCAACAGATTTCATCAAGTCCATTATCTATGTTCAGATGAAGGTGGAAAAAGTGAATTTTGTTTCACTTAAAACCAAAAATTTTAATACTAAAATAATACAGAATGTCAATATTTCACATGTGCTAAAACAATTTCTCATAATACCAATTTAGCTACATCTATGTTAAAAATGATAAAATATCTGCCACAAATGTAAGACTTTCCAAATATGAACATAATGGTCAAAACCTCCACATGATCAGCAAAGTCAAAAATAGCTTATACTACAATAGAAAAAATATAATGCTTTAACAGGAAGACTGTTTAGACATGGTCCTTTCCAAACCACTCCACCCACTCTTTTTGCAGATTAGAAAATAAAAATTTAGTAATGTGTATTTACTTACCTAGGCTCACAGTGTGCCCGAACCCAGACAGGAAGCCAAAACTGGGTTTTTATCCATGCGTTCTTTTTATTGGTACAGTGCCGCACTGCCTCTTACATTCATCAAAACACGATCCAAGTGGGAATAGGCAATGTTAACATTTATAAAATATATCTCTAAGCACCTCCTGGGAAATCACTAACTTTCTCCTCAGATTTAGAGCAGTCCCTGGGGCAGATTTGTAGTTTTCTGTGAAATGCAACAAGTCTTTCACTAGTCGAATTATACCAACCTCACACATTTTCAAAGTTGAAAAATCATGGATCCCATCAACAACTGACATCAAGTAGCATGTAAAACACACCCAAGACCAACACTGAAACTAGATATTCTAGGAATAAAAAGGCAGGTTTGCAATGTATGCATAATAGATAAATAGTTGGCTTTCAACACAGTGTTAAAAGATAGAAAATTTATATGGATAAATTACTCATTAATGCATTTACAGGGATAACCAAATTGTTATGTAAATATCATTGACGTGTAATTACTGTACAAATGTGGTATGTTGTACTTCTTTGAAAGGAAAGATGATATTTCAAGCAAATTCAGAACATATCTCAAATTTAATCACGTCATAGAATATTACTTAACAATAAACTACAAAGAAGGGAGGATGTTCTGCAAAATAGTACAGATTATACATTTGCCTTGGAAAAATACCTTTGCCTAGCCATATTCTGTAACAGAGTTTGCATGCAAAGTAAGTTATTCTTAATAAATACTTTATGTCTTTCAGAATGTTTTAGTGATAATTTCTGTGGTGTTGGAAGGAGACTATGTGAAACAAATAAGCTTGGATGGATGATTTTGTTTTTGTTGTCCAGAACACTTTGATAAATTATTATGGTTGAAATGGGAAGGAAAGAATGAGTTCAAAGGTGGTGCTAGGGGCCCTGACAGTTGCAACTTGGTTGGTTGGGCATCTTCCCACAAAGCAGCAAAAAAGGTCACCAATTTGATCCCAGTCAGGACAGGTGCCTTGACTGAGGTTCAGTCCTGGTTGGGGCGTGTAGGAGAGGCAACCAACCGATGTTTCTCTTTCACGTGGATGTCCCTCTCTCTCTCTTTCTCCTTTTCTTCCCCCTCTCTAAAAATAAATAAATAAAATACTTTCAATAAAAAGGTAGTATTAATGGGTATTAAATATTTTTAACTGTCATGCATTTAATATGTATAATCTTTATAGTATTTCTAAAAGGATACATTTTATATGATTTAAATATAAAGAAACAGAAACAAAGAAATTACCAAAAATTACCACAATTATCACAGAAAGTTGGGATTCTGAGTAAAGCCTCTTAGTTCTGATATACTAATATTCTAAAAGGATGTCAGGCACAAATTATCTGGGCTTTTTTTTTTTTTTTTAATTTGGACAGCTGAAGTACGATTTTTTTAAAATGGGAAAGGGTTCTTGTGGTTGATTCTACGTGTCAACTGGGGTCAACCATGGTACCCAGGTATTTGGCCAAACACTGGTCTCAATATTCCTGTAAGAGGATTTTGAAGAGGAGAATAACTTCTGAATCGAGATACTTTGAATAAAGTAGATTACCTTGCATATTTTGGATGGGCCCATCAGTTTATGGTTTTAAGGAAAATGAAGCGAAGACTGACTCCCTCAAAGGGGGATGAAGAATTCTGACTGTCTGCAACATTAACTCTTCGCCGAGTCTCCAGACTGATAGCTCTCTGCAGATTTTAGACTTGCCAGTCCTCACAATTTCTTCATTTCCTTAAAAGTTCTTGCTCTTGAGATCTCTCTCTCATTCTCACTACACACACACACACACACACACACACACACACACACACACACACATTAGGTCTGTCTCTCTGGAGAACCCTGACTAATAGAATTCTCCATACCTTCTCAAAACCCACTGAATGCCTTTTCCAATCACCTAACTGTGTATGTAAATATAATTTATATGAGCTAATTCACAGTACAATTCATAACCTGCCACATACAATCAATATATAATGTATACACAATGGTGTTATGCTAAGAAACTTTCTAAGTGATAATAGGTAATATAAAATAAGTTACTAAAAATCTCTTTCAAACTGATTTATATAAAACAAGGTTTGGAAATGCTGAGGCTTCCTTAAAAGTGTAAGAATTAATTTGTCAATATAAAAATTAAATTCTTAAGGTAGTTAACTACTTGGATTATACTCACTCTTTGGCAAAATTTGAGTCATGCATAATTCTCTGAAAAATCTGTATTTAGATGAGCAAGTACTTTGGACTTTCAGCTCCAAAACACTCCCATGGGCTATACAAACAAGTTAAAACTTTCAAAGAAAATGAAGTTTCACTAAACTGAATGTCATTATAAAAGTAAACGTATAATTAACATTATATTAACATCCGTCTTGTTTATTTGAATGTAAAATTGTGTGACTGTAAAAGAAAAAAAGAATAAAATTAAATTACACGTGAGGCTAGAGAACAGGTTCAGTAAGTGAAAAAAAGGAAATATCCACACAGATTGGTTATCCCCCAGAGTTTAGTCCCAATAATGTTGGCATGTCCCATGTCACCCCTCTTCCAGCCCTGTTTACCCTCTGCTCAAACCACCACACCTGCACTTGTACACACAGTCACTAGATTCAGGATTCTCTACTTAAGATCACCTCATCTTACATTGAAGATCTTCTGCCTTATTACAAAGACTGATCCTTTTTTGTTCTTAGTTCTTATTCTAGATAGTGGATATTTTAAATTATTTTAACTTCTTTTCTGATAGCAAACTGATTGCAGTTTAGAAAACTCTGTACCATTGGGTACAGTTTTGGTAGGTCAGTAAATTCAAATGTCATGTTGTTCTACAGCAAAAGTAAATGACCCTCAAAGATTCTAAAATAAAATCTTCCCGGAAGACCCCTTATATGGTCAACGGGTTGTCTTAAACCTGACTTTAGCCAAATGGAAGTCACCCAATACTTGAATTTTGAGCTGAATGACACAGAAAGTAAGATGTAATCGGAGACCATTCATTTTTTGTGGTAGTGACCTAAGAGGTGGGGTGCTTTTGTTCAGTTTCCTATCCTAATTCCATAGCAAATTCTCATGGGTTCAGTGTGTTACACAAATAACTTTCTAATAGAGTCTTAATTTAACCATTGTATTGTTAAACTTAAATTAACTAAAAGATAAACATGAATGACTTCACAATTTAACAAGTGCCACTCTTAATTACATTGTGCTTAATCCCCTCTCCCACTGGGCAGCAGTAGGCCCCTTAATAACACTGCAATCAGATTCTATAACTTTAAGAAAATGTTTATTACCAGGCTGTTTGTATTTTTCATTGAATATTTAGTTCTAGACACTTTTAAAACTTTAATCTCACACGTGGTTCAAAATTTTCTTTTTCCTTCCTCCCAGTGCAGGTTAGAGCTGTAGCAATTAAAAACAGGTAACATAAGGCATAAATGTGGCTCTGTGACAACTTCTTTTTCTACATTTTTTTTTTTTAGAGACAAGCTCTTTTTCTATTAGTGAAATGGAGGAGGAACATGGAGGTAGTAGTCACGTGATCTTACTGCACTGTAGATGGTTTGTCCAGTTCTTCACAAACTCATTTGTGTTCAGCCTGGTCTTGTCACACATTTACAGCTTCTCTGACATGGGGAGATTCATGCATATGCTGTACTTGGGTTCTCTGATGTAACGTTCAGGTTCTCCCCGGTGATCTCCAAAGCTGAAGACCTTGCAGAAAATAATTCACTCTTTTTTGGACCTGTCAATAATACTTTTTCCAAAAACTTTCTCTGGGTTGAGAGTCACATTTTTTGACCCAATAATCATTCAGGCAGTACAACTGCTTCTGACCCTCCACCAACACCTAAGCTCTTTAATGGTGTCCATGGTAACTACCACACGTAGCACTCTTCTATATTCCTACAAGACTGGAAAGATTGCCTGGAGGTTAATTCCATCCTCTTTCCATCTACATGGCATTGTGATTGTGGTGGTTAATTTTCTGTGTCAACTTACTGGGACATAGGATGCCCGAGTTAAATATTATTTCTGAGAGTGTCTGCAAGGATGTTTCAGATGAGAAGTCTCCCTTGTCCAAATTTATAGTCTATCCCTCCTGATCCAGCACCCTCAAGATCCACCCCAGGATATTCTCCTTACACATGACAGCATATGTTGGCCAGCTGCTGTAGCTCTTTTATCATATACTCATGTTCCTTTAGCAGAGTCAGTACTACCCCATTTAAATCGTGCTAAAATTTGACCCTCGTTATGAGTCTGGTGATCACAGCGTAGTGGAAAACGGAATCTGAGGAAGGAAGCATCATCTTTTAAGGCACCTAACACATTTGGCGTTCCTTTGTAGTCTTCAAAGATTAGAGAGTCTCCATCTTCCAACAAGGGGAAATATGTGACTTCTTCGGGCCCCAAGAGTTTAGGAGATCTTGGGTTCAAGGTTTTATAGGGCATTTATCCAGCTATTTCAGTTTTATATGCCAGAGCCCAACCTTTTTATATCAATAGCCTGAATTTGACATTGGAGTTTTTCCCAGGCTAATAATGTGTCCTTTTATGCTAACCTTACAATGAAATCCTGGGGTCAGGTTTCTATTCTGTCTGTGATTCACCTACAGGAGATTAATGGCTCTTTAAATGCTGCCAGGTATACTATCTGACTCACATTTTGCTTTAATTTGTGATTCATCATCCTAAACTTGTGATTTAACTCTTTAAATCATCAATTTGTCTCACATGAATCATTTTGATTTCATGGCTGTTCTGATCACTGCCCCTGTACCTATTAATACCACAGAGATCACACAAGTCAGTGCATCTTTTCCTACTGTACATAGTACTGCTTTCCACCAGTGGTGGTGTCATCACCCTCAGCTACATGGTGGTGACACAGCTCCAGAATTCCAGCGTTAGCGTCTAACCCTTTAGACCAGTCCTGCTCTCAGCTATCTTACGTTAGATTCTTTAGAAACAAGCATGAGACGTGTACTAATGCACACATGATTTATCAAAGGAATGCTCTTCAGAAAAACCTATAAAGAAATAAAAAATTACTTTTTAAAAATAATTTTTAAGAAACAAGGACAAGGTCTTAGATAGTGTCTAGGCTTTTCTTAATTCATAAGGTGCTTAGAGCATAAATCACACTAGAGTTATTTACCTTTGAGGAAAAAAAGAGACAAATCTTTATTTATCCCCTCATCTGCTGATCATTACTGGGGTGGGGGGAGTGGCTAAAAGTGAAGAAGCTCTTTTTTACTAACACCTATCTGTATAATTGTCTAAAGAGAGAAGTATATACTTCTTAGCAGCAAATATTTATAGTATTTGGATGATGAGGGATCGAGCCTGACAAAGGGAAGCTGAACAGGGCACCAACATTTGGTTTATTTTACTGGCACATAGCAAATATTCCATGTTAATTAAAATAAAAATAATATATGCCAAAATTTATTAATTAAAAAAGATTGATACCATCATCTTATACTCATAATTTAACAGTCATTTGGGAATATTTGAAAATGTACATAACCCAAAAGTCTAAGAATTTGTTTGAAAATAAGGATGTAAAACAAATTTATTTTGAATGTAATTCAGAGTTGTTACTAATATTCACCTTATACACACAGATATGCATACGCCTGCCAGTTGAAGGTATGAAGTCCTTCAAAATTTGACTCTTGACTATTTTAATTTTCATCTGTGACAATTCCTCCTTGTGGTTTTATTTCTGTCAATACATATATTTCTCCTCACACAAAGCCATGTTGGACTTTCACACATTTGCAAACGGTATTCTCTCCCTCTCTCCCCCCACCCCTTACACGCACAAACACTCATCTTCCAGGCCTTTCTTGGCCTCCTTAAAAACAACATATTATCATGCACTTTTTATTTTTATTTCTTATTTGTAGCCTGTCCAGATGCTGTGTCCATTTTTAATTGAGATGTTTGTCTTTCTAACATGAAGTTTAAGACATATTTTTCTATTCTTGATAAATGTCCCTTATCACATATATGTTTTGTAAATATTCTCTCCTAGTCAGTGCACTGTCCTTTCAATTTACTGATGGTATTCTCTAAAACACATAAGCTTTTCATTTAGATGAAGTCTAAGTGACTTTTTTTCTTTCTTCTTTAAATATTATTTATGCTTTTGGTGTAATAGCTGACATTTTTATCTTTGTCTTTGGTTTTCAGTATTTTTGCTATGATGTGTCTGGGTATTGATTTTAGTATTTATCCTACTTGGATTTTTTAGCTTCTTGGGTGTTTATATTAACATTTTTATTATACTGAAAAGTTTTGAGCCACTATTTCTTCATTACCTATTCTTTTTTATCACTCCTTCTCCTCTTCTATTGTGTGTATGTTTGTAAGGTTAGTTATGACTCACTTTCTTTAAGGTTTTGTTTTATTTTTCTCATTCTTTTTTCCTGATCTTAAGAATATTTAATCTCTATTAATATATCTACAAGCTTACCAATTCTTTTTTGGAAATTCAAATCCGTGACTGAGCACCTCTAGTAAATTTTTCACTTTGGCTATTCAAATTTTCAACACCATAATTTTCATTACTTGTTTTTGTAACTAGTCATCTCTATCAATAAGTTCCCATCATCATACTTTCTTTTCCTCTCTGAGTGTGGTTTCTGTAGCTCTGTGAACATACTGTTTTCTCTCTCACTTCTAAACAGTCAATGGCAGTTCTACTGCCCGCTTTTCTTTCCTCTGTAAGGATCACACTTTGCTATTTTTGCATGTCTTGTACTTTTTTAAGGTGGATATTTAAATTACTATATTATAACAACAACTAATCATTCCTGACCCCATCACCCAGGTCCTGCATTGTTGGATTTTGCTTAGTGACTTGATAGACTATTGTAGTGATGTCTACTTCCCATAGAGTGATAGCTGGATAAATGTCTTTTTTGTTCTGATATACCATCTCAGAGAGCACAGCCTTGGTCATGTACACAGTCTCCCTAAGAGGACAGTGCATTTACCAAGTCCTCCTTTGACTATGTCTTTGTGTGATCTCCTCATAAAGCCATACGCATGTGTTGGTATTATATTTACCAAGCTATTAACCTCCACTACAGTCAGCTGATTGCTCTATAGCTTTCAACCACACCCTGGGTGTCAGTTGCTCCTGTCTGCTCCAATTTAATGCAGGCCTCTTTTCAAGGGTTGTCTTTGCACAAAGTCCTTGAGAGTTGTTCTGATTTTGTGAGAGTTCTACTTAGCTTTCTTTTCCCCAGAGTTTTCATTTAAACAATGAGGTGATCTATAGTTTTGCTTGTTGCTCTCATGAAGCTACTATATACCTCTTAATTGCTTGACACCAAGACCTCCATTGTTTTAGAGAGCACCCTTAAGTTTGAACTTACTGGAATTCTGTTTTTCAAATAAAATCAGCTCCCATGGGGAGGACGATGGAGCTCTTTCTTTCTATGGTCTACTTCTTACCACTGGGAGAAACCTCTGTGCCATTTCTCCAGAGCTGTTGGCATTAACTCATGTGGCCCACTTCTCTCCGACAAGTATGTCTGATTTATGAGCTGAGTGTTGGAAGGGCAGTGTCTTTTGGTCTTCTCATTTTGTTTTTCATATATGGAACCTCAACCCCAAGATCAAGCTGGAGTGAGAGCAATTAGAAACCAGTATTTGAGGCTCACTTTGCCAAATACAGAGATTTTATGCTGCAAATAAAACAAGGTAAAGGAAAGGCCTGTACAGCTCTCAGGTACTCTTGGCTGTAATAATCTTCTGCAACCTGGAGCTGGGTGGAATGAGAAATGTTGCCAATCTTCCCCTTTAGAAAAATACTATGAGAGTACACTGAAAGTTGGGTGAACTGGGAGCGCTGTGTAATTTTTCTCCCAGATTAGAGTTTCTGGTACACTGAGCTGGGGATGGGGAAAGGTGTAGTTTGTGGCTCGAATGTTAGTTCTCTCCCTGCTGTTGCTAAAATTTAGTAGATTTTATTAAATAAATACTTCTTTATTTGCTATACTCCCTAAAGATAACTTCCAGAGACTTTAAATAATTGGTACATTCATTTTTAATTTTGACCAGTATGACTTCACTGAGAAGAGGGTCCAAGTAGCTCATCACACCACCATTTCCCACTCAGAAGTGTGCACTCTAGAATTTCAGTTCAGTTCTGTACTATAATTTTCAGTTCCCTGCCAAAATTAAAAATTATATCTTTAATGTTTTTGAACATGGTAAGGACATTTATTTTGAATTACGTGTCTAAACTACATCCACGGGAAGCTGTTCTGTTTTTGAATGTTTTCCTAGCCTTTTTTGTAATTTTTAAGACTTTATTTTTTTAGAGTACTTTCAAGTTTACAACAAACTCGAGAGGGGGTTATAGAGATTCCCCATGTACCCCTGCAGTCATACATGCAGGGCCTCTTCCATTATCAACATCACTCACCAAAATGGTACATTTTTAATCAAGTTTAAATATGCATTTGACATATCACAATCACCAAAAGTACATAGTTTACATTACAGTTCACTCTTGCTGTGGTATATACTATACTGTACATTGAAAAAAGAAGTACTCAATCATTTTCTGAATTAGTAAATTAAATTAATATTAAGCATGTCTAATTAGAACAATTGTTTGTTTTAGAGGAGTAGCAAACAAATTAACAATTGCTTTCATATTTCAATATGAATAGCTTTTTTGCACTTTTATCAATAGGTTATACTAGTGCAATATTAAGTCTTGATTGAGATAAACATGTAAGGTAAAATATCACTCCCAGTTTCTAAGTGTGCCATGCCCCTGCCCCTATTCAATTTTAGCTGCACAAAATCTTTAAGAACATGTTCAACATTATGTAATGTAAATCCAAGAAAAACTGTTGCTGGGAATATAAGACTTCTCTCTATTTATAAAGTAGGAATAGAAATCTTTCATTGTTCTATGTCAAATGTATATTACTGGTCTAATAAGCCAATAAATACCAGGTTTCATCTTCCTGGATTTATTTATATGCATATGAGAAAGAGCCTGCCTGAATGTTCCTATACCGTTTTCTGTGAAATCCGTGATCAGTTGGGTACCATGTTTTATCCACTGTTTTTTTTTTTTTTTTTTTTTTTTTTGTATTTCATTTACCCTTCTTAATTCAGGTTTCTTTCCTTCAACTGACCTTAAAACAAACTGATCTTGTGTGCCGTATGGAACTGGATATAGTTTTCGAGGTCTTTCTTAAAAGAGTTTTTCATACCTCATTATATTGAGGGGTGCACTTGACTATGGTTTCTTTCTTGGCCAGAGATCCCAACATATCATCTCAGAGACATGATCCTTCACAAAGATATCCAACTCCTTAACACAGTCATTCACCAATTTATTCAACAGACATATATGGACTATATCTTATGTGTTAGACAGTAGGAATATAGAAATGAAAAAGTAAAATTAGTACTTTCCCTTGTATAGGAAATAAAATATAATAAGGAGACCTTCTATTAATATAAAATCTACATGTGAATATAAATGGATCTTTGTATAAAACAATGAAACACATTAATAGATATCATCTCCCTCAATTTTTAAAAACATTTTATTGAATTTTTATTGCCATTTAATCCCACTATAACTCCTCCCCCTGACAGTCATCACACTGATATATATGTCCATGAGTCCCTTTACCTTTTTACTTGATCCCTCTGCCCCCTAAACTGCCCCTGATCATAGCTTTATCTATGAATCTGTCTCTATTTTGCTTGTTAGTTCAATTTGTTCATTAGATTCCACTTGTAAGTAAAATCATGTGGTATTTGTCTTTCTATGACTGGCTTACTTCACTTAGCATAGTGTTCTCCAGGTCCATCCATGCTATTGCAAAGGGTAATTTTTTCTTTTTTATGGTCAAATAGTATTCCATTATGTAAATGTCCCATAATTGTTTTATCCACTCATCTTCTGAAAGATACTTGGGTTGTTTCCATATCTTGGTGATTGTAAATAACACTGCAATAACATAGGGATACTTATGTTCTTTGGAATTAATGTTTTGAGTTTCTTCTGATAAATTCTCAGATGTGGGATGACTGTGTCAAAGGCCGATCCATTTTTAATTTTTTAAAGAAACTCCATCCTGCTTTCCACAGTGGCTGTGCCAATCTACATTCCCACTAACAGTGCAAAAAAGGTCCCCTTTCTCCACATCCTTGCCAACATTTGGCATTTGTTTATTTATTGATAAAAGCCATTTTGACAGGTGTGAAGTGGTATCTCATTGTAGCTTTAATTTCCATTTCTTGATCTTTTCTAGTTCTATTAAATATGACATTGGAATCTTGATAGGGATTGCATTGAGTGTATAGATTGCTTTGTGTAGCATGGACATTTTAATGATATTAATTCTCCCTTTCCATGAACATAGTATGTGCTTCCACTTATTTGTATTTTCTTCAATGTCTTATAATTTTCTGTATACAGATCTTTCACATCCTTGGTTAGATTTATTATTTTGTATTTTATTCTTTTTGAAGCAATTGGGAATGGAATTGTTTCTTAATTTCCCTTTCTATTAGTTTATTATTGTCATATAAAAATGCAACTAACTTCTGAATATTAATTTGGTATCCTTTAACTCTGCTGAATTCATTTATCAGTTCTAGTCATTTATTGGTAGAATTTTGGGTTTTTTCTATGTACAGTATCATATCACCTGTAAATACAGTTTTACTTCTTCCTTGACAATTTGCATGTTTTTATTTCTTCTAGTTGTCTAATTGTCATGGCTAGGACTTCTAGTACTATGTTGAATAAGACAAGTGAAAGTGGACATCCTTATCTCATTTCTGACCTTAAGGGAAACATTTGTAGTTTTTGCCAGTTGAGCATGGTGCTGGCAGTGGGTTTGTTATACATGGACTTTAGTATTTTTAGGTATATTCATTCTATTCCCACTTTGCTAAGAGTTTTTTCATAAATGGGTGCTGGGATTTGCCAAATGTTTTTATACATGTCTGTGTTGTATGATCATGTCATTTTATCCTTCATTTTCTTTTCTGGTGAATTACATTTATCAATTTGCAAATGTACCAACCCTGCATTCCTGGAATAAATCCCATTTCATCATGGTGTATGATCTTTTTGATGTATTACTATATTCAGTTTGCTAATATTTTGTTGAGGATTTTAGCATCTATGTTCATCAGGGATGTGGTCTCAATTTTTATTTTTTGTAGTGTCTTTATCTGGCTTGGAATTAAGATAAGGCTGCCCTCATAAAATGAGCTTGCAAGCCTTCCCTCCTTCAAGCCCTCTTGATTTTTTTGAAATAGTTTGAAAACTAAAGTTGTTAGTTCTTCTCAGACTATTTGGTACAATTCACCTGTGAAACCATCTGGATCAGGGCTTTTGTTTGTTGTGAGTTTTTAAATTACAGTTTCAATCTCACTGAGTGTAATCTGTCTATTGAGATTCTCTGACCCTTCCAGGTTTAGTTTTGGGAGACTGTATATTTCTAGAAATTTATCCATTTCTTTCAGGTTGTCCAATTTATTGGCATATAGTTGTTCATAATATTTTCTTACATCCTTTATATTTCTTCAGTGTCAGTTGTTTTTTTCCTCTTTCTATTCTGATTTTATTTATTTGTGTCCTTTCTCTTTTTTCTTGATGAATATAGATAAAGTTTTGTCCCTCACTTTTAAGCAGTATAGATTCAATATATTAAAAAGGACACTGGAACAGTTTAAGAGTTTACACTGTACCACAGACAAATGTGTAGCAGGTCGTGTGGGACTAAAATGTGTGAGGGTAGTATAAGAAGAATTATCATTTAAATCTGGAGTTTCATAAAATGTCCAAAGATATGTAGAAGGAAAAACAAATAAATAAACCCAAAAGAATAAGGACAGCTAGCTGCAAAGAAGAGTATGTGACTAGAAAGTTTGAAGAGCCAGAGGGCATGTTTTTATGAAAGCCGTGAACAATTAGTTGAAAAAAGAATGGTTTAGTAAACATTTATTGTATGCTTCATAACAATATTTTGAAAACGTACAAGATTATTGTGACTTTTAAAAAAGGAATGTTTTATAATAGGTTTTGAAGAGGACCAGGTTTCCAAAGTTTCAATATGAGTAGATAATGAGTGGAAGCAACAGATGAAGATTATAAAATTAATTTTTATTTCATTCAAAGGGTATTGAATATATATGAAACACACAACAGATGATAGTATGTATAAAAATGAATCATAGATGAAACGTGACCCTGAGAAACCTAATTAAAACACATGAGCACCCAGTAATGTGTCAGGGGCAAAGCTAGGCTCTGGGGACTCATTGAAAACATGGTTCTTTTCAACATACACTCATTCATTCAATAACCATTACTGTGCTAGAAACTGGAGATACAAGAGACAAAAAAAGCATCCTTTTTTTTGAAGAGAGTTTATGTTTGCATAATAAAGCAGGCAAGTGGATAAAAATAATTAAAAATCATCACATGTTCTTAAATTTTAGCACATAAAAATGCAATGTGCTTAATAACGAAAATAACTTTATTTTTCAGAGGTTGGTAAGTGTTCAGAATTCTCTTTAGAGTTCACAAATGATGAAAATGAGAATCTAAAGAATTACTGCAGTAGAATTGTGGAAGGACATTATTTTTATTTTTTATTTATTTTTAGGATGAAACAACCTGAATGCATTTGTGTAACCTCTGTTAAATGGTCCAAGGAAGAGCAGACCAGAGATAAAAAGTATGAAATTATTAGTGATGCAAATGATTTAATCTACATTATTTGAGACTGATATGTTCATCTTTGAATTTATATGTTCACAATTAAATTAATAAAATGTGATTCTAATTATATACTAGTAAACTTTAATTTATTTAAGAATTCTGCATTGTGCTTTGGCAGCTATAAACCACAGCTTATACACCAGATTGAGTGTTTGACATTTTTAACAAGTGGGATTTTGAGCTCTCCCAGGTGGGCATGTCCCCCAGATGACAGTGTAGTGGCAGTAGTGTCCCCATTTCCATCTTTATAACAATGATGATGTCATGACCTAAAATTGTATACATTTTATCTTTAGTCTTTTGTAAAGATGAGTTTACAATGAGTGAATGTGATACAAGTATAGAGATGAATAGTTTTTACAAATGTAATACAGTTAATTTGTAGAAATCAACAGACAGAATAAAAGTGGCAGTTCTTCTAATCAGGTTCATAGTTGGGTATTTCCTTATGAGGAATAAGGACAACATTTAAAAATATATACAAAATATTGGAAATATGCAATAGGTTTGTATTAAGAGACCAGTGTTTTAAATCACTTTTTAAGTTTCTGGGAAAAGATTATTTTCTCTACATGTAAAATTTCTCCATTGTGTATTAAACATTTGTAAATGTGTTCAAAATGCATTATACATCCATTTAAGGGCTTTTTTCTTTTATTGAATATTGATTGCTGTTTCCAAAATTAATATTCCAAAGAACACTATTCCTTTAGGTGGCAAATAGGTGTAACATAAAAGTGCATTATATTCAATTAAGTTCAGAGAGTATTGAGTTTTTCCAAGTTAAAAAAAAAGGATTTTTAATGTAAAACTTCTCAGAAGTTTTGCAAGTGTGCAAAATAAAATGCAAATGTGCATTTTAATTATCCAAGAAAAGGGTATGGTCAATAGTGTTCTTCAGATTGATTTGACCAGAGTCATTTTTGTTTGTTTGTTTGTTTGTTTGTTTGTTTCATAAAGCACTTGTTAACTCCCTTAGAACTAGTGTTCTGCAGACATGGCTTGGAAAATTCTCTACACTTTAGAAGAAATGTCATGACTAGAATGATAGTCACCAGAAAGCAGCTCATAAGGTTCAGAGATAGAAGTGATCCTAGAGGTCACATCTATTACAAAGTTCATGCAGAAAATCACTGCAACATTACCTCTGATAAATAGTCAACCACATTTTGTTTTAATTTTCTGTTTCATGATACTACATTCTACGTCAGTCCTGTCTGTTCTTAATCAGTTCTTCCATTTATGAAGCCCATAAATGACTCATTGGTCCTTATTCTATTTGCCCCCTTCCTACATGACACTTCTTTAAATATTTGAAGATGGCTTACTTCTCCTCTTGTAGATCCTTTCTTCTTCCAGATAAGCACTCCCTGTTCTCACAAATCTACCACACAGAGAGGAGTTGTCAGACTCCTCATTACGTCAGCTGTCTCTCCCTGTGTGCCCTGGAGTCTGATGACAGAACATGATTTCCAATGCCCCCTACTGGAGTTTGCACATTTATTAATGTTAATTCTTACTTGTCCTGTGTTATATTTTTATAGAAGCTTATTTCTAGCTGCTACCAAGCTTCTTTATGGTTAAGAAAAAATACAACTGAAGGCAAATGAAATTTCTCCTTCTGCATTTACTTAGTTAACTAATCTTTTCTCATTGTCATCAAGAGAACCCCATTCTATAGATTGACTTAAAATACAACTTTCTATCCCTTTGCAGTGATCAAATTTGTGAGTTGCAAAAGACAGGCAGGTATTTCTACATCTAAAATAGCTTATTTTTGGTACTAAATTGTTGTTTGCCATTTTATGCTTGTAAAACAAAATAAAATATATTATATATGCATATGTAACTTGTTTTGTGTACCTATATACATGTATTTTTAATTTAAAAAATAAGTGAAGAAATAAACTTTTAAGTAATAGTATTTCTATTATTAAATAACTTCACCAAGTGCTAAATTTCAATTTTGTTTTCTTTCTTTCTCATTCCCACATAATTTAGTACTAGGAAAACAATAGAGTTTCTAATTGAAGCAGTAGAATGTTATTTATTAGACTGAATGGGTAAAGAAAAAAACATTTACTTTGGATGAGGGACAGCATATTTGCAAAAGCTACAAAGATTTACTCAATATTATATCACTGAATAATTATTTCTTGTATGTCCTTATAAACCCTTCTTTGGGGGGAAAAAAGGAAAGAAAAAAGTTAATGAGATTGTGGTGTTGCAGATGTAGTGCAAAAACAATGCAGGTAAGCGTGCAGAGAAATTAGGTCTGAAGTGTGGAATAATTGTAGAGGGCCCCGGGCAGAAAAACAAAACATAGACGTGCAGGAGTCATAGCACGTCTTGTCTTCACTTGTCTTTGTTAGCGCAAGTGAAAAGGTTAATGCCGTTCGGTTCCATCAACACAGAGCAAGGAACTGCGGCACCTTTGAATTCTAAAGTTGCCCACAGTGCAATGGATTTAATTCCTGTGAGAATGGTACTATTTACAAGTTTGCTCAGGAATATGAATGTCAATTAGCCGTGTGCTCCTGTCCTGTACAATCTATCTCTCTCTCCCCCTCACCTTTCTATTTTGTTCTAGAGAGATCATTTTTAAAATGATTATCACATGGAACACTTACTGTTATTTAAAGCTTCCTTTGATCGGAAGAAAAATTGTCAGAGCACACTAGCCCACAGCTTTAACTCTTCTCTAGTCTTAAGCTCATCAACTATTACATTCTCACGT
Source organism: Glossophaga mutica (assembly GCA_039655065.1). Lineage (NCBI taxonomy): Eukaryota > Metazoa > Chordata > Mammalia > Chiroptera > Phyllostomidae > Glossophaga > Glossophaga mutica. The sequence continues at coordinate 29,046,986 of CM077304.1, read as the reverse complement.
GTCCTTAAAAAATCTCCAAACCTCAAGTAATCTTTGTTATTTTCTAATTTTTCTCCCCAATGTATTGCAGCTAGTGATTGCATCATTAGCTGTCAATATTCTGACATAACCCGCTATTTTCAACCATCGAGTGTTGATATGTATGTGTGGATGTGCATGGGTGGTGTTTTTACAGACATTCAGCCTTTAGGCGACAGCCTCCTTCACCCTTCCCGCTCCAGCTTTGTGTCTCTATGCCCTCCCCTCTTGTTGCAGCGACTCCATTCTCACAATGAGTCTTCACAAACCTCCATAACCTCTATTGCCATTCAGTTCCTGCTACTACCATCCTCCTCATCCTCATTATGCTCGTTTTCTCTTATTCACTTAAACGCTGGGCTCAGGCCTGAGGGGAAAAAATCCACTGACGATAGGACATATGGCAGCAGGAATGAGGAGGAAGGGTCACTCTCCCTTTTCCAGGTTGATGGTTAACAGCCACCTACCTCTCCACCAGCTCTTCCATCATTCTTGTTGATCATTCACTCACCAACTGGTGCTTTGGTTCTTCTTCCCTACTTCTTTGAGCAGGTCACTCTGCTCTTCTCCACCAGTGTCCTGAAATCTTTAGCTAGAATATAAGCTTATATTCTAATATAAGGACTATAAACCTGTAGTACTCTTCTTGAAGTAATGCATTAATGCAGCTAATTTATTAGGTCTTTTCCTTTGAGAGAATGATGCCCATAACACAGTTTTATTTCCTTAGTATATAAAGACATCTACAAGAAAGTAATCTTTTGTAAAAATATATTTTATCAATTATGCTATTACAGTTGTCCCAGTGTTTCCCTTTTGTGCCCCTCCACCTGGTACCCCCACTTTCTCCAGCAATCCTCTCTTTAGTTTATGTCCATGGGCCAGGCATATAAGTTTTTTGGCTACTCCATTACTTATACTGTTCTTAAAGGTGCAAGGACTCAGAAGCACAAGTTGGTAGGTACAAAATAGACAGGGGGATGTTAAGAACAAGAAATACTCTTGATAATATTCCTAGGTTTACAGATAGGTTTTCTCTACTTTTTAAATATTAAACACATACTTTGTGCCAGCAGAGACATAGAAGGGAATGGGCATAGAGACCAGACTGCATCCAGCTGAACGATTCACCTCCATCCTCACCTCAGACCCACACGAGCGTCACTCTTTCAGTGGAGTAGCAGGGAACTCAGGAGATGCATGTGTAAACCAAGAAATAACAAACATGGCTAAGATTGCAGTTAAGGTAATGAGGAATATCTTTTCTATCATCAGTAACATAAATGAGGTGAGTGGCCATTCAGATGTGTATATGTCCCCAGGAATTCTCAGCATCATCAACTGCTTTCTTGCTTATTGCAAAGTATACATTATTTAGATACTTTCTGCTAATTAAATTAATTTCTATAGCATTAAGTGTATGGGAATTGGCTTTCTGTAACAGATACTTCTTTGAATGACAGGAGAAAAGGCGTCCTGGAAATGCAGTCTTCTAAAGGACCAGGGTATGCATGAGGATGCCAATGTACGAGTAGTCTAGACGTACAGTAACTTCTCACCTAGGATCGCGGATAGGTGGTTGGAAACTCTGACTTCCAGCATTATGACGTATAAAGAAACAATTTTAACATAAGCTACTTGATATAAACAACAGTTCAGTTCCAACAGCAAAATTCTGGTAACAGAAACATCACTGAACTTCTAAAGACCCAAAACACTTCTTATAGTAAACCTTGAAATAAATGTGAGCTATACATACATTTAAAAAAGGATAATAAAAACAAGATAATTCCTTTCTAACCTGCTTGCTCCAGTTTAGGCTCCAAGGTGACCCAAGCCTACCTTGGCAGCACAGAGCACAGGGGGAACCCAAGCCTGGACTGGAAGCCGTGACGCGGCGCATCACGTGCGCTCACTCAGACTGGGATGCCCCAGTTCACCCGACATGCACATCCTTGGGATGTGGGGTGAAACAAGAGTCCCAGAGGAACCCCACATCGACGTAGGGAGAACTTTCAGAGTCCATGCAGGCCATGGTCCGGAGGGGGAATCCAATTTTTTTCGTCAGCATTATAATGAAATGACATTGACCAAAACAATGTTATTTGAAAAACGGCAGTAGTCTCTAACAAAGCTATCATAAAACAAAATTTTCTAATTGAATTAATCATGGGTAGTTCTGACGCTGCGATCTAGAGGAAATCTTAACGGAACATATTATAGTAAATATGTGTGTGCGTAGTTGCTGATGAGGAAGAGAAGCTTGGGAGAGACATGAGATGTCAGTAGTGCTTTATTTGCTTCGAGAAACAACAGACAGCAAAATGGAGACAAGCAGATGCACTTGGCAGGCCCTAGGGGAACGGCCCCCACCCTTGTGCCCTTTGATGGAGAGCTCACCAGAATCGCATTGATACTGGGTCCCTTCTCTCTGTTTCTTTAGCTCTCCCGGTCTGTGGCTCCTTCGCACCTCCTCACAGTCCTCTGGGCTGTAGATAAAACAATTAAAATTACATATTTTGTGGAAAAAGAAAGAATTGAAGTCGGATGGGGAGAAAAAGCTTAGAGAAGTGAGGACTGCGGTGAGGTCACTTTTTCCACAATTTCTCTGTAATTCGCAAACGGAATCTATTCATTCTGAAGTTTGGAAACCAGAAAATTCCCACCGGGGTTACAATGCCCTGGAGCATTATGTGTACTTTGTTACAAGAATTTTGATTCAAGTATAATAGAAAAACCTTGAAAGCATCTTGCTACTTTAACAATGTGGTAAGGAATACTGAAGAGGCCTTTAGCGACAGTGTTTTAGAGACCCAGGAGAATAGAAAAGAACAGCCTGGACCTTCATTACTATAAGGAATATTATGTTATTGGAAAAGAAATTGAAAAGTCACTTTTGATTCTTTTCCTCAAACGAATTAATAACACACCAGTGGGCATTAACCCCTATCATGCACAGGTTAACATGTAACGATATCGTTCCAGCGGTGAGAAGATAAGGTTCTAGGGTTCTCCTCCTGCATTCAAACCCTGGCTCTGCCACCCAGTAGCCGTGTGACCTGGAGCCAATTATACACCCCTATGGACCACAGTTTCTTCATCTGGATAATGAAGGTAATAATCGTAACTACCTTTTAGGTTTATTTTGAGACTTAAGTAAGTTATCTTTGACTGAGCACTTAGAATGGGCTTGGCACAGAGGTAAGTGCTCAGTAATATTCATCACGATTTCCTGCATTCATTGACAATAAATAATTCAAAGATAATATACATTATTTTTCAATACCATGGACACAGAATATTTGCCATCTCCAATGTAAACTTCTTCAAACTTTAATTCATATTTGGATAAGGCAGGATGGTGGGATGGTAGAATAATCACAAGTATATTTTGAATATTAAATATGTAACCATTTTCCTCCAGACTATTTCAACATTTTGAAACTTTGTTCACTGGATTCTAATACATTTTTGAAATGATTATACATACAAGTTCACATTTATATTGATTATGCTCGTATGGCCTAATTCTTAGGTAAGTACAGTTCTTTTGCCAAGTTCCAAAGTTTAAGATGCTAGCACAGTGGATAAGGCTCCTATAAGCATCATCCTTAATATAATTCAAGCAAGTACAGGAATGGAATCAGATCAATCAGACTACGTCATGGGAAGAAGGAGTTGTATCAATTGTGGAAGAAAAGAGAAAAAAATATTTTTTTAAAATATCAGGTGTGCTTACAAAAAGTTTGGCAGATGCTGAGCAACCAGGAAAGAGGAATGAAGACTCTCAGCAAAAGGCTTTAACATAGAATTCTTCACCTGCACCTTAAAACTTCCAAAACATTCAGCATACCAGGTAACACAGATGTTAATTAGATTTTAATAGTAGCAACAATGTATAATCATTAATATATACCTCATTCCCTGCCTAAAGCTTTACGGATAGTCAAATGCAAAACAGGGACAAAAACTTCCTTTCTCAAACTTGGTTGCCAATCTTTATTTCAGGTGAGCTTCTTGTTCTTTTTCTTTAAGACTTTATTTATTTACTTTTAGAGAGAGGGGAAGGGAAAGAGAAAGCGAGGGAGAGAAACATCAGCGTGTGGTTGCCTCTGGTGCACCCCCTACTGGGCACCTGGCCCATAACCCAGGCATGTGCCCTGACTGGAAATCAAACCAGCAACCCTTTGGTTTGCAGGCCCATGCTCAATCCACTGAGCTACCCCAGCCAGGGCACTGAGCCAAGCTTCTTGAAAGAGTAATGGATTTTTGTTGGTTTCCCTTCTATATTTTCATGATAACTCCTTCTGCAAAATGAAATCTGTTCCCACAGTCTACTGAATCTTTTCATTCTAAGGTCACTAATAATTTCTTTTTGCAAAATAGTTCCCCCTTTTTAAATCTTCTCTATTGCTTATTTTCTTCATTTATTTTCATAAATGAAGAAAGCATTGCTAAAGCATTTTACTGCATTTAACATAGTTAATCTTAAATACCCCATTACTTTATTTCCATAGTAATCCTCTTTCTTGTTTTCCAACATTTCTGGCATCTTGGATCATTTTATCCTGGTTTCTTCATGGATTCTACTTTACCTGATCCAATGACAAACTAATTTTCTCCCTCTACATACTTTCCTTGAGTACTTTTATCCACTCTGATGGCATTTATTCTCTTATATACTGAAGACCTCAATTATCTAGATAAGGGGTCAGCAAACTGTGGCCTGCAGGGTGGATTATCACAGCTTGCCACTTGATTTTGTAAATGAAAATTTCATGAAACACAGCCATGCCTGTTTCCTTTGTCTATGACTGCTTTTATGCTGCAAAGACAAGCTTGAGAAGTTACAACCAAGAACATACGATCCTCGAATATGGAAAGACTGTCTTTTCACTCACACAGAAGCCAACAGGTGATCTAGTCTTAAACATGAAACTTTTAGTCTAATGTATCTAATTATCTAAAGAAATTATACACCTTGGTATACTGACTGCAGTTAAATCCAGATGTTCAAACACATTCTTCTGCCTGCACTCACTTGTTCTCTTATTGAGAATCTATACTTAGCACAACCAGAAACCTAGAAGTCATTCTAGACTTTGTTCTTTTCTTCATATCACACTGATCTCCAAGCTCTGATTAATGTAATTCATATTTGTGCTGTCTCCATCAATACAACCAGCCACAATTCCGGATCTTAGCCATGCTTCTGGTGGTTGTAGGTGAAGGTTTCCATGCCTGTGTGTCACTCATCATCTCTCCAGGTAATGCCCCCCACCACTAAGACTTAAGTGAACTGAGCCCCAATCAAACTATTTGGGGTTTCAATGATTCAGGACTTTCAGAACTCCCAACCATGGAGTGTGACTTTGGCACAAAGTATTGTCATTGTTATAAAATGGAAAGCCCAGTGTCTATTCTGGGGCAAAGAGGAGGCTCTTGGCTATGATAGAACATAAACCCATGGCAAATACAATAAGATTAAACCTAAATTAGGATGTTAACTGCCTGGGAGAGTCTGAAAACCTTTGCAGAGGAAGTGACATCTTAAATAAATCTTAAAAACATAAGAAATTGTCAAGAAGTATGATGCATTCAAGGCAAAGAAGTAGAGTATACAAAAACAGGAGTGAAAGGAAAAAAATGAAATGACAAGCACTCAGTGAGGTTGTAATAATGACTGTATGGGGTATTTGTAAAAATGTAGGCTGAAAAGAAAATTTAAGCCTGGGTGTGAAAATTCCTTTTTGTTTTTTAACAACATGCTTGAGTGTATAGACTTTATAATAAAAATAATGAGAAACCTATTCTTTAAATAAGAGAGAAACTTACAATTGACATTTCTAAAAGGTATTTGTTGTGACAGATTAGAGTGCAAGCATATCACAGTGAGGGGGGAAAACTTATTACAGGCAAAATTTAGGAGTCCACTGCAATAATCATGAAGAGAAGGTATTTGCTTAAACTAAGTCAATATGGGTAGGAGCGGATGGGAGTTGGATTCAAGAGATAATTCTGAAATAAATCTACAGGACGTGTGTCTACTTAGCTGAAATTGGGTGGGGCCAAAGGAGAGGAAGATGGAGAGAGGGCAAAGAAAACAGGTCCAGCAAAGTGAACAGAGGAGGCAATGGTGCTACTGACCAAAAAATTAACCTTCCACAAAAGGAATAAAAGGTTTTGGGGAGCAATAGAATGAGCTTATTTGGGATTGTGTTAGACCCGGAAGGCCTTTGACGCGATCCAGATGACCAACGAACACGTCCAGAAGACAGTTGGAAATACTACAGTAGAGTATGCAGCAGACACAAGAAAAAAGAAACCGTATCCACAGACTGAGCAACATGACACAATGAACTTGAAGACCAGCTTGTCCAACCACTAGATTGTCCCTACTCCTGAAAAGCTAACTTAAGTGTTTATTTTTTTCAAGATAAAGCACATATTCTTAATAGGTCCCCTGTCAAAATGTTAAACTGTTGTAGCAGTAATATTTTAAACATTGATCCACACCAATACATTATCTTGAATTATTTTCCTGATAGACTTTAATTATTTAAAGAAGGTTTTAAAAACACAATATTTAGGTCAGAGTATTATTTTAAAAGTTAGAAAGAGGAGGTCTTATCAGGCAATGTGAATATAGTAATATGCTGAAACAAAGATGTGGGATGTAGTGAAGGGGAGGGGAAAAGAGCAGGAACATAGGGAAAAAAAGTCAAAAGAAAAGTGAAAGTGGAAAGCAAAGATGGGTGACACCTATTGATTTCCCTGTTTGGACCAGTTACCTGAATGTATCAAGAGTTCTCCTGTGTTCAGGGACAAAAGCAAGGTGGGATGGGATCAGGGGTGGGAAGTGGGGATGGCTGGGGGCGGGGGAGGGGTAGGAGGGAAATGAAGACAACTGTCCTTGAAAAATAATTAAAGTTTAAAGAATGTGGAAAAAAGAAGAGTTTGCATGTCTTATGCTTTGTGTTGTTTTGTTTTAATCATTGCTCCCTTCAAAAATATTTTTAGAATGGAAACATGTGATAACACTTGAGTTTCAATTAAAAACACTCAGAAATTGAAAACCAACCTGCTCAATTCTCTTAATTATTCTCTCAGTTTTGTGGCTAATATTAAAAAACAGACTTCTGGGAGAAAAAGTTCTTTGGTCGCTTTAAGTAATGCAAAAAGCTCTCCAAACATTGCCTTACGAATGTTTTAAAATCCCATCTATCCTAGCTATTTTTCCTTAATAACTCTTTCTATATATGCATTTTCTTCAGCCCTTAAAAGATTAGGAAAAGGTTTAGATAGTAACTATTTGATTGTGTCAGTCAATGTTTCCTGAATCCCTGACTGATATTTTAATGCTCAAATTGTAAGGCAACACTCTATGTGATTGCATTTAAAAAAATTTACTGCTCCCTAGGCCTTAAAGTGCTTTCATCATTGGCATAGCTAGAAATGGAATATTGATATAAATAAGTATACATTTGATGCCTATTTCAGGTTACTATTTTCTGAGGAGGAATACCAAAAGAAAAGAATCTTATGAAGGGGAAAACCAGACATATATTAATTATAATAATTTTTTTCAATTTTACCTCCTTCTTACTTTATATACCAATTACTTAGTATTCCTATTTCTATAAGTTATTCATCAGTACAGGTTTATTAAAATCTCACATATTCATTGCATTAAAATTTATGAAAATTATATTTGTGTATATTCTTACATATTTTACTGTGTACATATATTGTACTTCAGTATGTGTGTTCATGTATATTTATTGTATTTGTCCAGTTGTTCAATGGCAACAAAGGAAAATATGATTTAAGAATACAAACACAACTGATGATTGTATCAAATTTCATTTTTATTGATAAAGTATAACTCATAAAAATATATAAAAACAGTAAAATGTTAAACTCTATTTTACAATAATATCTTTTGGTGATTGTGGTGATTTCAGTGTATTCCAGAATACTGAAATCATTAAAGATTACATGTTATGTTTATGCTACCTTATCTTAGTGTAGCTAAGGGGTACATTTTTATCAGATTCTAACATCTTTTATAACAAGAAGTGTGCTACCATTGACATGATTAACTCGCAGGTTTATTTCTTCAGTATACATGAAGTAATAGTGTATCTAACAATAATGCTTTCAAAATCAATAGAATCCTATATTAGTGTATTTCACTTCTTTGAAAATTGAGAAAACCATGTGGTATAGTAACCGTTAACATAATATCCTTCTTGTATTATCAGTAAATAAGAGTTGACTTTAAGTGATGTTTTTCATCTAAGTTTATATGAACCTTGCAAGAACTATTCAAGCAATGAATTTCAAAAGATTTTTCCTAAGGTGGTAGTCATTTTATGCACATTGGATAAAAACGTAAGGACAGCTCAGCTGAGTAATATGTCATCTAAGGTCATGATGACCCATGTCACTGGCAAAGCCATTCAGCCAGTTTTGAATCATTTTAAACTACCACACATCCACACATTTTTGTGTTTTCCTTTTTTCCCCCAGTTCTATCAAGACACCACGTGGGCTTTACAGAGGTTTTCTTTGGTCCCTTGAGTTTTCTCTGCTTATGCCGCCAGTGGTAAATGTGATAAGAGAACTATAAGACCACAAGCAGTTGGTCCAATCTTATTAGAAATTAGGATGTCATCTAATTCTATCCATAAGTACATGCTGTAAATCAGTTTTCTAGGCTTTAGAGTAATGTTTTCTTTCTCTGCTCTTAGGATTTTTTAATGTATTACAATTTACTTTTGGTAGAATCATTCTGATCTCTATTAGAAATTTGGTAGAATCATTTTGATCTCTCCTATGGCATAATCTCAAGAGCTGCTGAGGGAAGTGGAGAAGTCAACTTAAAAGCATATTTCTCAGACCAGGAAATTTGCCTGCTGGGCTATTCACTGAAGAATGTACAACCTTAAAAGGACAAATGGGGCATTATGCTGTGCGCCCCATATATTTCAAATGGAAGACTCTAAACTTATGATTATCCAGATTTCTCACAGGTAACATTTGTCAGTGGATTCAGCGCTAAAGTGCTTAAACTAAATAATCCCACACTGATAAATTTTTTAATTCAAGGTTTTATTTCTTGCTCTAGAAAATTTTATTCCTCAAAGAACTTTATAAATGACATCTTCATCTGACAATAAACATTACTCTTTTTGCTCAGTTAATATATGAAAAAGCACCAATGAATGGAAAGCAATAAATATGAAAAGAAGGCATATCCAAAATTAGGTATTCAATAACTAAATTTTTCTTTGCAAAATTAGAGTGTACTTTTTAAGGAACCATCATATGCCATGTATTGTCAAAATACTTATTTTGCAATAAAATTGCATGTGAAGTCCTAGAAACTTATGTGTTGTCAGAGCAACTTCTCTTGAAGTGAGAATTAATTTGCCTTTGGCTTCCCTCTTAGCAGCAGGAAATGTGATATGACATCCTTACAGGCATCGACACTCGTTCTGCGCCAATAGCCAAGTACGTGAAACTGGAGCCAACAGGGCAGCCGTCTCTCTGTTATGTCATATTAACGGTAACAGTTCGTCTGGGTATATTTTAAAAATAAAATTTGGTGGATATTAGGGAAGCATTTAGGAGATTCAACCAAAAATACTTGGCACAAAGGACTGAGGTGGTGATGGAACCGAGCCCTGGGCCAGCCCCGGTGTCTAAACACAGGGCCTGTGGATCAGCTTATCTTGAATAGTTGCCATGTATGGAACATGCGTATATGTTTGTAACATTTGCATTTGCAGGATGACTTTAATTTTGTAATACCTTTTATACATAGACATGCTCTTGAGAACACTCAAAATCTCTGTTAATCAAAGCCTAGGTGGTTGCTTCAGTTGGAACGAAGCATAACCCATTGAGAAGGGCTCCCTACACTGTTCTCTGCTTTTCCTTTTAGCATCTTCCCCTCAACAAAGTGGTGAGAGTTCGGCTGACAACAGAGTAAACAGATTATTGTGTTATTGCTGGCTGATTGCCGGAGTTATTTTGGAGCTCCATAATTCATTTAAAGAGATTTTTGACATTTATGAAATGACTTCTATAATCAACTGACAGTGCAATATCCTATAATTGTTCAATTAAAAATGACTACTAGTGCAGTCATTTATTAGTAGAATCAGATAATTGTCTTGCCACTAAAGAGTACTTCTCGCTTTGCACATCAAATGAAAATGTTTGAGTATAAATCTGTGACACAGCAGCCAAAGTCCTGGGGATTTTCAAGTGCATATGTAATTATTGCAGACCTCTGAAGTAAATATGGTTTAATGTGATAATCTTAAATGGATGCGTGTGAGTCTTACAAAATACTTTTCTGTATAAACCAGAGAGCATCTGTCAGAATGGATAGGAATTCATTTCCTACCCATATGAAGTTAATGATATTCTTTCCAACACGTGGTTTAACATGTGTACTTAGAACACAGGACAGCATGCGTTTGCCTCAATTCTCATTTATCTTTTTTTTTCCTCCTGAAGATGAAACTGATTACCAAAGTAAAGAACCAGGAATGGTTGCATTGATAAATCAGTTTCCTATGGAATACTACCCTACTGGGTTAGGCATTCAGAAGCTCAGACTTTCAGATATATACACAGATAGGAATGTGAATCCAAGAAAACAGAAAGGTTTATACACACACACAATTTCAAATGCTGTATTTCTCTGAAATCGCTTTGACTTGCATTATCACAAACCATCTGTTAAACTAAATCATAAATCAGTCTTTGATTAAATAATTTTAAAAAACCTTCACCACATTGAAAACAGAGAAAGCATGGATCATTTAAAGACTACAGTAAAGAAATAACTAAATGGAGGGAAACCACAGCAGCCCCCTTAGAGATAATGAGTTCTTAATTTTTTTCTTTTAAATTAGCATTATGCTTCTTTGGACAAACTGGCTAAAACTCAAAATTTACATTCAAATAATGGTAATTAGGGAGATTCAGAGGGTGCTCAACAGATGGAAGATGTTATTTAATTTGAGGTTGCTACAAAACAGAATTTAGTAGTGTCAATTCAAAGTTGCTGCTTAATTTTAATTTTTAAATAAATAATCTGATTTAGTTGTTTGTTGTTTGCTGTTTTATTTGCAGGAACATATTTAAAAATCGCTGTCAGATTCAATCATGGTCTCCCCCTTTCTTTGCAACCCATCAGCAAAGAAAGAGCATTTGAATCACAGCTGCTTTGGGCCTTTTTGTTTTTGTTTTTCTTCAAAAAAAATTTTTTTAAGCTTGTTTTTCTTCTTCTTGTATGGATTTTAGAAAGAGTTTTGATAAAGACAGTCCTGGCAGCTGGATGATAAATATTATTTTCTTAACCTGCCTAGCTTTGTCAGCCACCTGCGACTGCAGCCTGCCACACGTTGGAAGCAGCTCATTAACTTTCCCACAGCTTCCCAGGAGTTTTCCTTGTTTTCTTTCACCTTGGGTGTGTGCTGCCTTCTCACTGAACGGTTAACTACCCGAGCAGGCCGAGTGGGCTTTGGCACCGCGCGCAGAGCACGCTTCAGGCGGCCTCCCTGCTAAGGCTCAAAATCTCTCTTAAACACATTAAGCAGCCCATTTTGGATTGATAGTGCAGTAATTATTCTGCTTCACCCTAAAAACCATCCTGGGGTAATTGGCGCAGAGGAAAATTACCCAGAGTCCTCCTGGGTAGTTAAGGAACGAATCCAGGGAAAGATAAGTGAAGCAGGAAAAAAAATCGGCACTTATTTGATTTTAATCTCACCACTTTGCAAGCATTTAAATTGCCTTAATCAGGTGGTTGGCTTCCAGCCTAGCTGGTAATCTGTTATCAAATTTGAAACTAGATTTTTTAAAATGTCAGTGTAGGCTGAGAATTGAAGTCTATTAACAGTTATGAGCCTCCCTCCTAAACTTCCATAATCTATGTATTAATAATCCTTTTAACAAAACTGTCAAATATTGCTTTATTAGAAGTCTATATTAATAAAATGGAAGTAAAAGCAAGATTTAATTATTTATTTTTTTATTTTTACTTTAAAGTTGAAGGAACACATAATGCTAACATTCGTAACACTAAAATCCTATTTTTTCCAAGCTGTAGCTTGAGTCTATGGAATAACCTTGATAAATGTAATTGAATTTTTCTCTGATAAGATTAACTAGTGGTAATTGTAAATGGGAGGTCTAAATGAGATGTCTGACAAGCTGAAAATAATCAATTTTTTTCTTTTCTTCATTTGATCCCAGATTTTTAAAAATGGAAAGAGAAAAGGAGGACCTTGTGGGATGAAACATTTGTGTGTGAAATGTGCTTGTGTACACTGCTTATCTCCTATCTCCTCGGTGTGTCTAATTGTGCTGAGCTTGGTTTAAAATGAGATCAACACATTGAAACCCCAGAAGACTTAATTAAGGGAGGGACTTAATAGTACCAAAAGGGAGATTTTTTTTTTTTTTAAACAAATGTGCCATACGTTTTACCTGCAACATCCTAGACTGAAAGCATCCCAAAATTGTTAGGCCCATTAAGTTGCAAATTGCTTTTTTTTTTAGAGACAGAGAGACAGAAGGAAAAAAAAGAAGAAAATAATTTTACTTTGAAAATCTTAATTACTGTGATAGCAGGGTTGGGTTGTGCCTTTTTATGATTCCTGTATGATTTGCCTTTTCAGTTGAAGTTTTGTTCTTCACAGCACACAAGCCAGCAATCAGGAGCATATAGAAATGGCTTGATAGATTCCCCTTTTAAACATGCTTATAAAACATTTTGCCTATGTAGCTTTTTGTATTACACATTTCATGGGGTTTCTCACATACCAATCAAGGAAGCATATTCCTTTTAATTCATTTTCTCAGAAGTTTAAGAGCTTGGAAATGTATATTAAATACAGAACAAAAAAATTAGAAACTGCTGCACCATTGTAAAGTGTTTCATTTGAAATGCTGTCATTATTTTTATTCCCCTTTCATAGTTTTTATCTGACCATAGAATTGTAGCAAGTAGATCAGACTACAATAGAGACTGCTCCACCACCTTAGATTCGTAGTTTCTGACTCAGTGCAGTAAAAGACTTTCAGAAACATAAGATCTAGTGATAATGAAATTAATTACAACGTGCAAAAGAAAAGCAGCTGGCAACCCAACACTGAATAAAGCCAAATGTGTATTTAGCTATCACTATCGACCTCAATGTATGGAATATGTACATATTGTGTACATCTATATATATTTTAGCAAGACACAATCAGTGTTGATGTCTTTTCATCTGTATGTGTACAGATTTCCTCCATTACCTCCAAATTACTTTTATTATTACTGCTTTAAAGCATACTCAACTAAACATAATAAGCATGACTTGTCTCTTTTTGAAGATCAGGCCATCTTGAAACCTGGTCATTATAGATATACATGTGAGTATATATCTGCTGGTTAGGTATTTCCCTTTAGAAATAAGTTTTAACATACGCCTTTGCTAAAAACCAGCTTCAAGAAAAAATTAAAGAGAGCTCCAACGGATGTTTTCTTCCTTCGTATATGAGCATGAGGCCACCTACATCTTCTAAAGAGAAAGGATATTTGCGCTAAAGTTAAGGCCATAAGGCACTAATACATACTGTATCCAATTTGTAATTTGTTGTTGCCAGTATTAGTTAATTCTTACATGAGCTTATGTCCAAATACATAGTTTTTCTGGTTCGTCATATCACAGACTGCTCTCTGGCTGAAATTGCTCTTTAGTGTTTGTACGGAAAGGTCCACTACTTGGGCCGGTCCTCTCACTCATCATATTCCGTGCCTTAGGAATGGCCTGCGTTTCAGACACATTTCTTCTCCTTGACCACTGTTCTAAGTTGATGTATGACATACGACATAGAAATCAGTGGAGTCTTTGGAAGCCAAAGTACTTCTTCACATACAGATTTAGAGAAGAAAAGGTCATATTCGAGTATTTGTTCTTTTATTAAACCCGAATTTCAGTACTGTCTTGAAGGGTATAAAATTTAGAGTGTTTGTATACTTTGAGACAGCTGTATAATATACCTGTGCAATCATTCTCACTTATCTTAAAGTTTATGATCATATTAAAACAAGATTTAAAACCCTGACACCTATTATCACAGAACACTTGACACCATTATCTAATGTAGTCAAAGGGCCAAGACTAATGGGAGTCCAAGTCAGCACAACACTAGAGCTCATTTTGTTTAGGGACAGTCATCCATTGCTCAGCTAACATACGAGGTCTGTCTAGAAAGTATCCAGTCATGTAATATGGAAAAATAGAGATGTTTACTGAAGAAAATATAAGATGCAAGAAACATTGTACACAGGACAATGACACCTCAGTCCCCTTCAAAATAGGCAGCTTGGGACCTCACACAGTTCTCCCAATTGTCATCAGCTTCCCTGTTATATTTTCCTGAATCTCAATGATGGTCCGAAATGTCTTCCCTTTCAAAGGTGATTTTAGTTTGGGGAAAAGCCAGCGGTCTCAGAGTGCCACATCTGGGCTGTAGGGGGGCTGAGTCACTTGGGGGATTCGGTGTTTCACCACAAAGCCCTGTATAAGATGTGATGCATGAGCAGGCACATTGTTGTGATGAAGCTGCCAATCACCAGTTGTCCGTAGCTGCAGCCATTTTCTCTGTATTGTAGCCCTCAACTGACAAAGAACTTTGGGGTAATACTCCTTATTAACTCTTTGGCCTGGAGGGGTGTAGTTGTGATGGACAACATCTTCCAAATCAAAAAACAGTTAACATGGCCTTGATCTTGCTGTGACTTTGCCACACCTTCTTCAGGCACAGAGAACAAGGAGACTTCTTTTGGGATCCCTTCTTTTGGGCCTTTCTTTCCAGATCATAGCTGTAGACCCACAATTCATCTCCAGTTTTGACCTATTCGAGGAAATCTGGTTTATTGGCAGTGGTTTGAATCAAGTCATTAGCAACTGCAGCGTGATGTTTCTTCTGCTCTGGCAGCAGAAGCCGCAGAATGAATTTTTCCATGACAAGTTTCATGCCAAGATCCTGTGTCACAATCTTGGACACGGTAGTTTTTGGAATCCCCAGATTAGCTTCTAGTTTTCTCACTGTCCGTCACTGATCCTTGCTGATTGCAGCCCATACACGGTCCACATTCTCAGGTGTTCTGTTTGTTGCAGGACTTCCAGAACATGGATCCCTTTCAACAGATTCTCATCCATCTTTGAAGCATTTGTGCCACACTTTTATTTGTACTCCACTCATTTTATGGTCCCTGAAAGCCTGAATTATCTGAATACTTTCTAGGGAGGAATGTTTAAGCTTTATGCAAAATTTGGTGCAGATTTGTTGCTCTACTCAGTCAGTTTGAATGTGACAGCCACATTCAAACTGACTGAGGACACATGATCACCCAACTGCATCTACTGCCCCTACTGACTAGTAGAGTGAAGTCATCATTGTTCACACATGCACATTCCAGTACACTCTCCTTGGTTGCCAGGTTACTTTGATGTTGTGCAAACCGTTCTTGTTATATTAATAGTTGTTAGACTTTTTTTGAACAGACCTCATATTACGAACCATTATTTGCCCAGCCTTCTTCTCAATCTTGAAGGTAAAACTAAGAATAATATATTGCCCTGTCCTTAAGAAATGAACATCTTCCTTGGGGAAAGAGTTATGTGAGAAGATAATCATGATACATCACAGCAAATGCCATAAAAGAGTATGAATTAAGTTCTTTGAGAGATCAAAGAAGGGAGCTCAAATTGACCTGGGAAATTGAGGATAGTATGATAAAAGAGACATGTCATTTCTTGAATCAGAAGAAGTAGACAATTAATGATATTCTATGGGTTAAATGTGCTTGTTTTAAAAAATACAGAAATAAGTTTAAAGTAATTCTACTTACAGAATTGTTATATAGGCAATTCCCTTGTGACTAGTTGTAATAATAACAACAAGAGTTAACATTTATTACACACTTGTTGTGTACCAGATGTTCTAAGTGCTTATTTGCATTAACACTATCACTCCTCATAATAATCATAGATCTATTATTACTATTTGCATTTTATATATAAGTAACCCAGCGTGCTGACAGGCTAAATGACTTGTTCAAGGTTGAGTCACAGAACTAGAAAACAGTCAGTCTCCAGATCCCAATATAGTAAGGTTTTTCTTTTCAATAAAATGCTTTATGATGGAACAATATTATGCACTCTATTTTAAATAGTACTTTTGGTAAATTCTCCTTCAGTATCTCAAATCTCTGAAAGGCTAGCCTGCTATCCAGAGCCACTTCACTCTTTGTGCATTATGAAGTTAGCTAGTTCTAAGCTCCACAGCAATATATCCTTGAGAGCAAACAAGAACTGGCTTACTTTATTCCTCAGCCTTTGACAACCTTTATTATTTCATTTATCTGCTATTCATAGCGAGAGGTAAACATCTTACTTCCCAGTGTGATCCTCACATCAACAGTGGGTCAGTTTAAAATATTGGGAATCAATATGTTATAAAACATCAGCCAGTACTAAAAAGGCAGGCCCAGAGAAAATTCATTGAATGTCAAATAAAAAATAAACATCAACAGTTAAAAATGTAATAAGATAATAAATAACAGCAGGGAATTAAAAAAATTCTTAACCCAAAAAGCATTTTGACAAGTAAGATATACCTGTACTAAACACAAAGCCACTTACAGTACAGGGAGCAATGAATTTTTTATGCAGGTAGACAGAACAATTCTTTTCTAAATTTAATAGACAAAATACATGACATTATTGCCATCTATGGTGGGGCCTGGGACTCAGGAAGGGAGGGGCACTGGAGCCTCTGAGATGACATCAGCACAACTTCTACATTTTTTGTTGATTTGTGTAGACACTAAAGACCAAATGGGTTTTTTTGTTTGTTTGTTTTCATTTTTTGACTGAGGATCACATTTTTATTCCAGATATGTATGCATATATTCTCCTATGTGCAGGTACTTGACTCTGGTTTTTTTCTCTTTTCTTTTCCTTTTCCTTTTTCTTTTTCTTTTTACTTTTATACCTTCTTATCCTTCTCCTTCAAGCTTGCACAACCTCATCCTGCTGTCAGCTGGTCAGTTAGTCTGTGTTTGTGGGTAAGGACTTTTTTTGACCTATCATTAAATCCATAGTTCTGTAGAAAGCCCTGCAAAAAGTGACAAAAGTAGGGCATTGCATCCCTTTTGGGCTACTTAAATATTAATGTGTAATGGCTAGTAATTGAAAGGAAACAAATAATATTCCTGAACTTTATTGCCTGCATAAAATAGTCAAGAAAGCCATAGTCCAGCAGGAGAGTGATCATGGTCTTCCCATACTCTCAATTCACCCAGAGAAAAATACATTACCCCACACACTTCCACATATACTAGCATTTAGCAAATATTTATGTCCTTCAGGGCTGCTGCTGTTGGGGCCAGAACACATCCCCGGGAGTCATAGCCTTCCTTATGGGCATCTCTTTCACCTAGCTGCTCTTCCTACTGACCGCAGGTGCCCACAGCAACTATGAAGCTCTTTGTATGAAGTAAAAGCATAAGCCAAGGAATGAGTTTCTAACTGTGAAAGGGTAGGGGTCAGAGAGTACTCAGAAAAGATTTTTGTTTTGTTGCTATTTTTGGCAGAGTATTTACCCCAAACCCTAGCAACTACAAGTATATATTCACTTATTCCTGTGTTTTTTCCAATAATATTTTTTAACCTCCCTGTGTCTTGGGTGCTACTAAAATTTCTAGAGAAACTGTGCATTCCTAACCTCAGGTCCTTACTCTGATGGGTATAGATGTATATGTGCATGTGCATGTTACATATTTGAACACGGTGAATGAAGAAATACAATTCTACATAGTATGTTATAGAAAAAGCAGAGAAAGGGTGCCAACAAACCTGGGATATAGTAGGAAAGGGTAGGAAATTATCTTGGAGATGATGCCAGAACTCTGATCTATTGAAGAGTGGGAAGTAGTTTTACAATGGAGGGAAACTATGAGTGGCTACTATAGATCAGCTTCTGTAAGGAACTTAAGAAATTTAGATTATAACAAGGTAGAGAGAGGGGTAGAGTAGCAAAAGATGATGATACGATTGGAGGCCCGAGTCAAATCAGAGAGAGCCGTAGATGCCCTGTTGCGCAGTCCATGGAGTAGGTCTGCTCTGGGTGGTGTGGCCACAGGGAAGGGAGCGGGGCTGGCATAAAATAAACATTCCAGAGAAAGGAGGAAAGTAGAGGAGACTAGAGATAAAAGTCAGGTTAGGAGGCTCTTACTGTAGGTCAGAGATCATGGAGATCTGGCCTAGAGCTGTGGCCACAGTGTTGTTAAGGTGGCAACAGAGCCAAGATACATGTAGTAGAAATTCATGCATGTGGTGAGCGATAGTGTGAGGGAGAAATCACAAGTTGCTTTCTAATACCAAATGTTGGACGGACTATCAGTGAAGATAATAGCTAAATAAAGGAGAAAGCAGGTTTATGGGAGATATTAATTCAGATGTGGCAAATATGTTATTAAAGTACACTAATATAGGTCCACTGTAAATCTAAAGCTTAAGGGAGTATAATATGTATAATTCATATATAAATTGGGGGCCAACTATATGTAGGTTATAATTGGAAGTCTGAGGTTATATAAAGCAACACATATTATGTTTACAAAATTAAAAAACATCATGGTCAAAGACTAGAAATATCAACATTTTAAGGACATATTAAAAAAAATAAGGCGCCAAAGGAGGAAACTGAAAAATCTGATACAGAGTACAAGGACCTTCAATAATTTAAAAATAAAAAGGAGATGCCCTTCAGAGTCAAGAATTTGAAGCAGAAAAAAATCTGATAAAGGCTACAAACCACTTACTACATTTGACAGTTAAGAATCCTTATTGCCTGTAGCAAGATCAGATGTGAGAAATGGGTATAAGCAGAAAAAAACATGACAGGTTGTGGGTGAATATATACAAATATGTGAGTATATATGTTTCTCAAAAATTTGGATAAATATTAACTAATAATTTAATTTAAATTGAAGGAAGAGGTTGTTGTAGATGATGAACAAGAAAGACTTAGGATGATTATCATTTGAAGAACAGAGCCTGGAGCCTGGCAGACTATGGCATTTAAAGATAGAACAGAGAGGAGATGACAGTTGGAATATCCCAAAGAGGACCCAAGGAGATGGAATTAAAGATGAAGATAAAATTGTTGGTCTTCAACAGGAAGAAGAATATAGCCTCTGAGATGAGAGGAAATGATAAGAGAGTGCTCGTGTGCGGATCGTTATCGTTACAGTCAGTGAGGTGAGAAACTCAGCAGCATTCTACCTGGAAGTCCTCAGGCAGGTCTGGGGTGACAATAGTGAGAAGAAAGAATGTTGGGTAGGTAGACTAGGAAAAGAGGGAAATTTTTTGGAATAGTCTTTAAATATAATGAGAAAGGAAGCTGATTAAGTGAAACACAGATGAGCAGACAAGGAATCCAAGCAGATTTCTCAAAATAGAGATTTTCAGTATTGATAACTGGAGGCACCATAGTATTATCCAATGGATTCTGAATATTCATCTCTGAAGTCAAATAAAGCCTGTTTGAGTATTTATTTTGTGCTGGAATTTGCTGAGCAGATGTGATAAGAAGGTAGTTATCTATTTAGCCATTTGTGAGGGTGACCCTTTTTCAGTTTAGTCCACTCCTTAGAAGCAGTAGGTTCTTTGCTTCACCACTAGTCTTCACTGGCCTCCATGGTATTGCCCAGGACTCCTTGCTCTAAACCCTTCAACCAGTCTAGCTGTGCACTCTGCCTCTGCTGACTTCCTCTCTAAGGTTTTATAAATAGGGCATTCTAAGTTGTATAATTCCATTTATTTGAAATATTCAGAATAGGCAAACTCAGAGACCAAAATCATAAATTAAAGGTTACCAGAAACTGTGGGACATGGGAATGGGGAGTGACTGCTAATGAGTATGAGGTTACTTTAGGGATTATATTAGCTTTCTAGGAGCTCCTTAACGAAATACCACAGACATGGGCTGCTTAAACAGTGGAAGTATATTTTCTCACAGTTCTGAAGGATGGAAGTCTATTATCAAGGTATAGTCAGGGTTCCTTGGCCTGATGTAGATGGTCACCTGCTCTCTGTGTTATAGCAAGGGTCTTTCCTTTGTGTAATCTATGAGTGTCCTTAGCCTGTCTGCCTATCTGCCTGCCTTCCTTCCTTCCTTCCTTCCTTCCTTCCTTCCTTCCTTCCTGATGATTTATAGACTTTATTTGTTATGAAGGAAATTCACTTCTATGTATATTTCATTATTTGGTAAAAGTTATGTGACTTGGAATACAATTAATTTTGCAGTTGGCCATTTTATAATAGAGTTTTTTATGCATTTTAGTCATCCATTCCATTTATGGTAACTAAATTTTAGAGATTTTTCATATGTGCTTTCAAAAAATCTAGAAAACCATCTTAAGAAAAGCTAGCCCTTAATCCACACCTATCCATTTTGTGAGCTATACTCCAAAATAGAACTCGACTTTGTCCATTTCTCTCTTTCCACTAAGATCACTTTGGTCCAAGCCACTAGCATCTTACCTAGACAATGGACACCATTTTCTAACCTGTCTGCCCACTTCAGCCTTGTCTATTTTTAAGTCTTTCTCTTAGTGATCATTTAAAATGTTATAAAAATGATTCTTTGCCCCTTTGCATTCTTGCACTTAAAAAAATAAAACCTTCTTTAATCTAACCTATAAATCTCTGCAGGGCAAAGGACCTACCTGTCCTTGACCTCATCTCCCATCACATGCTCCCTTGCTTACAATGCTTCCAGACGCATTAATTTTCATTCATTTCTAGAATTTACCAAGCACACTCCTGCCCTAGGGCCTTTGCACTAATTCTCTCCCAGAACACTCTTCTTCCATCCAATCTTCTTGTGGCTGACTCATTGTCATGTTTCAATTCCCAGCTTGCAGGCTACCTCCCTGGAGAAAATACATTTATTCTTTTTACTCTATTTGATGTACATGACTTCTCTGTCCCTCCATAACACTATTGTAACATCATACATTTTTCATAATAAAATGTATTATTTTATTACAAGTGGAAAAATAGAGCAATGTTATTAATGTATTTTACTACTCCTTGTTTTCTCTCTTTTATATTAGATTGTAAAATCTTTGGGGAAGGAAGCATGTCTGACTTGTATAACATTATAAGGCCAGTCCCTAGTAAAATGCCAGCTTATTAAATGAATAATGATGAAAGAATAAACTGAAGACCTATTAATTGCCAAATATATAGTGTTAATTTCGCTCATCTTATCTTGAGCATTTAACAATATTGTTCATGTTTTCCTTCTAGAAACCCATTTAGTTTAGATTTCTGCAACATCTTGCACTTCTTGGAACACTTGGTGTCATTTGCAATTGCCTTTCCCCCTAAATACTCCTTAAATATTAACATTCTCTGGAGATTTACCTTTGGCCCTATACTCTTCCTATTCACTATAAGTTTTTGAGATAATCTAAACCATAGTCACCACATTAACCAAACCTGTGTGCTAATAACTTCCAAACTCTGCAGCTCATAATTTTCTCCATCATGTGATTTAATCATCTCTAGCATTATAATAACTTTTCAATTGGTCAATCTGCCTGAGGGTGCCTTACAATCTACTTCCAAAATACAAGGCAAATCATTCTAAAATGCAAATCTGGCCATGATCCTCCCCTAGATGAAAATCTTTCAGTGAATTTCTATCCCTACAAAGTGAGTGTCTTATTTAGACATTTCCCAAAATTAGGTCCAGGGGAATGACTCAGACCAAGTCAAAATTAGAATTATGTGAAGCAAAGAGAGGGAAGAGCCCTAAGAGAGGTGAACACCCAAAATACTCCAAAGTTTTTATTACAGCACATCATTGTAATATG
This sequence comes from Glossophaga mutica, assembly GCA_039655065.1. Taxonomy (NCBI): domain Eukaryota; kingdom Metazoa; phylum Chordata; class Mammalia; order Chiroptera; family Phyllostomidae; genus Glossophaga; species Glossophaga mutica. The sequence goes on along the minus strand of CM077304.1, from coordinate 29,025,001 downwards.
AAATGTGCTGGCACCAGCTGGAGTAGACCAAGCAGATCAAATCAATTTATGCGTGTGTTTTTTCATCATAGAAATACTGCTTTCATTTTCTCTCTATCATTCTTTGTGCTTGTTATACGTTCTTATATTATACTATCTGTTAAATTATTAAGTTTAATTTTAACTTCCAATTCCTGATGATTTATGAATACACTGAATAAAACAGTTCTCTAATGTAAAATTGTATTGGTCATGCTAGCTCTTTTTACTAAATATATGTATCATAATAAAGTAAGATTTATTTATATACCTAATTCTCATTTCAATCTCAATTTTCTTGTGAGAGAAACTTTATAGCAAATAACTATCTATTGGGTCAATGTAGAATTATCTTGATTGTTAATGAATAGGCTAAACCAGATCACTCCACTTTTCTTAAATAATTTTTGGAATGATGTGCTATTTGTAAAATTATGACTACTTTCAACCAGAAATAATCCTACTCTTCAGTAACTTTGGCATTTATATTTTAATTGGAAGTAAAAACTAGTGTTGTAGGAATAGTCTGTCTTACTTGAAAGATATCTTAAGTAAAGTCATATCAGCCATTGTTTTTCTTGGTTGGCAGAATCAATCAATTCACCTATCAATCAAATATTTATTAGGTGCCAACCTTGAGCCTGGCATTGATCCAGTTCTGTGCACTAGTGAAATAATGAGTATAAAGAGGCAAAATTAAGATGATAAATTCTAAATGAAAAAATATGGTTTATAGAATATTTTTATTTTTACCAAAATGAATTGTGTGTATGTGTATATACTTCTTGTTATATATATTTCTATATATAAAATATGTATATACTACATACTAAATATATATACTAATAGTATATATTACTATCTTATACTAATTATATACTAATATATTACACTGTAGTATACTATAGATTATATACTAATTTATTATATAGTATATATACTAAATGTATACTATAAATATATTTCTCATATATATATAAGAAACCTTTGTAAGAAGCATAATTTTTAGTTTAAAAGATGAAAGGTATTATTTAGAATCTGATATCATATAAAACTTCATGATTTTCAGATCTCTTTGGGGAAACCTGTTTTCTAAAGCATTTGTGTGAGCCTTTGGTAACTTTCTATAATTATTTCCTACTGAAGCAATGAACCAGTGCCTCCAACCTACAAGTCAAAACATTGGGTGGTAACGTTTGGGGCTTGTTTGGAAGGAACTAATTCTGGCCTCAAGTCTCCTCTCCAGCGGACTTCCAAACTCCATTTCCTCATGTGATTCTGCATTTATGCAACATCCTCCTGAGCTCTAAACCTGAGAGTGCGAGTAATTCTTATAGAGCTTAATCCCAAGAGACCAAATAGAAAGTCAAAGGAGCTATGCTTTCATTAAATCAACAAAGAACAATTACTGAAGTTTACCAAAATCTTTATACATAAAATACCTTCTTTATCTGGATTCTCAGAGTTTACTTACTACCAATTCAAAATCTGAATTGGATGAGAAATGTAAAGTGAAAGAAACCTCTTTAATAAATTATGCTTTTCAAGGCTCTTTGTGAGTGTATGAGTTAGTAGATTCAAGTCACCATTTCCCAGAGGAATTCCAATAAACAGAATCCTCTCTACATCTAATTATTTCATCAGTAAACAACTCTTAAACAGGACAATGTAAGGCAGTTGAATAAGCCCAGAATACATTCAGCCAATAATGTGTTAATTTAGTAAATAGTGAGAAATAGGGGCCAGCCAAGTCAAAGCCACTGATCTTAGTCATCTGAAAAAATTATATGAGCACTTTGGGAGGGGGGTCAAATGATCTGAAGAACTTTAACTGTTGTGAGCCCATATTTTAGTATTGGTTTTGCAATTGCCAATTTTATTTATTTAAGTATTTTTATTGACATCATTCAAAAGCTAAAGATTCACCTGTGTTTTTAGTTGGGCCACTCACTAATGAGCCTCCAGCACCTTCACACAGAGCACCCAATGAACAGGATTCCAGATGGCTGATTTCCTCCTGTTAACTTCCATCATATCCTTTTTTGCCACAACTTAAAACATACCAGAGCTATGACTTCCTGTACATTTGTGGATACTAATATTAACTTTGTCTCTTCTAATATGTCAGTTAATTAAATGTTAACCTTCTGATATAAAATAATAATAAATTATATTCCAATAAAGTATCCTTTCCACAAACCAATTTGATTATACTGACCACATCTAAAACTAGCAGGTATTCCAATTTATTTAAGAAATATATTCTAAAAATATAAGATTTAGAGGTGAATGTATTTACTGTATTATCCATGTTGAATTTTAAAATAAAGCCCTGGCTGGTGTTGCTCAGTGGATTGAGCACTGGCCTGCAAACCACAGGGTTGCTGGTTGGATCCCTGGTTAGGGCACATGCCTGGGTTGCAGTCCAGGTCCCCAGTAGGGGGCATGTGAGAGGCAACCACACACTAACATTTCTCTCCCTCTCATTATCACTCCCTTCCCCTCTGTCTAAAAATAAAATAAATAAAATCTTTAAAAAAGTAAAGATATTTAATGTATCATTCAGAGTAGCACAAAAAACAAAAATAACATTCGTAAAACATAGCAATTAAACTAGGGTCTTAAAAGGTAAGGAAAAGCCAATAAAAATTTACAAGACATAATATAGTATGTAAAATATTAATTCCATTTATAAAAAGTTCAAAAGCTAGCAAAGCTAATCTATGATCATACAGATCAAAATAGAGGTTGCCCATGGCAGGTAAAAAATGTTTGAAAGGTGGCACAAAGGAACTTTATGGAGTGATAAAAATAATTCGTGTCTTGTTTGGGGTACTGGTTACATAGGTATACTCTACCTATATTTGTCAAAATTCATTGATCTGAACATAATGTACACCATTATATTTACCTCAAATACAAATTAAGCTTTTGCATCAATATGCCAGTTTCTAGATTATTGTTTCTTAACACCAATTTCACCTTCTGTGGTTGACTTTGTGATGCTGAAGCCTACTTGGCCAACCGTGCTTGTTTCTGCCTTTCCAAATAACTCTGTGTTATACTCTGCCAATAGAAGGTGATAGAAGGAGGCTGGGAGGCTGGAGGAAGAAGGGAATGTTCACTTTGGGTTGCTATTAGTGTGTAGTTGTTGTACATATCACTTCAGCGACAGTTTCACCTCCGTAGCAGCAGAGCTAGCCCGTAGCAGCAGCTGAATCCAATCTTTAGTCACTTCAGGCATTACAGAACCAGCCTTGTCAACATTCCGTCACTTCAGGCATTACAGAACCAGCCTTGTCAACATTCCGCAGAAACACCAGCATACAACTGGTACCTGCTCCACTGAGTTCTGGGTTCCAATCCAACAAAACCCTCTTTTGGGTCAGAGACACAGAAAGCAGCTGAGCAGAGCCTCCTCCTCAGAGATGGGGTTTTGGAAACACAGAGACCTTTCTTTAAATTTCTAAGTTGCAAAGATTTCAATATGTTTGGTTGCTATTTCTTACAGTTGCTATTTCTTTGACATACTTTTTTTTTTCTTTTTACCTTTGTAGTTACATAGTTAACAACTATACCTAGGTAACAGTTCTTTATTTTAAATTTTCTTTGTTCAAATAACTGGTTTATGGTTTTGCCTTTTGCCACTTTATTCCATGTGTGTGTGTAATTTTCACATATCTGCACCTTAACTGACCAAAAGTCTTAACTTCCCTAAGCCTCAGTTTCTTTATATGTAAAATGGGGCTCATATTAGTACCTAATCATATGGCTGTTATTAAGATTAAACAATACATGTAAGTGTAACATGCCTAGCAAACTTAAGTATAGAGTATTATACAATCCCAAGGAGTTTATAATCTGGCCAATAAAATAACAAAAATATGTTCTCCTAATTCATAATCTATGGAGTGGGTACATGAATATTTATTTTATTATTTGTATTTAAATTGGATATATGTACTCTTTTTATTAGTATTTCCTTTACAATATATAAAATTTACTAAAATAAAGTGGGCATGAGAGAATTATTATGAAAAACTATATATTGTGAAATCAAAATTGTGGAAGAAAAGATTGGAACAAAAAATGTAGGAATCTATACCTGGTTGTAAATGTCTTCACTTGTCAAATTTTCTAAAGTGAGTTACATATCACTCTACAACAAAAACAAATAGACAATTATCCATTACCTTTTGTCAAAACAATTACCTTTTGACCCAGCAATTCCACTGCTTGGATTATATCCTAAGAACCCTGAAACATCAATCCAAAAGAACCTATGCACCCCTATGTTCATAGCAGCACAATTTACAATAGCCAAGTGTTGGAAACAACCTAGGTGCCCATCAGTAAATGAATGGATCAAAAAACTATAGTACATTTACACAATGGAATTCTATGCAGCAGAAAGAAAGATGGAGCTCCTACCCTTTGCAACAGCATGGATGGAACTTGAGAGCATCATGCTAAGTAAAATAAGCCAGGTGGTGAAAGATGAATACCATATGATCTCACCTTTGACAGGAACCTAATCAATGAAACAAACAAACAAGCAAAATATAACCAAAGACACTGAAATTGAGAACAGGCTGACAGTGACCAGAGGGGAGAGAGGAGGGGATTTCAGGGGAAAAGGGGAAGGGTTTAGAGCAACAAGTGTAATGGACACATGGACAAAAACTAGGGGGAGTGGAAATGGGAGGGAGGTGGGGAGGAGGGCTGGGGCAGTGGGCTGGGATGGGAGTAAAGACAGAAAACTGCACAAGAACTACAATTAAAAAAATAAATAAATAAACCTGAAGAGTTAAGAGTGATCTCCTTCAGTTAAATGGAAAATATTTTCTATGAAAAGTTCTAGGGAGTTTTCAGAGGATAGGGGAGTCTGCCTGCTGCTGGTCAGGAAGGGGTATGTCCATGTTCCAGAGCCCATATTCCTGTAGTACTACCTGTCATTCCGGAAAGCTGGCTGTGTCCACTGAGAGCTGGGCTCTGTCTACCTGGGTGTGTTATCAGAAGGACTTGTGGTTAAACGTAGCCAATTTAACAAGATTATTGTCATTCTTATCCTATAATAACCCATAAAATGAAAATAATAAAATATATATAGACACACACACAAAAGACTAAAAAAGGGGAAGAGAATCTAGTGGAAAACTGGTGTCAACAAAAGCTTGAAGATGTTGAGAGGACAGATGAGCCATGGTTGAATTAGAGTTGAGGGTGTTGAAAGCTAAATGTCTACAGGAAAGGAAGTCAGTGAGAAGCAAGTCAATACATACCCCAGAACTCAGAAACTAGAGGAACAGTTGACTCAAACTGAACTGGATCGTGAGAAATGTGTGTAAACAGTCAGACTTTGGATCCGCTCTTTCCTAGATTGCACAGCCTGGCAGAAACAAGAAAATTTCTGGAGAACTACAATGAGAGAGTTTCTTGACTCCAAGGACCTCAGGCAAAAAGATCACCAGCCTCTTTCACACCTAAAGCTTCAGAAAGCTGGCTGACCTCATATCACATCTCATGTCTCTATTTGTACAATCCTACTAACAAAGTACTAAAGGAGTCATCTTTGGGGAAATCGATCAGTTGGGGAGTGATGTCCACAGATAAAACAATTTGAGTTAGCTGACAAAATATCTGGGTTCTTATTCAATTATCCTACTATTAGACCTACTACTGAGAGCTCCACCTATGCAAGCTGACCTTAAAATTAGCTTTTTAGTAATTCAGTCTTAAAAACAAATGGAGAGATGAGGATGAGTACACAAATTAGGGAAACCTCAAACATGACCGAGAGAAATAAGACCAAATCCACTGTTTGAAACAATTACTTAATAAACGGACACAATATAGGGAACAGAAAAAAAACTTAAAAGAAAAATCTATAATTATTTTCCTTGAGTATTAAGTGTATAAATATATACATGTAATATATAATACTTATTACACATATTTATTATATACATATAATTTAGTTTCTATAAAATGAGAATAGTATGCTATTAAGAAAATAAAATTCAAAGAATCAAAAGGAGCTTTTGGAAATTGAAAACACGATAGAAAAATTTAAAAATCATTCAAAGATGTGAATCGAAAGTTGAAGAAATCTCTTTGAAAGTGACTGAAGAAAAACCAGGAACTTATAAGGCTGGAAAATATAAAAATTAAAGAATAAAACTAAGGGCTTTGACATCTACATAAGAAGAGTTACAGCCCTGGCTGGTGTGGCTCAGTGGGCTGGGGTTGGAAACAGAAACTATACTCAAAGAGAACTCCAGATTCTAAACCCTTAAAATTTACTCTCAAAATGAATGAACGTTGCTACATCGGCATATGTCCAGAGAGAGAGAAATAACTGTATAACTAGGAATTCTCCACATTTATCTTCATACAGAATGCTATTTAATATATGCTATATAAGCAATGCAAATGTGCTCATTTGAAGGTTACATACATATTATTAAAACTCAGAAATATGAGCAATTGTTCAGAAACTAGAATAATAACAGATTTTGGGGGGAGAATTGTTGGCAGACAGCAATAAAAATAGAGCATCTTTTAGTCAGTTTTAATATTTTTTTAATTATCTTAAGACACTTTCTTATTGCCTGCATCAAAAAAGACTGTTCCATTGACCACTCTCAGTACTCCAGCTCCTAAAACTGAAAAATGTGTTTCCAGATTGAAATGGTCTACCAAATGCTCCGCAAAGCAAATTTAAAAACAGTCACTGTAAGAAATTTTATTTGGAAATGGCAGAATACTTATGACAAAGAAAAATGTCTTCAAAATGTAAGAGAGAAAATATAGGTTATGTGTTACCCATCAGATTGCACAACAGCAATAATTAAATCTAGAAAATAATAGAACAGATTCTGTAAAGGTCTAAGAGACATTTATTTCCAACCAGAATTCTTATTCAAGCTAGACTATAGAAAGTATAAGAGAGGAATAATGACATTTTAACACAGCCAAGTATCAAAAAATGTACTTCCCATGAATCTTTCTCAAGAAACTATTAGAGGTTGTACTGTGTCAAAAGTGAAGAGAAAAACTAAGAAAGAAGAAGATGAGATGCAACAGATAAAAGAAAAAAGGCAATTTTCTCAAGATGGGGAAGGATGGGACCATATCCGAGAGCAACTGGTTTAGAACCAGTTTTAAAAAGTAGGATGTTATAGAAGGAATCACCCAACAAATGTCTGAAGTGGACAGAGCGTCAAACACACTTGACTCTCTTTGCTTTGACTCTCCTATTAGAATGTAACCAATGTGGGATAAGAGAACAGGCCTGCCTGTTTAATTGATTGAGGGCCCTGAATCTTATAAGCATCTAGTGCTTAATATATAAATAATTTATAATTATTTGCTGAAATTAAAGAGAACATTGACATTTTCATTTTTGTTATCTTATCCTTCTACCAGAAATGTCTCTTTGAAAGGATGGAAAGTATGTGCCTGACAGTACATTCTCAAAGCTGAAGTAGCCTGCTATTAAAGATAAAGGGAAATAGGAGAAGAAAGGAATTAACTGTTTTAATGTATACTTTAAATAATCCTAAATTTTACTCATGTGTTTAGAAATGCAAATGAACAATATTTATTAAAATTTAAAATGCACCTACATTTTGATTCAACATTTTCACTTCTATTGAATATAAAAATGGCTTAAACAATGATAAAGTGTGAAGAAAGCATTCTTTAAAATAGCTAAAAACTGGAAACTGTCTGTCTTTCAGCTAACAGAAACTGGGAAAATAAGCTTTAGTGAAGCCATAAAATGGACTGTCATATAGCTCTGAACACAAAATGAAGTAGATTTACATGTGCTGATTTAGGAAAATTTCCTAAGATATATTGTTAAGTGAAAAAAATGAGGCACAAAAAGCTAGGAACAGAATGATCCCGCTTGTGCAAAGGGAAATACCCATTAAAACTATGAGACAATGTGTACGTATTCTGTCTCCCTAGTAAATACAAATTATTAGTCCTAACTATCATGCAGTGAATTAACATTATCGGTAAATTTGAATTAAATGAGAGGATTAACTCATGGTGTTCTGGTAAATATTTAAAGCTGGTTCCTTAAGAAACAAAAAATCTTTGATGTGTAACATTTGCCAATATGTTTTGTGTAAACATTCTCACCAGGCTGATCTCACATTATCAACGTATTACTGAACTCAGAATTGGAAACCAGTGTTCACAATTTTCTTTCCTGAGCCAGGAGTAGATAGCACACGAGTACACCATTGGGGGAAACCACAAGATAAGGAGCCTGTATAACCAAGGCTCATGATCTCTGCTCTCAGTCTTCATCGCCCCTTTATATTTTCCTATTGTCCAATAGGAAGGCCTAAAAGGCCATTCAGCAATGCAAAACTTTCTGCGATGTTTGATTTCTCTTTGAAGCTGGATGAGCAGAGCTGCTAAGTTCAGCTTTTGCACTGAACAAAGATCAGGCAATTTACATGATTTTCCTTTGCCCCTTTTTGGCTGTTGGATGTGTTTGCATGTAAAGTAAAGAAAATATTAGGTATAACAAGAATGAGCTATCAAATTGATATTTCCTGACCTTTCGAAATAGAAAGCACATCTTAAATTAACAACATGTATGGAATAAATGCAACGAGTTTTGCCCTTTGACTTCAAACTATTTGCTTTCTAGATATGTGTGTATGACCATCAACTTTCTGACAGAAACCCTAATACTAGGTCTTTGGAAATCCCCACAGTAAATGCTTGGCTAAATAGCAAGAAAGGAGAAATGATCTTTCCTCTTAAGTGACTGCTGATCCAAGCAGCAGTTTCTTCATTTGCTCAATGCAGTGCCGTCTACCTACCATCACATCTGGGCAAAGGTCATGCATCAACAATGTTTACCTATGTCTATGTTTATTCACAGCTGGAAGTAGGCAGAAAGTGTAGTTATAAAGAAAAAAAATGAGACAAATTCCAGAAGAGGGAGAATTTATTTTATAAGACACTAATCTTACTCATATTGATAATGTCCTAATGGGTCCCAAATGGATGATTCTATCATAGAAACCAGGGTACTTGTAAAAGGGGTGGAGGTACATAATTGAGAATTAAGACTAAAAAAAGTATAAATTGGGACTGTCCTGGGCAATAAAGGATACTTGGTTACTTATCAATAAACAATATTGCAGTTAAGTGCATGAAATTGGGAGTGATGTATTGGTGCTTTCACTGGACAATATAAAACCAATGTTCCCAAGAGAATATAAAAATATAGCCCAGAAAGTTGATTAGGAAAAATAAAACTACTTATGCCTTCAGATAGTACAAAGATCAAAGTCATAGTATATGAAGTTAAAGTATAATGACCCAGTTGCAGAGCTCCTACAAGATATTTTTAGAAAAATATAGTTGAATCTTTGTTTTGCAGAAATAAATGTATTTCTGAAAAGACATTGATGAAGTGAATGTTTATTGAATTTGATAATCCTTTGATTTCAATAATGAAAGCAGATTTGCATTTTGAAAATTATGTACTTATACACATTTAATAAAATTACAGTACTTCTCTAACTGCCAAAATGCTTAAAAATAATATATGTACTGAAAATGTAACCAAAATAACACTGAAAGGTTAACACTGAGCAAAGTTTATTAAGTCTTGTTTTAATATTGAGAACACTATTTTAAAGGCATAAAGGAAAAGAAATAACATTTTAATCAAGTGGATAGACAGACCACATTGTTTTGAACAGTAAATTCTACCAAATTTCTTGCCCAACATTGTACAACAGACCATGTCTTCTCTTTGGTTTATAAGACTTTGTTTCATAATTATTTGTAAAAAGTACAGACATAAAGAAATAGAGAAGTTCATGTAGATTAAACATTAGAAATGATTCAGAATAAGAGACCGTTCCTCCCTAACAGCAATAAATTTTCTGTGCATGTTCACATTTGTGGGAACTTACATGACTGTGAATAAAGTAACGGGAGATTACACTTGCCCTGAGAGGTAATTTAAGTAGCAGATTTGGGGACTCTCTATTCAATGAGGAGAATAAAAATATCTGATATGATAATTTAATTAATCCATGTCAAAACAAAGTCCTGAATTATCGATTTTGAAATGACAAATTTCCGTGCATAGAGTTTCTGCATTACAACATGTACTTGTGAAATTTAAAGTACTGAAGTACTGTCACTTTTCCCGCAGGACAAAACTCCGTTCAGACCATAGCCTGAATAAAATGTCAGGTTCTGTCTCTACAACCGAAGAGGAATGTGTTACACATAATCAAACTAAGTTTTGCCTTGCTAAAGCCAGAAATAATTTCTGTTAGGTTGCTTCTGACTTAGTCCAGGCCGTGTAACCTGAACCAAACATGGCTAGTTACAGGGCTTTGGGGCATACTGTGCTAAAGACCCTATTGAATGTCTTTAAAATATACTTTGTATTCAAATATTCAAAGTTCTTTCATTTCAAATGAAATTTTAATGTGTATAAATTAAGAACCAGAATTTATAAATGCCCTAATGTTATTAACTATAATGTTTGTGAAAGATTATTCTATAATGATGTTTAAATCGATGGGACAAGTGTATCTGTGGACACAAACCCGAATAGAAAAGAAGCATGACATGAATGTAAATCTTAATTGGCATTAAAATAAAATCTGAAGAATTGAATAGGCATATGGAACAGAAACTGTGTTTTATAAATAAATACAGTGCTGCACTTAATAAAAGAATGTTTATAAAGAAGATGGTTAGCCATCAAATTACTCACCTATTCATTCTAAAGCATAATTGTCAGCTTTATTTTCCTTTGCTGGAGTAAGCGGCTGCATCTTTAGGATATTTACAATTTGTGCAATTTATTGAGACAGATCCAATTCCTTTTTTATTTGTTTTCCCAAAGCACCTATTTTTTTACCTTTGCTGACCAGTGCAAAATCATCCTCACTAATGTTTATAAAATACCACATTATTGTTAGATATCGAATCCAAATGCAAACACTGCAGGTTCTAACAGATAAGGCCTTGATGGAATCTGTCTTTAGATTGCTGCTGTCCAGACTGCCTAAGCATAGATTCTATAAAAGTCAGAGACATGAGAATATGGAAAGGAATAAAGACGTGTGTGTGCGCGCGCGCAGATGTATGTTTGAGAGAAAGAGGCAGATGTATGTTTGAGAGAAAGAGGCAGATGGATACGAATGGAAAGAGAAAGAAGGATAGAGTAATTTCAGGTATGAACACAATTCTAAAACTTGGATAAAAATGCCAACATCTGATTTTTCCGATGGTTATTAACCTGTCATAAATTAAAATAGGAAAAACTAGAATTTATACTCTGAAATAGATTAAATTTTAATTTAAAATGTATGTCATTGGTAATCCAAATTCTTACTATTTATGAATAGTTCTACATGTTATAGAAAACATCAACTACCAGAAGAGTACTAAATTCTGTAGCTACTAAATAAATTAAAATGTTAGATGTGCTATTTGCTGATAGTTAAGGAGACTTAGAACAGACATGTAGACCAGACGGCATCCCCATAAGAAGATCTAGGTTCATGTCTAGGTCTTTTTATGTGTAAAGCCTAGAAGTAGGTCATAATAAACACCTTATAGGGTTTATGAGGAAGTTCAGAATATTCGAACATTATTTACAAATGCATTGCTGCTTAATTCATGTGAGTTCTATTTGCATTATTATGTATGTAGATATAATTGGGGAAATCCTTGTTCTATGAATATTTTATATGTGGAATCAGTTAAACAAGTTACCTTTTGCTATCTGAAAAAGCTACTGAAATTCAGTTTTGGTGACCACTGATGACCTAAACGCACACAAGGTGAATCTGATGATAAAGCAAAGCTAAGTTTCTTAGATCTATGACAGCAAAGGCTGACGTTCCTTTGACATAATCTCAGTTGCATCTCCAAATGAGGATATAAGGGAGGGTAGTTATAGTTTTTAAGGTCTGTATTGGGTGATTGTAAGGCAGATATTAAAAGTGTGGAACTGGTTGGGTTTGAATTGAGTTGTGACAAAGTAGCTTTGAATTGATGGAAGCAACAAAGAGAAATTCCTAAATTGAGACTTGTGAGTAAACGGTTAATCTGGATAAGTAATCTCTTGTGATTGGGTCAAATACTTCCTGTAGGAAGTATTTGTTAGAGCATGTAATTAAATCAGTTTTACCTACTCCATTTTGATTAACCCAAGAGAAGAAGATGGTTTTGGTTAACATTTGCATCATGCCAAATACCAAATGTTTTGCTTTGACACCTGAACCCATGCTGATTTGGATGCTGCTTCTTCTGAGAAGTGAAACTATCCACTGAGTGAGCCCTCAACAGTCTGCCTTACTTCAATCTGGATTTCCCAGTTTTCTCTGGCCTTTTACTCTTCCTTCCAGTTATGGAAGGTTAAGCATTCTTTCTTGTAAAAATTAGCCTACTTATCTGAGGACTAGAATGAATGTCTGCTTAACCCCTGTGGGATGGGGTTTACTTCCAGTGTCTTCCATGTCTTGCATTCTTCTATTGCCTTATCCTCAATGTTTAAACATACTTAGGCTTCTGGTCTTTAAAGAAGCAACTTAAAACCAGACTTACACAATCCAAAAGCATTAAAACACATTAGTTTGGATGCACTGGTTCTCTAGAGAGAAAAATCTAAGGAGTTTATGACCAATATTCTCCCTAAAATATGGAATGCTAGGGGAAGCGAGTTCTCGGTCTTTATACAGCTTTATCCTTACTAGTTAAAAGCTATGCATTTAGATGGTAGAAACAGATGCCTGTTTTATGAAAAGAGACTAAGTAATAAGAGATTATAAACTCAGTTTAGTTGTTATTAATCCTGGACATGTTATAGAGTTACAAGCAAATATTAATCCTACTGAGTTAGTCCCTGTCCCAAAAGATAAAGGAAGAGTTCTCCTGATGAAATTCAAAATTGGTCCTCATCCACTGCAAGCAAGGCAAAGAGAAACTGAAGACAGAGTCAGACCACTCCCGATTGGTAGGCTGCAGTTTCAATAAGCAAGAGAATTTACAATGAACCTTGTTTTAGATGACCACAAAACAAATAGATTAATAACGCCTGCCTGCCAGAATCTTAAAAGTTTATGCTGAGGCCTAACGGGGTCAGTAACATACATAGTCAAGATAGCATCCACAGCACATTGTTCTTTCGAGATTGTGTCCTTGAAATGCCTTCATGGGAACAGCAGGCTGAACTTACATTCCAAATACAGGGAAGCAGGTAAGGAACTTCCAATTGCCGGTGTCCAGTTTACAGGTCAACCAATGATCATGTTCTATTGATGACCTCTTCTAACAGAGACAAAGATAGACAGAAAGACAGAAGGAATAGAGGCAGAGAGATCAATCCAGCAAACAGTGTGGTTTAGAAAACTTGTGGAGCAGAAGAAAATTTTACCCTTGGACCATCAACTGGAAGTCCTGTAAAGCTTTTTCAGATGACTAGAATAAAGGCTGAATGCAAAATTAAATTGCTCCAAAGCTATACCACCATGAGGGGGATTACTTGATATCGCTTAAACATGTGCAAAAAAGTGTGTATGTGTGTGTGTGTGTGTGTGTGTGTGTGTGTGTCTCAGGGTTTCCAAGACCACGGTTTCAGAGGTCTGCCAAGAATCATCAGAACAACTCCTACTCTCTGCAGCCCTTTCTGAGGGAAGCTGCTAAGGCAGTTTTCTCAGCCTTTCTGCTATCAAATAATTATACAAGGAGCTATGCCTGAATTAAAACAGCCCAGTAGGGATGTTCTGTTTGAATGATTACTAAGCAACCAAGCTAGAATATCTGTGCCAAGAAGGTTGGGAGAAGGACCAAATAACACCAGGATGACAGGACCAGGTGGGCACGATGGTCTAGGCTGTGCCTACAGTGACCTGTAATTACTTTTCAAACCTCCAAGATATGAATTCATCCATTTTCTTCTTGAGCCACGCCTCTGTGAATATCTTGGTATAGAAAAAAACTAAAGAAAAGACAATATCCAGAGAGGAAGACTTAAGAGTTACCAACTTGGCATTAAACTTGGCCTCAGCCTCCCTGGAGCAGCTTGACAGTCCTTTGTCAAGCTGATTCATCTAGCACCACCAACAGCCAAAGGTAGCACAACATCCACAGCCATTTCACCTGCTGCAGATGCAAGCTGAGGATAGAAAGGTTTATGACCAGGTGTGAGGTGGCTTTTGCCCCATCCCACACTAGATGCTGCTGGCAGCAGAGACAGAGTGGGGTCAGGGCACTGTCAGAAGGGCAGTAGCAAGAGATTTGGAGCATTGGTGTGGGTTTCTGAAAGGACTCTGAACTTTCCCCTATCTTTCCTGTTGTTTCCCAGAGGGAATAAGCACAGAAAGCTTGGCTAGGTGTGTAAACTTAGGGGCAGAGTTTGCTGCAAGGACATTATGTCTTAGAGAAAAGTGCCCAACAGTGAGCCTAAGAGGTGACATAGAAATGACTAGACATGAGATGCCAGCTATGAAGGGGCTCAGGGCAGTTCCCCAAACAGACTGAAACCACAGCATGTTGCCAAGAGAGACTCACATTTTCACATAACCCAGAAAACACAACTATGTCTTAGCTGGTGTAAACAATTTGTGGACAGACAGGAGATTCTTGGTCAGGGTGAGAAAATGCCTCACAGCACTAGAAGCAGCATGGTACATTGAAACGTCAACATCAGAACATGCAGAGGACATATTTACACGTTAGCCCATGCCTGCAGAGAGGGCAATAAGGCTCCAGGAGGAGGCCAGAGGCCAAATCCCAATGGACACCAATGAGCACAAGCTGACCAAGGACTCAATGCCTGATCCAGAAGCCATAAAGCAACCTCGAGATATTAGATGCCACACTGCAGAGAATACGTAAAGAGGTAATTTGTGAATTTACTTGGGTTTAAGACTGAAATGTCGGAGAAAATGTAGGCCTATTGGGTTAACCTAACTAAACATTTAAGCGACTAAACTAAGTTTTCTGCCAATAGGAATGGGAGCTCAAGGTAGACATTAAGTTTAATTGTAGAACACAAAAGTTCATTTCTTGTGCACCTGAATGCATGGTTTTGAAAAACAATACACACTGAAATAGAAATGAGAGACAGAAACGAGTACCCTTGTTTACTTCTGTCTCATCCAACCACACCATGAAGTGAATACCACTGTATACATTTCAGACAGGAGAAAACTGAGGTTAAGAGGTGTTATGAAACTCACACACATATTTAGTAAATATAGCCAAAATAAAAAATGAGAGATGTGTGATGTGTGAATCCTCTGCCAGTTTTCTTTAATGTATTGGGAGTTATTAATAACCTGTTCTAAAATTAACCTCCATCCTCTTTAACACTCATGTAATATTTTACTTTTTAATTGTCAAAAGTCTAGAGCAGATTATTACATTTAATGTTTTAGTGTAGCATCGAGCACTTCCTCAAATCAAATATTAAATTCAGCTCTAAATCTGTACATGTGTGAACACATACACACAAGCACACGTGTGCACACATGCACACACACAATACAACTGAAGCTGTTCTGAATGACTGTGAGGTTAAAGAGAAAGCAATGTCTAGTGCAACACTCCACCAATTTCAGTGGTGACCACTAAACCACTTCCTCAGGATTCTGTTAGAAATTCTAATATGATTTCCTTTGGAAAGAATTGAGCACATTTATCTATAAACTGTGTCTGTATCTTGGGCCTTCGTTCTCTTCTACTCCTGCCACTTCACTAAAACTGATCTCTGGAAGGTTTTAAAGTATCTCCTGTTTGTCAAATCAAATTCAGCAGACTTTTATCAATTCCATTGCTTCACAACCTTTTCTGCAATTAAATCTTTTACCCCTTGAAGTTTTCTCCTCTCTCTTGTTTCAGAACATGTCAATTCATTAGTTCCTCACACTCTCTGACCATTTACTCTGCTTCCCTATCAAGCTCGAATTCCTGCTCTTAGTTTTTAACTGAAAATATCCCTTGAGACTCAGATCTTAATTCTCAGATTGTCTGTTTCTTCACACACTTTCTCAGTGAGCTGGTCCTTTTCCAAAGCTTTGTTTATGACCTCTTGGTGATAATCCAAATTACAAACCCCTATATTTTCCCACCATAGACTTCAAATGCCTAAAACCTAACAGTCATCTTCACAATTATCCCCCCCAAACCTCAAACAGCCCCAAACTGAATCATTACCTTCACCCCAGAGCTGCCTTACTTTCCCACATTTCCATTTCAGCACTAGCATCATTTTTCTACCTCCCAGAAGTACAAACTTAAAAGCACAGTATATTCTTTTCTTTCTCTCAATCAATATCCAATCTGTCACATTATTTTAGCAAATCTTCCTTCAGAATAGCTCTCAGATTCATCCCTTTCTCTTCATTCTGGCACTGGCATTACTCTTGCATTGCCTCACATCTGGTTTGCTTCAAGTTTCCTGGCTGATTATGTTAGTACCTCTATTATCTCCACAATCTCCTCCATCCTGCATGTAAATACCTAATTAATCTTCATGCATCTCTATCCTCCCTACAGACACTCTATACTCTGGTCCCTTCCTATTTATTCAGTCATGTCGCCTACCTCTCCCCATCACTCATTTCCTCTACTATCTGATGATCTCCTAACTGGTGTGCAAGCCACCTTTATGCTGGCCTCTGCTTCTTGCTAAAGTCTGAATCTCTGTTTATTCGAATAATGCATGAAGCTTTTCTCAGTTCCTCAAACCATTCCCCTAATTCGTTCATATGACTTTTTTAAATCTTTCAGGAAATAACAGTTTAGCCCATAATGATTTCCTTATCTTTATAGGTATGTGTGTGTATGCTTCTCTTTGAGGATGGGAATCAAAGCATACGTATTTTATATCTCCTGGGGCACCTAGCACATTGTTGAGAACATGATTTATAGATTCATCTGACCCTAAACTCACTCTCCCATGTCACCTGTCCTTTTTCCCCAATAGGAATTGTAGAGTGATTTCCATCCATCCTACATTCTTTTTTCCAGAGAACAAAAGCTACTGAGTGAGAATACTCTCATGTTCCTTCAGTACCCTTCAAAATTTCTCTCTCCATCAATGCTTTACTCCATTCTGTCTCTCAAAAGGAAAATATATTTTTAAACAATTTCAAGGTTAACTACTCTCTTCATGCATTTGATTCCTCTCTCTCTTATTTTTCCAAATTTTGTATCATTAATCATTTTTCTCTTCTATTTTCAGTTCCATTGTCTCTTTGAACTTCTTCCTCTTGATCTACATATGTATTAGGTCTTCACCTTCCTAAAGGGCCCTGTCTCTCCTTCCAAACAATCATTTTCTTTTTGTGCCCACCCAAGTTCTTATCAGAACAGTAAACCACACACACCCCTTCAGAACCTCCCAGTCACTGCTTAATCTGCTTTCCGTGCCCTTTCTCCTGCTCAAACTATTTCTAACAAGCAACGAGGGATGGCATTGTCTTACCTATTTTTCTCCTTCTTAGCTCCCACATAATTTCATTTTTTAAATGTGTTTTATTGAGATATAATTGACATAACACTGTGTAAGTTTAAGTTGTGCAATGTGCAGGTTTGATATATTCATATATTGCAATATGATTACTATAGTAATACTAGAAAATACCTTTATGAAATTACATATTTTTAGTTTTGTTTGTGTTAAGAATCGTTTCAAAATTTAGTTTCAAAAATTGTATTTATTCCTGACTATAATCACTACATTGTACATTAGATTTTGAGAACTTGTTTATCTCCTAGTTGCGAGTTTGTACAGTTAAACATCTCCTCATTTCCTCCTCAGCCCCCGCTCACCACCATTCTACACTCCTTTTCTTAAGTTCAGGGTTTTGTTTAGATTCCACCCATAAATGAGATCGTATAATATTTGCCTGTCTGTGTCTGACTTTTCTCACTTAGCATAATGCCTTTAAGCTTTATCCATGTTGTTGCAAATAGCAGGATTTCTTTTATCTCATGGCTGTGTAGTAGTCCATTCATCTGTTGATGAAAGGCTTAGGTTGTTTCCATGCTTTGGCTATTGTACATAATGCTGCAATGAATACAGGTGTGCAGACAACTCTTTGAGCTACTGATTTCAATTTTGAATTATGGAGTAGAATTGCTAGATCATATGGTAGTTCAATTTTTAAATTTTTAACAAACTCCCATACTGTTTTCTATGGTGGCTATAAAAATTAAACTACCATATGATTTTCAACAGTAGTCAAGTTTTCCCACATTTGGTCCATGCCTACTTTAAAAATTTCTAGAATTTCCTCAGAAAACTGAAGATGGAACTGCCTTTTCATCCAGAGCTTCCACTGCTAGAATTATACACTAAGAATCCGGAATCACCAATTCAAAGGAACCTGGGCACCCCAGTGTTCACAGCAGTGTTATGCATAATAGCCAAGTGCTAGAAACAGCCTAAGTGCCCATCAGTAAATAAGTGGATCAAACAAGTGGTACATTTACACAATGGAATACCACACTGCAGAAAGAAAGAAGGAGCTCCTACCTTTTGCTACAGCATGCATGGAACTGGAGAGCATTATGCTAAGTGAAATAAGTCAGGCAGTGAAAGACAAATGCTATATTATCTCACCTATAAGGGGAACCTAATTAATAAACAAACAAATGAGCAAAATAGAAGCAAAGATATGGAAATAAAGAACAAACTGACCGTGGCCAGAGGGGAGAGGGGAGAGAGATAATGGGGGAAACAAAGGGGACAAGTCAAGGAACACAAAAAGAGGACTCATGGGCATGGACAATGGGGGGATTGATTGTGGGAATGGGGGGAATGGGGCAGGGGAGAACAATGGGGAAAAGTCGGGATAACTATAACTGAAAAAACAATAAAAAAGTTTCTTCTTGATTTATGACACACATTCTCCTGCTTCATTTCTGATTTTGTCTTCTCTTTTCCCTTTGCTCATCCTTCTTCATTAACACTTTTCTTTCCTTCCTTTCCAAAGTCAATTTCTCAAGAGCAATACCAGACATTTTGCTGATAAAGCTAATGGGTTCAAGTGAGAGAAATTGTAGTGATCCACTCAGTCTTCAGGGAAGCTGGGACAAGCAGGCATCAGGGTGCTGGTTGCTGAGAGCAAGAAGCAGCCTTGGCAGTTAGGCCCAGGGTGACATGCAAATTTTTGCATTTTGCACTTGTTCTCTGAAGTGTGTGGAACATAAGGTTTCATTCTTAACACCCTTCTTATCTCTTATCAGAGCAATGTTTCCTACTTTTACCCAAAAGAATAAGAAAAGAAAAGGAAAGGAGAAAAAAAAGAGAAAAACTTCATTGCCTACCCAAGAAGAGCCAGAGTATTTGGCTTGGATTTCAAATCTACTCATGATCTGGCCCAGTTCTACTTTTCTAGTTGTATTTTTCATAATTTTCTCTCATGTAACCTACCATCATGCTATAGCACACTGCAGACTCTTTGTCAATTCTGTTGGACAGTTTTACATTCGAGAGCTATTGCTTATGGCCTATTTCTCTGACTGTTGAATTCATAAGATTCAGCTCAAAATGTCGTCTATTCTGTTCATACTCCCCTCTATCCTTTTGGTAGAAGGAATAACTTTCTTTTATATATCCCTTTGTTACATTTATGTATACCTGTAAATTAACAACTTTATAGTCTAATTTGTACTCTCTACTTGACAGCATTAGGTGAATGTACAAATCCCGTATGTATACAAATAGGTTTTACATATAGCAAACCTTACCTTCATTTAAAACAATTAGATTTATATAGACAGGAGGCTTTCATGCAAAATATTTGTTATTTGCAAGAAACATATTAAGTGTAATCCTCTCTTTTATAACTACAAAATGTGAGGTATAATAACTTTTCTACCCACCTCACACTTTCCCTGTCCCCAGTCACCCTACCTGAGAACCAAATGAAATAATTGATGTAAAAGCACTTTTATGATAAGTCTAAAGCAATATACAAATATCTAGTATTAGCGTTGCATTCAGCCTAGCTGTTATAGCCTCAAGCAGATTTTTTTCATTATGGTGAGGTCCATACATGCTAAATGAAGTATAGCACCAAGGCAAACATTGGATGTTTCAAGCCAGATCAATAGTTATACCCTAAATAGATAGAAAATTGAAGCAAAGTGTTTTGGGTTTAAATTATTCAGACAGTTGCTTCAATTCTATACTTTCTTTTGTTTAGACAAAGAATTATGTCAGATAACCACTTGCTTAATACAATCATGCATCATAGCTTCTCTTGAAAAATAAAAGTGTTTTGGAAAATTCCATTTTAACATCTTCTAAAATGTATTTCTTCACTAGTTTGTTTTTAAGCTTGTCTTTTCCTTTTAATATCATTAACCTTAATAATTGGCTTACATGTTTAAGTTTCCACATATGTGAATAGAATTCAATTCAAACCAAATACATTTAATACATATTTGGTAGATGCCAATCTATAAAGTCACTTTTCTATGTGACATGTATTAAAACAAATCATTACATCAAGATTTCTATCAATGTAGAGCGTTCAGAGGAAATAGAGGGATACATATAAACTATAATTGAAGGGACGATAAAATAAGGCCTATAGGTAAATAATAATCAAAGAGAGTGCAATCAATGCTAACTTAGGTTAGAAGAGGTGTATTGCAAGAAAGATGGCATGAAGGAGATAGCCTTAGAATTTGTCCACATATTTTATTTTGGATGTGTGCAAATGTTCAAGGTCAGAAGAAGAGCAACTTCTGCTTTTCCTGTTATAACCATATTTTTCAGCTTAGAGAGAAACAGTTCCAGGGCAATTCACCCCCTCCTGGTGTTCTATCTATGTGTGTGCATCTTTGAGAAGTGGGATTAGAGAGAAACCTGCAGGCATATTAATAAATAAATTTCACATGCTGTTAGATATTAAGTAAACATACAGATAAATATTCCTCTAGGGGTTATGATCTTATAACCTGGAGATTTCTAATTTGGCACCTGTGACATATAGTTTCTTCCCATGGGGGTTTTCAGTAAATGAATTCTCATATTTTCAATTTAAAAAGATGTGCAATCCAGGTTTACTTAATGGACTTCCTGGATGATTCAGGATGTTACTTTGGTATCAGGAAAGTAAGTTATAGATTTACAATTTGCATGTCTGTTCTTATTTTCTATTATTTGGAACATACAACAATATGCAGTGTAAGTACTTGGCAGCGAAGCAAAAATACTAAAGACCTTCTAAATAATCAAAAGGGCTTCACAGTTTGAAAGGCATGTCTTGGGTAATAAACAAACAATCAAAATTCAAATGTAATTAGGTACATGATTAAAAATATCAGTAACAGTGCAAGAAAATGCTGCCAATTGGTTATTAAAATATTAAATAGATAATATTAATAAGATCTGAAAATGGCTGGTTTAGAAAAGTGACACCAGCAAATGATGACTTTAAGTATGGGCTTAATTCTCTCAGGTATATTTACACAACGCATGTGTTATAAACTCTTCCTAGACTTAAAAACAACAAATGGCATCCAAATATAGTATAAATAAGATAGAAGATAGTAGCTGCATTTCAGAGACATTACTTGATCCAGTTGTTTTGAACTTAATTTCCTTCATTTGTAAAAATGTTTTCTCTTTTTTCTTTTTTTATCTTTATTTATTTAAAATTTTTCAAAGGGGACAGAGAGCTAGTATAGATGCATTTTTAAAATGACCTTATCGAATTATCAATTAGCCATAAAAATAAACATGCAAGTCCTCCAAGGCAGATACAAATAAAACGTTCCATATTGTGGTGCCAGACTAAGAGAAGGAGGAAGAGCAGAGCAAATTCTTGTTTTCTGCCCTCCATTCCACCATTCTTCTGGCAGATGCAAAGACAAGAAAGATAAGCAAGGAAAACACTCCAGTTCCTGGAATGACAAAACAGCAGGCCCAGGTGGAAAGGCTACATGTACGATCTGTGTGTCTCTTCACTTGCCTGGGTCTCCTCGTCTGCATGCTTCACAATAAAACTGTAATTGTTAGGTATAGCACTTTCTTTAATTCTTTGAGACATTCTAGCAATTAGCTAGTTTACGAAAATCCCCAGATTTAGAGCCAGTCAGTCAGAAGTGTGAGTTTGGAAAACCTGGGACACTCAAAGTATTGCTGATGTCTGCAGTACGGGCAGACTTGCTGGGGGCATTGCACTTTAAACCTGTGGGTTCAGACAAACTCCAGGTATTTAGTGCCAAAAGATGATGCAACATTCTTTTATGGTATTTCTGATTTTGTTTCCTTGTATTCGGTTTAGGAGTTTTGCAAACATATTCATGAATGAAATGGCATTATTTTAGC
Source organism: Glossophaga mutica (assembly GCA_039655065.1). Lineage (NCBI taxonomy): Eukaryota > Metazoa > Chordata > Mammalia > Chiroptera > Phyllostomidae > Glossophaga > Glossophaga mutica. The sequence continues at coordinate 29,002,623 of CM077304.1, read as the reverse complement.
TTTCCTGAAATACCCTTGATGTTTGGGAGTTTTGGGGAGGGGGGCTTGTTGAGTATACTAGCCTCATAAAATGAGTGTGGAAAAGACTGTCATTTTATTTTTTGAAAGAGTTTGAGAACATAGAATTATTTCTCCTTGGAATGTTTGGCACTACCCATTAATGAAGCTAACTGGAACTGGAGTTTCTTTGTGTGAAGGCTTTTTTTCCTGCTTTCTTTTTTGCTCAGTCCCTCCAACAACCCTACCAGCTACCCTTCCCCCACAGTTGTCAGTGTGATCTTTATAAGTCTGTCAGTGTTTGTTCATTAGAGTACACATATGAGTGAAATCATATAGCACTTGCCTTTCTATGACTGGCTTATTGCACTTAGCATAATGTTCTCCAGGTCCATCCATGCTGTTGCAAAGGGTAAGATGTCCTTTTTACAGCCCGGTAGTGTTCCATTGGGTAAATGTACCACAGCTTTTTTATCTACTCATTTACTGTTGGGCACTTGGGCTGCTTCTAAATCTTGGCTACCATAAATAATGCTGCAATAAACATAATGGTGCATATATCCTTTAGAATTGGTGTTTTCGGTTTCTTCATATATATTCCCAGAAGTGGAATTTCTGAGTCATAAGGCAGTTCCATTTTTAATTTTTTGAGGTATCTCCATACTGTTTTCCACAGCAGCTGCACCAGTCTACATTCTTACCAACAATGCTCAAGTGTTCCCTATCCTCCACATCCTCATCAGCACTTGTATTTTGATTTATTGATGTTCATTCTGACCGGTAGAAGGTGATATCTCGTTATGGTTTTAATTTGCATTTCTCTGATGATGAGCAAAATTGAGCATCTTTTCACATGTCTAGGCCATAGTACATCTTTAGAGAAGTATCTATTTAGCTCCTTTGTCCCTTTTTTAATTGAATTGTTTGTTTGGTGTTGAGTTCTATAATTACTTTGTAACTTGGATATTAACCCCTTTTCAAATGTATCAGGAAACATGTTCTTCCATTTAGTGGGTTGTCTTTTCATTTTGTTGATAGGAAGGCGTTAGATTAATTTTTTAATATTTATGTATATCTACCTATCTTTTCCTTCTATAATCACTTTTGGATAATTATATTTTTCTAGAAATGTATCTACTTATTTAAAGGTGTAAATTTATTACTGTTAGATTGTTCATCTTATGATATTGATGTATCTTTACTATCTTAGACTCAGGATAAATGTCCTCATTTCATTCTTGATGTTGTTTACCTTTGTGTACCTGGGCCTCCTTGCTTTTGTCATAGTTACTCTAATCTGAGGATTAATCAATTTAAGCAGCAGTTGTAAGAAAGCAATTTTTGACATTTTTGTTTCTCTTTATTGAATGTTTTCTATTGTAGTAACTTCTGCTTCTACTTTTGATTTTGCCAATTCTGTTTCTACTGCTTAAGACAGATATTTAGTTCACTAAATTTCAACACTTTCTCTCTCTCTCTCTGGTGTGTGTGTATAAAAGTTTTCCCGTCTGTGTGGCTTTAGCTGCATCCTATAAAGTTTGGCATGTGCTAACATTTGAATAGAGCTATACACTCTATGATCTGGTTTTGTTATTCAAGTTTCCTACATCTTTAATGATTTCTACCTATTTTTCTTTATTTCTTTAATTATTTTGTTTTTTATTACTCAAAAGAAGCTTCATTTTTTTTTAAATTTAGCTTTCTGACTCTGTGTCTGTGCCTTCAATACTTTCCCAGTGGCTGTCCGCTCCGCAGTCAGGAAAACACGCTTGCTCTGGTTGCAGACACACGCAACACATGTGGACCCACCATAGGCTCTGCTGCTATGTTTTTTTGTTGTTGTTGTTTTTTTTCATTTTAGGCAACCTCATCAGGACTTGAGGCCTCACAGCACAAACTCTGCAAAAGCCAAGTCACATGCCACAGCGCGTTTCGATGTTTTCGCAACCTTCTGTGTATAGAGGTAAACAACGCTGTCAGTGGGGGTTCTGGACAGCCTAGTCTGTTAGCGTCTGTTTCGTAGGGCAGCCTCCAATGGAACGTCCTACACTGGCCCATTGTGAATGCCTGTAGACACTGTCCTTGGAAGAACTATTTTTCTGCTACTTACTGAAAAAAAAATCATTTTAAAATCTCCCATATTGATTAATGACTAGTCTGTTTTTCCTTGTACTTCTGTCATGTTTTTCTTCACATATTTTCACACTAAATATTCTTTATATCTTGGTCAATTAAAAATTACCTTAAGACCTCTTCAGTTCTGATATTAAAATATAACCATATCAATTTTATTTGATTAGTATTTTCGCATTTTTTCTTTCATTGTTTGGTTTAGATATTTGTGAACATTATATTATACATTTTTTAATCTAGTCATGCAATCTTCATTTTTTAAGTAGACACTGGATTGCTTTAAATGCAATATAAGTACTAATCTGCAATTTTGTATTATTCTTTTTTGTGTTTTACACCTGATCTTTGTTTCTTTCTGTCCCCTTTCCTTGCTTCTTTGGAATGATTAATGTTATCATTTCTTATTTTCCTTTTCTTTAACGTGTTGATTCTCAATATGATTCTCTGGTTTTCAGGTTTCCATTATCTCATGAAAAGTCAGTGGTCAGTTTTTGTAGGTAACCGCTCTTTTTCTCTAGCTCTTTTTAATTTTGTTTTATTTGCCTTAACATTCTTCAGCTTCACTGTGATCTGTCTCAGTATGAATTTTTATTATTTATCCTGTTGCATATTTATTGGACTCTTAAAATCTGCATTGGTACTTTAGTCTATCAATAATTCCAGAAATTCTAATCTATTATCTCCACAAATGTTGCCTTTGCCTCATTCTTTAGCTCATCTCCTTTCATTTCCATAATTAAAGACACATTTGCCAAAAAAAGGCCCTAAGCAATCTCATTCTATTTATCATGTTTCTTATTTTTTAAAGATGGTTTTGTTTTTGGAGGGAAGGATTGTGCCTCTCCATCTTCCATTCTAGATACTATTTCCCAACTTTCTAATCACCAATTATCTCTTTAGCTCTGCTTCAAGGGGGTAGTCTTTTTTTTTTTTTTTTTTGTCTTATTTTGCCCCTAGGTACCCTGCTATTCATCATCAAACCTGAAGAGTATCCATAGCCAAAGTCCAAATTTGGCTTGATTAGCATATGCTCCAAGATTCGCTTTTTTTTCCTTAGTAAAAATCTCATGTTTTTCACTCTACCTCCTATGACTATGTAAATTTTCTTTTTCCCTGCATGTTGCGGACCGTTCAACCTGGTTTCAGGAGTTGTAACCCTCACCCCATGGTGGGCTGTGTAAGAACCCAAGGGACCCACTTCATCTGGGTCTGTTCTGTCACAAGGACGTGACCTACTAAGGAGACAAAGTTTATCTCCCTGGCAGGAGTGCTACTTCTGCCTCTCTGGCCCATAGCTTGGTTGGCAGTCAATGACGGGTAAGACTCCTCATGGGAGGGGCAACCTAAGCCAGACGCAACCACTTGGGAGGCCTCATGGAAGGACTCGGGGGGTTGCAGCAAAGAGGATGTGATGGACCCTCGCCCCCCGGCTATTCTGACATAGCCCGAGTCCTCATTTCCATCTGGGAGATGTCTCCTGCTTCCTAATCGGCTTAAAGCCTGAAACTGTGGGGGTGAGCGGTGCAGCCCTGTCCTGGCCAGAACGGCTCCTTGGGTGATTGGCATAAGAAAGAATTCCTAAAGTCCTGTGAAACCTGCTTTGCTAAGAGTGCTCTTCCTTAGGTGATAAGTGTCCCAGGAGGAAATGAGTATGTCTCCCAAAGTCTGGCAACCCCCTTTCCTGACAAACACTGGCTCAGATTAAGCCCTCAGATTGCTTTGAAATGTTAACCATTGTTTGGTCCTTGTCGCCTGACATACCTGTATTCCCGTGGATTTAAGCCCAATAAAAGCCTAGTGAGGAAGGCGCTCTGGGTCATTCTCCTCTGAGAGTTTGACCCCTTTCCTCCCCAAGCACAAGATGTCTTGGTAGTTTTTATTTTCATCCGTGACGAACGGGGGGTTCTACGGGTGAAGCCCCCCGCATCTGGCGCCCGGGACAGGGACCTGAAACCTGCCTGACCAGAGGCTACGAGCCATCGGGACCTGAAACCTGCTGGACCAGAGGCTACGAGCCATCGTCATCGGACAGCACGTCTAAGTGGTATGGAAATTAGCGCTTCATCCCCATAGGGACCAGGGGCACCTTTCGGTAAGGCCCCCAGACGTGTTACAGATCAGAGGAAAGGTACTCTTGCCACCTCTTGAGTGGTTTTCTTCTCATTTCTCTCCCCTGCACTAAGGAAGTTAAGGAAATAATTCTTTTGTTTGGGTGTGAAGCAGGGCTTCACCGCACTCTTTACTCCATCCCCCTCCCCGGCGCCGGCAGGTCCCAGTGGCGGGCTGGGGGTGGGGGCACTGAAACTGGTTTTGTAAGCGCCACACTCGGCGGGAGAAATTTTAGAAAGAAATTCTTTTGTTCATTAAGGAACGAGCTCTTCTTAGACAGAGAGCAATGTTTTAGGTTCAGCAGTTACAGGGCTGCTGTTTCCCCCATAAGGGATCTTTACATTTTGGAGTTATGGAGGAAAGATGCTACTAGCTACGCCCTTCCCCCACCTCGGCTGTAGCTAGCAGCTTGAGCCCGAGGGCCCACAGGCGCGCAGCGGACCGGTGACTCTTAATGTGGGCCGCAGCTTCCCGAGATTTGCCCAGATTAGGGCCGGCATCCCAGCCGCACCTGGGAAGCCTGTTCGCGCGGTGACCGGGGCGTGCGGCGACCCAGCGCCCGGGACCTGCGATCCGCGCCTGGGTTGGAGTCTATTTTTCTCCCCAGCTTTTCTCTCTCTCCCTGCGTTGCTGGCGCCGGGTGCTAGGCACGGTTCTGGACCGTGGGGTCCCGGACCGCGGGCTCCCGCCCCGGGGCTGGCTCAGTTTTCCGGCCTAGTAGTGCCTTGCAGCACCTGGGAAGGCCAGTGGGCGCGCAGCAGTCTGGAGAAGGAATCTTCAGCCAGGTCATCTCTGATATAGGAACAGCAACTTCTGAGTTTTTAAGAAGCTGCCAGCATGCTTAATTTCAAACAGGAGATTTTTTTATTTTTGTTTGCATTTCTATACCTGGGATAGGGGGTATTTCTCAGCCTTGCAAAAATGTGTGGATTATGTATCTTGCAGAAAGTTCAAGTAAGCTGTAGATGGTCAGTAAGGAAGGAATTAAGAAAGTGAAGGAAAATACAGGATTGAGTAAGTAAGGAAGGAATTTAAAAAAGGAAAGGAAAGGAAAGGGTAGAAAAGTAAGAAGGAATAAAGGAAAAAGATAGTACTACATTCATGTGTGGTTTGGAAAGAAAGTAACAGCAGGAGGCCTGTTTTTCCAAGCAGGCACTTACTCAGGTGTTGCATATGCGACCTCCCCCTCTCTGGGGAGTCAGTGGAACAATATCAGAGCTCATTGACTTAAGGCCTTTAATCATTTAGGATGGCCTCAGCAAAATAAAACTGATAACAGCCCAGGATATTTTGTGCAAGGCTCAGGTTTTCTTAGAAAAGTAGGGGAATTCGACATAAAACAGGTATTTCTTATAACTCTAAGGGCCAGGCCATTGTTGAAAGAGCTCTCTAAACTTTTAAAACATTATTAAAAAGGGTGGAGTCAGGAGATACCCTCCAGAATTTAAACATGCTAGCAATATATACATAAAATTTTTTGAATTTTAAGGATAATCTGTAGTCACCCATAGCAAGCACCTTGTGCAATATAGGCCTGCCTTCCCCACACTCTTTGAGTCTTATATAAAGACCCTTTAGGGGAAGGAAAATGGAAAGGCCCAGTTGAATTATTAATTCGGGGAAGAGGGTATGTCTGTATTTACTCTGCAGAAAGATCTCTGGAACTGCAAGCGAAGAAGATGAAGCCATATCACAGAAAAGGCTTCCCTGGCCTCCACCCACCTCTACTCATTGGACCCTCCTGATCCAGACTTCTCCAAGCTATGTGTCATCACACTCCAGTGGAATTCCAGCCAGCATTACTGGAGGATATTCAACATCACCTAAGAGGGACTTTTTCTTAAAGGGACTTTAAATTGCAGCTAAACAGCTGCAGGACTTTGAATACCACTGGTTGTTTACTGATTCTAATAATGTTTTCTGACTTGCCCTTGCTGCATATCTTTAAAGTAACTTCCTGAAGTCTGTGCTAATTCTCCCAAGAACTAAAGACCTGTTATTATTATTGTTCCCTTGCATTTACAACATTTTTCATTGGATTGAATTTACAAGTTTGGGTTATGGCAATCCTTGGGTGCCTCCTTGTTTTAATCCTTATTTGTGCTTTACGATATATGTGGAGATGGTTTTCTCGTAATCGCATTCGTGAACAGCAAACAGTAAGTTTCACAGGTCTAACAGCTACAATTGATATAACAGAAAAAAACGGGGGAGATGTTGCGGACCGTTCAACCTGGTTTCAGGAGTTGTAACCCTCACCCCATGGTGGGCTGTGTAAGAACCCAAGGGACCCACTTCATCTGGGTCTGTTCTGTCACAAGGACGTGACCTACTAAGGAGACAAAGTTTATCTCCCTGGCAGGAGTGCTACTTCTGCCTCTCTGGCCCATAGCTTGGTTGGCAGTCAATGACGGGTAAGACTCCTCATGGGAGGGGCAACCTAAGCCAGACGCAACCACTTGGGAGGCCTCATGGAAGGACTCGGGGGGTTGCAGCAAAGAGGATGTGATGGACCCTCGCCCCCCGGCTATTCTGACATAGCCCGAGTCCTCATTTCCATCTGGGAGATGTCTCCTGCTTCCTAATCGGCTTAAAGCCTGAAACTGTGGGGGTGAGCGGTGCAGCCCTGTCCTGGCCAGAACGGCTCCTTGGGTGATTGGCATAAGAAAGAATTCCTAAAGTCCTGTGAAACCTGCTTTGCTAAGAGTGCTCTTCCTTAGGTGATAAGTGTCCCAGGAGGAAATGAGTATGTCTCCCAAAGTCTGGCAACCCCCTTTCCTGACAAACACTGGCTCAGATTAAGCCCTCAGATTGCTTTGAAATGTTAACCATTGTTTGGTCCTTGTCGCCTGACATACCTGTATTCCCGTGGATTTAAGCCCAATAAAAGCCTAGTGAGGAAGGCGCTCTGGGTCATTCTCCTCTGAGAGTTTGACCCCTTTCCTCCCCAAGCACAAGATGTCTTGGTAGTTTTTATTTTCATCCGTGACGAACGGGGGGTTCGGGTGTAGCCCCCCGCACCTGCACTCCAAGGTGTATTAGCAGTTTGAAAGAACTTGGTGATCCTTAAAGGAAATCTATTTTAGTATCTCAGCAGCTGCCATCTTCACATAGATTATTACTGTAACATTTTGGTTTATGACATAGTTTTGCAAAGCTTCAGACACATAGATATGTTTACTAGTATTTGGAGAACAAAGTCAAATGCAAGAGATACAAGACATGTTACCATCAGAGCAAAGAATTTTAACTTTGTATCAAAGGTAGATTTTTTAAATTTTAAAACTTAGTACTTTAGCATTTTAAAAAGGAGTCAAAATTTACATATAAGTTAGGATTTGTTAAAAAGTAGTAAATTTCTAGTATGATATTAGCTGGAGAATTATGGCTAAGTCACAAAAAACACTAGGTAATTTTAATATTAGTAAATAAAAAGAATAAGTCATTTGAAGATCAGCCTATCCTCCTATTTTCCTTGATAAATTTGGAATTTTCATTTATTTAATCTGTCAAAACAAGGGAGAAAATATAACCAAAGACATGGAAATAAAGAACAAACTGACGGTAACCAGGGGTCAGCGGATATGGGACAAAGAAAGGGAAGAGTCACCAGGAAACATGTATAAAGGACCCATGGACAAAGACAACCTGCGGGAGAAGGATTGAATGTGGGGGGTAGGGTTGGGTAGGGTGGGGGAGAGTAACAGGGGAAAATGGGGACAACTATAATTGAACAACAATAAAATAAGAAAAATAAATAAATAAACCATCCTGTCCAGTTGGGCTCTATGAAGTATGTTTATTAATTCCATAAAATAATGTTTGAATACATTTGATTATTTCTACTCTTCTACTTTACTATGTAATATGAGGATCAAATGATACATCATCTTGATTTTCTCTATTTAAAAATTGAGTAGGATATAGTAATACAAGGGGATGTTCTAGAGGGATTTGTTCTTTAATGTTTCTAAAGTCCTGCACAAATGCCAAACTCATTACAGTGTGCATGCTGGCAAGTGGCTAGGGTTTAAGTGATAATGCAAGAGGACACATAAATCAAAATTTCAACATGAACAACCTTCTTTTTGGACCAGAGAATGATTAATCACATCACTGACATCATGTATGCAGGTTCTTGTTTAATAAGTAACAGTTGACACTTTTAGGTTAGGTTACACCTTCAGCCTCCTCCCTTTCCTTTCCACACAATGGTGATGGGGGTTGGGAGGAAGACGACCAATTCCAAATAGACACTGTGTGCCTTTCAAATTACAGTATAGAAAATGCCCAGACTATCTAACTTTCACCATCCACAAAAAAAGGTGGAATTGTCATATCATAGTAAATTGTTTCCAGACTTCAGAAAGATCACTTTCGAAGATGATACTTAGAGTGATTTCTGTCAACATCAGTGCCAGTAAATAAATTCAGAATCAGATGGTTCTCACTACCTCCACTTTACCATCCTGCTCCTAGCCAACATTATGTCTTGCAAGGATTACAGAAGTAGCCTCCTTTTCCAGACAAAATTTTCTAAAAATAAAATATTAAAAAAATAAAAAAACACAGAACCAATAGGATGTGTGTGTGTGTGTGTGTGTACACGTGCGTCTATATACCAAAGTCTGTCCAGAAAGTGTCCAGTCATGTAATATGAAAAATAGAGACATTTACTGAAGAAGATAAAAGATATAAGAAGCATTGTACACAGGACAATGACTCCTCACTCCCCTTCAAAGTAGGCACCTTGGGACCTCACACAGTTCTCACAGTATCTTTTCCACTGTTCAAAACACTCTGCAAAATCCTTTGTTGGAATAGCCATCCATTGCCCCATCATATTTTCCTGATGGTCCGAAACCTCTTCACTTTTGAAGGGGTATGGAGAGACTGATCAAAGAAGGTAGAAAATAAATCAGTTCAATAGTACAATTTCACATGCTGTTTTCTTTCAGTGGTGGGAGAATTGAGTAATAATATAAGTTAACCATGTTTAGGTTCTTACTGACTCACAAGTGGGTCCAATGGCTTGGCCATATGGTCAGGCAGATGGGCAATGGAAAACCATACTATTAAAGCAATTTGTCCATAGAGCATGGTCCTATGGAAATTACTATGAGAATTTAAGGGGTATATTCAATTAGGAAGTATTGGAGAAGGTAACAAGAAACAAGAAAGGTATTAACATGCGGAAAAGAGTAAAATGAATGTTAAGGGCAAAGGAAACAGCAAATTCAAAATCCCTAAGACAGATGCATGCATGACATGATCAAGATTCGCCAATAGCCAATACATGGTCAGAGAAAAAGTTGGTCCAAAATTAATCCATATTAACACATTTGTATTTCATCCTATAAAAGCTGGGAAGTCATTGGAGAGTTTTTAGTGAGAAATAAAATGATTTACATTCTTAAAAGATTTCTCTGACTGCTATGTTAGACTGTGAAGGGTTGTGGCATACACGGTGATGCTCAGACATATTTAATATGACCCTTACATTTATTAGCTTTTGAAAAATTAAGAAGCTCCCAAAACACTCACTTCTGACATGACCTGTGAATTTAGGGGTTTCCAGGACCATATTCAGTTTCAATAATTTGCTAAAAGGAACCACTGAGCTGACTGAAAGCTGTTATACTCATGGTTATGATTTATTACAACGAAAGAACACAGATTAAAATCAGCTAAGGGTTGTTGGGAAAAATCCAGGAGAGTTCGCGTGCAGTTGTCTCACATGTTCTCTCCCATTAGAGCCATGGATACCACTAACTTTCCCCCCAAACCATGTGTGACAATGTGCACCGTGTATTGCCAACCAAAGAAGCTTACCTGAAATTTGGGAGACACAATTCAACCCAAAACATTGGTGCTCTCTTTTGTTCATTGCTTTTTCCAGTGACTAGAATAATTCTTGACAAATAATGAATACCCAACTCATATTTATTGAATAAATGAATAAATTTTAAAAGTCAAGCATAAAGGTAACAGCTGGATGTGATAAAAATATCACATTCGAGTGGAAGAAACAAGTAAATAAGCATTATATGATAAATGTTAGTTCGAAGGTGTACACCTAGGTAGAAACCAAACCTACAACATGGAGATCAGGGAACACTTCACAGAGGAGATGATGCCTTGTGTTGAGTGTTGAAGTGTTGGAACTGCTTACTGATGACAAAGAACATTCCATGCATAGGGAATAAGACATACAAAGGCAAAGAGGCAAGAAAAAGTATGACACATTTTAGAACTAACTACAAGTAGTTTGGTATGGAACCAAAAAGAATAAAGAAAAGTTCATTCTGGGAAGAAGCCAGAAAGCAGTTAATGAAGAATACTTCATCAGCTAGAGTTCTGATTGAACTTTAACATAATGGAAAACCACTGATACCTTTAAAAGTAAATGAGTGACATAGCCAGTGTGAAATTTAAGGATGGTGATTGACAATAGTATAAAGAATGAATTAGAAAGAAACAAACAAGACTAAGAAAAGTAAACTTTTGGTGTATAATCAAATGGAACAACCAGTAATCAAAGGGAAAAGTACTGAGAACCTAAATTTAAAGTATGACAAGATGGTGAGAAATAACAAATAGAACTGAGAACTATGTCAGATGGAAAATTAACAGGTCAAGGTGATTACTGATTTGATGTGAAGTAGGAAGAAGGAATCCAGGATATCATCTAAGTGACTGGTGTTGGCAATAGATAAATGGTGGTGCCATTGACTGAAATAATAGGTCTTTAACAAGTAGGAGAAAGGCAGAGGATTTAGTGGGTAAGAGTCAAACAAGAATTATGCTCAGCATCACTAGCCATCAGAGAGATGCAAATTAAAACCACAATGAGATACCACTTCACACCAGTCAGAATGGCCATCATAACCAAATCAACAAACAAGTGCTGACAAGGTTGTGAACAAAAGGGAATCCCAATGCACTATTGGTGGGAATGCAGACTGGTGCAGCCATCGTGGAAAACAGTATGGAATTTCCTCAGAAAACTAAAAATGGAACTGCCTTTTGACCCAGCAATTCCACTGCTAGGATTATATCCTAAGAATCCTGAAACACCAATTCAAAAAACCTATGCACCCCAATGTTCATAGCAGCACAATTTACAATAGCCAAGTGCTGGGAGCAACCTAAGTGCTCATCGGTAAATGAATGCATCAAAAAAATATGGTACATTTACACAATGGAATACTACACAACAGAAAGAAAGAAGGAGGTCCTACCCTTCACGACAGCATGGATGGAACTGGAGAGCATTTTGCTAAGTGAAGGAAGCCAGGCAGTGAAAGACAAATACCACATGATCTCACCTATAAGTGGAACCTAATCAACAAAACAAACAAGCAAGCAAATATAACCATTGACATTGAAAGAAAGAACAAACTGACAGAGACCAGAGGGAAGGAGGGGGGAGGGAGATAAGGGGGAAAAGAAGGGAAAGGGTCATCAAGGAACATGTATAAAGGACCCAGGGACAAAGCCAAAGGGGAAAGGTTGGAGGGTGGGGAAGGGGAAAGTGGTGGTGGGTAAATAGAGACAACTATATTCATACACCAAAAAAAAAAAAAAAAAAAGATAAAAAAGAGTCAAAGAAGAATCATTATTACATATTCTAATTTTAAGTTAGATCATCTAAACGTCATTTCCCATAGTCAATACAAAATTAGGGAATTCAGGGGAATTATGGTTGAAAATCACGAAAGTATGTTTTGGATATCTATAGTGTGCCAGGTATTTTTAGATCATAAGAGAATCAGAACTTAACCTTTTAGAGGTTACATTTTAGAAAAGTAGCTTAAGTGTAGTCATTATTCTAATAGACAACATTTCTAAAATATGAGGATTTGTTGGCACAGATGGTTCTGGCAGGATCAATCTCAAACTCTCCTCTTCCATTTGAAATTTCCATTGCACATTTCAAATTACCACAAAGCACCACAGTGGCAAGTAGAAGGCCATGGTTCCTGGAAAAAAAAAATACAAATAACAAAGGGGAAGGGCCACAAGGTCAAAAGATATTTTTCTGGGAATTCTTGCAATATAGCAAGTGATGCCTTGGAGGAAAGAAAAGGCTTTTAGAAAGACAGCAGCTGCTATAATGCTGCTTCATTACAGACTCATCGGAGCAGAAGCAATGCATCCATTTTGCCTTTTTCTTCATTGATGATGTCAATGGAACATTAATGGAATTCTCATAGTCTACTAGTACAGTGTAAATTTAACCTGAGTAAATCTTATATTGACTATATTATAATACTCTTTTTTTAAAATAAAGGAAGAACTTCACCAGTTTATTTTTAATATAAAAAAGTTACATAAGGAATATAATTTCAGATCCACAATAAACAGGTAGTCAATACATTGTTTAAATTTCTATCACCATTAAGAGAATAGGTAGAATTTAAATCTAAATTAAAACTCTCATTAGCAAGCTTGTTTCATTGACATGTCACACAGTCTTTCTCCAGTTAACAAAGTCAAGGTGCTTTTATTGTTGTTTCTTTATTGATTTCACTTATTTAATTATCTTTGAACAGAAAAAGCTTAGTTTCTGTTTGTTCTTTTATTTTGTTAACAGGACAGGTTGTGCTTTCAAAACAAAAGCTATGCAAATTACTTAACATTTATCTGGATTTTAAAAATCTTGTCCAAACTATGATCCTAGGAGCGTCCACTTACATAAGAATTTGGGTGCTAGACTGGGACCCAGATGTTTCAAGTGGATTTGCAAATGGCAAAGTGTTGTTTGTTGGATCTGCCTGCAAATCTATTTGCAAATGCAAATCCTCTTTCCAAACAGATCAGGCCTTTTTTTTTTTAGGTACAGTGAAAATCCTTGAGCAAAGCAAAATGCTGATGGAATGTACATGTGGCACTTCTATGGATTTCTAGCCACATGCTCTTGAATATGCTCCGTGTATATTCAGATCATGGCAGGAGAAGACAGGAAGCAATGACACATTTCCAGGGGTTCTGAGGCATCCTGCAGCAATTTAGAGGGCGGGCACAAGCCGTGGTTCATCTAACCATCTCCTTTTTTTATTCCTACATGAATGACTTGAAGCACACCATACTTCTGCTGTGATCCCTTCATGCACTGGTTTTATCATACCGGTTTCCACTTGTCCAAAGCTAAGTCTCCTTCTCTTACATGCTTTCTCTTTTTAACACATGTCCCTCTAGCAGATGCCTGTCATAAGGGTCCAGACCATGAGTGAAGCTCTCCACTGATGCTTGTCTGTTGAGGTCAGTAACTCATCCAGATTTTCACTCTTTGTTGCTCTCTGATAATATTAATATTATTATTATTAATAATAATAAAGCAATTTACAGCACTATGTACATTAACTCATTTAATCTTCACTACTAATCTATTACACACACACTGTTTCCCTTCTCCTTGTCCTGTGCTTCTCTAATTAAAAAAAATCAATTTACACTACATATTAATGGTGGAAAGAAAGCATGGCTGGCTTTTCACCCCTCAAATCTGTTGTCTTCTCTCCTTACATTTTGCCACTGCCCTCTTCAATGTCAGACTATTGCCATAACCTCCTAACCAACACCTACCACACTCCAGACTCACCCTACTGTAATACATTCCTCTGAATTGTTATTAAAATGAAGGATTTGAACTACAAATGTAATCTTGTCATTATTCTGCTTTAATGTTACTCTATTATCCACAAGATGAAGGCCTGCAGCCTGAGGATGGAATACAAAGCCTGCCGTACCCTCACACATTTACTTCTTTAATTTGTTTTCAGTGAAACCTCAGTTCTTGAACTTAATTCATTCTGAAAGGCCATTTGAGAAGCGATTTGTTTGAACCAAATCATACTCATACTCGCACATTCTCTCCTTTGTCTGTTGCCTGAGAGACACGTGACTGATCATACAAATATCAGCATAAAAATGTTGTCCGGTTGAGAACTGAAGTTTTGTTCAACAACCGAGACATTTTTTTAATGAACAACTTGGTCAAGAACCAATTTGTTCAAGATGGAAGATGTTTGAGAGCTGAGGTTTGACTGGTACTTTCTTCTTAGAGCAAAATGACTTTTCAATTCAGTACCTCAGATACAATATTACCTTATGACTTTTAAAACATTTTAATACGATTACATGAATTTGGACAGGAACTGTGTTATTTCTTCTTGGTTTACCCCGATTCTGTGTTTGCTGCAAAAAAGGCTTTCAACACATCTTTATTGGTATTACAGATATGTACTTGATGATGTCATTCTCAGGGAAACAGGGCTTTGACCCACAGAAAGGAATTCATGAATGAGAATCATGGGGATCATAGCTAATGGAGGACAAGATATTTGAGGCCAATGAAGTCTTTCCTCACTGCCTTTAAAATATTTTAGATTCTTTAACTGTGATGTTCAATCCGCAGCCCATGGGCCACATGCAGCCCAGGATGGCTATGAATGCGGCCCAATGCAAAATAATAAATTTACTTAAAGCTTTTTTTTTTTGCTCATCAGTTTTCATTAATGTTTGTGTATTAAATGTGTGGCCCAAAACAACACATTCACTTCTTCCAGTGTGACCCAGAGACACCAAAAGGTTAAAAACCCCATTTAGAAGATTCTGTATTCAATTTATAAATAAGCCTCATCAGGATCGAAAGTTGAGACTGCCTAACCAGGCAAAACTACGGTGGGAAAGAAATCTGAGACATGCTGATTAGAAAACCAGTATTTTCAGGAAGACTGTAAAGGTACAGATTTATATGTAAGTAAGGAACTCTGAGGTTGTATTGAACATGAAGGCAAAATATTCCATTTGTTCAGTAAAATATGTTATTTTTCTGTACAAGATCATTTAAACTGATATTTAATCATAATAAATATAGTTATGATATTTATCATGATAAAGATAACTAATTAATGATTGAATTATTTACTTTTAATTCCCTGGAGGGGCCATCAAGAAGCCTAAGCAGAGTTTATTTATTTAGAGAGGCAGGTGTTTTTATTCTCCTGTGATGCAGAGGTCAGCAAAATAAGAGGGAGTTGTCAGGATGGTGTGAGAGCACAATCATTATGGAGGTGGCATTCAAACATTATTTAAAGTAAAGAAAATTGTACTGAGCCTCTGCTTTAGGGGACATTTTCTGAGTCATTTAACATAACAAGACCATTTCCATCTTCCTTACCAGGCTGATTATGTTCAAAGACTTTTGTTATTAACTTAAGTTGTCTTATTAGAGAGTAGGTGTTTATTTAAATCCCTACAATTTTCCAAATTAACCCACATATTGGAGAAAATGTATATATACTTTCATTATATTTATGTCTATTTTAAATGAGATGCTAACTTTGGATATAACCATGTGATAAAAACTTGCATGTTCATAATTTAAACTTGATTCCCTGCAAACACTTATTTCCAACCAATCTTAAAAATATTAAAATAAATTCTAACTGAAATTTGATGATGGAAGTAATAACTATAGTGTAATTTGTTGGAGAGTTATGACTATGCTCAAGTATTACTGTCTGAAAGTTACTTCTGTTCTTATAATAATCATTTTGGTAAAGTTTTGGCACTGACATAAAATTCATGCTTTTTAGAAATTGATGTATCATTAAGAGACAAAAATACTCTCTTCTTCCATAAACTTTAAATAAAATATCTTGTTTCCCCTAAAGATCCAAAAAATTAAAAATCCAGGAAATGTAAGTAGACATCATTATGTAATATGGCTTCTACTTATTATAGTCATGTCATGTCTTAAAAAAAAAAAACAAAAAAACTTCTAAAACTTGTTTGAATCCAGGGATGTTTGCTATTCTCATTTGCTCGGAAGCAGTAATAGAGACTAATTTTGAATGTCAAAGTTGTTCTATCACGTGGTTTTGAGTGTTAAAGGTCAAACTAATATAAGATTCTGCTATAATATGATAACTACTTTTTAAAGAAGACACGAATTGACCAAAAGTCTTAAGCTTCCTAAGTTATTATTAACACCCCCACATGAAATAATAATCAGTTATACCAGTATAGTAGGCATTTTACTGTTCTGAATCAGATCATTACAAACAGAAAAACCTCAACTAACTCATTGATAAGTAAAGCTTGGGTTTTAATGTTTTTTATGCATTCCTTTTGTTATTCCATAGCACCTATCCACAGGGCAAATATTACTGAAAACCTGGATTTGTGAATGGTCCCTGTTCCCCAGAAAACACTACATCCTTCAACAAACACGTGGTGCAGAAATAGTTCTCATATGCTTGTTTTAGTGCTTTCTCAATAATTAGAGATTTGAATGTCTGGCAGAAATAATATTGAGCAAGTATTTACCATTTTTCTAACACAAAAAAATGTTTTAAAAATGCATGGCATAATTAGAAGAATTGAACTTTTTTTAGAGATCAATGCAATATATCTCAATTCTTACAGTTAATTTCTAAAATTTAGACAAAATTAAAATACTTGATATTTTTAATCATACCAAAATAATGCAATATTTCCAAAAGGCTTAACTTTGAAAAATTTTAATAAAGCGCATACTATTTACTAAACTGTAAACCTACCGATTGCAAAGGAGCAACTCTGTCAAAGCCTTCCTGAGAAATACTGCACCTATTATAATAAAATTATAGGGCAAACATAATATTTTAAAATGAAACACCCAAAAATAATGATTATATTTTTCAGTACAAAGAGAAGTATACATTTCCCTGCCCAAACCTCAGAGTACTATATGTTTAAAAACAAAAGGTCGGGAACTAAGTACTCCAGTGACACCTTTACCTTAAGGATCAGAATTGGAGTTATACTCGAGGTCTTAGGTGAAATGAGTTTGACGGATTAGGTTCGGTTACTGGCTGTCAGTGCACTATATAAAAAACACTGCACATACAGAGCTTAGTGAAACTAGCTGTTCTCTGCACAGGAAAATTCCCTGATAGAGTTAGCATGAAGACAAATGAACTGTTATCCCCCAAGAAAAGTGTCCCTTCAGGTTAGGTTTGAGGTTAGCAATACCAAACAAGTAAGAGCACTTGACTTCCCGTGGTGGACAGACTCATTACCTTTGTAAATATGGAGGTTTAGCTTGGAATCCTGGGATTCTTCTTTGAGTTTTTAGAGAGCAGGAGTAGTATGAGTAACTAACCAATTACCGAACAATAAAGAAATTAAAATGGAAAAAGACAAGAGTTGTCTAAGCAAATTTTCTTCATTTTCTACCATCAAAGTTGTTTAAACATTCTCCTTTATCATTGCATCCTTACCACTTCCATTTTCTCAAAGTGTTCTGAATTTATTCTTGTTACTCACCATAATAAAATCCTATTAAAAGATATTTGTATTAATAAGTAAGAAATGGGAACTCAAAAAGGTTTAATTTCAAAGTAGCAGTGGGAAGATTCAACATATTTTTCAGGATTCAAAACTAGGGCTTTTCCCGCAAAGTTTTTTACATAGAATTATTTCTTTGAAATATATTTTATTTATGATAGCTATACATTTGGTCTCATGTGAATCATGTGTTTTCCCTTATGTGTTATCTATTATCTTCCTTCTCATCATACTTTCAATTACTTCACTTACATAGTCAAATATGAACAGAACATAATTCAAGAAAATTGTATTTAAAATCTTTAAATATCTACTACATTCTCAATTATTTCCTTCATATGCTGTTTAATATATTTTACCTAATATATCATGGGTATTATTTTCATATAATTAAGTAATCTTTTCCAAGCTACATTTTAATGGCAACAAGGGATTCTATTATACAGCTATAACAAAATTTATTTAATCTACAATTCTTTTAAATTTTTCTAATGCAAAAAATGTAGAAATTACCTATAATATCACTACTAAAATCATTATTGTAAAGCAATACAAGGTCTCTATTCTACTGTTGCCATACTCTTCCCAGAGGTTAATTTCTTGTGATTTTTCTCAATGATTTTTTAAGTTTATAATTGTATATCAGTAAGTACAGATCTGACTCAGTCAGTACAGGTCTGACACGCAGCTCACCACCGACTTTAATTTCCTCAGTGCTACACACCTTGTTCATGTCTGTCACACCCACTGACCATACCTCATGGCCTCTTGCTCATTAGCATAAAAATTTCATTTCTTTCTTCTCACCCTGGTTACTCTTGGTTTCATAACAACAACAACAACAATAGCAACAACAAATTATAATATTTGCATCAGAACAACTAGCTTAAGGTAACAGGTATACCTGTACATAATAAGTATTAAAATCTTGACTTGAGGTGGTGAACATGCAATACAATATACATATAATGTCTTATGGAATTGTACACCTGAAACCCATATAATTTTATTAATCAATTTCACCTAATACATTCAATAAAAAAGTGAAAAAAGACTTAAAATTAAATAAAACAAATATTAAACAAAAGAGCTTTGAATAATTCCTTGTTCCAATAAGAAGTAACAAGGGGAATTAAAAAAATAGCTTGAATTTGTTGAAAATAAAAGCACAACAAATAAAAATTTGTAGAAATGAAAAAGCTATGCTCAGAGAAGATTTATGGCTTTAGCTATTTTACTAGAAGAAATATCAAAATAATTACTTAATTTTCTAATCTAAGAGACTAGAAAATAAATAAGGAAATAGAAGAAATAATAGCAATCAGAACAATAATTAATGAAATGGGAAATACAACAAAAAAGAAAAGATACAGTATAACTCAAAGTTGTATCTCTGAAATAACAAAATTTGTAAATCTTTAACTAAAATTGTCAAGATAAAAAAGAAAACACATAAGTTATCAGTACCGGGGGAGGGGGAAAGATAAGACTTTACAATAGATACAACAGGAATAAAAAGAATTTAAGGTAATATTATGAACAACTTTATACCAACTAGTTTAACAAGATAGATGAAATAATCCTAGAAAGGCATACTGACTAACACCAAAATATAATTTAAAAAATTAATAGATATAGGTAAAGTTTTAAAAAGGAAAAAATGTAAATATATTTCCTTGAGAAAGAGTCTAGGTCTAGACAACCTAAAGTGAATTCTATCAAACACTTAAGGAAGCATACTTACCAGTCATACACACACTTTTTTTAGAAAAACAGAGGACAGAACATATGCCAAAACACTTTAGGAGGACAGTATCATATTGACACTAAAACAGGACAAAAACATCCACAGCAGGAAAGAAGAAAAGTGCCTAATAATATCTCTTATAAGCACACATGCAAAGCTATTTACCAAAATAATACCAAATAAAAGTCAACTATCCAGGGTGAGGCAAAATAGGTTTACAATTGTGAGTATGCAAAGTAGGAGTTTATTCTTGCATTATCTATTACTTATAACACTCACTATATTCCATACAGTGTATTCCATACACTCACTGTAAACCTACATTTGCCCATCTTCACATGTAAGACACCATGACTCTCTTTAATCCAGTAATGCAAAGTTGGTTTATTATCTAAAACATAATTCTAATTAAAGTAGAAAATCTATAGAATCATATCAAAAGACCTATAAAGAGAATTGATTAAAGTCTAACACCAATTCCTAAAGAAAATTAACAACAAACATGCAGAAATAAAATATGTAGCAAGACTAACATAAGGAAAGGACAGAGGGAAGTAATTAGAATTACACTTTTTTAAAGTTATTACCTAAAACATAGAGTGTTAAAATGTGAATTCAATGTAAATTGTGATAAGAATATGCATTGTAATTCCTAGATAATGATTTGAAAAATTAAAAGAAAACAAAGGGGTATATCTAAAAAGACAGTAGAGGAAATAAAACACTATATTACAAAATAATCATATCAAAGAAAAATAGAGCAAAAGTCATATATGTAAAAATACAGAAAACAAAACAGGATATATTTAAGCCAATCATCTCAATTATTACATTAAATATACAAGGCTGAATATCCCAGTTAAAAGGCAGAGACTGGCCCTGACTCATGTGGCTCAGTGGGTGTCATGCTACAAACTGAAATGTCACTGGTTTGACTCCTTCAGGGCACATGACTGGGTTGCAGTCCAGGTCTCCCTACTGGGGGGCATGTGAGAAGCAACTAATCAATGTTTCTCTCACACATTGAGTAGAATACTACTCATCCATAAAAAAAATAATATTCTGTCATATATGACAACATAGATGGGTCATGAGAATATTATGCTAAGGGAAATGTCATTTTCTCAAAAATTTATTCTGTCATTCTTTCACTTTTAACTGAAGAGTTTACTCTGTCTACATTTAAAATAATCACTAAGGAAGAACTTACTTCTTCCTTTCAGCTATTTGTTTTCTGTGTATTTTATGTTTTTGTTCCTCAGTTCCTTCTTCTATTATGTAGTTTACCATTTTGGTCTTCTTTCACTTTCTGTATGTTTTATAGTCATTTCTTTGCATATAAAAATTAACATGTTAAGCTTGTAACAATTTTTTATTACAAACATGATTTTAACAGGATATAAACCCTCAACTCTTATATATCTAAAACCCTCTCCCTTTATATTATTGTAGTCATGGTTACATTTTTATACATATTTTGCCTATTAAAATAGATTTATAATTATTGTTTTATGCATTTAACTTTTTAATTGTACAGAAGACAAGCAGTTACAATCCAAAGTACAATACTGGCTTTTCTATTAATCTATGTCATTTCTTTTACCAATGTCTTTTGTTTTTTCATATGCCTTAGGGTTACTGCCTAGTGTCCTTTTATTTCAGTCTGATGGATGGCCTTTAGCATTTCTCATAAGGCAGGTCTACTAGTAAGAAACTCCTTTAGGTTTATCAGGAAATGTCTTAATTTTTCCTTATTCTTGAAGGATAGTCTTACAGATACAGAATTATTGGTTGACAGTTTTTGTTTTCTTCCTGGACTTTAAATATATCACCCCACTGACTTCTGGCTTCCATGTTTGTGAATTTAAACATTACTTGTTAATTTTATTGATGATGCCCTATATGATGTGAGTCACTTCTCTCTGGTTGCTTCCATGATTTTCTTTGTCTTTCAACAATTCACTAAGGCAAGTTGTAGTGTGTTCTCCTTGAGTTTATCCTTCTTGGAGTTCATTAATTTCTTAGATGAGTATATTCATAGCTTTCATCAAATTTGGGAAATTTTTGGCCATTATCAAATATTTTTTCCTATCTGTTTCTATCTCTCTTCTTCTTCTGTAACTTTCATGATGCATATGTTAGCACACTTAATGATGTCCCACGGGTTCCTCAGGCTCTGTTTATTTTTCTTTATTCCTTTTCTTTCTGCTCCTCAGCCTGAATAAATTCAATTGCCCTGTCTTTACACTCACTGATTTGATCTTCTGCCTGTTCAAATCTGCCACTGAACTCCTTCAGTGAATTTTCCTTCTATTGTAGTTTTCATCTCCAGAATTTCTGTTTTGGTCCTTTTCACAATTTCTCTCTTCATATTTGTTCAACACAAGCCATGTATAATTTGAATAGCATTATTCATATTAACCAAAAGGAAGAAATAATTAAGATACCCATCAGTGGATGAATAAATAACTTGTAGTGCATATGCAAATGAAATATTCAGTTATAAAAAATAAAATGTTGATGATCCCACCTGAATGAACCTTGAAAACATTATGCTAAGTAAAAGAAGCTGGACACAAAAGGTCACACTTTGTTTGATTCTATTTATATGACATAGCTAGAATAGGCAAATATATGGAGAGCGGAAGATTAGTATTTATCCGGAGTTGGAGAAGTTGGGAATGAAAAGTGATTAATTATAGGTACAAAGTGTTCTTCTGGAGTACTGAAAAAGTTTCCAAAATAGAGATGATAGATGCACAACCTGTGAGTGCACTAAATGCAACTGAATTGTACGCTTAAAAATGGTTAGTTGTATATTATGTGACCTTCACCTCAGTAAAAAATAATAGGTACTCTGAAACATAGTATTAAATATAAGAGACAAATGTAAAACCTTGAACCTAAAAGTGACAGAATACATATTCTTTTCAAGTACACGAGACATTTACTAAAACTCACAATATGAAAGAATATAAAACAAGCACAGAGAGGAATTAAACTAGAAATTAGTAAGAAAAAACAAGTAGGCTTCAAAATTAATCTATTTACTTCTAAACAACTAAACTAAATAACTTCTAAATAAAGTGTCACCATACATGGATGTCTCAAAGAATATCCACACTTGCATGTAGTATTCCTTCTGAAAGAGGCTGAATAAGTCACTTCCACAAGTCACATAGGTAGCAGGCGGTAGAGTTTGAATTCAACTCCAAGTTGGTAGTTCTTAATTAGTACATCACTGACTAAACCAACATGTGTAAACTCAGTTGTTGGGAGGAAGACACTCATAAATGCAGAGTGGTGTTTATGATTCCCACTTGGGCCTGTTTCTTTGTTTATTCAGTGTCATGTTCAAAACCCTTAATTCAAGACAAATGTGTTATGTATATCTTTGGTCTAAGAGGAATCAGACTATGGGTGTGGATTAGCGTAAAGTATCTATAACTGCTACTAAAAATTTTCGCTTTGAAAAGCATACCTTTTCTATAGATCATGCATAAAAGAATTTCAGAGAACATTGTAAATTATAAGCTAGAGGTTTCAAAGTGATAGCAGGAAATTTGATGAAAGTGGAAATTGAGGGAACCCTAGAATATCATAACTAAACCTATAAGCAGGAAATTTCAAAGGAGAGGCTATAATGGCTGTGTGAGGGAAATCCTGTCCAGTGCTAGGAACCTTTGAGGAAGATTGTCTGTGAATGAAGAAAACCCATTGAAATAGTTTATTTAAACTTTTAAAATAATCTTCTAATGTTATTGATAATTGCTAATTTTGAATAAGGCTGCAAAGGTGTTTAGGAAGCATTTGAATCATAGATTTGGCACTAACTATGAAAATAATATAAGCTAGTGGTAAATATTGCTTTCCATCAGGGCTCTCACCCAGTTTCCCACTTCAGTCATGTTACTGATAGCTCTAAAATCTCTATCTTGCTCCAATTTAGAGATGTATTTCTGGCTACTTAATACGTATCCCCTTCATGCAAACTTTGTAAGCCTGTGTTCCACTGAAATTCACTTTTTCCTACCCATATCACCTTTACATTGAGTAAAAACACTGGCTCAGAGCCAGTGTTTTTATCTCCTCCATCGAAAAATGCCAGAAGCAGCTTGGAAATTGCACTCCCTTCTTTCCTCCATATCCAAGAAATGATAAAATTCTGTCAACGCATTTCTTCTTTTTTACATCTCTCCCTCATTTTAAATGTCTCCCTTAAACCCTTATGATATTTTTACCTAGTCTGTTCCAAAGACCTCTTAATTGATACATGTTTAATCTTTTATACTTCATTAAGTTTCCAAATGGATTCCAGGGTTATCTGCCTTTAAACAATATCATCATGTTACTCTACTTTTCAAATTTCTATTAGGGTTAGGAATAAGTCCAAGGCCAATGCTAAGACCCTCCTCATCCAGCCACATCTTCCACTCCAGCCTCTCCTTGGGACAATCCATTTACCACTCTTCATGCTCTATTCCCACTGAGCATTCTACCTTTTCCAAAATTCTCCATAACCTTTTTGTCCCAGGACCTTTACACATTTCACATCCTGTTCTCCCTGTGTGTACCCTAACTTATGTTTCTGCTTCATGAATTTACCTTAGTATTTTAAGATGAGATTATCTCCTTTGTGAAGTCTTTGCTGGCATCTCCTGGGAGAGTTTGGTATTCCCATTTCTGGATTCCCTCAGCATTTTCTTAGTTTCTCATTATAACATTTATGGCATATTACAATAACTTGTGTATGTGTCTATTTTCTTCTCTACATAATAACTCTGCCTTAGAGTTTTTCTTATTTACCTTTGTATCCTAATGCAATTGATAATACAATAGGCATTAAATAACTACCAATTGATAAAAACATGATAGATTTGTATTGTAACTTCAGAAAGAGGCATCCAAACTAAGAAATGTTATCTATACCCTGGCTGGCGTAGCTCAGTGTATTGAGCGCGGGCTGCGAACCAAAGGGTCGCAGGTTCGATTCCCAGTCAGGGCACATACCTGGGTTGCAGGCCAGGCCCCTAGTGGGGGCCATGTGAGAGGCAACCACACATTGATGTTTCTCTCCCTCTTTCTCCCTCCCTTCCCCTCTCTAAAAAAATTAATTAATTAATTAATTAAATAAAATATTAAAAAAGTGTGCCTTTTTAAAAAAGAAATGTTATCTATAATAATAATATCTATAAGATAAAAATGTATCTGCCTATTTTTAGATGGCATTGAATTTTTCTTGGTGATAAAATTAAAAGATAAATACAATCAGAGTTAAGAATCCTGAAGTTCTGACTAATGAAAAGTAAGAATAGTAAAGGAAAAGGAAAAAAGAAAGTAAGTAAGATGTGGTATGGAAAAAAAAAAACAATGAGAAAGGGGGAAGCAATAATTGAACTGTATTTTTAAAATCATGAAAGATAAGGATGTAGTTACCATGGACTTGATTTCTCACATATTTAAGAATTTGAGACTTGGATGACGAAATTTTAGGATAATTTCACTAGCCATTCAATTAATGAACCTTCTAACCTTAAGCCTTAGATCAGACCAAAAGAAAATCATTTTTGATGTGGCTTGAGTAAAGTCACATACTACAAAATCAACACCAATATGGTGGCAACACGTTTTTATATCTGAGAGGTGTCAGCCATTCCTGATCTACTTATTCCCAGAACCAAAATAAATCTCCTTAGTTTTATGTCAGAAAGGAGTATGGCTGTGCTCTAGCATGACATTTGTTATTGATCGTATAGCTTCTACTGCTTTTTTCTCACTAATCTATTCTATACACAACCATTACCCGCCCCCCCCCACACACAAAGTTCTGTTTGGTCAATACTCTACCTCAAAATCATTTAGTGCTTCCCTAAAGTTGATTAAATTCAGTTTAAAAACTAGTTTTTTACAAAATTTCACAAAGTCATGCTCTGCCACTTTCTTGCTTCAGTCAAACCAAGTAAAGGCATTTTATGTTATGTAAGCACTCTTCATTCTATTTTCTCTTGTCGAAAACTTTGTTCAGATTTTCCCCTTTCCATGATATCATAGTACACATAAATATTTTTATTAGTTTTCAAAGCATACAATTTTTGCTCTGATTTCGAACAGACTCATGTTTATATGGTAACTCTGAAACTTAAAAGTGAGTAAAGTCACAAATTCTCTAGACTTTAGAATTTTTTTTTTTTTTTTTTTTTTTTTGTAAAATAGGCAAATAATAATGCCTAAGTGTATCCTTGGAAAACCCTGCCTCAAACGGTCAAGGTTGTTTTTTTCCCCCATTTGCCAAATGGCAATGCCCCTCCATCAGTGAACATGTGTGATTAATAATCTATGTTTAAGAATAGCTTGTAAAATTTTACCTTCACTAGTATATTATAATTTATATAAAGGAAATTTAAAAATATTTGCAATTACACAAGTTTATGAGAAAGTTTGAGGACTCTGGACTTGAAAATAGTGATCATCAAAATGCCTGGTACATAACAGTAAATAACATAACGGTGGTGGTTATCACTAGTAGTGCTATTATTGACACAATTCTTGCTATTACTATTGTTATTTGATGTATTTATTGTCTTTTTTATGTTCCCACTGCATTTTGCATCTTTTTAATTGTATATTTTTTCAATGTATATTTTTCAATGAGCAGAGTGTGTCAATTCTCTGCTCATTTTGTAACTTTCTTGACTTTTGGGATCATGTCTTCATCTTTCTGTCTTTTAAGTAATCTTCCCTGCTTTCCACACATAAGAATTCAATGTGTGTTGAATGTAATAATATGTGTTAAATGTCTAATGTGTAATTAAGATGGCTGAGGGTAGATCCTGAGATGAGTAGTGCTTGTTTCCTTACAAAGTGGAGTCCTCTGCATTGACCTCAAGCAGGAGGTGTTGAGAAGCCTGTAACATGAAGTGGTGAGCCACTTTTTATTAAAAAATATGTATTTTACTGAATTTATTGAGCTCCCATTGGTGAAGAAAATTATTTAGGTTTCAAGTGTACAAATCCATAAAACATCATCTGCACACTGCCTTGTGTGTGCACCATCCTTCCATCACCATTTATCCTCCCCTTCACCCTCTTCTACCTGCCCCCACACCCCTTTTCCCTCTGGTCAACACCATAGTGTTTACTGTGTTGATGAGATTTTTTTTTTTTTTTTTGCTTAATTCTTTCACTTTACCCACCCAGACCTCCAAAACACCTCCCCTGTTCTCTGTATCTATGAGTCTGTTCCTATCTTGTTTGTTGGTTTCTTTTGTTTATTAGATTCCACATATAAGTGAAATCATATGGTATTTATCTTTATCTAACTGGCTTATTTCACTTAGCCTAATACCTTCTAGGTCCATCCATGCTGTTGCAAAATGTAAGATTTCTTTCTTTTTTTACATTCCAGCAGTATTCTATTGAATAAATGTACAACAGCTTTTTTATCCATTTGTGTACTGATGGGGACTTGGGCTGCTTTCAAATCTTGACTATTGTAAATAGCTTTGTAATGAATGTAGTGGTGCGTACATACTTACAAATCAGTGTTTCAGGTTTTTTGGGGTACATTCCAGAAGTGGAATTTCTGGTTCATAATGCAGTTCCATTTTTAACTTTTTTTTAAATATATTTTATTGATTATGCTATTACAGTTGTCCCGTTTCTCCCCCATCATTCCCCCCACCCTGCACACCCCCTCCCACCCACATTCCCCCCTTTAGTTCATGTCCTTGTGTCATAAGTTCTTTAGCTTCTACATTTCCCATACTATTCTTACCCTGCCCCTGTCTATTTTCTACCCACTATCTATGCTACTAATTCTCTGTACCTTCCCCCCCTCCTCCTCCCACGCCCCTGTTGCTAACCCTCCATATGATCTCCATTTCTGTGGTTCTGTTCCTGTTCTAGCTGTTTGCTTAGTTTGCTTTTGTTTTAGGTGTGGTTCTTAATAGCTGTGAGTTTGCTGTCTTTTCACTGTCATATTTTTGATCTTCTTTTTCTTAGATAAGTCCCTTTAACATTTCATATAATAAGAGCTTGGTGATGATGAACTCCTTGAACTTGACCTTATCTGAGAAGCGCTTTAACTGTCCTTTCATTCTAAATGACAGCTTTGCTGGAAAGAGCAATTTTGGATGTAGGTCCCTGCTTTTCAAGATTTCAAATATTTCTTTCCAGCCCCTTCTTGCCTGGAAGGTCTCTTTTGAGAAATCAGCTGACAGTCTGATGGGAACTCCTTTGTAGGTGACTGTCCCCTTATCCCTTGCTGCTTCTAGAATTCTCTGCTTCATTTTAATCTTGGCTAATGTAATTACGATGTGCCTTGATGTGTTCCTCCTTGGGCCCAACTTCTTTGGGACTCTCTGAGCTTCCTGGACTTCCTGGAAGTCTATTTCCTTTGCCATATTGGGGAAGTTCTCCTTTATTTGTTCAAATAAGTTTTCTACTTGTTGCTCTTCTTCCCCTTCTGGGACCCCTATAATTTGGATGTTGGGACGTTTAATGATGTCCCGGAGGTTCCTAAGCCTCTCCTCATTTTTTTGAATTCTTGTTTCTTCCTCGTTTTCTCTTTGGTTGTTAATTTCTTCCTTCTGGTCCACTCCATTGATTTGAGTCCCAGTTTTCCTTCCATCTCTATCAGTTCCCCATGCATCTTCCTTCATTTCACGTATTGTAGCCTGCATTTTCTCATCTAATTTATGAGCAAAATCAACCAATTCTGTGAGCATTTTGATGACCAGTGCTTTGGACTGTGCATCTGATAGGTTGGCTATCTCTTCGTTGCTTAGAAGAATTGACTCCGGGGTTTTCATTTTTTCTCCGGTTTGAGCCATTTTTGGTGGGGTTTTTTGTTTTGTTTTGAGTCTGGTCGCAGCTATTACGTATGAGGGGTGGAGCTTTAGGTGTTTCTCAGGGCGGGGCAGCCCAGTCGCTGGGTTGTGACGCTATAGGTGGGGGTGGGGTCCGAGACGGAAGAATGGCGCCTGCTCCGCTTTCTCCTGGATTCAGTCCCTTCCGCCACTTCCCCTCTGCCTGGACCGTCTGCGCGCGCAAATGTGGGACCCCCTGGTCAGCCAGCCGCCCTGTGCGTCCTCACTGGGTCTGCACAGCTGCCCCCCTGTGCCCGGGGTCCACCAGCCACCGCCTGTGCACCTGGGAACTGCGAGCCGCCGCTACTTGCGTTCCTGGGTCCGTACCTCCACTTTCTCCTACCGCAACTCTGCCCCTCTTACCGGTCTGGACGAATGGTTGTTGGACTTCTGTACAGTTCAATTTTCTGTAAGTTCTGGTTGTTTTCTTGTTTCTAAATATTTGTTGTCCTTAATTTTGGTTGTGAGAGGAGGCACAGTGTGTCCGCCTACGCCTCCATCTTGGCCGGAAGTCCATTTTTTAACTTTTTGAGGAAACTCTATACTGCTTTCCCTAGTGGCTGCACCAATCTGCATTCCCACCAACAGTGCATGAGGGTTCCCTTTTCTCCATGTCCTCACCAGCATTTGTCATTTGTTGTTTTATTGATGATAGCCACTCTTAAAAGCATGAGGTGATGTCTCATTGTGGTTTTAATTTGCAAATTTCTGATGATTAGTGTCTTTGAGCATCTTATCATATGTCTACTGGCCATCTATATATCCTCTTTGGAGAATTGTCTATTGAGATCTTTTGCCCATTTTTTAAGTGGATTGTTTGTTTGTTTGTTTGATTTAGTGTTGAGTTTTATAAGTTCTTAATAAATTTTGGGCATTATCCCCTTATCAGATATATAATTGGTGGGTATGTTCTCCCATTCAGTGGATTATCTTTTCATTTCGCTGATGGTTTCTTTTGCTGTGCAAAAATATCTTAGTTTGATATAGTCCCACTTGTTTATTTTTCCTTTTGTTTCCCTTGCCCAAGGAGATATTTCAGAAGAAATATTGCTATGGGAAATGTCTGAGATTTTACTGTCTGTGTTTTCTTCTGAAACTTATATGATTTTGAGTATAATATTTAAGTATTTAATCTATTCTGAGTTTAATATTAATATGGCACAAGAAGGTGGTCTAGTTTTTTTGCATGTTTCTAGTTATTTTTGCATGTCCAGTTTTCTCAACACAATTTATTGAATAGACTGTCTATACCCCATTTATATTCTTGTCTCCTTTGTCAAATACTAATTAACTGTAAGGATATGGGATTTTTTTCTTAGCTCTCTATTATGTTCCATTTATTTATTTGTCTGTTTTTATGCCAGTACCATGTTCTTTTGATTACTATGGTCTTGCAGTATAGTTTGATATAGATAGTGTGATTCCTCCAACTTTGTTCTTCTTTCTCAAGATTGCTGAGGTTTGGGGGAGCCATTTGTGGTTTCGTATAAATTTCTAGAATATTTATTCTAGTTCTGTGGAATATCTAAAGCATGAAGGGCTTAAGGAGATCTAGAGAGTCAAGTTTTGTGAATACATTGACCCAGATGTTTCATTTCCAGTTTATAGGTTCCCACTCTTTTCTACCAGTTAGTGGACTTTTCACAACCAAAAGTTAAACCTTCTCTGGAATTCTGCTAGTGGTACAGTCAATTCTTGGGCTTGTTGCTCTCATTTTATTCATTCTAGCTGCAGAAGTTGAGCCCTTTTCCATACTGTTAAAGAAGGGATCTGACTTTCATACTTCTTCAACAACTAAACAATCACCCTCACCCTTCCTTGTTTTTTTTAATGTCTCATTGGCCCTTGCAATTAGTAACCCCCTTCCAACCTAAAAATCCTGACATATTGTACCTACCAGTAAGTCCACATGACCTATTTCATACTAGTATATCACTAGTGAAATATTCAGCGATATCGCTGCTACAGCATATACTTTACCTATCTCCAATGCTCCAGCTACAAAATCTCATTTTACAGTTTCCTTCTTTGATCCATTCTTGACACCAACCATCTTAGATTGACTCCCCAGAAAAACAAATTCTGTGGTAGAGACTTGCATACAAAAAATTTAATTGGAGAGTTTCTGCAGGATGAACACTTCTGGGAGAGTAAAGGAAATAAGATCTTCCATTAGTAGTACACTCTGTATTTGCAAAATCTGCGAAGTCACTGGCAAAGGACAAGCCTATAGTGTGGGGTGAAGAATTGGAAAGACTAACGCAATGTAACATAACCCAGTATCCAGGGTGGATAAATTTGGTTCCTAAAAGAATGAGAGTTTTAAACATACTTGATCATAAAGAAATAGAGTATGATGTTTTGCTAGTTATAGACAATATATATCACACTTTTGGGTGTTTCTCTAATCTATTTACTGTAGAAGTTGTATGGCTACTTTTAAATTAAGCCTGGGACAAGAGAAGATGCTTAAAAGATCCAAGTTGCCTTTGCAGAAAGTTTTATGATCTAGCAGATACCAGTGATACTCAAATTGTTGGCAGTAAATAAGAACCAACAGGAAGCACCTCCAAAGCCCGCACCCCTTAAAAATCATAAGTCTAAAAGTCTGGAGTAAAGTCATATGTTTGGGTTTTTTTTTTTTTTTTTTGGTTGGTGTGTTTGTTTTGGGGAGGGTTGGTTATGAATGCTGTCCTTTTAGATGCAAATTCTGGCCTCTAGTGGACATTTTTAAAGATTAACCATGAGACACTAAGTGACTTGAACTGCCTGTCCATCGGGAATGAAATTAGAAGGTTAAAAGAGAGATGTGGTAGGGTCTTTTATAGAAGTTGAGAGTATGTTGTAATTTATGACAAAATGTGTACTTACTTTGGACAATTGACTCGTTTATGCCAGTTATGAAGTTGTATGAAGGGTAACTATGAGGAGAAAGGTGAAAATTAATGCTGGGTAATTGGAGTGTCTGGCTAATGTTGTTCCTGGGCCTGTTGTCAGTAATTTTTATTTCTTGCCTACCCCTTACAAAGGGGTTGGCATCCACACATTTCACTTCCCAGAAGGTCATATGGCTTCTAGCTAAGTCCAGTCAATGGGGATCCTTGGCAGGATGTTGGTAAATGGAAGGAAGGGATAAGTAGGGTTTTCTCTTTTCTCTCTACCTGAAGTATCCTCTTTGGCAGCAGCTGCATCTTCTCAGCAACTCCTGTGCAGATCAGATCAGACAATCCCACTGATAAAGCATTTGTAGGGAAACTGGCCCCCGGGCTGTAACAGCACAGACACCTTTCACCTTCTAGCGGTGGCTTCCTTCTGTTCCTAATTCGTGCTTTGTCTTGGAGTTCCCATTGGGCTTCTCAGCTCTTCCTCACCTGTGTAATCATTTCAATATACGCATTTCTTGTGTTGGAATAACTGAGGTGTTTTCTGTTTTTCTGAAAAGATTTCTCAGGGATAAAACAACCATTAATAAAATGTTTTGATACCCAGTGATGGCTTTCAAAGTGTAAAAAGGGAGGATACTTGGATTGAGTGTAATTGTAAGAAAAACTGCTCTCATGCTACTTTAAATCTTATAATCTCCTTTTCCAAAAATGAAAATTATTCCTAAAATCTTAGGCCACAAGGTAGAAAGGTACATTTTATGGATATAGCTGCAATGATTAAAGCAGAAAGTTAAGGAGAACATTACAGAGATATAGAAGTATACCTGCAAAAGTTAAATTAACTTAATTCAAAAACATTCATTTAATTCAAGTACTTCTATTCTTCTTCATTTATAATGATAGTTTGATAAAAGCATTAATTCTTCATTTTTTACATAACATAGGTCAAATAACTTGTTGACTAATATTTCAAATGTTATTCTAAATTGTACTGATATTATGTAGATTTTTTAATGCACTCTTAAATAGCAAGATACATTATTACTAAAATGAAGTATGCCATAAGAGAAACACAGATTTTTATTTTAAATAAAGATATATAGGTATGAAATATAATTTCATATTTTATTTCTTTTTATTTTTTAATGATTTTATTTATTTTTAGACAGAGGGGAGGGAGGGAGAAAGAGAGGGAGAGAAACATCAATGTAAGGTTGCCTCTCACACACCCCCTACTAGGAACCTGGCCTGCAACCCAGGCATGTGTCCTGACTGGGAATCAAACCACTGACCCTTTGGTTTGCAGGCCAGAGCACAGTAGACTAAGCCACACCAGTCAGGGCCCATATTTTGTGTCTTTCTAAATAAAGTACAGAATTAAAAACATAGTATCTCTTCTGTCAAAAATTTTCCATTAGCTAGAAAAAAACATTTGTACTATCTTACAATTCTATTGGTTTTAAGATCAGCAAAGTTTTTATGCCTCTATATTTTTAATTATTAGACTTTTTCAGTTAGTATGGTATACTGTATATATATATATAAAGTATGTCTTTTATTTTTTTCTATGAAAGGCATGGAGAGGGTTAACGTATAATTACCTCCCTACTGCTTTCACAAAATGGCTGGAGGTAGAAAACAATAGTCAGAAATTTAGCAAAGCAAAGACTCAGACTAAAGAATTGAAGAAAGCTGCTGAGGTCAGAACTAATTGTGATGATGTCACTCCTAACATAAGCAGAAAATGATCAGAGGCTAAGGGAAATCACAGAAGGTGAGCCACTCAACAAATAACAATATTTCCAGTTATTATTAGAATTGTGTCCCGTTTGTGTATAATTAAGCAATGACAATAAGAATAATTTTATTTTTACTTTAAGTGTATTCTGTTTATATGTCTTTTAACAATGCATGCTATTTCAGAACTTATTATTTTCATTGGATTACCTTCAACTTCCGAAAGTGGAATTCCCTGCATTTTACTAAAATATATAGAAAAAGATAAGAGAAAGTTCCCAAAATATAAAGGCTAAATGTCAACAAAATACCTCATCTAAAACTATACTGATTTAGGAAAGATCTAGACAATAAATTCAAAAGCAGTTTTTAAATATTTTTCTTCAGAACAACAGAACAACAATAACAAAAAAAAAACAAGTAAAAATGAAGTTTTCGTGGACTTGAGTAAAAAATAAAATTAAATTAAGTGGACGACAATCAGTATAATGAATTAGTGGCATGATTGCAGTTTCCATGGACATTGTACAGAGAGCTGCTGTCTTCTATCAGCTCTGTGTGAAAATGTAAATAATGTTAAAGCACAGGAAAGCACTTTTAATAGAGTAGATTATGGTAGTGGGGTCCAGACATATGGCTTTGTGAGGTTAAACTTTAGAGAATGTGGAGAAATAGTTTTAAAGTGTTTAGACTTTCCTTTTCATAAATTTGTTGTCTCAGCTGTGCTTTAACTATTGATTTTTTTAAATTACAAAATTAATACAGGGACTTCCAATTCAATACAGTTGATTAAATGCTGTATCTTAAACTTAATTACCTTCGAAACGTGTAATAAAAGCCTTACAACTTTAGGGAGGAGACCCAGCGAAAAGACAACTGCGTAGAAAAGATGTCAACAAATTTTTGGAAAATAAAAGTAAATGGAAGAAGTAACTGATTAAAGAAACCAGAGAAAGCTAAGACCTCTGTGCCTAAAGAAGACCATATAAATAGGAAAGATGTGAAAAAAGAAATCTGTTTTCCCTGAAGAACATTGGAAAGCACCAAGTATAACAAAACGCAGGAGCCACACAAAAAGCTTGTGACCAGAGAGGTGAGAGTCTATATAAAAGCAGTTGGCCATGTAGGTGAATCCTGAGTACCTCTCTGGCATCCAGCTTTCTCAAGCATTAACCTCCACCCAGTCAGTCCACTATCACCTTCCATTCTCCAAAGACTTGGAACCAGAGAGTTTCAGGACCAGGTGCAGGAGTTCTTGGGGGAGTGGTGAGTTGGAAATGTGTAGGTTGCTGTAATGATTGGGAAAGCAATACTGGCATTTAATGAGTGAGAGTCTTAGATTCTAGACATTTTCTCATGTACGACACTCCCTCACAGTGAAGAATTACCCCGCGCATCCTTAAAGACTTCCTGATATCCCATAGAGAAGCAATAGGAAAGGAAGGAATGTTTAAATCTATGTGAATTTAGGACTTAAGTGAATTTTGCATAAAATGATACTCCTTAAAAATGTACCACAGTATATTGTGGCATGGCTTTAACACAGACTGAATATTTCAGGGATGCAACTATAAATTGAAGCAAGACAGCATATGGTTTGGTTTGGAATTTAACCAAGAGTTTCTCACCATTTCATAAAACTATATCACCAAAAGCAATGCTACTCATAGCATTTAAGATGTCAGACTGTTCACCAACACACGTGTATCAGTTTGTATCATAGCTATCACCTTCAGAGATTCTACAAGTACATGTGAGCTAACTACCCCATTATGTCCACAGTGAAGCAGAGGCCATCCATCTGTTGGTTCATGCACTGAAAGTACATATTATTTTATTATGAATTACTTTTTACTATTTCCTTTTTACATTATAGTTATGGTATGACATTGTTATTGGTAAAACTTTATGTGTTTATATGTTAAGTTATGCTAACTATGCTTTTCATTTCAAAGTAGTAAAAGAAGATTTTAAAATATTTACTTTACAATAAAAGTGGTCATTGTGTCTAACAGAGTTGAGAGCCACTGCCCTAAGATATAATCACTTGAGAATTCTTCCTCCAAACACAGTGTTCAATCAGGATTTCAGTATTTTATTCTTAAAAGTGCACTGTCAGTCAACTTTTATGAGATGTTTGAAGAAAGCCTCTGGCATAAAAAATACAGACCAAAACAAAACAGGCAAGAACTGTGAAAAAGAAAACATGGAAGAAAAAAACAAGACAAAGGAAACAAGATAACTTCGTTAAAGGGTGTGTGTGTACATGTGTGTGTGCATGTATGTGTGTGTGTACATACAGCAGCAGTTCTTAGACTGTGTGGTCTGGAAGCCCCCGGAAAGTCCCCAAAGCCTTTTCAGGAGGTCTGTAAGGTCAAAACTATTTTCATAATAATTGTAAGACATCATTATCCCTTTTCATTCTCAGAGTCTCATGAGTACATAGAAGAATTTTTTGGAGGTTACACAATATGTGATATCACAACAGATTGAGTACAGATGCAGCTAGAGTAACCAACTATCTTGAATTCAGCCAGACAGTCGAGACTTGCGAATCTATTTATATTTATATTCATATATATAGATATAAACTACTTTGCTCACTGCATTATATTGTTTTAGAAAATATAGTAATGCTTTATAAATAATATCTGTGTGAACATGTAATGGGTTTGTTATTGATATTTTAAAATAAATATTTAAATATCTCTCAGCTTTACTTTCTAATACACTAAACATTGATATTTAAACCTATATAAATACAAGCTTACTAAATCCTCAATAATTTTTAATAATATAAAGGAATTGTTAGTCCAGAATGTTTAATAACCATTAGTATTTGCCACATAACATATATCATACAACTTGCCCTTTGTATCCACAGGTTTCACTGCCACAGATTCAAACATCCATGGATGAGAAATATTTGAAAGTTAATGTTATGTTGGTATGGACATGCATGGAGTTAGTACGTCAATGGTTGAGTCTGTACTGCAAATGTATGCACTATTTCTGTGTCATTATTCCCTAAACAATATAGTATAACAGCTATTTACATAGTGTTTGCATTGTATTAGGTATTAAAAGAATCTAAATGTGATTTAAAGTATATGAGGATTAGGTAGATTATAGACAAATACTAAGGAATTTTATATAAGGAATGCTAGCATCTGAAAATCTGGTATCAGTAGAAGATCCTACAACCAATCTCTCATGGATACTGAGGAATAACTATGTATACATATGTTTATATATATCCATATACATTAATATATATAATATATTAATTACGCACATATATTAATCTTAACATAATCATAAAATAACAAAATGTCATAGTTGAGAAACAATCAAAGGAAAGATATTTCTGTATATTCAAGGAAGAGTAGTTAAAAATTTTTAAATCTTAGTGATATAAATATATTAATTTTTATATATTAGTTGTATATTAATTACACACATACCTATATATTTAATCTTAAGATAATATAATCATAAAATAATAAGCTGTCAGTAGAGAAACAATCAAAGAAAACATGTATTTCTGTACATTCAAAGAAGAGCTTAATTTTTTTAATGCCTGTGAAAAATATAATTAAGTAAAACATTCAGTACGAATCACAAAAGACAAAGTAATGGATATACGGTGGGTGGATTTAAGAAAAATAGAGAATAGGTCCAAGGAATTCAATACCCAGAAACAAAAATTTCTGAAAGAAAAAGGATAAAACTATAATAAAAATAGTATTTCAAAGAAACAATACTTAGCTGCAGAACCAAAAAATATAACTTGCCAGATTAAGTGTCACATAAAATAAGTGCAAAAAAATTGATCATGTGCAGCATATTATACAATATTTGGAATAAAAAGATGCTAAAACATTCAGAAAAGAATTAAAAAGATCAGAAATAAAAATAACAGCATTGAAACTAGAAGAAAGTGGGGAAATTCTTCAACATTTTGCGTAAAGATTACTTCACGCTAGATCTTTTATTCAAACTATTGACTAAGCTTAGCTAAATGTAATACACTTTTAGATAGGCAATATTACCAAAAATTCAGCCCCCCTACATACTTCTGAGGAATATTCTGAAGAACAAATAATAAATCACAAAACATGAGGGCAATGCACTCAGAAAATAAGGGAAGCACCATAGCGTGTCCCACTGAATCCCCAAGTCGGCAGCAAAGATTGCAAATTGAACAGAAACTAGCAGGATGTGGCCCCCCAGGAAGCCATCTTCGGGGGAAAAAAATGAAACCAGTAGATTTTCACTGAGTGGGCACAAAATTGCAGTTGAGACATTTAAGAATGTGAGAAAAAGTTGCCATATATATAGAAGGCTAATCACATTTAGAAATGAGGAAATTAGTCACCAAAATAATGAAAGACTTTTAAAAAAGGAAAAGTAATCATAGTATACCATTCTAAACTTAGATGGGCAATTATTTAACAAAAAGGAGTTGTGTCCTTTTGAATACATTTTAGTCAGTGTCTTGTAAACTGTGTGTGTGTGTGCATGTGTGTGGTAGGGTAAGATTTAATTGAGTACCCCTGGGTTTCCAATATTCCATCTCCATTTATCCCACCATAGAAAAAAGAATCCAATCTTGACTTCATCAAGGCCAAAACAAAGGCCAATGTCTAGAGTTTCTGTGTCATATTAAAGCTTAGTCCTTTGAAGCCTTCATAGGCTGCCACACACCCCAGGTGGCTGCTGGGACTACATCGTTGCTACAGAGAGAATACACAAACAAATGGGGTGAGCTCATGTTATTGAGTGAGAGAGAGGCAAGCCTTGTTGGGATTATGTTACTTTTGGTTTAGGAGGGATCAGGCACTCTTCAAACTAACCAATCAACTTCCCAAGCTTTTGCAGGTTTCTGATAGGCCCACTTTCTAATCAATCTATTCTTTCCTCACGCTAGACTAACAGGTCTTATGGTCGCCATCTTGGTTACTATTGTGCATTCCTCATAAAGGCACCTCCCCCTGCACTATTTTGACTTCTACTGTGCATGTGCTTACCCCCTCCTGCCCCCTCTTACAATCAATAATCTTGTATCAGAGGGTAGTTGCTCCCTACATGGGGGAATGGAAGGGTGTTAATCCCTTGGGCAGGGCAATGCTGCTGTCCCCTGGAGTGTGTGAAGCTGTAGCTTCCTGATTAACCAGACTTGTGCTCACTAGTTGGTTATGCTTAATAATGTCTAATTCCATTCCACCTTTCCTTTATTAGTATCTAGCTACCTACACTAACATATTTCCCCAATGAAGACCTTGAGTTTTGTAATCTTACACAGGTAAATGGATGAAGGTCTCATCTTCTGTGCTGCTTCTTGCTGTCAAGAGATAGAGTCTTGCCTACTCCCAGGCCCAGCAATTCTTATCTACCAAAGGAAGAAAGGAGTAAAAATGATGAGGAGATTTCACCTGAGGGAAAGGGATTCTTTGATATCTGGGTGAGTCTGCTGTCCCTGGGGGGAAACATGCATGATGTCTTGAAAATGGCAATGTCTAGAGGATGGCATTCCTGAGCAAGCTGGCATCCTGTTGTATTCTACAGGTGACAAATTTGACAAGAAGGTTAAAAGACATGAGCCAAAAATGAGGAGAATTATCTAAAATAAAAAATTATATCAAATTATATTTAAAATGAGGAGAATTATATCTGGTAAGAAGTAAAACCCAGGTGATATAGGGAGGGACTAATATAATAGTACCCCAAATAAGGAGGAGGGACTTCTTTGGACAAATGTGCGTCCCACTTGTCTGACCTCCTTTTGTTTACCATACGTAATTCAAATTAGACTGAGGGGAACATTCTAAGATTCCCTTCCTTAAGAACTTTTGGCCTTTTTTGTCTGAACCATTTGAGCAGAAAAGGGAAAGCAGTTTCAAGCAAAGCTGATATACCACTCCACACTTTGCTGACTCAACCATCTAGTCCTGACAATGAGTTAATCTAGCCAAACTGTCAAATCTCATTTCAGGAGGCAGTGATGCAGATGGGCTTCTAAAGCGAGGCCAATACTGTGTAAACAAGCAATCGGGTAAATGACGTCACAGGCATACATCCATGAGCCACATCTTCTCCCTCTCCTGGCTGGCTTGCCAAATGCCGCTGGTGGAAATTGTGTTCTTTCACGGGATCACGAGGAAAGCATGTCACATATCCATGTACAGGAGATTGTGGCATGGTAAGATTTATTTGGGTGGAAACAGAAGGCTGCCCCAGGGTTTCCAATGTCCCATCTCCATCTGTACCATCATTGAAAAAATCCAATCTTGGCTTCATCAAGGCCCGAACAAAGGCCAGTGACCAGAGTTTCTATGCAATATTGAAGTTTAGTCTTTTAGAGGCCACATGATCTGCTGTGGGCCCAGGCAGCTACTAGAACCACATGGTGGCTACAAAGAGAACATGCAAATGAATAGGATGAATACATGTTACTGGGTGCTCTTGCAAACTTAAAGACAACAGAAATGCAACGGAAGTTTATAGACAGTCATAAGAACAGCTAACATGAGTGCCTGGATACCTAATTCAAATGTGCACTAAGTTATGTGTATGAATTTCAGAACATTTTAAGTGAAAGTAGAAAGGTGTAATTTCATATTTATGAAATTAAAATAAAATTTCACATACTCTTTTATAGTATAACAGTGATGATACTTCATACTTTTAATCAGAAAATCTGAAGCACTCTATAAACTTTAGCAAATTAAGTCTCACAATACCCCATGCAGTAGTTAAGAATAATCATTCATTACATACTCAATAGTTAAAATGAGACATCAAGAGATTAAGTGATTTATCTCAAGATCACATATTCCCTGAGTTTCAAAGAAAAGAGTTGCCTACAGTTGCTATAGCTCTCAATCTTCTCTTGCAAATTGTATCACTTTAAAAACTATGTTGTGCTCTCTACTTAGTGCCATGATCTAGTTGCAGGGTGACCTGGCCACCTTGTTGGCTCATGAGGTTTCTATCTTTCCCCTTCAGAGGATGTAAGGTAAACATACTCTTATCAAATTCCCCTTTAGAGTAATTTCCAGTGCCTTTCTCAATGAGTTTTCCAATGGAAGCATATTATCAAAATAACACTGTATTTAATAATTTATGCTTTCAAAAATCCACTCACCATTAATTAACCAAATACTTATTGTGGGTTTTTTTACATCCAGCATTACAAATCTGATTCTTACCTTCAGGGATTTTGGTATTTTCCAGGAAAGACAGAAATTTTTAAAAGGCAATTACACTGAAGTCAGCCAAAGACTACTAAGAGGTGGCAGAATCCTAAATAATTATGGAAGAACTCTGGAGAACAAACAAGACACCTAGATGAGAAGTTACATCTTATAATTCTTCTGAAAAGAAATGACTTTAAATCTGGGGTCTGAAAGATGAATAAAATTCAGCCAAGCAAGAATAGGCAAGTGTGCTGTGAACAGGCAAGTGAGAAGGAAATACGTGTGCAGCAGCCTGAAGATGAAAGGACCTGCCATGTTCTGCAAACTGAGAAGTTTCCAGCACAACTGCAAACAGAGTGAACAAGAGAAGCGGTGGGTAGAAACGAGGCTGTACTTGGGGAGATAACACCATGTTATACCATGTTAAAGGATTTTGATTGTTCTAAAACAAAGAGAATCTCTGAGTGGTTTAAAATAAGAGGTCATGTTTGTGTTATGGCTGCTGTGTGGGTAGAGTGGGTTAGAAATAGGCAAGACCAGACAAAGACAGAAAGACAACTTAGGAATCTACGCTGTGGTCCAGGCTAGAGATAATGCTGTCCTTTACTGGTGTGACAGTGGAGAAAAAGAGATGTATTCGAGTGATAGGCAGAAATAAAATCAAGAGTGACTTTAAACTTATATGAGGATAAACAAAAGAGAGAGAAAAGTAGAGAACATTTCCAACTTTCAAAGAATATCCCCTATTAGACTACAGAAGAAAACAGATGCTTCTATCTTTAAATGTGAAATAAAAGTTAATTTATGGAGTTCAGAAACCAAGATGAAATTGAAATGCTAGACAAAAACATAGAAGATGGAAAGGAGGAATATGGGAGTGAAAATACTTAAGGCTTAATATTATGTGGGAGTACAATATAGAGAGAATAAGTAACTTTATCCTTAAATACACATATGGAAAATTTGAAAGGAACCATTAAAATAAAAGAGACACAATGATCAACTTTCAATTCACAATCCGTAGTATAGCCTTTCTAAAACAAAAACTCTCTTCTGACTCACATTTGCTTTTGACCATGATCCCATTTCTCTACTGTTTTTGTAGCAAAATTGCTCCTCTTAGTTCACTTGCTCCCCTATGATTATCCCTAGAACTAGCTCAAATTAGGCTTTTCTTCCCACCACTCTTATTAAAGGTTTTAATAAAATCTGTTTGCCAAAAGTAATGGTCAATTTTCAGTGTTCATCTCACAAGTACACTGATTGTATCTGTTGTAGCTGATCACTTTTCCCATTTTAAAACACTTTCATCTCTTGGGTTTCTGGACACCACTTGGTCCTGTATTTTATATATACACACATATATACATGTATATGTATACATATATACATGCATGTGTGTATGTGTGTATATTTATATATGCATGCATATATGTGTGTGTGTACACGTGTGTATATATGTATATATGGTTTCCTATATATATATATTCCCTGCATATACATTGGTCCTGTATTATATACATATATATGTGTATATATGTATATATGTGTATATATATGGTTTCTGCAGTATCCTTTGTGATGAACCTCCTTCCTTATGCAAATCTTTAAAAATTGTGGTACCCCAAATGGATTGGTTATATGTTGCTATAATAATGTTCATAAAGCACCACCCTAAACCTCATTGTCAATCAGAAATAAACACATATCACATGTCTGTACGGTTCAGTTGATCTGGTCTGCACTCAGCTGGGCTCACTTGTGCACCTTGGGTTGACCCTGTATGTTCTATTCTGCATGTGGGACCAGAGAGACCTGAGCAAATCTAACCATGGTAAGCATAGACTGCAAGAGCACTGCAGAAATTACAAACACTCTTTCAAGCTTTGGCTTGAATCATATATGCTGAAGCAAGTTTCTAGGCTGAGCCCAGAGTCAGGAAGGGATAACTCAATTACATGGCAAAGAACATGGGTAGAGGAAAGAAACAGATGTTTCCTCTAATCTTTTAGGGGTATCCAACCTTTTGGCATCTCTGGGCTACACTAGAAGAAAAAGAGTTGTCTTGGGCCATACATTAAATACACTGAGACACATAATCATAAAAAAACTCATAATGTTTTAAATAAATTTACAATTTTGTCTTAAGCTGCATTCATAGCCATCCTGACCTGCCTATGGCTTGCAGGCCACAGGTTGGACACCCTTGCGTGCAATCAGTCAGCCCACCTGGGCTCATTTTTATTCCTCT
Source organism: Glossophaga mutica (assembly GCA_039655065.1). Lineage (NCBI taxonomy): Eukaryota > Metazoa > Chordata > Mammalia > Chiroptera > Phyllostomidae > Glossophaga > Glossophaga mutica. The sequence goes on along the minus strand of CM077304.1, from coordinate 28,960,360 downwards.
TTTTTTCCTTTGTCTATACTGACCAC